>JAVLUX010000032.1:517500-1120000 GCA_032164185.1 Moxostoma hubbsi
AAGACGAGTTCATCAAATTATAAGTCAAGATAAAGAAAAATACAGCTGATAGATTCCCGGACGAATTACTTTTTTTTTTTTTTTCTTAAAATTTTTATCTAGAGCAAAACAAAGAGCAACTGATGTAGTCCGATTCCCAAACGTATGACTCTTATGAAACAGTTCTTTTGGATAGACAGAGCGAAACATACAGCGCGACCAGTGTAGTCCGATTCCCAAACGTATGACTCTTATGAAACTGTTCTTTTGGATAGACAGGGCGAAACATACAGCGCGACCAGTGTAGTCCGATTCCCAAACGTATGACTCTTATGAAACTGTTCTTTTGGATAGACAGGGCGAAACATACAGCGTGACCAGTGTAGTCCGATTCCCAAACGTATGACTCTTATGAAACTGTTCTTTTGGATAGACAGGGCGAAACATACAGCGTGACCAGTGTAGTCCGATTCCCAAACGTATGACTCTTATGAAACTGTTCTTTTGGATAGACAGGGCGAAACATACAGCGTGACCTTCCGATTCCCAAACGTATGACTCTTATGAAACAGCTCTTTTGGATAGACAGGGCGAAACATACAGCGCGACTAGTGTAGTCCGATTCCCGAACATATGACTCTTATGAAACTGTTCTTTTGGATCGACGGGGCGAAACATACAGCGCGACTAGTGTAGTCCGATTCCCAAACGTATGACTCTTATGAAACTGTTCTTTTGGATCGACGGGGCGAAACATACAGCGTGACCAGTGTAGTCCGATTCCCGAACGAATGACTCTTAAGAGCCGGTTCTTTTGAATCTACAGTGCAAATAGTGACCAGTGTAGTTCAATTGCAAGTGACTCTTCCAAGCCAGTTCTTTTGAATTTACAGTGCGAAAAATGCTAATGCTAATGAGCAGATAAACTTCAAGTCATTGTGTAACGCAAAACTAAAACCTTTTTTTTTTTCAGTTTAAATATAAAGAGCGTGTTTTTGTTAAAGTGAAAATGAGCACATCTGGGCTATCAACACTTCCAGACGCAACACACACTCGTAACAAGACCCAGTCGGATGACAGGTGGCTTTTTCACGCTTTACGGACTGTAAAGTCTGTCTGAGGTTGACTAACTGATCACACACAGACCCGAATGTGGGGTGACTCACTTCCTGTTTGTGCCAGAAAAGAAGCAAACCAAAATTAGCGCTAATTCGCATAAAAACAGTGCTGTGTGTGTTAAACGTTAGCCATGACAGCATCCAGACTAATTACCTGCCGCGTATGTTTTTCTTAAGATGGCTAATTGTGCACATGTTAATGTTTCGTTACTTTATTTGTCGGCGGTGAGCGCAGACTGGGGTTGGGCTTCGTAAACGAGAGGAGTAATTCGCAAAGGTTCAGTTTTTCCCCTACGTGTGTTGGGGTTATTATCTAGAAGCCCGTTTTTATAGACTCACACACACCAGATGGCAGATGTTGAGGTGACACTTTGTGAGGCTTTAGGATTTGTGTTGAATTCAACACCAACAGAGTGGAACAGCAGCTTCAAATACCTCATATTCGTTGAAGTTGACGTCACCAAACTTGCCCTCCTGCAGACGGTGCACAAGGTCAACCTGCTCATCGGACAGGCGAATATCTGTGCCGGTCATCTTGTCTTGGACAGTACGCCTGGATGTGATAGAGAGAGATACGTTAAGGGTGAATTGCACTTGCAGTACAGTTCTGGTTAAACTTTATACAATGCAACAATATCTTGTAATATATAAACAGTTGTTTAAGTGATACCTGCTGTTGCTAGTGAAGAAATATAAGTATAACGCAACACATTTGAAGGCTGAGAGATGTGGTAAATATACTGACAATAGCCAGCATGTTTAATTCTGCAGGAAATGCACATTTTTGCACTGCGATCAAATAATTGGTCAGAAAAACAATATATGTTAAAATTGCTGTTTGATGTTAAATTCATTGGTTTCAAAGCTTTATTATGCAGAACACGAATGGAGAAATTTAAAGAATATTTCAGCCTGTCTCTTCTTAATACAACAGCGGTTAAGAATGCAAAAACGTGCGTTGTTCAACGCTAAAAACGCTAAACGAATTTCTCTCACATCACTCATGAACGCATGATTTAGTATTTTATGGCAGCCGGGCAGTTGGGTAGTTCAGCGAGTATTGACGCTGACTATCACCCCAGGAGTCGCGAGTCTGAATCCAGGGCGTGCTGAGCGACTCCAGCCAGGTCTCCTAAGCAACCAAATTGGGCCGGTTGCTAGGGAGGGTAGAGTCACATGGGGTAACCCCTCTCTTGGTGGTGATTAGTGGTTCTCTCAATGGGGCGTGTGGTGAGTTGTGTGTGGATCGTGGAGAGTAGCATGAGCCTCCACATGCTGTGAGTCTCAGCGGTGTCATGCACAACGAGCCATGTGATCAGATGCGCCGATTGGCGGTCTCAGAAGTGGAGGCAACTGAGAGTTGTCCTCTGCCACCCAGATTGAGGTGAGTAAACGGGCCACCACAAAGACATAATAAGTAGTGGGAATTGGGCATTACAAACTGGGAGAAAAAAAAATAAAAAATAAATATATATATATATATATATATATAATTTTTTTATTTTTGTTTTCTCGTTAAATTAAAAACAGTTTAATTTCGATTTAGCACTACTTTTATGTTAACTCGGGGAGCTATTTTAAGCTTTTAAAGTGAGAAAAATGCCCAGTTGATTCTTACCAGTAATCAGGATTCTCCATCTTATCCAGAAACTCGTCCAGTTCATCTTTGTTCCTGATTGGCTTAAAGATCTTCTTTCCATTCAGGTCATATCCAATGTGGGGATAATCTTTGTACCATTCCATGGGAATGTTGCCCACTGTGTTACGAATGTCCTGTAAGGAGAGGGAGAGAGAGAGAGAGAGAGAGAGAGAGAGAGAGAGAGAGAGAGAGAGAGAGAGAGGGAGAGAGAGAGAGAGGGAGAGAGAGAGAGGGAGAGAGAGAGAGAGGGAGAGAGAGAGAGAGAGAGAGAGAGAGAGGGGGGGGGAGAGAGAGAGAAACTTAAAGAGTGCACTAGAATACCTGCAGAATAAGACTTGTAAGTGCTAAAGTCTCCATTAAAGTCCCGCGCAGCTATTCAGTAATGAAAAAATAGCTCTAATCTACAAGATCGGGGCAAGAAAAAAAAAAATCTCCAATGCTCTTCAAAAATGCTCTTTTAAAAATGTGATGCAATAAGTTGCATTTACAGGTACCCTCAATGTGGTCTTAGACCTATAACATCAAACTTGATGTGCCAACATGATGCAGCAGGGGGCAGTCAGCGCTCCAGCTGCACAGGCAGCACGCCTCATCCACGGGACATTTTCTCAATGCTGATTTTAAAGCAGGGAGAAGAAAATGGCTTAAATGACCCAGTTTATGCCTGAAATAAAAAGGAATGCTTACTGTCATTGTCTTACATAATGGGAAATCTGTTAACATCTGGAAAAACCTGTTTTAGTGTTTACTGACTCTTTAAAGACACTTTATGTATTAACAATGACACTTGTCTGTTGCCACACAATACGTGTATGATATGAAGTATACGATTGTTCTGAATGATCTTTATTTGGGGGCCTTTCGGAGTAAATATTGACATGCGATTAATTGCGATTAATAAATCAGCCCATCGTGTAATTACAATGTCACAATGTAAAATATAGAATGGCTCAATTTTCTATGTGCAAAATATAATTTCTTACTCGTTTCTTTTGGTTTTGGAGTACAATAAGACCGACAGGTTTTGTGAGAATCCCCCCCCAGTATGTTTACGTGAACTTTAAAAATTTGATTTCAGACAGTCATTTTTAAAATGTCATGCAAACGCTTTAAGGCTTGGGTATTTATAGCATCATTTATATGACTCGACTAATTATTTTGCGATTTGGTGTCGCAAGTGACCCAATAAAGCCCACCCAAATCTAAGTTTGACATGTTTTCTCACAGAAATGTTAACAGCCTTCCAAATAAAGTGAGTATTAAATCAAAGATGAACCTCTCATCGAAACACGCATGAACGGACAAAATGATGTAACTTTTTTTGCATGCAAATGTGAAAAGTCTGGAGTGGGCTTTTAAAGAACATGTGTACCATTTAAGCCCACATGTGTTCTTAATAAGCCCACTACACTTTTCAAATATAATAAACTTGACTATTTTTATATTTTTGGGGTATTTAGCCCTCAAACATACCGTTGCGAAACTCACGGCAAGCTTTAATTATATTTGGACAGTACTTGTGATTTTTTTTTCTCTGCTTATTCATTTTCTCCCTGTAATAAACAGATTCGGTATGTAGCTGACAAAGAATTCAGTTTAATATGAGGTTCAATGGGTTATAAGGAACAAGGTAAACCCAATACTTGTTTCATGAATAACAAAACACTATATTTTACCATGTAGAGCATGTTATTGGTGATTAAACAAATAAAATAATATTTTTTTTTTTGCTTTTAATGAGCAAACTGGATTTTCCAAGGGTACGGGGGCTGACTAGGATCACTCCCCACCCATTCTTCACCTAGTTTCCTCCATGTGCAGTCGAGGTATTACAAGCAAGACCTAACCAATTTTCCCAGCCCTCTCCAACCAAATGGTTTTGAGTGTCTAACTATCTAACCTCCTTTATTAGCAGCCACCACCTCAGTTCTGCAGGTGCGGCCTCTTTAAAACCACCCCTTCCCTGTATTCAGCTCACTTCCTCGCCCACTTTTCCATACGCCACAATACCATTATACAGCCAGGACTGCTAATAAACCAAACAGAGCTTTGGTCTGAAAATAGAGATTTCTTTGTCTTTGGGAACAGCACACTTGCTCTCGGCCGCACAAACTCACACTCATAACAGCAGACAGCTGAAAGTTCTCAGAGGTTGCGAGCGCCACTTTAAAGCGAGTACTACACCTGTAAGTGATTTCTATAAAAACACCCCTACCATATCCAATTAGGTCCGAGTGGGCAGCCCTGTCACACATTCAAACACAGCCGGAGGCAGCTGTTGAGGCCACACCTACTCAAGACTCATCTTCAAAAGCTCTCGTCTGATTGGCTTATTGGTCAAGGTCAGTTCTATCTGATTGGCCTCTTTAAAGCCATTGTGATGTAATCTGATGTCCTGGAGACACATCTATGGAACCTCCGTGTCGTGGCCACTTAAAGTGGTTGTGTTGTCTGGTACGACTGGTTTCCATGCCAACTTGAAGGAAGCGTTGCCAACACTACAAACAACAGAAGCAATGTAGACTTGCTAATGTGATATTTCCTGTGTGGAGGCTTCATTCAATGTAACAGTCGCACAAATTTCAGTATGAAAAAATAAGAGGGTCTGATGTGCTTTGAGTATTGTTAAGTATCCTGGTCGTTAGAGACATACTTTCTAACACGGTACAAAACAGGAGACATTTTGATGAATGTCCCAGTCAGTTGCCTTTGACTTTTTTTTCTTCTGAAGAACACAAATGAAGGTTTTTAGAAGAATATTTCATGATATCCTGAAGTTTTGATTATGGCTGATAGAATACGCATTTCAGAGGAAGATATTAGATGAGCACTCGACGGGAAGAAAACCCTGGATTTTCATGAGTTATATCTTTTTAAACTAGATATCTGCATATTTGCAGATGGTATGTAATAGAAGTTTTACTGATATTTGCCTTTTATCATTAAAAAAAGTGACAGGAAACTGATAGAATATATGTGTTAGAGGTATATAAATGAGTGCTCCACAGGATGCTGGATCTGGACAAGACAGTAAAATTTACAGGAAACTGTTGAGGAGGGAGAGGGAGAATGAAACAGCTGAGCACTTTAACATAATGAGCTCAAACGCGTCTGCCGCAGCTCTGATATGCGGACCATTTAAATTAGACGTTGTTGCACACTGGTCTATTATTGTAGTAACACGATGCACGTAACAACAAAACAAACAGTGACTGGTGATTTACATGTCTCAGACGCTTCACATGCAAGCAGGCGATTTTCGGCACCCTCGATATTTTTTTTTTTTTAAAAAAATCAGCCAAACAGTAAAATGTTTCGTTTTTTTTTTTTTTTTTTTTATTAAAAATGTCCAAATATCGGCTGATTTATCAGCCTCGGCGATGTTTCGGTCAACCACTATTATCTAGTGTACGGTCTGGCACTCTGTTCTGTTAAGTTTTGGTTCCCTGCGGTCTTGTGTTGCTCTGCAATCGTTTCATTTTAGTTCTACACGGTTTGTGTTGTTCGTTATCTGTCGTTTTAATATTATTTTCACGCATGCTATGATACGTAATAGTTCATGAGATGTGTGTACTGTACTGACGGCCCTGTATCCATTCGGTTCTGCACGGATAAATGTACTGTTGCAGGACTAGTTGCATTGCGATATTTGGATTTTAAGATTTCGGGTCACCATTCACTTGCATTGTATGGACCAACAGATCTGAGATATTTTTCTAAAAATATTTTTTTTGTGTTCTGCTGATGAAAGAAAGTCACACACATCTGGGATATCTGAGAACTTTCATTTTTGGGAGAACTACTCCTTTAAAGCGAGTTATTATCAACTGCCATTGTAATGCAAAAACAGACCAAAATATTAATTAAATTGGCTCTTTTGTTTAGAAAAAAAAAAGTTATACAGGTTTGGAACAACATCAGGGTGAATAAATGATGACACAATTCACATTTTTGGGTAAACGATCACTTTAAACAGGTCAAAACTTAAACTTAAAATACTTTATTTTATCCCATTTTAACATGCAGAGACAAAATCAAGTATCTTCCATCTTCCATTGTTTGAATAAACAGATTCAGACTGGTCAAGCTAACATTGCTGTGTTGGGCTGGATGGGTTGCTCAAACAGAGAGCAATGTCTTGACAGCGCCACATTGACAGTGTTTACACTTTTCGATAAACACAACCTCCAAATGTCTTATAATCTCTGCATATTAAGATGGAGTATGAGAATGTATTTTAACATACCAAAAAAAAAACCCACAGCTTTAAATACTGAAATCATGACATCTCTGCTGTCTCAGAGAAACAATCCACATAACAGAGACACACACAAAAAACTCCTCTATAGCTGAAGAAACATACAGCTCACCTGCTTTCAATTGAGCAGCTGAACGCTGCTTTTATTAAGTGTCAGTCAATCCACAGCAGCCCTGTCAGAATGCGCAGACGGAGAGCGCCACTCATTCGGACGATAAGCCCCATGCCTGCACCTCACTTTTCCACACACTTTTATCAACTTCCTGTTAGGATTGCAGCATGGACTGTGAGATGGGGAAAGATGCGAGGGAAGATTGAGCTCTGCTGATATGCGTGTGTGTGTGTGTGTGTGTGTGTGTGTGTGTCTAAGAGTGTGTTCTTGACAGAAGGTTTGAGGGAAGACGGTCAGAATCGTTGCTGTTGGCAGGCGGGATCTATACGGCTGATATTTCCACACCACATCATTAAACTCCCGAAAACAAGTGGAAAAAATTCCCTGTTTTATTTTGAACCACCTGAGAAATTCAGCTTGTCAATCCAAAAACATACATGTGACGCCTTTAGGGGGCACTCTTGGTGAAAGCTAATGGTTTTAAAAAGTAATCGTCAATTTTATTGTTGGAAATTTACTCTCCTATGAGAGGCTGAAGCAATAAGTCATAAGAGACCATGCAATTGTTATTTGACCACAGTTAAGGGGTATATAAAGGACTTAAACCCTGGGGGGGGAACTAGGGAGGCAATGCTCCCCAATATCTCGCCCTTAGACCCAGCCATGGTTGAGATGCGCAGTTATAATCAAACTGTAGCCGGTTTTTGGCTTAGCCAAACCACAGTCTTCATCTGTCTTCACACTTTGCATGTCTCCTCTGTATTTCGGGGCACACAGACAACGCTGAGGCCTTTTGTGGTCCGATTAATGTGTCTACATGCTGGAAGAAGCCAAGATGCAATCACGTTATCACGGTCTGTTTGTACAACTTTGCCAAAATGGGACCAGTACGATTTCAGTCTGACTGAAGCATTTGCATGAGGATTTTTTTTTTTTTAGTCGATTGAAATCACACTTTCAAAGTGCATGTAAATATACTGACTGAGGATCTTAAAACAAAATAGGAAGTGTGGATTGCGATGAGGTAATGTTTGAAGTTTTACGATGTCTCTGCTAGGATGCCTCACCCATGGAACAAATTCTTTACAGCACAACATCAAACGGACAGGGCCCTCTTTCATAAAGGTGCCCCTTCACTTTCACATGTTTCACAGGCCGTGGAGTGAACACGAACCCCCAGATTTTCACAAGAGACCCATGGGAGGTGAATTAGGCCACACGGAGAGCAGTGAACCTTTCAGAGAACCAGAGCTCAGTAAAGGGCATCAAATCCACCGTTAGTTTTGAATGAACTCAGTTATTAACACCTGGGGCAAAAGGATCATGGGTTGGATTCCCATGGAAAACAAAAACGGATAAATAAAAGCATATACTGAATATCGAATGTTGCTATTCATACTAAACTTTAAGCAGGCAAAATATTTTTCCCTTTTCTCCCCAGTTTGGAACGCCCAATTACCAATGCGCTCCAAGTCCTCATGGTGGCGTAGTGACTCGCCTCAATCCGGGTGGTGTAGGACGAATCTCAATTGCCTCCGCATCTGAGACTGTCAATCCGCGCATTTTTTCACGTTACTTGCTGAGCACGTTACCACGGAGACATAGCGTGTGTGGAGTCTCACGCTATTCTCCATTGCATCCGTGCACAACTCACCACGCGCCCCACCGAGAGCGAATCGCATTATAGCGACCACAAGGAGGTTAACCAATGTGACTCTACCCACCCTAGCAACCGGGCCAATTTGGTTGCTTAGGAGACCTGGCTGGAGTTACTCAGCACGCCCTGGATTCGAACTCGTGACTCCAGGTGTGATAGTCATCGTCTTTACTCGCTGAGCTAACCAGATTTTAATACGGAATATTTGGAGCAATTCAAGTCTAATACAGCTTGTTTTCAGCAGGGGGCAGTAAGCAAAACTCCAGCTGTTTAGACAAGTTTCTTGAATCAACCACATGCGTTTTGGGTTTCTTTTAAAAAGTTAGCAAGTCTATCTTGCTATCTTAACAACACGTGATTATATGCCCGATTTATTAGCATTTATGCCTGCCGTCCGTGATCCGATCAGAAAAGACCAACGATCCCAAATCAGTCTAAAACAACTTATTCAGAAGCTCTTTTCTTCCTCGTAGAGTAAAAGACACATTTAAGACAACTCGATAGAAGAGTCGTGACCAGGGCTTGGTGTCAGTCAACGTGTAGGGTTGTTTTTTTAAAGGAGCAGGTTGCTGAGATCTCCAGCGGTGAATGATTGAATACGTATGATCATTAAAATGGATGATTCAAGCAGGTGGTGGGCTGCCTGGGGAACGAGGCGGACAGTTCTCGGCTGGATTCCTCAGATTCACGGGACGAGCACTCACAATTCTAGAGCTGGCAGACAGTGACATTGGTTCGTCAAGACGCCTGGAGGCAGTCGTTTGACAGGTTAATCCATCAAAACAGGACTGGAGGTCTTAGAACCCCCCAATGAAAACAAACAGAGTAATAGAGTCGCCTTGTGACTTTGCTTTGTTCACTCTGTGATACCCGTAATCTGTTCGGCTCGCCCAGAGCTTTGGTCGTGTTGGTAAGAATAAAGTTGGTCGTGCTGTCAGTTCAGTGAGGAAAATCCACAGGTCTGTTAAAAGCACGGCTCAAACTTTCCAACACCGTTGACCTCTGCCTTGCAATGGTGGGATTTCTTGGCTGCTGGAATATCCTTGGAAATTCAGTGTAGAATTTGAGAAGGTTGTAACTTCATCATTTGCAATGAGGGCAAATCAAATGATTGTTTGAGCAATCAAAAGCATCCTGAAAGCAACATTTAAAGCCAGGAAGGATGTGTATTGCTTTGATATGTCTTGGGTTTACCCTATAAGTCAAGTAAGCCAGAATACATAAGACAAGCTAGAAATTAGTTCAAATTGATGGTATATTTTCCAAGACTCAGGAGAACAGAACAATGAGCTCTCAGATGATATGATATCACAAACTGTAAACATAGCTACTTCAATTGATAAGAACTGTATAGACAGGATATTTCCTATAGAGTCATATGGGTTCAAATCAACATGACCATCATGGAAACTATCATCATTTTTGGCTTTGGCTTTGTTATTATAGATAGATGGACAGACAGACAGACAGATTAGAGCCCAACTGATATGGGATTTTTGAAAAAATTCTCATATCGAAAATTCACCGATTATCAGTATGGTGGCCGATTATTAAATTTTTCAGCTGGAATTTTTACTCCGATTTTGCACCGATATGACCGCTTTCTTAAACAGATATTTTTATCAAAGAATGTTTGGCATTATTATTATACATTGTCAACAAATAAACACTAAGAAAATAAAGAATAAATAAAAATGCAATAAATTTATATGAAAAAGAAAGCATGTAATACTCAAGAGTTTGTGAGCGTGTGTGTGTGTGTGTGTGTGTGTGTGTGTGTGTGTGTGCACGTGCACAGGTCCGAGGCCTTTATGTTTATGAACATGAGGAACATGGTCCTGAACACTACATTTTTCTCTTTTATCTCCCACATTCATTTTCAATGGTCGGTCTTTTTTGACCGGGAACACCACAAGTGTGACTTTGTGCCATTTTGTACAAAATAAAAAATGTTAGTAGCCTTCTCCCCGTGCCTGGCCGTGACGCATATAATCCATCCTCCATGCCAAGAAAGTTGATAAAATACATCCAGGTTTTCTGTGATTCCTCTCTTGCTGATTGAAACAGCATAAGCTTATCCACTCATTATTCAAAAACTTACTTATTACTTCAAAACTCCACTTACACTCCCGGTGACAGATGACAAATGCGACTTGTCTAGAATCAGCTTTGCAGTTTTTTTGTAAGATAACTTCGACTGTTTGGCCTTTTGAACTACAATAATGATAGCTTGTTCATTGCCACGGCTGCTAACGTTAGCTTTGCTAATTTGCTATCCAGTGCCTTAACGCCACTCTGCCTCTGACGTCACTCAGCTCGTTGTGGCTCGCAACTTCTCATCCTAATTTTACAATGTTGCAAGTTACAACAAACACAGCACCATCATCATCAGTGCTGTCTGATCACGGCCGGGTCTTCTCGGAACAGACCGGGACCTGCAGCAATAGAATGGGTCCCGACCCGGACACGGCTGAACGTATAAAAAGTGGATTCGAACTCTTACGGGTCCCGGATCGGGTCCAAGGACGTGAAGACCTCTAATTAATATAAAAAATAGAATCTTTTCATAAAACATTCCCAACTTTTCTTTTTATATAAGGAACCATGTGTAATAATATACTGCTACACTCCCAAAATGATCCCAAAATATGTCCTTGGTCGATCTGACAGGGCATTACATCATGAAGGAACCCCCAAAAAAATAAAAATACTAACATCCACTTTCTTAAATGCTGTCAACAACCTGAAGTCGTCTAGAAAGTGGGAAAAAAAGCAGACCGTCTCATTGCAAAAAATTGCATCAAACTGTTCAAAGCAGTGTTTCGTATACTCATTACCGACAGACAGCTCCAAACTGCAAAGAATTGCTCCTGACAAAAAAACAGAAATCGATGATCACTAACAGAAGCCAGACCCATGGGATTATTGCACAAGACCATCTTTCCAAATGCATGGAAATGATATGCCTTCTGAGAATGTCATATAACTAATCAGCGTAGTTGCCAAAGCTTCCCAAGTGAGTCAGGCCTACATTATGTTTGGTCACGGTACTGATGTCCCTCCAAGTCTCCATCCTCCCAGTGTCAGTAAGTGTGATTCAGGAGGAGCTTGCGTGTGTGAGAGTCACAATGAGCCGTAATCCATCGTGGAAGATAACCACAGAAAGCAACGCATGTTGACAAAGGTGCAGAATTATTGCCGTTAGTACAGCTCCAAAAACTCAATCATTTTTCTTCTACTCTAGACGTCAGAACGCAATCCACCCCCCCTTCATCCAACAGCGTGCTGTCGCTTGGGAGTGCTGAATGGATGTTGTTTTTGGAGCGGAAACCGCATACCTGGAAGTGAAGCATTCCCTCACGGCTGCCTGACCAAACCCAGGAAGCACGGAGGAAACTATAAATACACGTATTCTCCAAAAAAGTGAAAGTTTTCAGAGTGAGGGTGGCTACGTAGACAGGATCCTCATCTGCCAAGCGATGCCCAGAATTTTTTATGCAAGTCCTCCGGCTGGCAGAAAATATAAAGTGGTCAACTATGTTTCAGCCCTAAACAGGGTAATACTCACCAGGGATTAGAGGAGGTATAATAGGAAGTATCACAATATTTTTTACTTCACAATATTGCATATATTTCTAACGCCAAGAACTATAACGACAATATTACATATCTCAGGGCTTTAACCTGATGATACACCCCCTTTTTGAGCACAAACCATGAAAGTGACACACCTGAACTTAAATGGTTGTATTTAGACGGTAAGTTATATATTAAATATAAGCAGAGTGACGTCACCACCACGTGCGGGTGATTGCATATCAACAGGTTAATGCCTTTTTATAATTAATAACTGAGCTGTTATAAAAAATGTAAAGGTTTTTCACGTGAGACTGAAACCAAGCTTGTGTGGGGAATGAATTGCGGCCAGTAAAATTAGCATGCTAGTTTAACGGCAGACTCACTTAAGGAATTATGCAGATCAGGCAACGGTGCAAACGCACACACAAACTCGTTGCTCGTTGCCATTCTGATTTTGCGGGGCGATTCTGAACGCTCTACAGCATGCAGCAGTACATCGTGGTCTGAGCCACTCAACCGTGACAGAGACACTGTGATCCAGACACCTGAATAATCTCTTTAATATGATGAGGTGCACATGACTACACCACACAAATGTACTTCATCATTTGATTCATTATTGCTGATATGAATAATAGAAAAGTCAAGTAATTAATGGGAGATTGTCATTAAAACAGGTGCATCTGTGGTGTAGGTTCACAAAAGCCGACACCGATTAGAAAAAACATAATCTGCAAACTGTGTCGCCTGACGATAACCACTTGTGGTAATACAAACAATCTGTATTGCCAACTTAAAATGAAGCGAGCTAAAGTATATTATGATTATGCACTCTGCATTAAATCCGTCATGTATTTATTTGCAAGAAGTGTTTATAAATATATTTGATATGTATTTTCTGCAAGACGTGTCATTTTCGTTGTGTATTTTTTACATTTTTTACTACAATTATGTAATTTTACTTTGCTGTAAAAAGATCTTGAGGAAGTTTCTTAAGGAAAGTGTATCATAATAATGGACAGGAACATGTCGGACTGAAATGTGGCATAATGAGTATTATTCTAAGGTTTATTAAAATAATTATTTTATTTTTAACTTTGACTGTCAAGTTGTAAATAAGGAGAAAATAAGAGGAAGTAGATTGTGCAAAAATAGGCATTACAAATTGGTTATTTATTATGATAACCCATTTTTACATGTTTTCAAGAAGATATCTCTCGTTATCGTGATATAAAATTACTCATATTGTGATATAAGATTTTGGTGATATCGCCCACCCCTAGGTGTTGGGGAGAAATAGATCAGTATTTAAGTCCTTTTTTACTATAAATTCTCATCTCTGCTCAGTCAATCTCCACATTAACTTTCACATTCTTCTTCTTGTGTTTTTGGTAATTCACATTCTTCATGGATATCGCCCCCTAGTGGGCAAGGAGAAGAATTTCTAGAAAAAAAGGACATAAATATTGATCTGTTTCTCACCCAAACCTATCATATCACTTATAAAGATATGGATTAAAACACTGGATAACTTTTATGATGCTTTTTGGGGTGTAAAATGTTTGGCACCCATTCACTTGCATTGTATGGAGCTACAGAGCTGAAATATTATTCAGAAAATCGTCATTTGTGTTCAGCAGAAGAAAGTCATGCACATCTGGGATGGCTTGAGGGTGAGTAAATGATGAGAAAATCTCCATTATTGGGTGAAATATCACTAAGTAAATGTATCTCATTTTAAGGATATTTACATGTTTTTACAGGAAAACAAGAGAAAAATACGAAGAAATCTTTTTTTTTTTCACAGTTTTGAATCGCAACACAAATATCGATTTTAAAATTCTGATTCGCAGGGGTAGGTTGCAAATTAACATGTACTTCCTCTGCACAGCACGAGTGTCCTCCACAGCAGGTTTTGTAATAACGAATAAGCTGCGGTTAGACCCCGATGAACGATTGTCTGTAGACGCATTTGGCCGCCCACATGCAGACAGATCAAAACAAGTACATCTGCTTTATTTTGCAAAACACTTCTTCGCTTTCATAGAACTTATTTACGAATATGCTCAAAACGCTTGATGCTGTGAAAGTCTAAACGTGATTTTGACATCGAAAGATGTTCCCGAACTGCACATTACGGCACGGTGATGACGCTAAAATGACAGATATGGTGGAAAGCAAGTTTTCCCATGACGTTGCTGTAAAGTTAACCGACAGCATGAATTGACAGGTTAAAGAGGGACGTTATTAAAAACAGATATTAGATCCAGACTCTGATAATGCCTTAAACAGCTGGAGGAGGGGTTGGGGGATACGGATGTGGCGTATCGACTGCAGGGTTTGTGGTCTGAGTCCCCGGTCCCTGTACAAGGAGAGAGGGTCTATTAGGAAAGTGTGTTTGATATTTCAGACGTTTATGGAAGTGTCTGCCTGACCAGGTCAATCTTTGCATATAGGAGCAGGGGTTGGCAATGCAGCACCTGAACGACTCTCGCCAAAAAGATAAACAACAATAACACATCCGTCAGTGGATCTGTCTCTCAGATGGATGGCAGGGGAACTCTAGAGGGATGACAAGCCCCTTGTTTTTACTAAGAGCCAGACTTGACCACCAAAGGTGACGGACACAATCCTGAACGACAGGGAGAAGAGGAAACCTGCCAAGACAAGGAAGCCACAAATGACATTATGGCTTTCTTGTTGGTCCGAGAAGTTGGCGTTACTAGAATTAAATGGGTAAAGCGAAGCCTTTTAAAGGGATAGTTCACCAAAACATCTGTCACTGTTAACTTACAATTATATTGTTTCAAACTCATAACATGGCTTGAAAATGTTCAAAATATCACCTTTTGTCTTCAACGATTATCTTCGATTCATGTTTAAATAATTGTAAGTAGCTTTTATATTTTTCCCAAAAATAACCCTTTGGTTAAAGTTTAGTCTGTTGCAGTTTGATACTTATTTGTCATTTTACACTTTATTGTTAACTAAAAAAATGATTTGTGTCAACTTAAATGATATGTCATTTTCTTCAGAGTAAAATGAACTGAAATGAATGAATATGCCATGATAAAAATGAAAGCCTGTGAATATTAACACTGCTTAAAAGGTTTAATATATTCACCCTTGATGCTTGTTAGTCTTAAATCTAACTGGTCTACAATCCTGACAGGAAGTCGCCACAATCATATGGTGCTAAATTTAAACAGACAGCGAAACATTTCAGTTTCTTTTCCTTTACGCGTATGAAACACCAAGTTTTACTTACAAATATTAAAGTTGCATATTTAAAGATACAAAAGTGTTGAGCTTATTTCATTTTTACCCTTAAAAAGTCATCATGTTGATCGTGACCTTGCTGGCACTGTACATGCTCCATACAGGTTGCCCACTAGTGCACGTTCAGGAGAAATGGGTTCAAATTTGGCCTGTAAATATGTCCTGATTCCCAATAACTTTGTCCCTTCTCTGATACCCATCAACCAAAAGTGGCAAAAGCCACCAAAACAGAAAAATAAATCTCATGTGACCTCTTTGGACCACAACTTACCTTGACAAAGCAGCTGGGCATTGGCGAAGAAATAACTCATATGTTTCTAAAGTTTCTTTGAGAAATGACCACCAGTCTCAGGTCTGGTGCATTTATTAAATCAATTAATTATAGAGATCTCCTGGGGCAATTTAGGCAATATGGCTTGAAATTGAAAAATGTGGTCTTTTCAAATTCAATAATGTGTTTAGGTGCATTAAGTAATTTGATTTATGAATTCATGCTGGCACAGACTATTTTTCCAGTGGTAGTGCTGATTTGACTCTGGCAGTACAGTTTGGGCGTTTAACACGGAGGAATACTGGTTTTTGATGGAGAGGTGCGGCAACGGGTAGGAGAACTGCTTAAGACTGGGATTTATGGAAGCGGTTCGACTTCGTACCCGCTCGGCACGGGCCACTGAGCGACAAGCCATTTGCAGACGGAGCAACTTGCATCTCTTCCCCACAAATACAGGTTTGCATTTCACTCTAATGCGATCATTTATAATCCCAGTAAACTCAACCTCGCTGTGGAAACAAGCCACCTCCACACTTTCCATGAGCTCCGTCCAAGCAGGGCCATGCGTCTGCGGCAGGAATGTGTGCAGCTGTATTAGCATACCGCATCCGTGTGCTCACGTACAAGTAAAACAGAGAGATAGGGTACTTGCTCGTGAATGTGGGTTTTGTGAGTGGCAGCTGCACGCGGGCCATTAGAGCGCCACTAACATCGACCGCTAACAGCTTGCTGGAAAAATCTAAATTGGAAAATGACCACGGAATAATATCCAAACCCAAGCAGCCTGCGTAAGGAATATGAGAAAATGTGAGAGACTCCAAGGAGCTTGAGCTTCACTCGAGTTCCATAAAGGCATATTAAGCAGTAAATAAAAGCAAACACTACTAAAAAAGTGCACAAAAGATCTTCATTGTGTAGACAAAGTTTAAGGAATGTTCTGGGCAACACAACTTAAGCTCAATGGAGAGATTTTAAAGCATAATGTTGAATCCTTTCTTGTACACATGCATGTAACCAAGCATTTCAATGAAGAAGAAAGTGTCTAGACAGCCTTTCCTTAATCCTTTTGTGTTGGGACAACATACATATTTGTGTTGACGTGAACAGAAATGGCAGTGATTTGCAGTTCGTAGCATGCTTTGCACAAAACTGGATGGAGAGAGTAAATGTTAAAATGAAGTGTTATTTTTAGGGCTGGGAAATTTAATGCGTTAATTTCTGCGAATGACGCAATTAAGGCAGTGTCCCTTTTTTTACTTCCTGAAACATCACGGGATTTGAGAAAGGTTAATCTGTCTTTCAGACTTTGATTAGGGTGGGGCGGGGTTAGGGCATCTGCTGCATGCCAGGAACAAACCCAGGAACGTTTGTACAATGGCCGAAATGCCACTATTGTTTTTCCCCATCTTCTGCAGAAAAAAATTGTCCAAAATATATTTTCAGGAGGTACAAGCTCGACTCAACAGCACATCATAGCAAAGAAACAGATTGTGTGAAGCAGTGCACGCTTATACATTACACACTACGCATGTCCCGGGCATAATAAACACTGTATGGAGAATGGAGACTTCACCCGCAAGCGGTAAACCAGCTATTTTTGTGCCGCTCACAGCGTGTGGTAAGAGTGAACTTCAAGATTCGTGCCAATACTGTACATTTACCATGTCAACCAAACAGTTTGTAGTCAGTTGTTGACTGAAAGAATGGCCAATGCTTATCAAGTTAGATTAACAAAATAATCATACCTGACACCAACCAATCCAAATGGTTTGCATCTACTTAAAAACTACAAAAACTGCTGCGTGGAATCACTTGACAAGTTTGCTACACAGTGCTTGTAAAGTTATACCCAATACTATTTTAATATCACGTCTTAAACCATGTAAGTGATTTTATCAAAGTAAAATTATGTTAACTTGTAAGATGTTTACATGTTGAGCCCCATTTACTTTCATTGTAAGTGCCTTTCTGTAACTGCAATTTGTTTATTTAACGGAGGACAAGCCGAAATACATTTTTTGATAATCAAAATTAAGCTACAAATGCAGTCGATTGGGCTTAACTACTACTGAACCTGGAAGCCTTTAAAGGAATGTTCTGGGTTCAATACAAGATAAGCTCAGTCGACAGCATTTGTGGCATAATATCGATTACCACAAAAATACATTTTCTTTAAATAAAGGAAAAATCTTGATTCCAATGAGGCACTTACAATGAAAGTGAACGGGGGACAATTTGTTTAACAATAAAATACTCATTATTTCAGACGTTTAATAGCAAGACATAAACGATATATTTGTAAACATGATTTTAGTGCGATAAAATCGCTTCCTAACATTTTAACATGATGTCAACAAACCCTGAAACCCTCAAATGACTGTAAAAATGACAATTTAGACAACTTTACAGCTCAAAAAATACTCAAGTTTTAACTGAAGATTCAAGTTTTTTTAATGAAATTATAAGCTTCACATTTGTGTTTAAACCCTCCAAAAACTGACCACATTCACTTCACTGTAAGTGCCTCACTGTAAACTGAATTTTTAATTATTTACACACACATATATATACATAATATATATATAGAAAAGCAGGGACGAGTTGAAATACATTTTTGTGGTAATCAACATTATGCCACAAATACTGTCTATTGAGCTAAACTTGTACTGAACCTGGAACATTCCTTTAAAATAGCTTAAGCAGGTTTGCCAATGTTAACTGGTTTAAGCAGATCTAGCTGGTTTAGATTGTCTGCCAGCTGATATCCCCACCTGAATGGCTAACAAGTTCCCAAAATCCCTCTAAAAACAGAAAACAGACCAACCTGCCTAGGTTGGGAGACCAGCTTAGACCAGTTTATGCTGGTTTAAGGTAAATCGATTGGCAGATTATTTTATTATTTTAAAAAACAAGGATGTGTGGTTGGACTGGTCTGAATTAGGTCTTCCGGCCGTCTTATTATAAGGGAAAGAACAAACTCCAGGGCTCTGCTAAGCCCCACTGTAGTTTCGGCCTGTTTATATGCTTTGCACACTTAAAATGTACCCAAGAGAAAACACGTCATAAAAACGAACAGGGTAAAAGAGTTCTTTAACAACGTAAAAGTCACAATAAGAGCAATTTGAAAATGAGAACAAAGGGCTTCAGCAGCTTAATTGCTTTTATTTTTCCCTTCGTTTAACCCCCGTTCACCATTGAATAAATTGATTCAAGTCACTGCTGTGACCTAAGCACAGCACCGTATGCGTGTGTGAGTGCAGCTGGTTCGCGTCTGGCTTAGATTAAGCATCCAGTGCTGGTTTGAAAACGATACAGGGCTCTTTTCCTGGACGTGGAGTTGTCCAGACGAAATCCGCCCACGAGCTTACAGCAGAGAGCCGCAGATCCAAGCCGACAGCCGATGCCCTAATGGCCGATCGTAGTACAGTGCACCTCGGGTGTTTAACCAAACACAAAAGCTCTGCGGACTGGGGAGAGGACCGGAGCCCAGAAAACGCTTTTCCACAGATGGCGGTCTGGATTAGATGTTGCAAAGCACTGGAGGAGGTCACTCGGAGCTAATGGTAGTTAGATGGGAT
The DNA here is from genome assembly GCA_032164185.1 of Moxostoma hubbsi. Lineage (NCBI taxonomy): Eukaryota > Metazoa > Chordata > Actinopteri > Cypriniformes > Catostomidae > Moxostoma > Moxostoma hubbsi. The sequence continues at coordinate 536,971 of JAVLUX010000032.1, forward strand.
GTTTTCCCCACTTTGAGAGGGCTGAAAGTGCTGCCCCGTGTGTGACAGTGAGATAAGGAGTGTTGTCATTCGTTACCCCAGAGGTCGATCTTTATGAGGTAGCGAGACATTCCATCTGAGGGGAGCTGCTGTGCTCTCACTCGCTTCTAATGAATACAGTCACGTCACGACCTGATTCCTATAATGACTCATCCCGGGATATACAGACTGCTGTGGCTGGGTTTTCCTCTAAAGACTGAAAGGTCAAAACCGGGGTCGGAAAGAAATATTGCTGTCACTGCAGTGCTAACTATGACACTAGAAGCCATGAGTATTTAATGCAATGAGTGCCTTTCCCTATTTCTTACAACAACAACAACAACAACAACAACAACAACTGCAATTTCTTTTCTACTTAATATAAAGCAAAATAATCCTGCCATCATGTGCAAAGCATAAACAAAATCCTGAATAAACACGAGAAAAGAACCCAAACTTGTCTCATTATGTTACTAACTTTTTTGCAAAATGATTGTTACGTGGCTCATTGTACGTACAGCAGCAGCAGCTACCTGGTGAAATGAACACTAGAGGTGCTACAACAACTTTTATTCATAAAATGTTAGATTATCAGTTCATAAATACTTACGCTCGGTCTAAACACTTTTACTGTAGCGTATGATGCATTTGAATGTTACGTTACATAACCAACTACATTTACAAGCTAGAGTGCGTTCAAACTGCATGGTAGCTCAACTGATAAAGCATTGCACTTGCAATGCAAAGGACCATGGCACGAATCCTGAAGAGCACATGAGTCGACATGCGAGTCGAAAGTGTCATAGAAACACCACTAATGATATGGTTGAGGTTTCGTCTTACATTTGCTTTTATGAGATGTCAGTTTTGGGTTTTGCATTGGGAGGAAGGTTTTGTTTATTTAAAACTGATGTAAACTTCTCAAAGATCATCATTTGGGTGAATATTTAACTCACTTTTAGCGCCACACAGTGGACATTTCATCTCTGAATGGCCACGATACATGTATTGAACCACACAATATCATTTTTTGCTAAATGTCGACAGTTCATATACTTCTCATAAGATCAAGCTGAAAAACGGCAATATGATTGAAACCTTTCGCTCAACTCGTGGTTTTATTCTGAAACAAAGTTTGCAATTATAGTCGAGTAATTTACAAATGTTTTGTGAATCGGTTCGGCCAAATGGTTCAACTGGTTCAAAAGAACGATTTGTTTGCAAATTGCACATCATTAGAAGCAAGCAGATGCAAGGTATCTTGAGTGTTTGCTCTTCTTCTTTTGACACTATCTTTGCAGACGTGCAACTGATACTTTTCAGTCTGCAGAGAGAATATGTCTGACGAGTGGCTGGTAAAGCAATTCTACTTGAAAATTGATTTCAGGAGCGGAAAAAAGACATTTAAAGGGTTTATTCCAATTGCCCTGAAAAAAAGGAAAAGTCCATTTGAAGCGGAATAATCGTGCATGTTTCGACATGCGGGAAACATTATTTCAATACAATTGTGTTGGACTAATGATTTACTGCTGGTAGTTAAACCAGGTCAAAATTCCCTTTTACAAGAATAAAATTAAAGAGTGCTCTCCCACTCAGAGGAATATAAATCTCTTCACTCGCAAGAAGCCATTAACAAAACAATTTTCATTAATGAAAACATGAAACACATCTCAAAGGCTCTACGCCCCCATAGACCAACAACATTTTCCAGCTTCAACTTAAGGAGAAAGCACGTTTCAGGTGTAAAGTGTTTTTCTGTTTGGGGACATGAAGTAATATATTCTCCTTAAAAAGGCAAAGAGCAGACAAAACCAGCAAAAGTGGCTCGGGTGGTAGAGCGGGTCGGCCACTAATCGCAGGGTTGGCGGTTCGATTCCCGGCCCACATGACTCCACATGCCGAAGTGTCCTTGGGCAAGACACTGAACCCCATGAGCGCCTTGCATGTCAGATCATTTACAAAAAAAATGCCAAATATAAATATTGCTTTCCCAACACAAAAGGAGATGTTGGGCAGAATGAAAGCCTCAGTCACTATTCACTTTCACAATATGGAATAAAAATGCAATGACAATGAATGATGACTGAGGCTATCATTCTGCCTAACGCCACCTTTTGTGTTAACAAAAATTAAGTCATAGGGGTTTGTAGGCGAGTACATGAGAGAATGTACATGTTTGGGTGTCCCAAAAACAATACCTAATAGAGTGCAAAAGTACATTAGTGAGTGATTGCCGTTAGCTGCCTCTCCCGCGGCTCTGCCCACGAGCAAATGCGGTGATAGAAATCTCAGGAACTCGCCGGAAATCAGATATCCCGTCTGGTTGTGGTTAATGAGGTTGTGGTTCAAAGAGACTAAACACAAGACGACATTAATATGGATTTACGGAGTCCTCAGAAAGTCTTTTTTACAATTTCCATCTTGGTCCGTCATTTGCAGAAAAATGTTACGAAAACCACATCATTACGCCGCCAGACTAGCCCTGACCTGATGTCAAAAATATGAAATCTAGAGAAAATGAAGGGGGAAAATGACAAGCCACCAATTCAGTTTCTTCATATTTTCCAGAGGGTAAATATAAATTGAAGTTATGATGACAATAAGAATTGCCTTTAAGATCCATCAAATGGTCGTTCAAATGAAGACTCGACCTAGCATTTGTTTTCCCTTTTCATTTTATTTTTGCTTTCTGTAGAAATTTGTTTTATTTTAGGGCATTTATTTGATCAATACAGTAGAAAGGGAACAAGAAATAATTGGGATGAAAGAACAGAAATGGGATTTAATGGGACAAAACCGGATTCAAACCTGTGTTATTTGCTAGAGCACCAAAGCTTTGCTTGTCTAGAGACTATGTCCTCCGATACCTAATTTTCTGATCTCAAAGAAAGAGGAGCTTTCTGAAAGCACTCCTGTTCTTGTGTATTTCTTCATCTAAACCTATAGGGACAGTCCATGTTTTGGGAACAATACTTTAAATGACTACCCACTATAAAGTTTCAAAACCGTGACAGAACATATAATAACTTCATCAAACTTACCAAATATATCCCAAAAAGACAACATGACCAAAATCCATTTCTCAGAAGTCTCATCTTCTTTTAATCATAAGCTGATTGCTGGTAATGACTGAGGGTGGAACAGGTGCAACGATGTGAGTTATGGTCCCACTGGATGATGTTTTGTTGCTATTTCCCTCCCGTGACTAAATCGACCCAGCCAAAGAAAACATCAGTGTGTTATAGTGTGAAATAAACCACTCATCTTCATGGACAAAGCAGTTCATCAAGCTGGACAGTCTCGAGCGGAAGAAAATATGATGATAGTGACTCTGACACATTTGTCAATAATGTGGTAAGCTAAAAGTTTCGGAGGTCAGGGGGAAGAGGGCAGAATGGCCCCAACTTTATGTATTTTCATAAAACTTCAGGGCTAAGGCCTTGAGTGTGAGTGCTCTCTCTATGATCCTGTATCATCCAGTATGTTAAGAAAGAGTGGAAGAGGTAGAAGAAAAGACAGCAGGGCCGATGTCAAAGGAGAGACCAAGACTAAAAGACAGATTACAACAGGAAGACTAGAAGGAAGAAAGGAACGAAAAAGCAAGAAAGGAAGGAAGCAAGAAGGAAAGACAGACTGCAAAGTAAGAAGGCTAAAAGGAAGCAAGCAAGCAACCAAGTATGGAAGGAAGAAAAAAGCAAGGAAGCAAGAAAGGACGGAAGTAAAGCAAGACATACTGGAATGAAAGAAGGCTAGAAGGAAGCAAGAAAGCAAAGATGGAAGGAAGCAAGAAATTAAGGAAGTCAAAAAAGCAAGGAATCAAGCGAGCAAGACAGACTGGAAGGAAAGAAAGGAAATAAAAGGAACAAAATATACAAACCAAGGAAGCAACGCAAAGAATGAAAAAAAGAAAAAAATGGAAATCAAACCGCACCAAAAAAATAGAAGCCAAAAGGAGTAAGACAGAAAAAAAGAAGAAAGCAAGAAATGCCATTCTTTAACAGTGATTTACATGAGGAAATTCATAGCTGGATGGAGCCACTTTACTCCCTGCCTGTGCTGAGCAGCCAGCTGGGGTATTTGCATAAGCAGTAAAAGAGAGGGATGGACAGAGAGAGAGAGAAAGGGAGGGTGAAATCATACCAGACACTCCCACAACCTATAAAGCACAATCATACTGAAACACTCAAGAGTGAAACCACACGTGGGTCTCTGCTCAGAGGGAGAGTCAGCGCTGCAAAGACACGGAGAGAGACAGATGAGGAGTGTGCATGTGTTTACATAGAAACGAGACATGGATTGTAGCTTAAGGACAGAAACACTGATGGGATATGACTGAGGTCAAGTTCAACTACAACAACAACACCTAAAGATCAGTTCCCAAAGTTCCTCCGATTTGCCTGCAAAGTTAAACTTGAATTCTAAGGACCTTCAGTGACACAGCAATGTAAAACCAGAGTACAACTCTACCAAAGGACTACAAAGAGTTTCTTGAGCACCAACAAGTGAATTCTTCGTTCCAAAGCTAAGAGATCCATGTATAAAGATCTCTAGAGCCTTATAAGAAACACTTGGAAAGGTACAGAAGTTTCAGCACCTGCTGACGATGTCTTTTGCGATGGTACGACCGGCTCCCAGCCGATTCCTGTACTCGGATATCTCTATGATGTCAGAGGATGATGAGAATGGTAGCGAGAGCTCCGGCTCTGATGACCGCTCATTTCGTTTGGACACCTCGGGATACGATCTCAAAGTTGGAAGCAGAAAGAGAAAACCTGGTATTGGGGATGGCAGCGGACGGCTCGTAGGGGCACCACCGAATTCCCTTGGCATAACCGGTTCTCCGGTTCCAGAGGGCCGCCAACGCAACACAGCCAACGCACGGGAGCGAGATCGGACCAACAGTGTCAACACCGCATTCACTGCATTGAGGACTCTCATCCCAACGGAACCGGCCGACCGGAAGCTCTCCAAGATCGAGACATTGCGACTGGCATCCAGTTACATCTCCCACCTGGGAAACGTGCTGCTGGTGGGCGAAGCTTGCGGGGACGGCCAGCCGTGCCACAGTGGGGGACCCTCGACCTCAAACTATTACCACCACCACGGATCTCCAAGCCGAGACTCAGAGAACTCACAACCCAAACAGATTTGCACGTTTTGCCTCAGCAACCAGAGGAAACTGGTGAGTAAAACGCATGTAGATGTTCTCATGAAGGTTGTGGAATGATTCAGACATGTTCATGTCCAAATACAAGCTGAAGAAATTCCAAAAGAGGTGTGAAATATGGTTGTACCTCAGGGGGGGGGGTAAAAGTGTGTGATTTATTCTCTGTTAGCAAGGTCATTGAGGGCAACAACTTGAGGCGAAAAGGTGGATGGTGTTGTTAGGTTAAGCATTTCAAATGAGATACTTTTAAATGAAATATGCTAAATGCAGTCATATTAAACTTCATTTATCAAGTACATTAATCTAGCTGTAGCTTAAAGTGCTTTATAAACAAGGTACTCATTTCCTTTCTAAAAGCAAATTTAGCAACAAAATTGATCAACATAAAAGCAGCTTGTAAATATATTCCCATATTCCCAATTTCTGGAAGTGGCACTGCTTTTACCAATAACGTAATGAATTAAAGCCAGATGCTAAAAGTCTGAAAGATAATACGGTATAATTTGGTACAAGTTTTCTAAGGCAGGAATATCTTGTGGTTTGCGACGGTCCGATATAAAATTTCACACTGGCAAACTACTTATCTGTTATCGTGAATCTATGTCATAATTTCACCCTCCCTGAGACATTTGACACTAAAAACCATCCTCGGCACTCTAAAGCTGAATTATGACTTCACCCACATGTCCTTTTCCATCATGTGAGATATCTCTATTACTGTGTGCTGCTACCATGACCTCATAGACAGATGTAGCGAAAGATCGGATTAAAAGTAGCCCAGCAGAAAATATCCAATCAACAAGAGCCTGTCAGGAAATATACAAACACATCGTTCATCTGGTCTCTCAGAGAGCACGACTGCACTGACCTTAGAGCCGCAGCACATTAAAAATAAAACCGTAAATCATGCTCTGGCTGCGAAGAATACAATGACACCAAACCAAAAGCAGAGGGATCTGTAATTTAAACTTGCGTGGCGAAGAACTGTCAAAAGTTGAAATACAACAAGCGCCCAAGGCAATTAAGACTGAGCCATGACACAAGTGCATTTTTGGTCAGGGTGCTTTTAATCCTCAAAAAACTGAAGAGCTTCGAGAAGCCACTGAACTAAATGGAAACATGAAACAAGAATGCAAAGCATTGTTTAAAATCTGCTGTGAAGGAAATGAACCATAAAAGTTTGCGACAATAGCAGCAACGGATTCCGCAGTGGATGCTCCGCGCTGCACGGGTGAATTACAACAAACCTAGTTTGGGCCATTTATGACAAAAGAGCAAATGGGAGGCATAAATATGCAAATGTAAATGGCCCGTGATCTATATATCAGGCCATGAGAATCCACAGAACATCTGCTTGAGGCTATTTTACCACAAAGTAGCCATGCACCCTCCTCAACTATTCACAGTTACGTGCCGTGTTGTGCTACTTGCTTCGCTGTTGCCCAATTAATATCCCTGTCAAGTTCGACGCTCAACTTGTTCCAGAGAACTTCTATTTTAAATAATTCAGAGGATTTTCACAGATTTTTGAAAAGAACACAGCGGTCCTCGCAGATCTCTTTAAGCTGAAGAGTATTAGGGTTTGTCAACCATACAAATTTAGATGTTTTTAATTCCAAAGTGTTTTTCTCGTTACACGATACAGCCAAGAAAGGATGTCTGGATTTTATGGATTTATACGCTGCAACAAAAAACGACTCAATGAGCATGTTTAAGTATCTGTACCCAATTTTTCCGATATCGAAAAAACAACAGTATATAAATGTACAAAAGTAGGAGTGAAACATAAACGTAGACACTTAAGTAAATGTATACATTTCATTGCATTAGATAGCTGGATATAAAAATGGCATCCGCAAAAAAATGCTGCTAGATCTTTTCTTAGAACAGATTTTGCTTTTCTGTGACATTTTTGCAATGACTTTAAATCAACTGGTGTCATTTTAGTTGCTTTCAGATCACACAGGTGTCCTAGCAGTTTAACCGCAGGTCTGTACAGGCCAGGTTAATCACGTTACCTATGGAGATGTTGCAACGGCATTTGACAAACAAAAAATTTTCCATTTTTTTTTCTTCTTGATTTTGACCAATTGTTTTATCATTTGAAGCCTATTAAACTCATTTTTGTGAACTGTTTTGCATAAAGTGTGCTTGTGCTTTATTCCTTGGCATAAATGCCACATGGTTTGATTTTCCGTTATACAACGCAAAGACATTCAAACAAGTGTGGCTTAAGTGTCCAAGTAATTATTTAAAATGGTGCACTAAAATAAATATTATCACTGATAAAACAGCCCTGTTGGCAACTTAGAATTCAAATGGTTTAATTCGTTAAACTGTTTGTGGTCCGATCGTTGATGAAAATCACAAAGAAACCACTCAAAAACCACCCAGTTGGGAACAACAACAGGAGAAAGGCCAACACTCCCATTTCAGGCCATAACTTTAATCCTTACAAATGAAATGATAGATCTTTACAAGTCCTATCGAGAATTACGCCCATGTCTTCAGGATTCTAGTGGCAGGCAGATATTTGAAACAGACCGTGCCTTTCCTTTGTAGTGAAGTTTCAGAAGTGGGTATTTGCACTCCAAAACCACACTCAGTCTCTTATACCCCTACTTAGTGCTCATTATGCCGTGAAAGTATCACACAGCCAAGACACAAGCCTTTATTGTTTCTAAAGAAAGAAAAAGGAAAGAAAAAAAGAACACAGACTCTAAACGAAAGACGTTGAGGTATAACTAAATTCAAATGTTCGGGTTTGCGCCAAAGTTTAAAGTCTGTAAGCTGACACAAAACAGACAGTGGGAATCGAGAATCTCCTGCAAACTGCATTATAGACCTTTAAATCAAACGCAGACAGTCATGCAGCAGAAAACTGCTACTTTTGCCTGCAAAGACGTTCAGGAATAAAACAGATTTGTGTCTATATAAAAATGATCGATTTTACCTCAAACATTTTCCATCTTTTGATTCATCTGGCATTTTTATATCTATTTATTTTCAACTTGGACAGCATGAATTTGAATTTCTATATCAGTGTATGTACTACACACATGCACAAGTTGCATTCTGACACCATTTCGTCTTTTTCACTAAAGCACACTAGCCATTAGTGGCAAGCATTATTCAGCGTTTTCAGATAGGTATTGTGATGGTATTGCATAACATAAATGTCTCGGGAGCATGCATTTAAGAGGCTTTTTCAACCAAAACGTACTCAATTTACCCACCCTAACATCATTTCAAAGCTGCATGCTGCTAATTTGGACCATGAAGATATTTCAAGAACCTCTTTCCATGCAATGACGGCTCATAGGTGACCACGGCTGTCATCCTAAAAAAACAAAAAGGCTCCAGAAACGGACTTACATTTGATCTTCCCCTCTGACGATGCTCGTGTCTAGCCCGCATTTGCTTACAGAACTCAAAAATAGCGAAGCGATGCAGTCTTGACATAAATTACATCCAAGAGCCTTTTTTAAATCAGGCCATGAGCTTTGATGGAAGGGGAGATTATCAGTGAAGAACCACACTGGTTAATACTGTGACCTGTTCCTCACACAAAACTATGATATGGGATAATAATAATAATAATTGACACACACATTTCTGCCCAACAGTGGCGTCTTGGCGGTGTTGACCTTCTGGTCAGTAACCCAGAGCCTTAACCGCTGAGCCACCACTGCCCCATATGTCAGTATATATTCATTATATGCAAAAAGCTTCATAAAGATTCTTTACAAATTTCTACACTAAAGCAGTGGCATGGGAGTGAATAAACGATGTCAGAATTGTATTTTTGGGTGAACTACTCCTTTAAACAGTGAATAATGTAGGACGAATGGGAAAATCTGGCACATTTTCCATATGATTATGTTGTCTGCTGTGTAGGTAGTCATGCAGTCAAAACCCGAGTCATATTTTCTTCATAATTGTTGAGACTTCTCTCATTACGAGCATATGGAAGAGATTAGAGTCATTCGCTCGGGAGCCCAAACATTTGACACAATATGAAATTATCTGAAGTGTTAGTGGTGCGTGTTAAAAGCCGAAATGTTCCTCTCTAAACTGACGTTTCAATCAAATGAATCTTGAAACATTTGGCCAAACATGAAATCTAATAAAACTGGCAAGTGTGAATACTTCAATGCCTTCCGGAGAGTTACGGCACATGAATTGGCTAATAAATTGGCTGGAATTGGGTTATCCTTTTACACAGGTGGTGCGGTGAGCTGTATAATCAAAACGAAAGGAAACGAGTGGTTTTGGTTGTGGGCAGCGGCGAATGACCTGTGTAAATACCACCGAACATGGCTAAAACAATCAAAAGCCTGTTATTATAATGTAAACGGTGCATTCAAAGGGAGTGAATCTGGATTAACTCGAGGAGAAGATGATCGGCCTGTCATCGCCATGAGCTCGTTGTGATTTTTCGCAAGCTGTCAACGTTACCCGTCAACCTTAGGTGAAGGCAAATATTTGTGTTAAAGAGGCCTGTCGTAGACTGCTTAAATTAAAAAAACAGGAATGCCAATTTATTGATATAGATATTTAAGGAGTTTGCCGTTATGTGTTTCCTGCCTTTAAGTACAAGGAAATAATGTGTTTATAAAGGACTTCAGAGTAGACAAATGTACGATCAATCCGGGCGTTCAGACGTAAGCTCCAGCAATAATAATTTCTTTACGGCGTGTTAGACAGGATATGAAAAGCAAATGTAGGCAAAATCCTATTAGTTTTGACGTAAGTTATCCCAGGAGTCAAAGCGCTGGTGACTTTAAAGTGGCAGTGAACTCAAGAGGAGGGGCTGGGGGAAAAATATTGAAGGAAAAAAGAAAAGAAAGGAAAACGTTGAGGGTCAGGGTTATTTTCAAATGAGACTCCATCAGTTAAGGCTCAGTGTTTTGACTAGGAGCTCCGCCTACGTCAGATGGTGCTGTCGAAACGACGGCATTCCATATGATCCCATTCTAACCAAAGCAAACTGGGAAATGCGAGCCAGGTGTGTGTGTGTGCTACCGCAGACAGAAAGGTGATAGGAGAAAAACAGCAGGCGCATTAATGCCCAACCACCGTCCCACACGGGGAACAGCAGCATCAAGACAAAAAGACAACAGCTCAGTAGAAACGGTGTCACCTTTTCACTACACACGTTGTTCCAAAGACAAATAAATAATTCATCTCGTCTTGTCCACTTGTAAAATAATGGATTTTTTTTCATGTTGTGAGAATGAAATCTTCCATTAAAAAAAATAAAAAAAATTATTCATGTATATATATATAACATGAATAATTTTTTTTTTTTTTTAAATGAATAAAAAAAATCCAATTTTTTTAATGGAAGATTTGTTGATGTTATATATATATATATATATACACACACACACACACACACACACACACACACTTTACAATTTTTTTTATAAATTTTATATATTTTTTTATATTCATTTTATATATATATATATATATATATATATATATATATATATATATACACACATACATACACACACATATATACACACGCGCACACGAGCGCACACACGCGCACACACGCACACACACGCACACACACACGCACACACACGCACACACACGAACACACACGAACACACGCACACGCGCACACGGGCGCACACACACGAGCGCACACACACGAGCGCACACACACGAGCGCACACACACACACGAGCGCACACACACACGCACACAGTGTATAATTGTGTCACCTTTTTAAAACACATTTTGCTGCAAAAAAAAACCTTTTATCACATCAGATATTATAATATAATATAATATAATATAATATATAGTTAATATTGCACTTTTCACAATCCACATCATTTCAAAGAAGAAAAAAAATTAAATTGTTTATTTCTAAAATAATCGTTTTTAAAAATGTGAGAATGAGATTGAAATGAGATGGACATTTTTCTTCACTAAACTTCCTTCAACCTGAAATATTTTAGTAATTAAATATCTTAATAAATGTGTTCCAAATGACTGTGATTGATTAGTGATGTGAATTAAAATGTTTATTGTTCAAGAATGAGATTAAAACAACAATGCAAAATTCTGCCGCACCTCAAGCATTTCCATTACTAATCTATTATTCTTTGTTTTCTTTCGTTGCAGAGCAAAGACAGAGAGAGGAAATCGGCCCTGAGGAGTTAGACCACAACACAAATGGATTTACAAAACATCAACAATTAATAAAAACTGCTGACTGAAAACTTTAAGATGCAGTGTATATATGCAAATATCAATTGATATTTAATTATTTGTCGATTGTCTTTGGACTGGACTCAGCTTTTGTATTGAAGGAAAAAAAGCGTACGACTGGAAAAAGACCTGAATTTTCAGACTGCAGCAACTTGTCTTACACAAGAGCTGAACATTTTGCCAAAGAAGGCAATTTCCATTTTCACAGCTTCAGTTTCCACCTTTTCCACACTTCGACACACAAAACATACATCAAATGTTAATCTTTTACCACAAGGAGCTGATGTAAAGCTATCTGCCAAAGATCATCCAAAGAACAGGACTGAGAAATACTCTTGTGACTCTTACAGGAGAAACGGCGCCATGGAGTTGGACTTCGTAAAGCAAAACAACAATGTTAAGAGGAAGACCATCCTTCTGATATTTTCAGAATTGGAGGGAACTTTTGGGACTGAGCTTATATCGAGGACATGAGTGGATGCAATTTGATACGCCGAATCATTCTTTTCTGAAAAAGGACACTTAGCCTAACTATGAAAAAACCCACAATATGTTCAATAAATGCTGTATACTGTATGTCTAATATGGTCAAATACTTGTATTCTTCATTGATTAAATTAACTCATGACTCACAAATATCTGTCACAAACACTTAACAGTAGTTTGTACATCTTTGCATGCATCTTCCTACCCTTGTAATTCAAGCCAACACCTCAATAGAGCTAAAAAAAAAAAAACAAAACATAAATATCCTGTTGTTCTATTACCCCAGTAGGATATCCCTCATTCTGGGTCCCACTCTTTACACACACTGTCTGTTTCCATTAAACATGCAAAGAATTAATAGATGTAGACTAGCGGTAGACTGATATATTGGTTTTACAGGTTAATCAGTGCCAATAGTTGCTTTTTGGAACTATTGTTAATGTCAAAAATGTGTAGACGATGTGCCGATACAATGCCGATAATTTATTCATCATTTCAAAAGAAGAGTCCCTGCTGTGTTTTGGGCTTGTTTATATGTAAAAGTCCCACGTTATGCAGCAAATCTAAATTGTTTCTAGTTATTTTGGGGATTTTGATTGAACAATAAACTGCATCTGGATGCGTTGTCTGTGCACGTAATAGTAAGGAAAGAATAAGATATTTTTTTGACATTCTGTAAATCAATTTTAAAAACTAGCGGCCGATTAATCGGTTATCAGACTTTCCCCGCCATCTTAGTTATCGGTATCGGCAAAACCCACAATCGGTCAACCTCTAGTGTAGACAAAGTGCACCCCTCTTAATGAACAAACATTTGGCACAACAGCTCACACTTTAAACCGTCTTTGCAATTATACCTGGTAAAATGGCGTTGTTTAGTGCTGTAATTAGTAGCGTTAAGTAATGCGAGCATCAATATTACTATTGCTCATATGCTTAAGTGATATGGATGCTTCGGGGTATGCAAGACAAAATGGTTGGAAAACACTGGTCTTTTGCACTATTTGTTCATTTTGATGTTTAAAAAGCCGGAGTGGTCTTGGATGAGCATATACCAAACAGCCACAACATTATAACCACCTGCCTAATATTATGTAGGTCCCCCTCGTACTGCCAAAAAAGCACCGACACGTATCTCAGAACAGCATTCAGAGATGATATTCTTCTCATCACAATTGAACAGCGCAGTTATCTGAGTTACCGTATACTGCCGCTCACATTACAGAAATGCTCCAACCAGCCCGTCTGGCACCAACAATCATCCAAGCGATTATCTAATCAGCCAATCATGTGGCAGCAGTGCATAAAATCATGCAGATACGGGTCAGGAGCTTCAGTTAATGTTCACATCAACCATCAGAATGGGGGGAAAGTGTGATCTCAGTTATTTGGACCATGGCGTGATCATTGGTGTCAGATGGGCTGGTTTGAGTATTTCTGGGATTTTCACACACAACAGTCTCTAGAATTTACTCCGGATGGTGCCAAAACCAAAAAGCATCCAGTGAGGGGCAGTTCTGTGGATGGAAACGTTTTGATGATGAGAGAGGTCAACAGAGAATGACCAGACTGTTTCAAACTGACAAAGTCTACAGTAACTCAGATAACTGCTCTGTACAATTGTGCTGAGAATGCTGTTCTGAGATGCGGGTCGGTGCTGTTTTGGCGGCACGAGGGGGACCTACACAATATTAGGCAGGTGGTTTTAATGTTTTCACTCTACTTGGATGGGTATGTCGTACCATCTGAAAGAACAGAGGTGGACGGCACAGGAAGTGCGGCCGGTCAGAAAGAGAGCTGTTCTGTGTGCCGGCGCTGATGGGATACGCAGATATAGAATTTGGCAGCATCCGCCCCAACGGTCCAAAAAAAAAGAGCAAGATGAAGTTCGGACAAAGTGTCTTTGTCTCGAGTGTCTCGGCTCAATTATCACCTCCTACACCCTCCAAAACCTGTTTGCTCGCTTACGTCCCACCTGTATCGGCAAAAGAAATCCTTCAAACCCAAAACACCATCACTAAAAGGACTCATTCACAAACCAAGGCCAGCAAGTGACGACTCCTGGAAAACTCTCTCTCACACAGACATAGTAGGTGATATCCCGCTGAGTCTTACCCCTCTGTTCACCTCGAACTGTCATTCTGTCATCCCCTCATATCTCACCAGCACACATAGAGCTGCACAATATCAACACGCATGAACCCGGTTACCCATTCTATCTCAGACGCAGTCCTCACTTGTCTGAGTACACGTTTACAAACTTTGCTAAAAAAAAAAAATGTATGTATCAATTAGAGCTATAAATCAATTTATTGAAACAGACAGTTTGACCAGAATCCCTATAATAAAAGTAAAAAAAGTCCCCAAATAATTGTAATAATGTAAATAAAAAACACTTACATTTTAGAAAATGTTTGAGACAGTTTTACCTGTATGAGTTCCTACTGATGTCTTATGTATTTATTGAACTAAGGTTCATTTCTCAATCCTTTTCAGTTGTTTGATATTCGATTTTATGAATAAATACATGTACACCGATAAGCCAAAACATTAAAACCACCTGCCTAATATTGTGTAGGTCCCCCTCGTGACACCAAAACAGCACCAACCTGTTCTGAGAATATATAATTCTCACCACAATTGTACAGAGTGGTTATCTGAGTTACTGTAGACTTTGTCAGTCTGAACAAGCCTGAAAACGTCCAGTGAGTGGCAGTTCTGCGGATAGAAATGTCTTTTTGATGAGAGGTCAAAAGAGAATGGCCAGACTGGTTTGAACAAAGTCTACGATAACTCACAACCGCTCTGTACAAAAAGAGTGTGATTTTGTTTAAAACATATTGGCCAATGAAATATCTTAATACACAGTAATACACTCACAAAAATAGCCTATTTTTAAGATGTATCCATTTCAATTCAATAACAAATTTCCATCTAACTGAATTGCCTAATCTTGTTGAACAAAATAAAATGTACAAATGCAAGTTTTATTAATTATATTTTCTTCAAAGACTATTCAATTAAATTAGATGGAAATATGTTATTAAATTGAAATGGATACATCTTAAAAATAGGCTGAAATATTTGTGTGTGTGTAAAAAGCAGGGACAATTTTTTTCGTTTTGGTTCAGTAGTACCGCAGCCTCCTTTCCAAAAGGTTACTGTTTAGAACAAAATAAAAGAATGCACTTTTAAAAATGACAGTTCCCCATACTAAGGGATGGGCGAAATACCCAACCCTTGCAGTGTTGCCAGACCACGCAAGCGAAACAAGCAACATGGTCTGGAAAAATAAGCCCAAAATCAGCCACTTGCCTCACCAAAATATGCGGAAATAAGCAATTACTTTTAACCTGTGTGGTGGATTTAACGGCATAGAAATCATAACAAGCAGTAAATTAACATTCAGGTCTTATTTTATTTACAGATCTGCTTCTGAGCCAAAACCCAGCAGCATCAAATCTAACAATAATTCAGTGAAGACTTGGGAACAATTGAGAAATGTTCTTTTCACCTCTAATAATGTTTTCCTTGCACCTGGATTAGCCGTGCATGTATATGTAGTAATTATACAGTTGTTAAAAAGGTCTTCACTCACTGAATGCATCATCCACAACGGGCAATTAGGCAAAGAAATGTGTGATGCAGCAGTTTCCTTCAGGTCCAAAACACATGTTTCATTTTTCGGGCAACATAAAGTTGTGTAGTTACAAAATGTACTGGGGTAAACCCTTCGGGTTCATTTTTCATGGTTTCATGGAAAATGTATCCGAACAAAATTAACCAGTTATAACCGGTTACCAGCGTTTAACATTTTAATACAAAACATGCAGGGATTTTGTGAAAGATTTTGAGAAAATGTAAACAAATGATCAAATTTGATCTGTGAATCAATTCATTGAAACATGAAGTTTGAACTGATTCATGGAAATGATTCAAACTTACCAAGAACAACATTTGCTTAATTAGCACACATTTTGAAAATGCTATACATCACCCCATGCAGCCCCACGCCGAATAGATTACCTAAACTCCAATGTCATAAAAATCAGGACACACTAGTAATAGATGAACTAAGGCCATATTTACACAATACAAGCAAGTCAGAAGTTCTCTAATGTCAAGGCAAGCACAAATTTAAGAGTGAACAGAACCAAAAAACATACATTTAACAGCATAAACAATTTAAAACAGAGCAGGCCGATGAGCAGAGCAGACAGACGAGTTCTTTCCATGAAAGGTTGGATGTGGGGGTAATAATCTGGCCTCCCCCAGGTCCCTTGAGACCGTCTGGAGGATGGCTAACAGATGACAGCAGCACAGGCCATCGTCTCGCCCGATTCTGGTCTGCTCAGTGTCAGAAATCTCCTCTCCTGTCCACTTTAGCCCAAAGAGTTGCCATGCTATAACGGCGGGCTGGTTTGGGATCCAGGAAGAGGAAAGTATCTGTATCTGCTCAAACCTGATTCCATCACCTGACAGACCTGCAGCTGTATGCCAAGCTAACCGCCCACTTCTAATTTCAAACATCTTACACCGCTGAAGGAACCAAATAGGCCATAAAAATAAATCTCATCATTATTTCTAAAATAGCGAAACCGCAAAGAGTTCGTCAAAAGGTCAAGCGCTCATTACTTACGGCAAGAACCCACTGAAGAAAAAAGGCTGGGCGCGCTGCACTACACCACCCTGATAAATAAATAATCTGCAGATCTTCGCACACAGGGCTTTAACCTTGGAGGCCGCATGTGGAAAGTTTGCATTCTGGCATTGCAGGTTTCAAATGGGTTTCCCACCTGGCCTCAAAGCATCCGGTACATCATTCAGAGAAAGTCATTATTTATTGAAAATTAAATATCTAATGTGGCCCTGAAGCTTTTCTCTACCACAGCTCTGGTTGTATAAGAGAAGGCATCGAAAACAAAGCCACAAGAGTGCAGCGCTTGACTTTTCCTTTCTATCATTAACGGACACATCCCAATGATGTCAATACCATGAAGATTTTTCCTTCCACTGACTCACGAGCCACGAAGAGCAGTTTTGTCTTTATGGTTTGAGAAAGCATATTTTCGTTTCAGATTTGACGACAGGCCCGGAGAATGTCTGACTGAAGGCATCTGAACAAGATGGACGTTAAGTGAGCCAAGGTGGTAACAGGCCATATTTTTTCCTTTCAGTTATTTTTCCGCATTTAATTTAAGAAAACATGCAAAAACACGTTTAACAAAATGTGGAAAAACTTTATCTGCTAGAATGAATGGGAAAACCAAAGTATACGTCGGCGTTTAGCTAAAACAAGGTATTTTAAAAAGGCAACAACATTGGTGGCCTGGGTAGCTCAGTGAGTAAAGACGCTGACTACCAGCCCTAGAGCGTGCTGAGTGACGCCAGTCAGGTCTCCTAAGCAACCAAAATGGCCCGGTGGCTAAGGAGGGTAGAGTCACATGGGATAACCTCCTCGTGGTCACTATAATGTGGTTCTCGCTCTCGGTGGGGTGCTTGGTGAGTTGTGTGTGGATGCCGCAGCGGATGGTGTGAAGCCTCCACACGGACTATGTCTCTGCGGTAACGCACTCAACAAGCCACGTGATAAGATGCATGGGTTGACGGTCTCAGACGTGGAGGTAACTGAGATTCGTCCTCCACCACCCATATTCAGTCAGGTGAGTCACTACGCCACCACGAGGACTTAAGAGCGAATTGGGCATCTGGTGGTGCGCTCCACCAGACAGTCCGAACAGAATGAGTGCAAGTGAAAAGATAAAATGTCCAAACAAGAGGTCACTGCTACAAACCACTACGACCTAAAGCTCTCACGGCAAGGATCATGGATAAACAGCGCAATATCAAATGCCAAGTACGAGCACATAGCGGTCTACATCCGGCAGAGACCTTGCAAGTTACAACTGCACATTCACAGTCCAGTGCATAACAATGTGCAAAAATGTGTTTGGATTAAGTCCAAGAATGTCGATTATACGGATGTGTAGTATTGAGATGGAGAAAAACACAGACTAAAACTAACAAAACAGAAGAAAAACAAACATATTTGGTGTAAAGCGGCACTTAGTAAACAAACTTCCAGTATCCAGGATGATGGGTGTCAGTATAGAGTCCAAAACCACAAGTACTACTGGGATGAACGGGACAAGCAAGAGCAAGCTAAAAAGCTAAAATGGCTACTCAGCATTCCAGGCTCCATATGGCTAGGATTAGGGATGGGGGCGGGGTTAGGGCAAATTCTGCCAGGACAAACCCAGGCACCTTTGTACAATGGGAGCTAAAAACGTACTTTATTAGATATATTAGATGAATGGCTTCCATTACCATATCCGTTTTGCATGGATGACGTATTTGGACACACATTAGGCCAACACAGAATGGGTCGAACAAAGATTTTACACTCAACACGCAGTGAAAACTTTGAACGGGATCGTTCAAATGAATACAACAGGAAAAATCCAGATTTTTACCTAGCCCAGATCATATGGCAAACAAGTCTGGAGTAACATGAGAGTGAGTAAATAAGTAAAGTTTCGATTTTGGGTGTACATTTCATTCAAAATGTGGCCTCCATAAGCAGCTCACTAGATTTTGAAGACACATATCTCCATTCCAGTCCTCACAGGGACTCTTCCCCCACCACCCCATGAGCCCGATGCAGCCCCCGCTGGCAGTTGGTTTCAATCAGGCCTTCTGGCAACATGCACGCTGGCCCAACCGGGAGTTGTGCTGAAGACCGGATGAAAAGGAAGTCCTAAAAACTGTGGAACGACAGGTGGCTACTTTGGCTGCTCTATCTCTCGCTTTAAAAAAAAAAAAAATCCTCCCTCTATCCCAGCTTTCCAACGCCTACCCCCCACCTCCACACACCTGCAAGAGTCCAGCAGACCACAGCCTAGGGTCCCGTTTGCTCTGTCTGACCGACACGCAATTTCAAGGCTGACCCCCCCCCCCCAGTCCTCTGGATCAACATTCCCCTCCGACTTAGAAAAACACATCCCTGCTTCTCCTGAAATAGACTATTAAAAAGAGATTTCCTGCTGACAGCACTGTGTCAGGCCAAGATTCCACATAATTTACCAGCAATCTGTCAATTTTATCAGCCTATTGATTTCAGCAGAGCACACTGGGCTGAAAGAAGACCTTTGTGTCCTCAGACAGGAATGGTTTTGAAATCACTTCATTCTCTACCTATAGACAGAAGACAACCGAGACTTCTCAATCTACAGAGGCTTCTTGGGGTATTTGGCCCACCGCCCAGACAACTATTGTACGTTTGCTGATCGATATAATTTTTTGTCTATTCTGTGACAATTTGAAACATTCGAAAGGCCAGAAACATATTCGAAAATGCATTGCAAGCATGCAGTGCCGTTGGACATTCTTAATGAGCATTCTTTCGGTAGCCAGTGTGGGGGAAGCTACTTTGAAACTGTACCTTCCCAAGCTACAAGCTACTCATAGTCTCTTAACTTAAAGTAGTACAGTCAAGCTACTCTTTTAAAAAGACTAGTGAGCTACACTTACAAAAATTAGTTAACTACATTGATGCTATTAAAAGAACAACATTTTAGACATATCAATCGGATATTATGTCAATATAAATGTAATTATCAGTTCTGATTGCAAAATTAAATAATATCACCAAATATTTAGTATATATTTAATTAGGGTGACATTACCTTACAAAAAGGGACATGGCTTTACATGTTTAACCATGGCATTTGTAGTAAAACCATTGTAACCACAAAATTAACCATGGTAACTTACTACCATGGCCGGGTCTAAGGGCCCTTACACACATGACGAGGCAAGCGCAGTGTCTTGTTCACTTTCAATGAGAGGTACGCAAAAAAAAACGGCAAATTGCAGGCGGTTTTGCTAGCGGTGCCGTGAGAGAAAATTGTTTTTTTGCGGCAGTCGCTCCATGGACACACCCCCGACCTTCACTGAGTAACTGTTTCACCGTGAGGATGTCAGAGCTCCTTTAGTTTTGAACACCATACCCCTGGACACTATTTTCCCCATTTTTGGACATTTTATGTTTATTACCATTTCCAATAAATGCCCCTCCAAGGCTTTACACCCACTGTGCCTGTCTCTTGCTCACCCCGCCACACTGCAGTACAGCCCATTGAAGAGATGGTTAGTCTATCCCTCACAGTCTCTATGTCATTCCCTTTAAAAATCATGGAGAAAAAGATGGCGCTAGCATGAATAAGGTCTATGGGCTAATGCCCATGTAAACATAAGCTACTTTGCTATATGTTACTGTAGCGGTAACAAACTTTAGCACTTAAGGGGGCAAGAAAGTAACCTTCAAATGTTTTGACGGATATGTTGTTCAGCTAGCTAGTTATAAACATGTCGAACGCAAGATTTCACCAAACCATTGCACCATCATGACAGTAGTTGTATTAAAAGATAAAACTGTAGAAGACTTCTAATGTTAGCTACAGTGCTTCTTATGATAGCACTAAATAATGCATTGTGTACCTGCGTTGCATTATGAACTGCGTTCGGACTTATTTCTTAGTGAAACGACAAATGAAATCAAGCTTGTACAGCTAAAAGCATTTGCCACAAAGTACATGCGTAAAGTATGCTTTGTGCCTAAAATTGCCTTAAATTGAAAGCATTTGATAAAAGGAACGAAGTATCAAAAAGTACCAAAAACCACTTAAGCGTATGAACTGTTTCTAGCACTACTGCCCAATGTGGTAAGATTTATAAATCTAGTCGGAGCTGTGGACAAAAAGTACAGGTATGTAAAGTTTTCGTTTGAAAATGCATTGTTTTTGTTATATTTTCGTCTCTCATCCACACCGGAAACTTCCGAAAGCATTCTCTTGTACCGCATGAAAAACTATGACATTACGAAATGGAAAACAGGAGTTTTAAACCTAAATGGTATTAGTGTGGAGCTCTGCTTATCGATTGAATCTGACAAATGTTTCCTTTTCTGTCATACTTCAACTTTCCAAATCAACAGAACTGGCAGAAAGGCCCAAAATAAAAAATGATTATGATTACACTCAGAATTAAGACACAGCACAATCCTCTGGTTTAGGTGGTGCGAGAGAGTTTTAAGAAGCTTGTCCACTCTCAAACAACATTTGTTCAGTGTTTGGATCCAAATAGGTTACACATTTGCTTCAATCCTGAATCGACTGCAATCTGGAAGGCATGGTGTGGGTGTGAGGCATCTGTGGGTGCGTCTGTGTGGGCCCAATGGCTCCCAGTGGGATACAGCTCTTAAATACCCCTTTAACTTTCTGCATTGGTAACAGAACACCACCCACATTCACTTTAGTCTAATTTGATAAATCTAAAGAGCGGCTCTATCCAATGGATCCAAGAGAACAAAACCACTCTTTGTTTTTTAACAGCACAGACGTTTCGTAAAATCCATGCCCGTGTCTGCTAAAGCACAAAACATATTAATCATTCTCTTTCCTGAAATGCTCAACCAAATGGCTTGCTGGGGAAAAAAGACAAAGAAACGCATATAACATACATGAACAATAGGCCCTGGTGGTGCTTTTAACAAGACATCAAGAGCAGAAAGGAGAATATGCCCAGGCAGGGTGAAAGAAAAACACTAAGGTCAGCCAGTTTCAGACAATGGAAATGGACAGATGCCTACAGGCTGGCCTAAACCAAATGTACTTCTACTTTGAATGGGTTACGATGGCCAAATAGCTCATTAGTTGTCCAACAATCAAGTAGTCAATTAGTTGAGTTTATCTAGAATTTCTAGCTTTGATATTAATAGCGGAGGTGCTTTATTTAGCATGTTTTAGCCATTAAACAGTCTGCAAGGTAAAACTCTATTGGAAAAGTTGAAGTTTTAAACTCAGTTTTAAACTCAGACTAAAGAGTTAAGAAATTACACCATATGCAACACTGTTTTTTGAGCATCCCACCACAAGTCGTGCCTTTCAAGTAAAAAATCCAAGAGACGCTTTTATCCAAAGCGACTTACAGTGCACTTATTACAGGGACAATCCCCCCCGGAGCAACCTGGAGTTAAGTGCCTTAATCAAGGACACAATGGTGGTGGCTGTGGGGTTCGAACAAGCAACCTTCTGATTACCAGTTATGTGCTTTAGCCCACTACACCACTACCACCACCACCACTCATTAACTTGTATTAAACCCAGAATATTCCTTTAAAAGGCCATGAAGAGCTGGCAATGGCTTGGCAATTTCATTCCAGCAGTGAGGGCAAGTTTCTTCTCTTTTATGTCGAGGTACTTGGCCCATGGATCTAGCCTAGAAGTCTTTCCAGACTTCAGTTTAGGCTGCTTCTTTGCTCTGTTTCTTCATTTCTACAGTGCTGGGTTAAAAGAAAGCAACGAAACAAAGAAAATGAATGATGTTCTTTGGTCATTTGCAAGGGATATTCACAAAGATGGGTTCTCATTTCACCTGCTCCAAAGTTCTTTGTGGGAAGGTAGGCGTTTGGCATTCAGACCGCTATGTAGAAGCTGCGAGATGTACTGAATCCTCAGCAGAATCCTGAGGGTTAAAAGTGGAGGTGAGGTCATGCTACAACTGATGATGGGCTGCTAAGGGTGAATGGATACGACCCTCTGGTTCCGGTTTCATAAATTGATGTGATTTTTAATGCCGGAATGGAGAGCCAGGGCCTTCCCCTATGTCCGCTTGGAATGCCGAGCTCAGTGGAAGAAACCATGACCCAGAGAAGCGTACTGACGGCTGTGATTAGCTTATGGCATCCAGAATCTTTTCAACCACGTTTTCAAGAATGGTGCTCTGCGGACGGCCCTGCTCTCCAAACATATACATGGCTTACATTTTGAAAATGCAATCAGGCAGAACTTGTGCATGCCTTTCAACAGATAAGGTGCTCAGAGACGAGGCAAAATCAAATGATTGTTTCCGATGAAAATATATTCCTCCATTGAGGGCCTTGTAACCTTCCAGTGGCCATTACCATGGGACGAGCAAATGGAAAAGTGCGAGAGAAAGTAAATAACAGTGATAGAGGCAGTCTTCAAATTGTCATCGAAATTTTCGAAAATTGTCTATGACGAATGGTTTATTGATTTCGTCAACAATAGCAAAGGTTTGTCGAAAAACTTGTGTATTGACAATAATTAAAGATTTTAAAACATCGTATGAATGGGAAGTTACAAGGAAAACATAAGGAAAAAGTAAAACTGCAAAATATTCCAAATTGAATCAGCACAAACAATGACTGGGTATTAGAGCTGCACGATTATAGCAAAAATCATAATTGTCAATTATTGCTCTTGATATTGTAATCGCGATTATTAATGAATATTAAAATACCGTGACGTCACAAAGTAAGCAACCGTGTGGTTCTTCAGAGTTGCATATTTCAATGGTGGATATGAGCTGCGCTCCAGTTTCTTTTAAGCATCTTTTAAGCATTTTATTGTATTGTATTTTATATTGTAATAATAATTTGCGATCTGAGTTTGTGCGATTCTTGAAAATGTAAAATCTTCCAATACCAGCTGCGTGGCAAATGGGTCTTATTAGAGCAGACACGATAACAATGATGGTGATTCCTGAAATATGCTATTCATGCCATATTCTTTATGTTGACTACACCTCCAAAACACACTTAGAACTTATTACTTAGACGTTATTACATTAATAAATCGTACACAGAAATCAGGCAACATGACAAACTCTCCCATTACAATGACTGCTGTCACTCACTGCAGGTTAGCAAGAATATTGTGTGGAAAGTCACGAACTTGCATCTAAATGCAGATCTCAAACATCTATCCGAGCTCAGTGACGCTCGGCACAATGTTCTACACTCTCACGAATGCTCTCATTAAAAACAAAGCTGTCTAATCAGCATAATAAATCAATTATTTACACTACGTCTGTGCCTTGATTAGAACGGGAGCATTTTAGTGTTGTCGTGTTGTTCATTTGCAGTGTATTTAACATCAATGTTCAAAGCAAGTGGTGCAATATGCAATGAATCCAAAATAATTACAAAGTGCGTTTCGCTCTTGTTCTACAGCTTCTTTTCAAGCCGTTTCTTCCGTATTCATTCGATACGCGAACAGAGCTAGAACATAAAGCAAGCATCTGGGCATTCCTTGTGTTGTGAAAAGCGCTATACAAATAAATACATTCAGATGGTTGAAAACTTGCACATTTGAATCAGTTGTCATTACAGATAGGACGGAGGACTAATCTAAGCGCTTTGATTGGCCATTGCCGATTTCACTGCTCAACGGACATGTCTGTGATTGGTTAGAATTCTCAACTGCTGAAAAACATGTTGTAAATAGAAACCATTGACGCAACAGGAGCAGACTTAAACTGAACGCTGTAATCGTAAATGTAATCGTGGCAGCCGCAGCAGTTTTTCGATTAATTGTGCAGCCCTACTGGACATCTATACAAATTTTAATATGAGATTTCTAGGATATGGCATCAAAAATGCTGGAAGGAAACTTCACAATGTGACTAAAATCTCCAAAATGCGCATTAAAAAATGTATGTAAAAGTCACAAAAACAACTTTGCCTCAAGTCATGTGACCAATCACATTGCATCTCAATTGTTGCCCTGGCTATTCTTTAATGCTGGAGCCAAATCCTGTCATCAAAAATATTGGGTACAATTACCTCCCAGAACTGCTGGTAAGCTTTCGTTACCAGATACAAGGCATCTGCCACCGATTGCAAGTATACATGAGGTTCATGAGAGTGTGCTCAAAACTGCACATCATTTATTACATTGAACAAAAAAATAACAGTGGCAACAACTTCCGTTTTCATTTACATTTTGTGCTATTTTCCCTGCAAGTGATGATTTAATTCTCTTGAAAACATGGGATTCGCTATATTCCGGTTTCACATCAATTACATTTGTAACTTTGATGGAAGTTTATGCTAATAAATCTTTCAAATGTTTTGGGTAAATGTTTTACTAAATGCTAATAAAAAAAAATAATTATAATGTTGTCAAAGTTTGGTAATTTTTGGGTTTGTCGTTTCGCGCAATACTGTCAACAAAAACGTTATTTTCGTCGACCAAATCTGGGTTCACACTGTACATTTTGAGCCACAATTTTGTGGTCCGAGACAAATTTCGATGATCATAAAAGATTTCTCTTGTCTTAGTGCAAAATTAGCAGTCTTTGATTGCTTAGTTTGATGTTTATAGACTGACGATTAATGCTGTAGCAATGAATCTTAGCCATGACATCGTCTGTGCTTACTGTCGCCTGCCGTTGACTACTAAAAGAGCATCACAAAGCAGGCGTAGTGCGTATGCGTCAAACACATTCATATTTGCTTGCAGTCAAAAAAGTACACTTTGAAAGGCTGAATGCATGTCGGCACCCGAGGCGATACATATAGTGGAAAAAAAAACAGTATCACAAATATTGGGTCCCATTTGTGCAGTTTGACATCAAAACAGCCAAATGTGATACAACACCCAAACAATGCTGCCAATTGGTATGTGGGGGACTAAGTATAAGCTATAATGTTGCACAGTGTCATGGACTATAACAAAGATCTTACAGGGATCACATTGTACAGTCTGATAAGCAACATTCGTAAAGGATGTTAAAAATCGTACAGTGTGCACCCAGTATAAATGACATGAAGAATGACCCCTCCTTCCACTGAAAGGGCCTTGGGTTATACTCATGCTGTGCAATCCGCAACTATAGATCCAATGATACATGGAAAGCCTGCTTAATGCTGTCAATCCTAGTAAGGATGGGGTTGTTGAAATGGGGTTCTTTCCCTAAATCACCATCTAAGTGTCCAGAACTGCTAAAATTCAAGCTTTTTTTTCTCTTTTTCAACTGCCATCAGGTTGACCGCAATCATTTGTGAACCCATCTGGAACTCATCAGTCTGGCTCTTGGAAATGCCCCAATCACAAAATTAAACTTTGGGATTACCAAAATTTAGAGAGCAAAGCAAATAAAAATTTCACCTCCAGACGTGCAGTACGCATCTCATTTTCATCATATTACTGAGGAGTGGGTGGCACGGACCGCCGCAGGGAAAGGCTGGGTTCCCTCTTAACTCCGGAGTAATCTTGGACACCTGACCAGTCACATTACAGGTTGTTTGTTTTACCTTCTACGGGAAAGCAAACAGGGCTCTTTTCTTCAGACAGTGTGGGCTGAAATCGCTCAAATCTCTCAGAGTGGAAATGACAAAGACAGACATTACTTTCCGGAGTAAGATTTGAACACCTGGTGTTTAAAATTCCACAGCACAAAACGTCCTGATTGTGTACTTACATAATTTGGGAGGCGATCACGTTAACTAGTTTCATCAAATGTTTGCCCATTTCCCAAAGCCTTGTAAAAGGTTTTCACCTTGTAAATCCAACCACATAAGCCAATACAAACTTGAAAAAAACTGACAAATTAAAACAAAACAGTTGCCATCCATCCAGTGAGCTAAGCAAGTGTTTTTTGAAGGCAAGCCAGGGTTTGCCAGATTCAGGGATGGTTGCAAAGGATGTAAAGAGCCTCCACGCATGACAGCTCCTCAGTGGGTCACTGGACGGGAATCTGGACTCAGACAGTGGATGTGATTAGCAGACGTGACCTTGATTCGCTACCTGTCACCAGAGCTTTACGTTAGAGCCCACAGAGACGGACGTTCTTGAAAACCTCAAAAGAGAATCACTCATCCATGGCTTACCGCACACTGGAAATGAGATTGCAGCCTTGTTCATGCTCAGAAGCAGAAACAGTGCCCTCTATAGGAAGAGCAGGCATTCACAGGACCATGTTGACATGTTAAATTTGTTAATCAGAAATGTATGCTTTTGAGTAACTAGCCTAGAAAATGACATTTTAAGCTGGGTATGCAATTTTTTCAGCGATGTGCTGACTGAAAACAGGTCTTTTATTTTGTGTGCATGTCACATTAAAGACAATACATTTGGTTTATTGTTCATTTCTCACAGGCCTTTTTTTCTCTATCCAATGGATGCTTTTTGTACACCGTAACTGTTATTGTATAACGTTCTTAGCCGATCGGCTGTCAGATTAGAGCTAATGCATGTCGTGAATTACGTGCAAATTTTCAGAGCATTTTTTTTCTCTCTTTTTACTTGATTAAGTCCATTTAAAACGTGCTATTGGTGTTGCGCTATTGGTTCTGCACAATTCATTCAACACTTTTTAATAAATATGCCTGTATTCGCTAATGCTGATCCAGTGAATGTGTCATGCTCTATATTAAATGTACAATGATCAATGCAAGCACATCGCAGATAAACGCCACTTTCAGCTGAATTTAGGCTGATTTGGCTTTTGGAATAGATCTGGGTCACATAAACACAACGTTTCTTACTTGGACTAGTCAACTCCAAAACCTTCGATTAAACGTTACTGAAATAAGTCGTTCCGCACATCCCTAGTACATACTGTACATATACACTTAGTTTATACATATAGTATTGCATTTACGGTTATATTTAAACCATAAATTGGAGATCCAGCAAGAATATGCTTACTGGTATGATACTTTTCAACTAGTGAGTGGGACATAAAAGCACTTCTTTTAATAAAGGTGATAATGAAGGTACATACACATCCAGTTTGTGAAGCCACTTTATGCCCTGTTGCACAAACACACACATCTCTTCCTAGATTAATGTGCAGGGACTCAAACTCAGATAGGTCTCTGCAAGCGGTAGCTGCTTGGCAGCAGGAAGCAGCAGTTGCAGCCAGGAGCCAGAGCCCCTTTTCCCCTTTATTCCACAATGTGTCTTCATTCATCTGGTAGAGCACATGGAAAAGCCATTGCGGGGGAAAAGACCCTTCCTGCCGGATCGGTCTAGGACAGGCGCTGCTCTCTCACGTATTCCCTCTTCACTCCGCTAACAGGAAATAGCCCTTTATTACAAAGGGGGGACGTGAGGTTGAAAAACATGGGATTTAGAAGTCTGGAGTTTTATTTGTAGACAACTTGTGCTGGGAGCTGCAAAGGCACGGAGAGGCAACCCAATCTGCCATCCCCAGACAAGAGGTGGTGGGGGGGACTGGCTAATTTAACTTAGCCCAAATGGCAGCGCGACCACCAAGGATATATGAAGCACAAGCAGACAAAACTCAGCAGAGTTCAGGCTCAAGTGCTCCCTCAAAGAGAGCTGCCTGAGGGGTAGAAGACAAGACTGACAAGCTGAAGCAATTCACGCCTTCTCATCTCCACTACAAGAAAAGCAATCAATCAATGCAAAACGAGTACAAAAAGTAGTTTAAACTCGAAACTAAAGACTAGGGCATGCTTTGTTTTTCCATATGCTGTTCCATCACGTGCACGGTCGAGCACTCAAGACTTTTAAAGGAAAATCTTTTTGACCACGAGCCCATAGGGAAGCGTTCAACGAATGCACAGTACGACTGCTTTGTGATACTCTTTTAGCACAGTTTACTCCATGCGCATGCATCGACGACGTGCAAAGACGGTGCATGCACACTGCGCTAATGGTGATATTTTCATCATGCAGACTTTGAGGGAGACGTACCACCACACGGAAAACCGTAGTATACTATTGTCTTTAAGGAATATTGCGGGTTAAATACAAGTTAAGATCAATCGACAGCATTTGTGGCAAAAAGTTGATAACCACAAAAATGTATCGAGGTTACAGTGAGGCACATACTATGGTAGTGAATGGGACCAATTTTTGGAGGGTTTAGAAGGTAGAAATGTGAAGTTTGCAATTTTATAAAAGCACTTCTTCTGTTAAAACTCATGTATTTGAGCTGTAAAATCATTTAAAATCACAGTTTTTACAGTTGTTTCACAGTTGCATTGTCATGCCATTGAAGTTGTAAAATTGGATATAACTTTACACAGAAAAGGTTAGTGTGGTGGAACGATCCGCCCCTCCCTCTCGTCATCGTCACCCCGCCTGAGGGCCATCTTTAAGCCAGGCTCACAACGGGAGTGGGTAGGACAGAGAAAAGAGATGAATTATTATAATTAATAAGCCTCGTTTGGCCATCTATTCTCCATGTGCATGCACACTGGTATCCTCGCAGGCCCAGGAGCACAGCGGGGAGGGTTCGGCCGAGTTAGATGCATCGCATTGCGGCCGACGGGTTAGAGGATGGCCTGCCTCCCTATCACCTGCTGCATTTCTGGGAAGACAGGCCGCCAAGGACACCCAGGAGGGGAGCGCATGCTGCCGTCGGACCCTTCTCAAACCTGGGCCATTCACTGGACACTTCCGACCATCACAGAGCTCCAATTCACCACGAGAATGCCAGATTCCCATTTATTTTGATCACCATTCGCCATGGGAGAATAGCAGTTTTAAAATTTTGTTTAAATTATGTACACTCAAATGTGATGAAGCCATTACAGAAAAAGCTGCCTAATTCTACATTTGGTGTGGACGTATATGACCACAGATAACATGACCAGCCAGAATATTCCTTGCTTTATCTCAACAATCCCTTGTAAGTGGACGCTTTCACTCACAATATAAATGAATCTTGACTTAGTGTGAATAGTGAATTTTTACAATGACACAAGGATCGGTGATGATCTGGGGGTGCTTCAGCAAGGCTGGAATCGGGCAGATTCGTCTTTGTGAAGGACGCACAAATTTAAAATTAAAACATCAGTATTGTGTTGTTTAAAACTGAATATGGACTTGTTTTCTTTGCATTATTCCGGGTCTGAAAACACGGCATCTTTTTTGTTATTTTGACCAGTTGTCATTTTTTTGTAAATAAAGGCTCTAAATAACAATATTTTGGGGGGCGGGGGGGGGTGTTTGGGAGAAATGTTGTCAGTACTTTATAGAATAAAACAAAACCAAAAATTTTATTTACACACATACCTATAAACCTGATAATTTTGCACTCTCTTAATTTTTTTTATTCAAATTCCCCAACCATAAGAGGAAAAAATCATCAGGAAATCATCTCAGAACATTTGGACTGCGAAAAACATTTTCTTTTGAACAACGTGCGCTGATGAATAGTCCACAATACGACAAGGGACATTTATTAATAAAGTAAATAAGCTCAAAGAGGCAATCTCCAAAAGAAGCTCTTTACCAAAGTAAATAGTGACAGTACGCGTCGTTTCTGAAGCGTTCTGAATGACATTGAAGGGGCATTAAAATAGTCATCCAAGATCTGGTATCTACCCAAGAACAATAAGACTTCTTTAAAACATTCCTGGTTGGTAGCGCATTGCCAAGACGAGTTTTGGATGGCTGCTGTGTTTAGCTTGTATGGCCTGGCAAATTATCCAGACCGCATTGTGCCAGGGTTCAATGATTGTCAATGGAGCATGTAAATTAAAGAGCTGAGAAAGGAATTCTTTAATGGTCCTACAAGTAAATATGAGATGTTACAGAAGTCCTTACTGAGAAGGGTGCATAACAGTCTCCTAAAGACCCCCCTCACAAAAGAATAAGGCAATACAGACATTACAGAAATGCGGTAACGTCTGACGGCCGTACGGGAACTGTATCAAATACTGCGGTTCAGACGGCTCGAGAAAAAGAACAAAAATATTTTTCCTTTACATGAAACATTACACAACTAACCATATTACCATCTAAGGAACAATGAAGTAATCGTGCCTGAGCAAACATAGCTGAAAAAGCCACCGCTATATTTAGATTCTGAATTATCTGACTGAACATTTCTAACTCGTCTTTAGTCTACTTTTCATTCAGAAGTTATTCAGAGCCATGCCACTCTATAAAAACTTCAATTTTTCTGTCTTCTGATTTAGACTGACGTTTACAGTTGGTTTAAACTAGGTCTAAGTGTAGACCTGTCCTATCGAATAGGACTACGTAAATAAAGATCTTCTGGTTAATCACAATCTTCATTTGAACGATCCTGATATTGATTCTTAAAATCACAAGATCGATGTTTTACTCTCTGCCGGGAGTACTCAAGTCAACCACTAGTTGATCTCGTTAACAGTCAGCAAGTAAAATAGAGTAGATAGAGTAAATACACAAATAGTGAGATTCTTAAATATCACTTTTCCCCTCATTTTTGCTCCTGTGCGCTGCTTGACAGTCTGACGGTTGTCTTATGTGTGTGCGTTTTATTTACGTGTGTGATGTGAGGAGCACTCGCAGAGTTGCGGATATGCGCCTAAACAGTAAAATACTCTTTGAAATTCCATTAAATTGCATTTCCGGAGGTATTAGTGTTAAAAGTCTCAGATGTTTAAATGCAGCCTAATATATTTGCCACGGTCAAGTATGATGTTAATATTAATCAAACCAGAAAACCATTTACTGCTCTTGGCTTGATAACTTTAGTAGCTTTATTAGTATTAAGCAATAACGTATTATATTTACACAGCAAAGACAAGTGATTTAAGTAGTTGTTGCTTACATTTTTTATTTTTTTTCAATTCTGTGTGTTTACTTAAATGCGAGTCCTTGAATGTTTTCTTCATTTGCATTGTTGTTCTATTGCTTGTGATTTGTGTCTTTGTTCTGAGTCCATGAAACAACGTTCACTCAAATTAGTATTTTGTAGTGGTGTCAAAATGAGTATTAAGAATAGTCATGGTGCTTTTATATGTAAGCAAAATGGACATTACAAGTGAAATATACCCAATTTAATTGGAACTGAATCTAATCGAATCTAAATAGAATCGAAGACAGTTTGTGGATTGGATTCAAATCAAATCTGTATTCGAGGTAGACCGATATATTGGTTTTACCAATTAATTGGTGCCGATAGTTGCTTTTTGGAGCTATCGCAAAAATATATGGTGCTAGTTGCCGATAGATATTCATCATTTCAAAATAAGAGTCCCCGTTGTGTTTCGAGCTTGTTTATCCTTAAAAGTTCAGCATCATTCACGAAATTTTATTTTGGGGATTTTGGTTGAACAATAAAATGGATCTGGGACTTTCCCACCACTGCAGGTATCGGCAAAATCCCCTATTGGTTGACCTCTAATCTGTCTTTCAGTGTGGACAGACAAATTACTTGTCGATGGAAACTCGTCAAACACGGTCGAAAGTTTTACCTTGATCTCACCAGTCATTAACACATAAAATAAAATAGGAAAACTTGCATTATGATTAACATTGTTTGAGGCCATCCACGTCAAACCCATTTTTACATCTGACTTTTGACAGTTCTGACTGATTTCAATTGTTTTTCGACACATGCATTCAGTAGAATGACGTCTTTTTCACATTCAGTCTGACTATACAGCCCCTTAAGTAGTCTCTGTCTCAACCCATTCGCAAGTTCGGCTATTTCAGAAGAGCATTTGTGATGTAGGTGAAGATCTGGGCTGGTAATCGAAAGGTTGCAGGACTTTGGCCAAAAGTTGGGCAAAATGGATGTTGAGCAGGATGCATTGCATTCTGATATCAAAATGCAAATACTTCAATATATTTGCCTACAATTCTTGCTTGGCAAAATGCCCTAAGATGAACTACCAATGCGGTGCTACATGAAAAGTCAAACTTGACCAACCTAACCTAAGAGCATCCTGGGTATTTTCCTATCATTTAGATTTTAAAGCAGGTAAGACAGTGTTTTACAGCATGTTGGGAGAGATTAGTTAAAGAGCCCACAATGCCACAAGGTAGCCAAATAATGAATTTGTTATGCATCCAAATAAAAGAGCTACAAGTCAAATGACCATCTGGAAACAAATGATAGGAGGACAGCATGCAAAGATCACGTCGTAACAGACGCAGGTGTGCAAACACACAATGGTGATATTAAAGCTGAAGTGTGTGCTTTCTGCACCACCAAACAGAACTACAAAAATAAACAATGTTTGCCCAATGACAGACAGGGGAACATCATGGACACAAACAGACAGTGCCACCTAAACTCTCACCATTGGTTGAGTCATTGGCTGGTTGCGATGCTCAAACAAACAGAGCAATATTTTAAAAGCAAGAGACAGTGTTAACAGATTTCCATACTTCATCTTTAAGACTCACTCAAGTGTACAGTGCAATGGGATTTAATGGAAAGAATGGCACAAATGTCTGAGACTCCAAATGTCGGGACTATTTGTCAACAGGTGATTGGTTCTTACCTCCTCATCTGACGTATCATGCTCATACTCGTCCACCTGTGAGGAAATCATGAGGCCGCTGTCTCTGCCTGACACCACACTCTCTTTACCGCCATCCTGTACTGCAGATTTGATCCGTTTCTTCTTCTTTTCCTTTGAATTTTGGCCATCGGCCTGTAGAAGAATAAACACTGTTAAAGACAATGCATTCAAACACAAAAAACTAAACATTTCTCACAAAACCATTCAAAACAAATGATGATAATAATAATATATTAGAAAAGTAATACATAATAATATATCTCAATTGTGCACCTTTAACTTTTAAACCCTCACGCTTTTATTTTGACATTCTGAACTCTCCAGGACGTCCTGTATGTGACTGTTTGTGGGCAAGTTCACAGTAGTTTAATTCACTTCTTATTCACATTCAAATTCACATTCTGGTCAAATGCACCTCCGGTGCCGTTCTAAATGCATATTATAAGTGAACCGAACTATTGAACATCTACATCTGAGATGTTCGTGAGCAGCGCTCAAATATTGCGCACCGTGTGAAGGCTAAAAATAGCCGCGAGTGTGTGTGTAAACAGCAGCGCCATTCTGGTGCT
This sequence comes from Moxostoma hubbsi, assembly GCA_032164185.1. NCBI lineage: Eukaryota > Metazoa > Chordata > Actinopteri > Cypriniformes > Catostomidae > Moxostoma > Moxostoma hubbsi. The sequence goes on from JAVLUX010000032.1 coordinate 570,527, forward strand.
GCGCATACTATATATTTACTTATTAAACAGCCTTTTGTGATTCACAGAGCTATCACACGTCTTCAAGTGGCTTTGAATAAAATGCACGAGTCATATGAACTGCTTTAATGGTGCTTTTATGTCATTTTTTGAGCTTGACAGTAACGAACATGACTAACACACAGTATTGGATTTGGATCGGTCTCGACAGACCGATACCCGATCTGTCTAAAAGCTTCAGTCTCTGAGCCGATATCGATCCATGTATCAGGTCGGTGCATCCCTAAATTAAATATTATACCTCATGGTATTTTCATTTAAATACCTTTAATTTATGCTGATTCTACAGTACTAAAAATATTTCAGCCCATTTTAAAAAAAATACGCATATCAACTTTTGAATTAAAACTAATTGTATAATGTTTAACTAAATTAAATGAATGAAAAAGTATATCATTAAAGATGCAGACGGTATTTTTTTTTTCCTCATTTGAAAAGTTTTTCTTCTAAAGCAATTAATGGTTATTTTGAAGCATACGTATAAAATTACGACTGCTCACGTGAGGTGAAGACTCCAGTCATATCAGCAACTTCATATCAGCTGTTTTATTTGACATGGAGCGGGTCACCTCACGGAGGCTGCCATGTTAGACTCATCTGACCAGCCGAATACTACTCGCTTAATCTCAGTAACCATGGAGTTATGGTGGTGTAGTGGGCTAAAGCACATAACTGGTAATCAGAAGGTTGCTGGTTCGGTGTCCTTGAGCAAGACACTTAACTCCAGGTTGCTCCGGGGGGATTGTCCCTGTAATAAGGGCTCTGTAATTCGCTTTGGATAAAAGCGTCTGCCACATGCATAAATGTAAATGTAACCACCTGTTATTGGACACTTTCACGCAAGAATAAAAATGAATAATGGAAGACTGTGAAAATCAGTAACTGAAAACTACTGTGTTTACATGATGCTGCATCCGCACCACTAGGTGTCACAGTAAGTCTAAGACAACATAAAAACTTACGAAGTACTGTACACCTTTAAAGATAACTTAAATTCAATTCGAAGGTAATCTGATATAAAATTCAAATGTTTTTTTTTTTTTTTTGTGTGTGTAAATACAAAATCCTACAACTGGACATAGTGCTTAATTGTCATGAAAATGGTATTTAAAAAAAACAAAAAAAACAAAACAAACAAAGTCAGATTCATTTATTTATTTGTTTTTTTTTTTTTTTTTTTTTTCATTTTGAGGTGAAATATGACCAGAACACGTTGAGACATAATTAACCATTTAAAAATCAGTGTGCAATACTATAGAAATAAATTAATCTTTCATTATAGGCATCAATACATTCAATATATGTTAATATATCATATAAATAAATCATAAAATGTGTCAATGAATAAATAAAAAAGAAAATGTAAATAGCATGTTTCACTGGATTTATTAACATGTTTCATTATTTTAATTATTTATAGACATTTATTTATTTACTGACACATTTCAAGATTTGATTATTTATTTAAAGATATATTGACATTATTTTGATGCTTTTACTGAAATCGAATTCCGAGTTCAACGAATGAAAGAAAAAGTCAAACAGGTCTGAAAAAACATGAGGGTGAGTAAATGATGACAGATTTTTTTTTTTCATAATGGTGTAAAAAGGTACATTTTTCCAGTCTAACCGTAACACTAAAAATGACCCAAACTGTTATAATTATCAATGTAGAATCATATCGCTTTCTAATCACTAAACTACAGTAAAAGTGCAGCATTTTCCAGAGACCATATTTTTATAGCTGCATGACAGTCTGCATGTTTCAAAGATGCAGCTTTTTCTTTTTGTGCACAAACTTCCTCTGCATGATTTACTCATGTGCCGTTAAAAATCAGTCTCCAGAACCTCACATCCTGTCTGAGTAGCCGGGACAGCAGGGATGAAAGCTCGCGGCATTGGTTGTTATTTACCGCAGCTCATCACTCAAGAGAGAACTCAAGAATGGGCAGAAAATCTCTCGACCCCGCTCAGAGGAAGAGCAGCTTTAGGCCGTCGCGTGTCCCGTGAGTCCGCGGTGGGGCAGGTGAGCAACCTGCACTGATTTACGGCTCCTTAACGTCCCGCTATCTCTTGGACTGTCGAGCTAAGTAAAACACTTCCTCCCTGAAGCCTAGTTAAATCCACATCAAGACAGAGTTCCTGAATGCCTCGTGCAGCCCCAGGGATGTCCAATTTTTCCGCTAGCAATGAAGATCTAAAAACAAGCTGAAAAAGAGCTTAAAAAAGGAAGGGGGTGCGGGGGGGGGCACACACCGGTTGTTCTGAGTCATTAAACTGCAGGCTAAACCAGGACGCAACCTATTAGGATAAGCAGGCGTTCTTACTAGATACTATCGAAAATTGACAATATATTTGCAATGATATTGCTGGTAATATTGCTGGAGTGGTGATGGCGTAGTGGGCTAAAGCACTGAGCTGGTAATCAGAAGGTTGCTGGTTCGATCCCAACAGCCACCACCATTGTGTCCTTGAGTAAGACACTTAACTCCAGGTTGCTCCGGGGGGGGATTGTCCCTGTAATAAGTGCACTGTAAGTCACTTTGGATAAAAGCGTCTGCCAAATGCATAAATGTAAATGTAATGTAAAATTGAGCGAATATTGCAATGCTATCATTTTTATGTGCTTTTGATTTGATTACACGTGTTTTCCAGTAACCATCTACACAACCTTAAATCAACACATTACATTTCACGGAGAACATCAGACTTTTCCAGAGAATCCATCTTGAATTAAAAAAACGATTCTAACCCCCTTGATGATTTTTTTGCTTTAAGCATAAACTCATTTTCATTGGATTTATGCTGACAATAATACTGGATCTGTTCTAGCTATGATAAAATGTACACGATAAATTCACAATAGTGCTGCTGATGTTAAATTGTGTAAGACTGTGAATATTTCATCGGTTTATTAGTTTGCCAAGTAGTTTCCTACAGAGCATGACAAAAGGCTTTTATTCAAGTAAAAATATCGACACATCTGTAAAACAACATAATTAATTAGAAGATAAAAAGACTCCAGCAAACCGAACGTTACCATTTGGTTCTCATTTGGTTAAGTTTTAGCATCAAATTCCTAGGAACGTTCTCCTTAGGTTTTAATTTTTATAACCATATACTAACGTTCCCAGGACGTTGCAGAAAGGTTTTTATGGGACAACCTATTTAAAACTTTAACAGAATCTTCTTGGTTGATTTTTAGGCTTCAGTTTTTTAACCCTACACTAACATTCCCAGGACATTTAAAAGAGGTTTTAGTCGACAACACCATAAGAACTTCCACATAACGTTCTCTAATGGTTTTTTAATAACTATAAAGTAACATAGCTAGCATAACAAACCAAGAATGTTTACAGAACATTTCTGGTTATTTTTAAGTTTCACTTTTATAACCGTAAACAAACATTACCATAACATTGCAAGAAGGTCTTTGCGTGACAATATACCTGTAATTAATTATCTGTATTTTTCTTATTCCGTTGGTCAAAAGCATAAATCAGAGTAAATCCTATTAGATTTATGATAAAAACAGTAAAAAAAAAATATATGTTTTTTATTTGCCAATGGGGTCAGAAAATCAAACCTGATTAAAAACTCATTAAGTTTATCTTTGGATAATATACGATGACTGAACAACAACACAACTAGGGATGCAACTAATGATTATTTTGACAATCGATTAATCAAACTATTATTAGAACGATTATTTGATTATTCAGGCGATTATTGAAGCCGATAACGACATTCACTGAATTACTGTTTAATTCAGTAAAGAAACCACTGCAAATATACTATTGTTATCAAGTGTTTTTGTCTAAAAATCCTTAAAACATGATACATTTACTTGAGAAGCAACATATAAGATATTTACACTTGCTTAAAGAGAATGAATCTTAAATATACAGTAAGTGTGTTTTGTAAAGTAAGACAAAATATATTTATATTTAAGATCAGTTCTCTAAAATCATGTTTAAATATCTGATGTGCTGCTTCTCAGGTGAATGCATCTTTTTTAAAGGACTTTTAGATATTTTAAAATATGAGTATTTTTAATATTATATTCAACATTCTCAGATAACACTGTTGTCTTCTGCAGTATAGCTGCTAAAGTAAATGTACATTGTTTTAATGGAGTTTTAGATATTTATAAATAAATAAATAAATGTATTTTGTTGCGGTGTATAATGGGGGTGAAGACTTCCTCTCTCTCTCATCTTTCTGTTCACTTCAATCCTTCTTTAACTCACAAAAACAAACTCTCTCATATTAATAAAGCTGCATATTGCCAATTTTCTTCATGATAAGAAATGCACAGTTATTATGATTCAATAAGTCGCGAGTCATCATGTTATAATCCAGCTGCATTAACTGCACACTCGAGGGAAAAGCGTCCCGCGACAGTGTGTGCATCAGCCGGGTGCAGTTTCAATCTCTCCCCCTTAGATCGGGACGCTCCGCCCAACTCACAGAAGAGGCGCTGACTTCACAGAGAAATGCCAGTTTTGGAGTTTGTAGTTATTTACATGATCTGCTTCCTCATTATTTGAACTTTAATTAAGATATAACGCATTAAATATAAACGATTTAACACTGGGGTGTTTCCTTTAAAGACGCTCGACACGCAAGTTTTGCTTAAGCGGAGTGGCAGCTCCAGCTCTACTTATTCCACAATGAGAGTGCATCTGTGTTTTTGCGTTATAATTCCCTCATAATTTGGGATCTACATCACCTGAAGCTGTTTGGAAAGTTTAGAGTGCATCTGGACTGTGATCTGTGCAATTCTTCCTCTCCTCAATCAGGTGCGAACTGCAGAGCTGCTCTCATGCGTCATCATTACAGATTAATGTGATCTCACGTTACGTTAACTGAGATCAAACGACTATTTGACAATGAAAATGTTGTCGATAAAGTTGACTAAACGTTTCAGCCCTAAACAAAAACACAAAGCAATTTTAAATACAAAAAAAATAAATAGTGAATATCTTCAAAAAGCTGAAAAATATGGAGAATGTTTGTGGTATATCGACATCCAGCCCTAATTGGTACATGCGCTGGAATGTAATTTCACAGTTAACCAGACCGTAAAGGATCTGAACAAACTTGTTTCTCAACTGCAGGCGTTCAGTAATAAAAGACGAGAATGTGGGAGAAGAGAAATCGGCCTTTGACAGATGATTTGTCTAGATGATGGTCGACCAGTCAGAACAGAAGAGCTCACAGTACAGATTCAGCTAAAAAACAAGCTCCTCGGGACGTCTAGAGCGTGGCTCAGTGCCAGCGTGACCACAAACTGATGTGGGCTAAAGATGTTGCAAACCAAAATCACGAGAATGTGCATTTGGGCCTTTAAGGTTACAAATAATATGATCTACGATCTACGAATCAGACCGAGAAATGAATGCACTGACAGACTCTTGGAGCACATCTGAACATCCGTTTCAAATCCATTCAAGCACCTCCTGTGGACTTTAACAGGAATAGTTCATCCAAAAATGAAAATTCAGAGATTATTTACTTACTCTCATGTCACTCCAAATCCATGTGCCTTTTGGTCTTCCATTGAACACCAAAGCTAATTTTCGAAGAACATCTAGGCCACTTTTTTTCCATATAATGAAATTGAATGAGGTCTGGGGCTTTTAAGCTCTAAAATGACACATATTTTACACGGCTTGTGCACTGCAATTCAAATCAGTATCAATTGTGTGAGAAAAAGACTTCTGATTCATTTGAGTCCAAGTAAAATAAGTAAATGTTTTGTTGATGAATCAGACTGATTTGGTTCTCAAGTTAAACCAACTAGCACCTTAAAGGGACAGTACACCCAAAAATAAAAATTCTCTCATCATATACTCACCCTCATGCCATCCCAGATGTGTATGACTTTCTTTCTTCAGCAGAACACAAACGAAGATTTAGAAGAATATCTCAGCTCTTTAGGTCCATACAATGCAAGTGAATGGTGACCAGACATTTGCAGCTCCAAAAAATCACATAAAAGGCAGCATAACCAATATGACTCCAATGTTTTAATCCATATATTCAGAAGTGATATAATGTCCACTTTAGTTTCAATTTCACATCTCAAAGTGAAGGTTAAACAGGCACCGCATGTGACTTTCAGATGTAAAAGCTAAAGTGAGATTTAGAGTAAAAAAGGACTTACATTTGATCTGTTTTTCTCCAACACCAATCATATCACTTCTGAAGTCATGGATTTAAACACTGGAGTTTTATGGATTATTCTGTTTCCTTTATGTGATTTTTGGACTGATCACCATTCACTTGCATAGCATGGACCTACAGAGCTGAGATATTCTTTAAAAACCTTTATTTGTGTTCAGCTGAAGAAATGCACAAAGTCATACACATCTAGGACGGCATGAGGGTGAGTAAATGATGAGAGAAATTAAATTTTTGGGTGAACTATCCCTTTAATGATGATCCGGTCACAGTGGTTAACAGCTCATTGGAGGGGAAGATTATCAGTAAATAATGACTTAAAATTGATGTTTCAGGTTCAATACCATTAAGCTCAATTAACAAAAATAATTTAGACTCGGCCCTCATTTGTAAAAATCTGGGTAACAGTGAGGCACTTACAATGGAAGTGAATAGGGCCAGTCGAAAACACTAAAATACACATCGTTTCAAAAGTATAGCCACAAGATGCAAACATTATACGTGTTAGCATGATTTTAGTGTGATGATCCCTTACTAACCTTACATGTGTAAAGATATATCCAATTTTTCAACTTTGTTGTCATGTCAACGAAACCCTGTAAACCCAGTATTGAATATAACTACACTGTTAAGGTTAGAAAGTGATTATATCACACTGAAATCATGCTAACGTGTATAAAGTTTATGTTTTGTGGGTATAATTTTTAAATGGTGAGTATTTTAATGTTTATGGATTGGCCCCATTCACTTCCATTGTAAGTGCCTCACTGTAACCCAGATTTTTACTGCTTTTCTTTTTTAAATAAAGGAGAGACGAGTCAAGATAATTTGTGGAAGTGCCACACATGCTTTTAATTAGGCTTAACTTGTAATAAACCCAGAACATTCCTTCAAATTTAAGTGTTTTCCTCACACAGTCACTATCATACGGCTTCACAAGACGTGCTGACCACTTTCTTTGGTCTTTTTTGGAGATTGCCAGCAGTTGAGTCACCATTCGCTTTCATTGGAAATAGAGCAGTGTTAACGAAAGGCTAAACGTCTCGTTTTGGGTTACCAGGAAAAACGAAAGGCATACAGGTTTGTGAAGACAATGAAGGTCAAGGATGACATGTATTTTCATTTTTGGGTGAACTTTTCCATTCTAAACAAGCTCTTCGGGACATCCAACATGATGTGGTTCAATGCCAACATGACCACAAAACTGGCGTGGGCTGAAGATGTGGCAAAGCACAACCGCAAGGATAAGCGCTTTAGCGCCTCGAGAGTTGCAAATGAAGTACGATCCTTGATCTACGAATAAGACTTCGAATAATTTATGCACTGACAGGCTTTTGGCACGCATCTCCACACCTCAGAACATCAGTTTCGAATCTATTAATGCACCTCCAGCGACCTTTAAAACGCACACACCAACGTGTGTAAATGCGCACCAAGCACACGTCCGTTCGCACACACAACTCCCCCGGCAATAATGTGTTTTTAATGTCAGTTGGCGGACTGTCCCGGGTTCCGTTCCGAAGGCCTCGAGTCGGCCATTATTCCATTTGCTTCCTCTGAACTGAGTTATTGAGTGAGTTGCGGACGGAACAATCAGGCAACACTCATCACGCTGATATTTAACTAAGATCGCATCTTCTCAATTAGACCGCTCAAGATGTACAGTGAAGTGAATTACCCTGCATTACCCCCCAGTTGGCCCCAAAAAGACCCCTGCACGTCACGTGTCGGGGCGATGGAAGTGGACCAGACGTGTTGGCGGCATGCATTGTGCGTGGGCGGGCATTAGCACGAGAGAGAAAGTTTCACAGTAAGACGAGACCCTTTGGTCTTTTCCACCCCCACCCTTCCCGATGTCATCTCCCACCCCCTCACACGCCGTGAGTTGGGCCGCGGTTGGATCAGACACACGGCTGCAGGGGCGGCGGGAATTCTCACAGGAATCGTAATGTCTCCGGCAGCCGCATTAACTTCTGCCTGGTGTGCATCAGTCAGAGTGCTGATCAGTCTCTCAAAAGGCCCTCGCCAACAAAGCGGGGGGGGGGTGGGTGGATTAAAAAGTTGAGACAGGAACAATTTGTCCCACGGTCTCAGCCGCAACTCCAGATGGGGATTTCAAAGCAGAGAATTTGATAGTGTCCTGCAGTAAGTCAAACACTTCCGCTGGGGTTAAACGGGGCTGAAGTCTCTGGTCCTGATCTTCACACTCTAGGTGCTGTTTATCCTGACAAACGAGAGGAGCTATGACCCGAATAACTTGACAAATAAAATACTGCCACCTGAGAAGAAAATATATGGTGTTAGACTGATAAATCAGAAGATATTTACATTGAGGTTATCAGAATCCTTTAATAACAATGGCTGCTTGGAAAGAAAGCGATCGCTCTCACTTTTGTCAGTTACTAACAGCCTTGTCAACGAACAAGGCACCATTCACGTTTTCTAATAGGCTATTTTTTTGGTAAATTTGGTGGTTAAAAAAAATATTTAAAAAATACAATGTTGCCGAAATGCACTGTTAAGCCAAACCCTACCAGTCTGGACACACTTTACTGAATTTACGATTCTCATTGTCTTAAAAACCTTTTGATCTAAAGGCTCATCAGGGTTAAACATGGGTCTAAAATGGTTCCATATAGTGGCATTGATGCAAAGTTGCATTATTCAGAAGAGGCACTTGAGTCAATGCACACCTTAAATTTAGAGTTGTAATAAATATATAAAGAAAAACTATAACTGCACAACTCAAGCTTGCAATAAGCTTGCATCGAGCGGTTTAGTTTTATTTTTCCGTTAATTAATAGTTAGCGTAACTACTTATATAGCTATAGAGCCTGGGTAGCTCAGCGAGTATTGATGCTGACTGCCACCCCTGGAGTCGTGAGTTCGACTCCAGCGCATTCTGAGTGAATCCAGCCAGGTCTCCTAAGCAACCAAATTGGCCCGGTTGCTATGGAGGGTAGAGTCACATGGGGTAACCTCCTCGTGGTCGTGATTAGGGGTTCTTGCTCTCAATGGGGCACGTGGTAAGTTGTCCGTGGATCGCGGACAGAAGCATGATTCTCCACATGCTGCGAGTCTCTGAATCGCCGGTGTCCTCCATAGCTAAGTTGTTATATTTGCCAATTTTGTTAGCTTTTCTTACACTGTTGTCACTGTGTGCAGTTTTGTTCTGTAAGGGGATTTCTGACCAAGGTCAAAGGTCGCGGCTATCTGTAATGTAAACCGGTGGGATTCTCACTCAATAATATTATATGCTATGCAAACTCTCCACTACACCAATGTTAATAATGATTCCACTGTAACAGTTTACAGAACTTAGCAAGTTAAACCATAGTTCATACAATATAATGTAATTACATTGCCTGTCAACTTTACGTAGATGTCGTCTCTGAAAATCTTGTTGAGCAATGTAATAACGATTGACTGCATTAATCTGTATGTATAAATATGTCCTCAAAAACAAGAGTAAAAGCTGTATACAAACACACAGTTTCGTGCCATGTTTGAGGTAGTCACGTGAATCTACCACGTAACTCGTTATGTCACCGTTTGGCTCTCAGGTCAATGGAAAAGCACAGCTGGTTTACAATAGGCTCCAGACTGCCCCGGCCATGAACCAGCGGAGCACTGGCTCGGCACGAGCACATCGCAATTTTGCTGGAAAAGGGCTAGTGTTGTTCCATAATTGGGCAGTAGAGAGTGCAGCTGAGGTTAGCATAGCAGATTCACAGTGGCCCTCAACAAGTATTTGGATAGTTAATCTTTGCATAAGCTTATCTAACAAAATACCGAAGCAAGTAGCACTTTTGTTACATAAATGCCGCCATACATAAAAGTCATTTCACAAAAAGTAATCACTTAGGTTTCACATTATAAAGACAGAAAGTATTGTGACACTTTGTGGTTGTCAGATGTTATAGTTAATGTGCTGAACTTTACCTGTGGCTACTGCTTGGACACCTGTGTGAACTTGAGGGGAACTGACTTCATACTTCATCCACTAATGGCACTTCTCCACTGCATGTTACTGTTTGAGTCGCTCTCTTTTATTTTCTGAGCTTGCATTTCCACTGCAGTTTAGTGCCGCCTCAACGTGGGTGGGATTATAGGCTGATCATCATACTTGCACCGCCTCTACTGCCGTGACATCATCTTAAACACGGCACAAACTGACCAAAACAATAACACGAGCGCTAGCTGTTAGCTGCTAGCTCATTGTGCTGCATAAAGCAGTTGTTGATGGTGATTTTACACAAGTGTAACAGTTAAATTGGGCTGGTTGTTTTAGAAGCTTCCAGTAGCTGCTCAACTAAATAAAGTGAAGCTTTCAAGCAGAGTATCGAGTTAACGTAACAAAACGTCCCATCCTCCATCGTAGATCAACGCCAGTCCAGGGAGCTCTCCCTCCCATTGCTCGCCGGTTTAGATAGCGTCCATTTGGTCGAACCACTTCCGCTTTTCCTTGATGGTTCTGTAGACACTTTTAAAATTTTTTTACTTTTCCCTACACTGTTGGTAGGTCAGTCGTGTTATTGTTTTGGTCCATTTGTGTCGTCTTAGGTGCAACTATGACGATCAGCCTATAATCCCACCCACGTTGAGATGCGCTAAACAGCAGTGGAAATGCAAGCTCAGAATAGTAAAGCGAGTCGAGTCGAGGTGAGTTGAACCGTAACATGCAGTGGAAAAGTGCCAATAGAAAATAGCAGTAAAATGTAAGATATGGGCTAGGGCTGGGCGATAAAACTATATCAATGTTTATCGTGATAAAATTTTTTCCATGATATCGACGATAAGCTTTGAGTTATTTTCGATATTTAGCCCGTGTTCTACATCTAGACATGCATGTTGCAAAAAACGCTAGCAGTTTGGCTTTCTTATCGTACATTTCCACTGGCGCGTGCTGAGCGAATGTGAGCGAGCGCTTTCAATTCCTTCCTATGGAAGCCGAGCGTCCAGCTCGCGAGGTGGATTGTAAAATTGACAGCGGTGCGGGGCAAGTGGTTCCCTAGCGTTGGGAGTGGCTTTGTGCGGATTTCTTCCACGTCAGTGGAAACGCAGCCTCAGACTGTATGAAGTTGTTATTGCCCCCGCTACGCCGGTCACCGCGTTCCGGATCCGAACCCCAGATTGCTTCCATCTTGACTGTAAGACATCATGATGACGGTTATGCCCTCTCATCGTCTCTAGTGAGCAGTGCAACAAAACAATGGGTTTCATCATATCTGATGTTTCTGCGCTGTATTCTTGAATATTTTTCTCTAGCACTGAAACACGCTTCACTGATGCCCCGTCACGGGCTGCACCCGCATCCTCTTTTCCCCACATGTGAGTAAAGATGAGGTGCGTGTTTCCAGAGCGCCTCTAGACAATAACGTTTTTTTCTTTCTAAATGTAGTTTTATTAATCAGCATGTTCCAAGCCTTTAATAATAAACAAACAGATTTCTGTTCTAATTTTGTGAAATTATTCAGATGTCATCATCTCTGACAAGGATGAAAGACAAAACAATTACTAGGTATATATACACACACCTTCATTGTGATACAAAATGAACAGATAATCTTATAACATTCATATCCAACTGCACTCAATTCATAATATTTTCATATTTTCATAGAAGATCCCTCAGACATCACTGCATTGGCTGTGTCTGATACCCCAATGCAGTTTTGTAAAGACTATTTAGGCTTTTGTTTTCTCTTCTATTTTTGGAAATTCAAAAAAATGTGCAATGTACAAATGTGATTCAATATTGTGATAAATATCGATATCGAATGATATGAAAAATAATATCGTGACCATTTTTTACCATATCGCCCAGCCCTATTACGGGCTGAGAGAAACAACTCTTTAAGTGCATCAATCATTGAAGCAGAAATCACTCCACATTAATCTGTAGGCTTATTAATATCTTCTTTGGAGTGTTTATGAAGTCCTCTCGTGCTCTGAACAACTTGGGTCGTGTGATAATGAAATATGTTGTTGTGATTTTCCCTATCGATAATTTGGTCAACATTATCGACAATAAAAAATTGTCATTGTCGAATAGTCATTTGATCTCATTTAACGTAACGTGAGATCACATTAAACTGTAATGATGACGCACGAGAGCAGCTCTGACTGAGGAGAGGAAGAATTACACAGATCACAGTCCAGATGCACTCAAAAATTTCCAAACAGCTTCAGGTGATATAGATCCCAAATTATGAGGGAATTATAACGCAAAAACACAGATGCACTCTCATTGTGGAATAAGTAGAGCTGGAGCTGCCACTCCGCTTAAGCAAAACTTGCGTGTCGAGCGTCTTTAAAGGAAACACCCCAGTGTTAAATCGTTTATATTTAATGCGTTATATCTTAATTAAAGTTCAAATAATGAGGAAGCAGATCATGTAAATAACTACAAACTCCAAAACTGGCATTTCTCTGTGAAGTCAGCGCCTCTTCTGTGAGTTGGGCGGAGCGTCCCGATCTAAGGGGGAGAGATTGAAACTGCACCCGGCTGATGCACACACTGTCGCGGGACACTCTTCCCTCGAGTGTGCAGTTAATGCAGCTGGATTATAACATGATGACTCGCGACTTATTGAATCATAATAACTGTGCATTTCTTATCATGAAGAAGATTGGCATTATTAATATGAGAGAGTTTGTTTTTGTGAGTTAAAGAAGGATTAATGTGAACAGAAAGATGAGAGAGAGAGGAAGTCTTCACCCCCATTATACACCGCAACAAAATACATTTATTTATTTATTTATAAATATCTAAAACTCCATTAAAACAATGTACATTTACTTTAGCAGCTATACTGCAGAAGACAACAGTGTTATCTGAGAATGTTGAATATAATATTAAAAATACTCATATTTTAAAATATCTAAAAGTCCTTTAAAAAAGATGCATTCACCTGAGAAGCAGCACATCAGATATTTAAACATGATTTTAGAGAACTGATCTTAAATATAAATATATTTTGTCTTTACTGCACTTGCAGAAGTATAACCAAGTGAACAAATACACATATACAAAACTTGCTTATATTTAAGATTAGGGGTGGGGGAAACAATAGTTTCAGCGATGCATCGTGATTCACTCAAACGATTCTGAATCGATTCTCAAAAGAATCAGAATCTATTCTGAGTTCAGTTTAAATCACGGCAGAGCAGTGGCACGCACCAAAGACAGATGTAGAAACAAAGATGCGAGTTAAGTGCACGCACTAAAGTCAAGTGCACAAACACGACTGTTTGTAGACCAGCTGTATCAAACACATGACCATTTGTGCCCGAATTAAACTTATCGCGAAATCCTTTCACAAACCCACGCAAATAGCAACGGGACAGTTTATCCGTGATGACAAGCCAACAAACAACATAAAAGAGGATCTTGCATCCATTATTGCACTGGTTTGCACACAACGGGATTGCAGCTCTATCAATAAATATCAATAGGAAGTTGTTGCAGCACTAAATTAAACTATTTTATTAAAACATACTGTTGAGGAAAATATTACTACAAGTTTTTCACTTTTGAGTGACCTATCCCTATATGCAATTTTAAATAAAACCTATTTGATAACATGTATGTGTAGTGGCCTTGACTGCCAATGAAATGTCTTATTGGTCAACTGCTAGCCCCGAGTCATTATTAAATCAATTGTAAATGTGATTTATTACGTTCAATCCAAATCAAGAGCAACAAGCTCAAATTATAGGACATAAGAAGCACAACATTTGCAGTGTCAACACCAGATAAAGAGGCATTTACAGTACCTGAGGTTTACTGACATCCTTGTCACACAGTTGAACATCTCCATCTCCGCTGGCTTTCTTCTTTTCTTCTACATCAGTGCTCTTTCCTATAGCAGCATCTTCTTCCTCCTCCTCTTCTTCATCATCACTGTCACTACCTGATTCTTCAAGTCCAGAGAAGACGCTCTCCTCACTGTCAGACAGATCTGCCTCATCTTCATCATTGTCATCTAGATGAGCATCTTTACTCTGGTCCTTGTCAAAGATGGGCAGCTGAAGGGAATGTGACAATGACATTAGAAAGAGTTTGAGAGCATTAGCAAACATATTAAACATCTACTGACAGTGATGTTAAAGGAGGTTTCCTGTCATTGCATAATCTTTTAGGAACACTATAACTACCACACTGAACTCTCATGTACTGTATTATATATTGCACATTGATTTATATATTGAACATTGTATTGCATAGTGTATATTGTACCTTGAAGGCTTTAGTGTATGTTGTATTGTACTGAATAAACATTGCACTCAGTCATGCATACTTGCACATGTAAAAATTAGATGGATAAAAACAAAAATAATCTACAAATATACTCGTAGGACATTGTACACAATACACACAGTAGACAATATACAATGTAAACAAACTAGACAAGAGCATACTGGGCTTTGTAAAGACACGTGTCTCTATTAACACTTAATAAATCCGTAATAAAACGTGATTTGATCTAATTACAGTTATAAATACACATTTTATCAAGTCAGAAGCCTGCAAATCATCCCCACACTGCATAAACAAACGTGTTTCCATCTTATAACACAGTATTTTTTTTTTTGTTTTTTGTTTGTCATCCACTCTCTGAATCGCTCCGACATGAAGCAACATTTATATTCATACCTGTTCGTCTTCTTTTTCCTCGATATTTCTCTTTTTGTTCTTTAATGTACTCATCGTGCCGTTCTGCGCCGGACGCATGTTGAAGCAGCGACCACGTGCGTTTGAATCGCGTCAGAGGTCAGGGGTCATATCTCGCTGCCTTCGAATTAGTTTAACTTGTTTATTTTTTTATCTTAAATTATTTTAAATTGCACTATTTGTCATGACATCAAAATTAAAATGTTCTAGAATTAAATTATTTTCGATTTATATGCGTTTTATTTTAAGCGCATAGAAGTTAGAGCTCTGGTGAACGCATCCACCTCTAATTCGTCCAAACTAGTTATTTTAAAATGCATTAAAACACATTCAAAAGTTAACATGTTTGCTTTTATTTAATGTGATTGGTGTTTAAGCACGTTTTAATTTGTAAGAATATTTTAAAGATCCCTTTCAGAGCGCGACGCCCCTCCACGCTGCTTGAAGGGAGGGTTGAGAGTAGGGAGGGGCGATACCACTTATTTCACCGATACTTCTATACTTTTTTTTTATTATTTTTTTTGTATTTATTTATTTTTTTGCGATTTCTTGGGGTTTAATTGGTTATTCAAAATATTTTTTTCAGAATTCAAGTAATAATTTTTTTTATTATTATTTATTTATTTTTTACATGTGTGAGCCTATACAGACAATTATTAGACTTCTGCTTTGTTTACCCTTACAAAAATGAACTATGGCTTCACTACAGAAACTATAGTTTAACCATGGCATTTAGTTAAACCATAGTTACCACACAATTACCACACACTTAGATTTGAGATTTTTTTTACCAAAAGAGCCATCTCAAAGAGTACAAGTTAATGGAGAATATTCCCGGGAGGTTTACTCCGTGGGTTCCTCTCAAGGTTGCATCCTTTCACAATTGTTATTCATTCTGTACACTGATAAGTGCATAAGTCCAAATTTAGGAAGACATATTATTAAATATGCTGACGATACAGTGGTTCTAAATCTTTTGAAATGGGGTGAAATTGGTCATGGACCAAACTAAAGACATGTTGATAGATATTCACTGAAATATTGATGCTCCTACTAAATTAATTATTGCTTGTAAAGAGGTTGAGATGGTCAGTTCATACAAGTATCTTGGTACAGTAATAGATGGGTGGAAAACACAAACGTCTTTGTCTCAAAAGCACAAAAGAGGTTATATTTACTTAGGAAGCTTAAGTCCTTTGATGTGGATAGATCTGTACTTATAATGTTTTACAAACCTTTTATTGAATCTGTTTTAACCTTTGCTATCATTAGTTGGTTTTATGGATTAAATGTTAAAAGTAGATCACAGCTGGGGTCAAGTATGACAGGCAAAGTACAGTTGTGACTATCTTTTTTTATGTGAGTATTTTGGATGATTCCTCACATATTATAAATTCAGAGTTTGAACTCCTCCCTTCAGGAAGGCGACATAGAGTACCTAAATGTAGGACTGAAGAACCTCTAGATTTTTCATTTCTAAGGCAGTTATGGTTGTGAACACATGCATGAAGCATGAAGAGGCCGATGTGTTAAATATAGATGGTGGACACTGACAGTGCATTGTAAATATGTAAATGTGTGAGAAGCGGATGTGCACATATAGATGTGTAGACATGTTTTTATCTCCCTTTGGCTATGTGTTTAATGTCATAATGTTACGTACTGTGTATTTATGTCTTGTGATTGTTGGTAAATGTTGTGTGATGCTGCACAAATTGCCCAACAAAGGGACAATAAAGATTATTACTACTACTACTACATAGTTATTATTAAGAATATGGCAAATCTAACGGTGACATTATAAGAAATGTCACCTTTAGATATGTTGTTATTTTAGCATGAATTTAATCCAGAAGCAGTTTCTATGATTTTCGATCATTACCTCTACAAGGCATTGATCTATCTTGTTTGAACGAGCCTTGTGATGTCACAAGCGCTTGTCTGCTTGTGTCTTTCAGCATGCATGTTATATGCTTTTTTGAAAAAGCAGGAAAAAAAGGAATTCTTGTGACGCTCCACACTCCAGCTCAGTAGGTGGCGGTAAGGCACCATAAACTGGATTGCAAACCGGTAATAAACATCACAAGAAGAAGAAACACAAAATATTGAACTAAAGGCCCTGTACTAATACTTGTGGTCTTGGCCACTTGAGTGCGCGTGCATATATGACAGGAAGTAAGTGTTCGAGATTGTCCCATGTCTAAAACATGCCAAAACTCAGTGCACTCAATGCACACTAAATCCACACTAGTGCGGACACCGCTTCGGAGCGGTCTTTCAGGCTAAGTGTATACTAGAGTTCATCTCCATCAGGAGCCACAAATCCCCCCCCACCCACCCCACCCGAGCGATCCGTGTATTTTCGGCATGATGATGTCAATAACTTTCAACATAAGTTATTTATTATAATCTGGCCTGGGCAACAAGTGAAGACGCTGTGTGACTCCAGCCAGGACTCCTAAGCAACCAAATTGGCCCGGTTGCTAGGGAGGGTAGAGTCACATGGGGTAACCTCCTTGTGGTCACTATAAAGTAGGTCTCACTCTCGGTGGGGGCGTGGTGAGTTGTGTGTGGACGCTGCGGAGAATAGCGTGAAGCCTCCACACATGCTATGTCTCCGCGGTAACGCGCTCAACAACCCACGTGATAAGATGCACGGATTGACGGTCTCAGACGCGGATGCAACAGAGACTCATCCTCCGCCATCCAGATTGAGGCGAGTTGCTACGCCACTATGAGGATGTAGAGGACAAAAAATTTATATATATATATATATATATATATATATATATATATATATATATATATATATATATATATATATAAAATCAGATAGTTAAACCTAAGTGATGCATATATTTATTTTTAGTAAAATTAAAGTATTCAACATTATATAATGTTTTTAGAATGACTTAATAGCAGCATCATAATTACCAATTGTTATTTATGTGTATATTTATATGCCTCTTTGCTATCCTTCTCACCCAATAATATACCTTATTTTGTTTGTTCTTGCATAATACTGCTGATCATTTTGGTCATTTATCAGCCAGTGTGGCACAATATACGGTCCACTAAATGTTGTTTTAAAATTAAAAAATCATTTAACTACTACCACAGTTTCTTTCTCATCTTTATGTAATTAAAATATACGTTTTAATGCTTTTTATTTGTTGTATCAAGAAATAACCACATACTGATAAGCTGTGTCTGTGTTCGTCTTATAAATGACAAGCCAAAGCATTTAATTTAAATTTAAATTTTAGCTATTAATGGGTCATGCAGGTTTACAGAATAATGTTTTTATTAAAAAATGTTATTACGTTTTATGCAGTGTACTGAGAAACAAAGTAGAAAGAAATAGCTTTTATTTAATATTTTACCGCAATTATGGACAACGCAATTTTACAATGAAACTGTATTTAATGTGCAAAATATTGAAAATAAAAATTAGTGAATATAATTAACTTTTACAGTTATTTTCACACAATACAACATTATAAAAAATGTACTTAAATATTTTCTACAGCACAATAGACTTTTAACAACCAGTAGTGTATTAAATAAATTAAAAGATGGGTAAAAGTTTCTGTTATTTATTATTTTAAGTAGGCTATAACAGTCACCGCTACCGAAACAACTTTTCACTGGGTGAAAAGATAAAAACAAACATCTTTAAGTCTATGAGTGTCCCACCCAACATGAAATCAAAAGTCATCCACACACTCGCTCGTAGTGTACTTGCACACTAGTGGCCAAACACTGGAAATACATAAAACAAGTGGGTAAGTAGGCAAGACCAAAACCGCAAGTGGGGGTATTGGGTCAGGGCCGCTGTTTAAACAGCAACGGTGTTGATGTCGGAGTTGCTGTTGTGCTCAGTGGACAGCAATATTGCATTGATGTAGAAATCTTCCAAATTAATTATTTTTGAATATATTCAAACACATTTAAACGCCAAAAGGTTTGATTGCACATGATGTGTTTGGTGTTAAAAGCCGTTTTGATTGATATGAATTATTTTGAGAGCTCCGTCGCAGTGACGTCATCAGAGCGCGGCGCCCCACTACGCTGCTTGTTTTCTACGCACTTCGTCGCGATGTGAGATTTAATGGAAATTTCCACTCGATCGACATCGCCAAAAACACTCATTCAGATGAGTTTTATTTAAAATATCGCTCTTTAAGCTGCACCCGGATCGTCAGAGGAGATAAACGGAATCATAGTCGTGTTTTTTTAACGGAATAATCCGTGTTTGTACAGAGTGTCATTCTGATCCTCATTACAGAGAGTTTGTTTATCATCGGGTATAATGGAGTATCACAGTGTCGGGCCAGGAGGAGTGATTGTCACTGGTAATAATGTACCTGCGTTTCTCACTAAACTCTGGACGCTGGTGGAAGATCCGGACACGGATCCGTTAATCTGCTGGAGTCCCGTGAGTTCAGGGTCTGGGGTTGGGTTTAATGTGGATTGATTGATTGATTGATTGATTGTGTGTGTGTGTGTGTGGCATCATTAGATCATAGATTAATTTGTACTGTGGCAGTTGGGGCCTAAACTGATGTGTCCCTAAATAAAAGTGAACGGCCCTAAATCTGGATCACAGTAGATCTGTATTGAGAGCCTAATCATGACTTTGCAGAAGACTAATGTGTAGATACTTGTCTACATATTAATGATACATTTCATTTCTTAAAAAAGGGTGTGTTTACAACAGGATTCCAATTTTCCTATAAAATGATTTAGTAATTGTATAAATAGTCTAGTTATGCAAAGCTATTAATCTGTATTAAGCATAATACAAGTGTTTTTGGGTGTGTTTGCTTGTCAAACTCTTCCTGCAGTGAGTTTTTTTGTTTTTTTTTTAGAATGGCAGCAGCTTCCATGTGTTCGACCAGGGCAAGTTTTCCAAAGAGGTTCTTCCGAAATACTTCAAGCACAATAACATGACCAGTTTTGTTCGACAGCTCAATATGTGTAAGTTAAAGAACCGAATCAGTTTCCATTTAATCATCTGCATTTTCACCTTGTGCGTCAATTTAAAAAAAGTTTTTTAAAACTTATATAAAAAATGTCAGCGTCAAAGAACTGCCATAATAATATTATATATTAATATTATTTTCCACTTTCAATGAGTTTTTTGTTTTAATCAACATCAGTCCTGATTATAACGACCAAATATGAATTCATTTTCAGGATTATAACCCTTTAAATGCCAGTTTGTTTACATAATGCCATTGTTGTTTACACACACAAACACACACACACAGATTACTCCATACCAACACACCCACACTTGCAGGTCTCTATAATACAGCAAACAGAAAATAGGAAAAAAGCATGTATTTGCTCCATAGGCTAAATATGAGAAAAATTGTGCTATCTGGTAAAAAATATATAAAAAATGTACATTTTGAAGCCGGTGCTCCAGAATGAAAGCATAATATCATATAATTCACAATTTTATGCTTTAATTGCACTGGGAACAGATATTGCAGTTTTAATGGGTTTCAATGGGGAAATGTTTGTCCTGAAGGTCCCGAGTGTAACTATTGTGTGTACACAGTGTATTATAGGTGTATTATAGGAACTGAGGTTGAAATATCAAAATTCCCCCCCAAAAATACACACCTTTGGCAAAATGGATGCCGTTGGCATTAACACGAAAATGAAAATGAAAAAGACTGAAGTGTCCCGAAGGTCACACAAGAGCTAAGAGGTGTAATTGAATCATTTAATGACCGTGCCAGATGATGTCATGAAGATAAATCTGGTGTGTGTTGTACATTCTTCATCATTTTTATAATAAATTGTTTAGATTCAACAAAGAAATCAACATTTTCAGCAGTTTTGGATATTGTTTTGTCCAATAACCTAAAACCTTGGAAGCAAATGTTATCTTTATGTATTAGCAGTTGTATTTTCTGTATACATAAAACTTACATATTTTATGCAAATCTATTTAACATTATGAAATCTATTAACTCTGTACTTATGTACAAATATAAAATATAAATATATATATCCCTCTCATAGATGGTTTCCGTAAAGTTGTCCATATCGAGCAAGGTGGACTGGTAAAACCGGAGCAAGATGACACGGAATTCCAGCATCCGTATTTCATCCGCGGTCAGGAGCACCTGCTGGAGAATATTAAGAGGAAGGTCACAACAGTAAGTGGAAAACAGTCACATCTCATTTGCCAAAAACACATCGTCTGTCTATTTATATCAGTTGGGTGTTTGTGATAATCAGAACCATAAAGGAATGGTTCACCCAAAAATGAAAATTCCATCATTATTCACTCACTCTGATGCCATCCAAGATGTGCAAGACTGTCTTTCTTCAGCAGAACACACATTAAGATTTTTAGAAAAATGTTGAAGCAGAGTAGGTCCTTATAATGTAAGTAAATGGGTGCCATCAGGCTGCTCACTTTTTGACAGTCCAAAAGGTTATTTAAGCAGCATAAAAGTAACCCACACTGCTTTAGTTGATCAATTAATGTCTTTTGAAGCAAATCGATAGGTTGGTGTAAGAAACAAATCGATAATTAAAGTTTTTAACTTTAAATCGTAGCTTCCGGCCAGTGCTGGGATGCTGTTTGAAATGAACTGTGTTTCACGTGGCGTTCGTTCCTCTGTTGTATACAAAGTGTGCGTTTCCGACTTCTCACATGAGCGTGCCATTGCGCTTACAAAACTGGTGCGTCGACTGCTGGCAATTATAGATTTATGTTCTTACACAGTGAAAAACGTAATAATGTGGCATTATAAATGATCCCTCCTTTCATTCTGGACACTAGAAATGGCTTTCCAGCATTGAATGTTGTGAAATATGTTTAGCAGAACTCCGTAAGGGTTTAGGAGTGTAAATGACAAACAACAGAATGAACTTACTGTTGATGGAGTTTGTTGGATATATTAATAATTTGTTGGCTTTGTTCAACCATATATTAAAGTGACTTGGGAAATATTGTTTTGAATAATGTTAGTCATGCTTAATATTTGTATACACAAGCTATTTTTATAAATACAATATATACTGTATATATATGTTTACACAGTGTATATACACAGACTGCACATATACTGATCGTATATTCACTATGTGTGTGTATGTATATATGTGTGTATGTGTATATATATATGTGTGTGTGTATGTACGTACGTGTGTGTATGTGTATATGTATGTATCTATATATATTTATATATGTGTGTGTGTGTGTGTGTGTGTGTGTATGCATGTATCTATATATATGTGTGTGTGTGTGTATCTATATATATATATATATATATATATATATATATATATATATATATATATATATATATATATATATATATATATATATATATATATATGTGTGTGTGTATCTATATATGTGTGTGTATGCATGTATCTGTATATGTTTGTTTGTATATATGTATGTGTGTGTGTGTGTATGTGTATATATATATATATATATATATATATATATATATGTATATGTGTGTGTATATATTAGTAAATATGTACTGTATATATAAATATATATTTAAATGTTTAAATAGACTTTTTGGGAAAGATCTTCAAGTACACTATTATTTTTAGCTAAAAACATGATCAAATTAGTTTAATAAACAAATAGATCGTTCATTCCAATTTTGAAAAAAAAATAAATAAAAAAAATAAAGTTATATAGTGTCTATAAAGGTAACATTTCAAGGTGCTTTACATAGGAAAAACTAAATTACATAAAATAAAAAAAATAATATTTTTTTTTGTCTAAACATGGAGATCAAAAGAATATTAACTATAAAATGCAATGCAAAAATAAAACAATCATGTAAAAGCTTTTCTGAAATTATAACTTTTAATATTTGATTTAAATATTCTCCGAATAGATGCCTCTCTGACATCATGCGGTAGCGAGTTCCACTTCTTTTTGGAGCAAAATCTGCAGTTCTGTCATTTCCATTGGAAATTTGAACATGCGCACATTCAGTGTGGGTGATAAATAACCAAATCGAGTAAACCCTTTTTCAGATGATTTTCTGTGTGTGCTTCTACGATCTGCATTTGCTCTGTGGAGTTTCCATGGCCGTCTTTGGTTCGGCTCTCTTTCCTATTGGCTCAGTAACAGCTTGAGATAATCTGAGGTTTGAGCATGAGCCAGCTGGAGTCATCGGATTAGAAGATGAGGTCGTGGGGCACATAATCTGGCGTTGCGCTGATGCTCAAACACCGCCACTTTCCACCCCTCAGATTTATAGTCTTTCCTCTGCGGCGCCTTTGTCCAACTGTCCAGCTTGGACAGAAAGCAAACCATTAGCACATGCTTTCCACTTCGTGACGGTTCAAAAACGGGTCACGTCAGACTTCACTCACCTGTCCAATTACACACACACTATTCTGTTCATCTCAAAATCTTTGAAGTTTTCATTGTGTCCATCCGCAGGTGTCTAATATTAAACACGAGGACCTGAAGTTCAACTCGGACGACGTGTCTAAAATGATCACAGATGTGCAGCTCATGAAGGGCAAGCAGGAGTCCATGGATTCCAAAATCGGCAGCCTCAAACAGTGAGTCACACACCCTGAATTAATACTTTTTAGATTTCGTCAATTGGGACCAAAACTCAGTAATCTGAAACACCGAGCAAGAATAATAATGAAAAATGAATTACTCTGAATAACTGAAGAGGAAGTGGAAGTCATCTGTGTTATTTTCTTGAGAATTGTATGCCAAACGTGAACTAAAGCTACACAACTCTCTTTTAGCTATTTAAGCAGACAATATGATGGAAAGCAGAAGTTTTCTTGCTCTTTTCAATGTAGACCTACTCCACCATTCACAACACAAAGTCTCCCTCCGAGTCTAACCAGAACATTCTAGGTCATTCCTACAATTCAGTGCCTTTTATGTCCACTATACAACTCATAAAAGGTTTAATTTAAATTGATTGCTATTATAATAGGCATGTTAAAAAGAATAAAGATTGTTTATAATGTTTCACACTGCTGTGGGCCTAAAATAACTGTGCTAGTGTCATTTTCTCATGTCCCCAGAGCTGCGTGTCAAACATTTTTGACAGAAATAAATGCTAAATCATCAGTTAAAAAAACACAATATTTATTCAAATTTGCATAAACTTGAAAAGAGAAAGTGTAGACTCCACTGACAAATCTATTGATAGATTTTGGAACTGACACATGGGAAATTTAACACTTCTGTTAATCAGCCAAGCAAAATGTTTTTTTTGGCCGATGCGAAATCGCAAAATGGGCAATTATCGGTCATTTAGTGGGCCCGTTGGAGATGTCGGTCCATTCGGTCGGCCCCACGGAGACGTCGGCCCTTTCCGGTGGAGACGTCGGTCCATTCGGTCGGCCCGGCGGCGACGTCAGTCCATTCCGGTGGAGACGTCGGTCGTTTAGTCCTCCCCGCGGAGATGTCGGCCCTTTCTGGTCGAGACGTCGGTCCATTCGGTCGGCCCAGTGGAGATGTCGGTCCATTCCGGTGGAGACGTCGGTCCATTCGGTCGGCCCAGTGGAGACGTCGGTCCATTCGGTCGGCCCCGCGGCGACGACGGCCCATTCGGTCGGCCCCGCGGCGATGTTGGTCCATTCCGGTAGAGACGTCGGTCGTTTAGTCGGCCCTGCGGAGACGTCGGTCCAGTCGGCCGGCCCTGCCTAGTATTACTAAAGGTGTTTTGAGTGTCTTTAGTGCATTGCTAGGGTATTCTGTGTGGATGTTAAGTGGTTGCTCACTGGTCCATTTCAAAAGATCTCACCTCCAGGTCTCTATTGACTCCTCAGTGTAAGTCTACGGGATGTTTCGCTACATTTGACTGTGAACATTGGCTTTGCCTCCCATTGGTTGTGTTTTATTTTTTAGTTTAGTTCATTTCTTGTACATGGGTTGAAATCAATATCAGTTGAAAGTGGAATGGTTAAGAGGTGAATGCATGCTAATCTCTAGTCTTTGTGTGTCTACGAATCAGCGATGGCTTGTTAATGCTGCACCTTTTAACCCAGTTAGTCATCGGTCAAAAACAGACGGTCTCGCAGCTGCTCTGAGCTTGTTTGGAGGCATTTTATCCATTGCCAAAACACACACACACTCGCTGTCACAGCTGGACGGGGCTCTTGAGTTTGTCAAAGGTCAGCTGGTAGACACACAGGCTAAGTATTGCTGATGATGTCATCATATAAACCACACCCTTTCTTTGTCTTGGATTAACAAGAACTGGTGCAAAGATTACTCTTTACAGAACTGTATAAAAACACAGTAAATATCAATATCATATAATATAAATATCAAGCTTGCAGTGCAACTCGGTAAAACTTTAGAATTTGATTTAAGAGAACATGAAATGGCATTTTCAGAAAGAAACTTGATTGAAGACAGGACTTGAAATCGTCATGATAGGCTTTGATGTTACTGTTTAATGTTATTTTTCCCCACCCACTTGGCCTTGGTTACATCAACAGATATGTTAAGTTGTTGTAGAGGCGGAGAACGTTGTTACATTTTGATGAGACTATGAAAACAAACGTTATGCCTTTAGAAGAACATGCACTAATTAATTGTGCACAATAAAATCAGGCGCATATATTAATAAATTAAATAGGATCAAGTTTGATTTCATGTTGTATTTAACCATTTTAGAATGTAAAGGGTTGAAGCACTTCGAGACCAGTTTGTGTGTCTCTGAATAGACATTTGGGAGAGGTCTGATCCCCCTGCTCACAGGAATCCACACCTGCCCCAATAAACCCCCACCCCATCTGCTGAGGGGTGAGAGCCGGGGGCAGGTCACACGGCCGGAGGAGGGAACTCTTAAAGAGACTCTTCCTGCACGCTGCTGTTTTACAGACAAACTGCCGGGTTACAGTGCCATCGAGTCATCTCATAACGTCCATGAGTTCAGTCCTCCGGGAGTGTTTGAAACGCCGATGAGAGTGTGGTTTCATCTTTGTGACCATCTCTGAGAGGCAGTCGGGCACAATCAGCACTTATAATACCAAATTTCAATATATTATAATAATGTGTAACTTATTTAATAAAATATATTTATTTTTTGTTTACATTTGCAGTATATTTATACCGTTAATGTTATTTTTATTCAATATATTACATTGTATATTTATTGTATGTATTTATAATTGTAATTTATTTATTGAATATATTAAATTTATATATTTTTAATATACAAATAATTGACTGCATTTAATATTCAAGAATGTTTACAGTATAAATTTATACAGTTATAATTTATTTTTTACATAAATATGTATTATGTATTTTCTATATTTACTGTAAAATTTTATACATTTATAATTAAAATGTTTGTAATGAAATGGATGTATTATATATTAATTGTTTTTATTTAATCTATATTTACAACTGGTTTGTTCAATCAGACTTTAGAGCCATGACTTTCCATTTTGTACCCCAACAGAGGTTTATGGATGGAATAAATCTTATTTAGTTTTGTTTTAAAATTCCCAAGCATATAGACGATTACAGGATTTCAGTCCTCAAAGTGACACAACCTAAAGAAAGCATCGCACGAAGTTTTAAATTGTATCTTTTCTTTCTCTGTCTCTCGCAGTGAAAATGAAGCTCTCTGGAGGGAAGTGGCCACAATGAGACAGAAACACGCCCAACAGCAGAAAGTCGTCAATAAGGTCAAATCTCCTTCCTTTATTGTTCAAAACGGCAGCTTTGACTTTTTTGTTATAAAGGACTTGACTCCTTTGCAGTTAAGTACTTTGTGTTCAAGACAGCCTTATCAGTTTAAGGGCAGTTTAGGGCAGCTCTGGCTCAGGTGGTAGAGCGGGTCGGCCACTAATTCCCGGCCCACACGACTCCACATGCCCACGTTGCTCCCAATGGCAGGATAGAGCCTTGCATGGCAGCTCTGCCATCATTAGTGTATGAATGGGTGAATGAGTAACAGTGTAAAGCACTTTGAATACCACTAAGGTTAAAAAGGCGCTATATAAGTGCAGACCATTTACCATTTAAAATCAACATAAAATGACTTTCCTATACCGTTTAACTCCCATAATGTTATGCATTTTTAAGTGAGATAAGATATGCAACAACAACAAAAATGTGGTCTCTATATGACAGTTTGTTGGAAGGGAGGTCTTGAAAAATCAGAGAACTCAATGTCAGGCAAAAATGGAAAGACGTTTCAAATATGGAGCAAGTTATAATGTTTTGATGAAACATTACATAGACATTTTTATATATCCTATCAAGTATAATATCAAACAGGAATGTGTATTTAGTAAATGGGGGCAATTTTGATTTTATGAAGATATTTCCTATAAAATAGCAAAAGAAAACTGTCAGCTTAATGCTTGAACATGTGAATAAAACATCTGTTTCCACAGCTTATTCAGTTCCTGATCACACTGGCACGGTCCAACAGAGTCCTCGGAGTGAAACGAAAGATGCAAGTCAACTTTAAACTAATTCAAACTGATCTAAATGTATCCATTTCTGTCACTATCTCACTATTCAACTGTTGCTTTGAGTGCAAAAAACAACTTTGTCTGGTTTATCTCTTGCCCCTTTGATCTTGCCTTCTATTTTTGTTTTGTTTTGGTCTGGTTTCGTTTGGTTTTGTATTTTTGTTTGGTCTGGATTGCATTTTTGTTTGGTATTTGTGTTGCATTTTTGTTTGATTTTGTTTGTTTTGTTTTTTTCACAGTCCCCTGATGTTGAATGATGGCAGTTCCACACACTCCATGCCCAAATACCCACGGCAGTACTCACTGGAGTCGTCCCCTGCCATCTCTGTGAGTACTGCCCGCTCAAACTGTGAACTGAATTTCCCAATGAATCCTAAATGTTTTGCATATTTGTGTCTGTACATCGGGTGTTGCTAAAATGTATGTGTTTTTGCTTTGGTAGCCCTCCAGCACACCTTTCACTGGAACGAGTGTCTTCAACTCAGAGTCGCCTGTCAAGACTGGACCGATTATCTCTGACATCACCGAACTGGCACAGTCCAACCCCGTGGCCACCGAGGAGTGGATTGAGGATAGGTATGTTTTGATGCATTTACATTTTTTCCCTAATGTCCACTTGTAATGGGAGTCAAGATTTCTTGCACCAAAAACATAAACTAAAAAATGTAATTACAAAAATTACATTTTCAAATCTCTGACTAACGCTTAGAATTAAACTGGCCCTGATTGCTACTGTATCTTTAAGACTTTATGTAAATGCTCTTTATGATTCACTAACCTCATTAGAGTCTGCCTGCATAGTACATCAAACTCTTATTTCAGATAAATATGTTTTCCTTTATATGGCCTCCTTTAACTTTTACAATTAAAAAAGAAAATGTGTTAGCTTCATGAAAATTATTATGTTTTTTTGAAGATGTTTAGATTTTTTTTTATTTACATCACAGAACAAGCCCATTGGTTCACATTAAGGAGGAGCCGTCAAGCCCCCCCCACAGCCCTGAGGTGGAGGAGGTGTGTCCTGTTGAAGTGGAAGTCGGCGCGTTGTCAAGCATACCTGCAGACACGCCCCTTTCCCCTATAACCTTCATTAACTCAATTCTTCAGGAGAGCGAGCACATCACCGCGCCGACACCGCCCCCCGTCGAACAGAAGTGTTTGAGCGTTGCCTGCTTGGACAAGTGAGTTTAATTCTTACCTGAGCACTAGTGTGATAACTACATCTGAGCAAATCTGCTCCATTGTTTACTACTGACTTTCTGTAACCAGATTTATAACTGCACATTTGAAAATCCCTTCAACTTAATCATTAGAAACTAGTTTTTACTGTATGGATCCTTAATTAGGCTGTTTTCACACTTGCTTTTACTGCTTGGTTTGAACCCATGTTCAGTTCCACCATGCCTATTTGGTTCTCTTTTCACAGTAAAGCTAGGGATGGGCATGTTCAAATAATTTTGTAGTACAGTAATCTAACCCACAGAAATATGAGTAATGAAGTTAAAAATAACAAGTATGACACACGTGAAATTTTATAATTAGTTATATTCACAAGCGTTACCAAGAACGGTTTCAAAATAAGCCAACTTCAACAGACTATGCTTTTCTTTTTGGACAATCTCTCTCTCTCTCATATATATATATATATATATATATATAGTTATATATAACTTGGGCACATAAGATGCTTCACAATATAATTTGTCTTAAGATGGTTATTTATATCTTCAGCTTTAGTGTGTGAATAGAAAATATAAATGTTAGACTCCCAAACATTTCTTTTGCAAATAGAAACGATTAGAATAGAAGAACAGGGAGTCCTGCAACAGATGTCATGACCCCCCCCCCCACAAAGCCCCCCCACTGAACAAGTGACAGAAGCGATTGAGACAGCCGAAATAGACAGAATAACTGAGTGAATTCTCCAAGAAGCTTGGAACATCCTCTCTGCCAATAACCAAGACAAACTGTGTCCAGGTGTATCTGGCAGAATTGGTGCTGTTTTAAATGCAAAGGATTTTCTTGTACCTCTTCGCATTTTCTTTCCACCTTTTAAAGCAGATCCTCGTACGTTGGTTGGCATGACTTTAACAATAACCAAAAAAAACAAAACTGTTGGCATCAGAGACAGGAATCATAAAAGATTTCTGTCATAGGCCAAAATCAACAAAATGTACGCAATTTATCGTGCCCCTTGAACGTAATATAGACTTTGTCCTTCTATCGGTGCAATTCAAACAGCCTCTTTTTGTATTTCCTAATCAATACTGTACTTGTCTGCCAAAGTACAGTAATTTATAATCTGAGTTATTATATTATTTGCTAATTTGTCTATATTGCTAATCACTTGCCACTATATCAAACACAGTTGAAAGCTATTTGTTTCGTTAAATGAAGCTTAACATTGTCTTTGTGTTTGTTGTTGAGTTGCCACAGTATTCAATAGACTGGCATGTCTTAAGGTCAATATTAGGACAAAAATGGCAAAAAGAAAAAGCTTTCTCTAGAAACTCATCAGTCAATCATTGTTTTGAGGAATGAAGGCTATACAATACTTGAAAATGTCAGAAAACTGGAGATTTCATACAATGGTGTAACTACAGTCGATTGAGTATCTATGGAATGTGCTGCACCAACAAATCCGATCCATGGATGCCCCACCTCGCAACTTACAGGACTTAAAGGATCTGCTGCTAAAGTCTTGGTGCCAGATACCACAGGACACCTTCAGAGGTCTTGTGGAGTCCAAACCTTGACTGGTCAGAGCTGTTTTGGCAGCATGAGGGGGACCTACATGATATTAGGCAGGTGGTTTTAATGTTGTGGATAATCGGTGTATATGCACGTATATAATATATATGTTTATTTATACTATATATTTATACTATAAAATGTATGTTGTGTACTTGCATGCATATATATTATATATTTACAGGGTTCGTACAAGGTGCTTGAAATACTTGAATTTGGTTTTAAACAATATTTATGTAATTTTATAACCTAACCTTTAATGGTATGAAATGGCTCGACTCTATTTTGCTAAATTTATTAGAAAATATATTTGAAATTGTTAATTGCCTGAAAGAAATCCTTACACCACTTCTATGAGTTATTTGTGTGTTTATTTTGTACTTATTTTTAATACAAGCATTAGTGCAAGGCTGAACAAGTGTGCAAAAAAGAAAAACAAATTTATTATTAATAATTGTATTAATTTAAAAAGAATGTTTGTTCTTGTTATGTTATTGGTTTTATCAATGTTAAATGATTTTTATTTTTTGTATGTTTTAATATTTTTTTTAAATGCAAAACATTATAGAAAATAATTAAGGGGTAAGTTCAGAGGCTGTTTAAATATGCATATAGTGATTTTTCCCAGCATGTAAAAAAAGTTATTCACATTTTAACTAATATTTTCGCACAAAAATATTTGGTGTCGTACCCCATTTTACCCTCAAAATGTGGTGTTGTAACCCATTTAACCCTCGTTAGTGTTAACTTGCTTCGTACGTGAAACCAAATGTAATAATTAAAGACAGAAACAACAGCCAAGTTGTCCTTTATGAATAATAATTTGTGTCAACATGTTACAGAATATTTACCCTTAGCGTTTATAGGCAAAAACTGAACTAAATGGAAAATTTCTATATTTCGTAAGTTCGAATGTCAAAAAGTTGAGAATGAGCCATTTGCAGTTTGGATCAGTTCCTCACAAAAATCTGTTGTGTGACTTTAGAAAACATGGATCATAGCACACGAGTCATACGGGTTTACGGACCCGGTTATCCACTTTTGTTGGAAAGCGAAGTATGTTTTAAGGGAGCACACTACAGTTGCACATGAATTTCATCATGAATGAACCAAGAATTGTTACTGTGAGAATATGTAGTTAAAGATGCTCATTGTTGTACTTGTAATAAGTGGTGTTTTTTACAAATAAATTAACCGAATGGTTAAAATATTTTTATTTAAAATTATCCAAAATAATTTGTTTTAATGACATCTCGAGCATAGTCCTTGAAAACAAGTAAAGATGTGCTTGAAAAGTCCTTGAATTTAACTGAAGCATCTGTACGAACCCTGTGTTTATATACTGTAAATATACTGTATATACACTCACCGGCCACTTTATTAGGTACACCTGCACATCTACTTATTCAGCCAATCATGCAGATACAGGTCAGGAGCTTCAGATAATGTTCATATCAACCATCAGAATGGGGGAAAAGAAAAATCTGATTTCTGTGATTTCAATTGTGGCATGATTGTTGGTGCCAGATGGGCTGGTTTGAGTATCTGTAACTGCGGATCTCCTGGGATTGTCAAATTTCTATGAGTTTGTGTCTTTTGGCATATGCCCACCCCTAAGCTGCGTTCACACTGCCAGCTACTTTGTCACTGCATGTCGCCATTGGCTGGCGGTTTAGTCGCTAGTGGTGTGTATGGAGAGATTAAACAGCAGTTTCTTTACAATTAATATTATCGTTGAAATATTAGGATTAGAGCTCTTCCATCTTCTCTCATATTGGCTGTCGCTCCTGAAAGACGCTTTTCATTTGCATAAAGTTAAACATTTCCCAACTTTGTTGCGTCGCTGTACACGCCCACATCCGGTCGCCAACGGTCGCCGACGCTCGTGTTGCCGGAAGTCGCCAGCTCTCATTGAAAATGAATGAGATGAGGTTGTTTTGTCGCAGCGTGTCGCTGGCAGTGTGAATGCAGTTCTACTTGTGAACATCTGAGCCGCTACGAACAAGCTAATCACATGAATGTTCAACTGACGGCTTAAATTTCAGCTTATTTCTCCCCAGAACATATCTTATGCCTTCAGAAGACTCGGAATATGACACATCAGTTGCATGAACTTCTTTTATGCTACTTTTGTGTGCTTTTTTCAAGCTTTAAAGAAAGGTACTATTAAAAACAGGCTGATATATGTTCATTATATCATTGCCTATTGTGCTCCACATAAGAAAGACAGTCATATAGGTTTGGAACAACATGTGGGTGAGTAAATTATGACACAGTGTTCATTTTGAGGGAATTATTCCTTTAACTAACTGTTGAGCTGGACTTGTTTCTAGCATTTGGCTGCTTGGATTGTTCTGGCAGGCTGGCGTAGCAGCTAATACTAGTATTTTTCCAGATATTCATGCGAGCCAGTACATCATTTCATGTGGTAATGCATCTCATTGGCCATATGGCACTGAATTTGAGAGTCATTTTTTCATATGTAATTAAAGAGCATGCTAATGTGTACTTATTTTTTCTGTTTCTTTTTTAGAAATGAATTAAAGCTTACTTTGACTTAACATGCACTAAATGCCAAAATGACACTTATAGGGATTGATCTTCACTTGGGTTCCTTTGAAACCTTGGCTTAAGATTGGATTAAATAAGGGATCATTAAAAAGAGTCTTTTTAAAGGGACACATTCATGGTTTGTCCAAGAACATAATAGAGTTTCATTGGGGAAATGTTTTTAATAGTGTAGTTTTACAGTCCAAGCCAACACGTATAACCACTCAAAACACCTGGACATCAATAAAAACCCATTTCAGAACGATTCAAGACCGTTTGGTGTCTCAAGTCACTCTGTAATGCCTGTAGCTCCCTCTCCAGCAAATGTCTGCCCCCATTTGTGAATGTGGCAGAGGCCTGTTGATGTGTGTAGCGCCCATAGTGCCATGTTGTGCTTCTGTCTTTTCAGTTATCCTCAGATGTCTGAGATCTCTCGCCTTTTCTCCAGCTTCTCCACCTCGTCTCTCCACCTCAGGCCTCAGTCCGGGTCAGCATTTCAGTCGGCCGAGCTGTCCCCAGAACGCCTGATCCTGTGCTTGATTAACCACTCTTAGCTGTGCTATCAGAGCTCTGGCTGCCACAAATGTTTACTCGTTTCCCTGGTTTTGGTTTGTTGGTTGGTTCAAGTGTGCTGGTGATTTTGCTACTGAGCTTTAGTTTAGATACCAGTGTTGGGGAAGCTTCTTTGAAACTGTAGTTTGCTAAATTTTGCAGTTAAACTATAGACGTGCTACTTTTTTTTTTTTTTTTTTTTTTTAAAGCTGATAACCCTAAACTAACCTAAAATAATCTCTATCTTGGCACGCACTTTACTAAAACAATTGCAACTTTGTATTGCAGCACTTAAGATGAATCGCTTAAAGCAATAGTTCACCCCAAAATTACAATAATCGCCCTTATGCCATCCCAGATGTGTGTGACATTCATTCATCTGCTGAACTCAATTTAAGAGTCTTAGAAGAATTTCTCCGCTCTTTTGGTCCATGCAATGCAAGTGAATGGGTGCCAAAATTTTGAAGCTCTAAAAATGACATAAGTCAGTACTGAAGTAATCCATAAGACTCCAGTGGTATAATCCATGTCTTCAGAAGTGATATGATAGGTGTGGGTGAGAAACAGATCAATATTTAAGTCAGTTATTATTATTTGATTTTTGGAGCAACAAAATTACAAAAATACCTCTCTAAAAATCTTTGTGATCTGCAGAAGAAAGCAAGTCATACACATCTGTGATGGCATGAGGGTGAGGAAATGATGAGAGACTTGTCATTTTTGGGTGACCTATCCCTTTAAGTTGTATCCTTCCTCATTTTGTAAATTGTTTTGGATGAAAGCATCTGCTAAATGAATACATCTAAATTTAGTATTAGTACTAGTCCGCTACAATACAGGCTAGGAACAAAAACTAGGTTGCAACATTAAAGCTACTAAAAGGGGCAATCTTTTTTGTACTATGTAGCATGTACCATGTTATAACATATATGGGTGTTTCTTAAACTTCAAGCACTTTTAGCACTGTGAATTTCTAGAAAGTAGGCTTGTCTAAAAATATTTTCTCACACATTACTTTTTTTGACAATATCCACCTGTGTATGTACATGCATCATATGAGATTTGTAGCATTTTTGTCCTTTTTTTCCCACCACAGTGTAATTTCCAGCACATCTCAAACTCTATTGTGTTTAATAGAATTGTGTGTGGAAATGACGCTGAAGGAATTTGCATTTAACGTATATATTCACAAAAATAAATATTTAAATAAATACAAAATATTGTATTTAACTCTTTGTTTAGATCTTCATCGTTGCAATAATTAGTATTTGTATAATGCATTTTCATATTTTAATATTGAAAGTCTGTTTCTGGAAACAGGATAAATCTATACATAAAAGGCATTTGAAAAGTATCACAAATAAATGATAATGGCCTGGTAAAAAGTTTCCAATTCAGTTTCAATGTGACCTTAAAATAACAAAGAAAAAATTTGAAATCTTAATTTGAATAAAAATCCACCCCCTGAAACATGAAAGTGCTCGATGTTGAAGAAACACCCATAAATGAGAAGTATGTAATTGAAGGCACAAATCAATGAGGGGTTTTGACCAGATGAACAGTCTTCATTAGGGTGATGGCATTAAACTTGAATAGATAACTCTACATTTACAGTGAAAACAGCACATTTTGTTCCTCAACTTGTTCGCTTGTGTGCACAAACAATGTGACTTTAAAGGAATATTCCGGGTTCAATACAAGTTAAGCATTATGTTGATTACCATTACAATGCCAATTTTTGGAAGGTTTAAATGCAGAAATGTGAAGCTTATAATTTTATAAAATCACTTCCATTAATTCTTCTGTTAAAACTTGTGTATTATTTTAGCTGTAAAGTTGTTTAAATGGACATTTTTACAGTCATTTTAGGGATTGTTGACATTAAATTGTCATGGAAATGAAGCTGTAAAATTGGCTATAAATTTACACAGTGATTTTATCACTTTACCATCGTATCATCATGTTTACACGCATATTGTTTGTCTTGTGGCTTTACTTTTGAGATTTTAACATTAAAAACTTGGCACCCATTCACTTCCATTGTAAGCATCTCACTGTAACCTTGATTATTGCTTTTTATAAAGAAAAGGAGGGACGAGACGAAATGTATTTTAGTGGTATCAATTTCATGCCACAAATGCTGTCAATTGAGCTTAACCTGGAATATTCCTTTAAAAACAACGTTGCATTTGGTTGCATTATATTGCATTATATTGCTAATCGTTGGAAAAAGTAGCTTGTAACTGGTATAGCACTATTTTGAGACCTGCAAACCTACTTTCATGCTGCTGAAAAACATAGTTAAGTTAGTAGAGTCACTACTTTTAGTGAATTACTCCCCAACACTGTTAGAAACGTAAAAGCATGATCGCAGAACTTTCTCTAAGACGCATTTGTTATCCTCCCTTTCAAACCCCCAAATACCCAATCACCCTTTGACAGTGTTCCCCTCCCACCTCTGATTGGATACTAATGTGATGAGGTCATCAGCCCCGTCCCCCTCTATGATAATATCATCACAGTTTGGATCTTTCTGGGGACTGGCCTTTCTCCCGTTCTTCACATGGGAGTGTTCGAATGCTTTGTGGTTATGAACATGCTGTTTTTTTATTGGCTGCTTGTTTAAACGATAAATCTTAAACGAGAGTGGCGACTGTTTGGTTTATGGCGAGTGGAATTGTCTGGTTTATTTGCAGCATATGAGATATGATATGATTTTGTTTTAATCTTTTTTGTTTTTCTTCATTTATGTAGGAATGAACTGGTCGATCATTTAGAGACCATCGACTACGGACTCGACAACCTTCAGCAGATCCTGAACGCTCAGTCCATTAACTTCGACACCTCGCCCCTTTTTGATGTAAATATCAATCCAGTGTATTTTTGTGTCTTATAGAGTGGTTTAGCAATGCCGATGTCATGGGTTTGATTCCTAGGAACACCTACTGATAAAGTGTAAACACTGAATGCACTGAAAGTTGCTTTGCATAAAGTGTCCGTCAAAAGCATAAATATAAAAAGACGTGTTTTTGCATTCCAAAAAATGTAGACTAAGTGCAACGTAATGGAATATAGGGGCTTCCAGACACATTTTTAAAAGCCCAGGCTTTGTCGCCAGCTATCCATAAGTAAGATATTACTAAAAGATTAACTAAAACATAAATTCACCCGACACGTCCATTTTATTCCAACCACGATTAATTGAACGCACATAATGTTGTAATTACTATTTCAGATCTTTTGAACAAAGAACTTCCCAGGAGGCATTCAAGGCCAGATTTACAAAGGCAGATAAGATGCAAACCATAAAATATCAATGTGCTCTCGATAATGATCTTAAACTGAGATTGTTGTGTTTCACAGATTTTTACATCATCATCTGCCGATGTGGATCTGGACACACTGGCTAGTGTAAGTTTCCCTGTTTGTTATCTTCTTCTTAAGACAATTTTCTTTCAGCTGTAATTTAGTTTGGATCAAATGACACGATGCATGTCGTGAAATTTAGGAAACCGTATGTTCTGGGTTCAATACTCAGTCGACAGCATTTGTGGCATAATGTTATGGAGCCAGAATGATGTCTAAAATATGCACCGCATAATTCACATTCACAAAATCTGATTCAAAAATCCCAAAATCCAATCGATAAATGCATTAGAGCACAAATATTTCACCTATTGCCCACACAAATACTTATGTAAATCAGGGCTGGACTGGTAATCTGGCATACCGGGCATTTTCCCGGTGGGCCGACGCACTTTGAGGCCGATCAGGGTGCGGACTGGCCATCGGGAGAACCGAGCGGGCTGGTGGGTCGTCTGCGAAATGTACTGAATGGGCCACGATAAGCTAAAATGAACCGCTGCGTTACGCATGACGGACCACAAAATGGCGCCGCGATATGCAGAAAAGCACAGCGAACCCCCCTCCCACCGCTCATCAAGTTTTGGGCCAGTTGCCATGTTAAATCCCGGGCCGATTTATCTTCCCAGTCCAGCCCTGACGTAAATCAATTCAAAAAGTATTTACAAATAGCATCTAGCAAGTTCTTGAATTCATTATCAATATCATATAATTTTTGAATGTCTTTACATTTATTTATGGTTCACTGAATCTGCATGTGTAAATCGTCACGGGGGTGTGTGTGTGTGTGTGTGGATCGCTTTGGATTTGTGTGTGGCTATTTTGAGACTCTCCTACCAGGTTTGGATTCACAAGTTTCACATTTGTGGGTCGCATATGTCATCGAGGCTGTTTCATTTCAGAAAAGCGAGTAGGACACTCCAAATGCATCCTTCAAATGCGACCTTCTTTCACAGGATTTTGTAGGATGCCTGAGGTGTATCCTTTGTGGGCACTCACAACCCACAATTCTTTGCTTCAACGGAAATGAACATCATTTGTCTGAAGAACAAAAAAGACGCCAATTTGCCCGAAATTATGATGTTCAAATGCAAGGAATGCTAATTCCCAAGTTGAAGTACCTCAGTAGATGATGTAGAGTATATAATATGTGTAATTCTAGTAATATATCATTCAAAAAATTATTTGACAAAGTACACCTGTAAATATTTTCTTTTCTCTCTACATCATTATAACTCTCCTAAAACTGAGCTCATACATCCCCTTCTAAAGTGCTCGCGCTTGTTAAAGAGTGGCGTGCTGTCATAGCAACCATGGTACATTCTGTTTCCATTTGTCCTACGAAGACCGTCCCGTTTAAACGAGGCTTGTTTACAGGAGGACACTCGGTATACTGCAGCCTTCAAAGGACACGTGCTCGCTAGCATGCAGCCTTCGAAACGTGACACAGCTTGTGAATCCAAACCTCGCAGGAGAGTCTCAAAATAGCCACACACAAATCCAAAGCGACCCACACATGTGACCATTTGTAAATGCTGATTCAGTGATTCATAAATAAATATAACAGCATTCACAAATGTTTTGATGCAAATTAATTCAAGAACTTTACAAATACCTGTCTAAGTGAGAAGCATCTGTGTGGACAATTGGGGAAAAATTGTGCTCTGACTCTCACATTTGTGAATTGTGCTGTGCATTTGTGAATTGTATTTTGTAAATCTATTATTTTTGAGATCATTCTAGCTCTATATAATGTTGATTACCACAAAAAATACAAAAAAAATATTAAAAAGGTGCCTGGGTAGCTCAGCAAGTATTGATGCTGACTACCACACATTGAGTCACGTGTTCGAATCCAGGGCATGCTGAGCAACTCCAGTCAGGTCTCCTAAGCAACCCAATTGGCCCGGTTGCTAGGGAGGGTAGAGTCACATGGGGTAACCTCCTCGTGGTGGTGATTAGTGGTTCTCTCAATGGGGCGTGTGGTCAGTTGTGTGTGGATCGTGGAGAGTAGCATGAGCCTCCACATGCTGTGTGACCTTGCTGAAACCGCGATGTCATGCACAATGAGTCACGGGATAAGATGCGTGGATTGACTGTCTCAGAAGCGGAGGCAACCGAGTCTTGTCCTCCGCCACCCGGATTGAGGCGAGTAACCGCGCCACCATGAGGACCTACTAAGTAGTGGGAATTGGGCATTCCAAACTGGGGAGAAAATGGGGATACGAATTTATTAAAAAATATGTATATAAATTTACACACACACACACACACCGATCAGCAGCATCGTTAAAACCACCTGCCTAATAATTGTGTAGGTCCCACTCGTCCCGCCAAAACAGCGCCACATAGCATTCAGAGATGATGTTCTTCTCAGCACAATTGTACAGAGTGATTATCTGAGTTACTGTAGACTTTATCAATTTGAACCAGTCTGGCCATTCTCTGTTGACCTCTCTCATCAACAATACATTTCCGTCCACAGAACTGCCGCTCACTGGATGCTTTTTTTTTGTTTTTGGCATCATTCTGAGTAAATTCTAGAGACTGTTGTGTGTGAAAATCCCAGAAATGCTCAAACTGTTTGATTCAAACTGACAAAGTCTACAGTAACTCAGATAACTGCTCTGTACAATTGTGCTGAGAATGCTGTTCTGAGATGCGGGTTGGTGCTGTTTTGGCGGCACGAAGGGGACCTACACAATATTGGGCAGGCAGTTATAATGGGGTGTGTGTGTGTGTGTGTGTGTGTGTGTGTGTGTGTGTGTGTGTGTGGCCGGTTCATAAACGTTACAACACAATCTGTTTCAGAAGTATAGCCACAAGATGGAAACATTACATGTGTTAACATGATTCTAGTGTGATAAAATCGCTAACTAACCTTATCTGTGTAAAGTTATATCCAATTTTACAACTTTGTAGTCATGACGATGCAATGCCAGCAAACCCCGTAAGTGATTTTATCACACTAAAGTCATGCTAACACATATTGTTTACGTTCTGTAGCTATTCTTTTAAAAAAGTGTGTATTTTAATATTTATGGACTGGCTTCATTCACTTCTTTTGTAAGTGTTTTACTGTAACTGTAATTTTTCACCAGTCAAAATGAGTTTCTGTTGTAATCAGCACTATGCTACAAACGCTGTCGGTTCAGCTTGTGCCCAGAACACTCCTCAAAGATACAGAATTCATGGAATGAACGGAATGCAAAGATTTTTAAACAAACTTGTCCGATCTGTTCACTAGAAGAATGTGACATGGTGCATCATAGTCATTAATCAAGTGTTTCATGAATGTACATTTAGATTTATTAATTTAATAAATCAAATATGTTTGGTCTCATTACAGATCCAGGACCTACTGTCACCTGAACCAGTCAAAGACATTGAATCTGCTGCGGATTCCAGAAATTCAGGTGTTTAGGCTGCTTATAAAGTTCAATTTTGTGTTGACACAAAATCAATTGTTTATTGATAGTTTGCCGTGTTAAAGGGATTGTTGTGTATGACTTTCTTTCTTCTGCAGAACACAAAGATTTTTAGAAGCATATTTCAGCTCTGTAGGTCCTTACAATGCAAGTGAATGGTGACCAAAATTATGAAGTGCCAAAAATTGCATAAAGGCAGCATAAAAGTAATCCATAAAACACCAGTGGTATAATCCATGTCTTCAGAAGTGATATGATAGGTGTGGTTGAGAAACAGATCAATATTTATGTGATTTTTTTTTTTTTTTTTTTTTTTTTATACTATAAACTCTCCTCCATGCCCTGTTGGGTGGGATATGCAAAAAGAATGTGAATTACCAAAAACTAACAAAAAAAGAAAGTGAAAGTGGAGATTGATAGTGGAAATGACTTAAATTAATGGGAAACACACTGACACAGAGCAAGTTTTGTTTTAGATTTGTCGATTACAATAAATAATTTAGCCACAATGTAGAAAAAACACTCACAGAAATCAAGAGTGTTGGGACTGTACCGTTGACCACACATTGGCAGTGTGGTGGCCAAGCAATTGCATCCGAGTATGTTTCCATCTTAACCAATGGCAAATAACGAGAGAGTTTGGGGAAAACGGGGAATGTTTTTGCAATTTCATTTGGTGATGCTAGAGGTGCAAAAAATAATTTCACCTTTTAGTAAAAATAGATGTCAATGTTTTTCAGGCAAGCTGCTGGTCCAGTACACAGCTCAGCCCGTGATTCTACCCGACCCCATCACTACTGAGACCACCGGGACAGAACTGCCCATTCTTCTGGAGCTGGAGGACAGCGACTCCTGTTTTGGGCCAGAACCAGCAGACGACCCGACCATCTCCCTTCTTAACTTCCAGTCCCCTGTACCCGAAGACCCCAAACTATCATAGAGCGAGCAACTTTTCTAAAGGGATTTATGTCTGTGTGGGGTTTTTAAAAAAATGTTGTTCTTTGCATTTATTTTTTTTGGTCATTTATTTAACATGTCAGGGCAAGCCATGTGAATATTACTCTGGTATTTTCCCTTCTCTTTTAGTCAGGTGGAGAAAATAACCTTTTAAGTCTCTAAAAGCAATAGAGAAATTTCAGTATTCATTGAAATTCTGTTACAGAATCGTCACATCAAAATAAGATTTCATTTGTTGCAAAGTTTGTAGTTTCTTTGTTATTCAGGCAGTGTGATGGCTCCAAAAACTAAATGTGAACAACATTTAACAGATGAAAATCTCAATTTATTGACCATGTTTTGTGTGTTGGAATGAATTTGCACCGATAAAATTAGAGATCTCTATGTTAAGGTGTTCTCTTGCAGTTCTTCAATGCAAAGCTTAAAAATCCTTGTTGATTCGAGTCAGGCTTGTGGCGCACTCACAGTCTTGAGTTTTTCCTTCGGTTGTGGTTGAAAATTCATCCTCATTTAATCCGATACTTCACACTTTGACACCCTGTTGTCATTCTGCCGACTACGCCAAATTTTGAATTTCCAGGGGATTTATTTTCAGTATATATTTGAATGGGATTCTGGTTGTATTGTCTCATGGATAGTGAGGTTAAAGCAAAATATAAAAGCCATTTAGCTACAGTTTATTCCGATAACTTCACCTAAACTGCAAAACAAAGTCTGTCTCATTGGACTACCATGAAACACAAGCCTAACATAAACGGACGTCGCAAATCAACATTTTAAACCTGTCTAGCATCTCACCCACTGTCTTCAAAGACATAGCTGTTAGTCATCATATAATGTCTGATGTTGGTTAGTTATGATGGGTTTGCATCGACAATGCCAGTTAAAGGTTCATATGTAGTCTCAGAAAAGAGTTTAAAGAAACGTCTTGAACTAAACTCCGTCATCTTCTCTTGCTGTGTATTAAGTACAGACAAAAAAATAATCAAATATACAAAATAGCTATATACACGAGACTTACACATATATTCGAATATATAAAGAGTTTGGGGTCTATATAAATGCATTTGTTCTGACAAAGCAAATAACTTAAAATGCGCATTTGACTGAATTACAATTACATTAAGTGGTGTAATGTTTAATGAAATTCAATTTTTTTTGCATTGATAGGAGTATCTGATGGAAATCTGATTTAAAGACTTTGTGCAATAATTCAAGTCCTAACCAACTTTGACATTGACATTGGTTTCTTTTATCTTATTCTTTTTTCTTTTTTTTTTATTGGATATTGAAATACCAAATTGAAATTGTATTCTGTGTGTGTGTGTGTGTGTGTGAGAGAGAGAGAGTGAACTGTACACATGCTAGGCCTATTGGTCAAAATGTTTATTTTTGAATGAACAGCGAGGTAGAGGAACTGGGAGAAGAATGTCCACTGTTCATGAATCTGATCATTTTCAGTAACATT
Organism: Moxostoma hubbsi; assembly: GCA_032164185.1. Taxonomy (NCBI): domain Eukaryota; kingdom Metazoa; phylum Chordata; class Actinopteri; order Cypriniformes; family Catostomidae; genus Moxostoma; species Moxostoma hubbsi. The sequence goes on from JAVLUX010000032.1 coordinate 612,972, forward strand.
TTAGTCATTGGATGACTGTCACAACCAGAGAGACATTAATATTAGACATAAATTATTTTATTACGCATGTGAACAACACTTTGTGTATTGGTATGTTTCAAATAAAACATTTTTGGAAATTAGTTGGAAATGCATTCATTTGAAGACACTTGCAGTCCACCGGTTGATTTCAATTTTATTCCCTTGTTGGAAAATCCAGATAAAATGAGGTGGACGCTGGTTTGACGTGGTTTCTAGTTGGTCCAAGATGTTCTAGATGGTTCATCAACTGGACTACCAACCGGTGGACCTAGTTTCAACCTGACAGACCAGCAATAAACGTTTGTCCAGATGGCTTTTGAGTTCTGGAACTTGGAATTATTTGAAATGTAATAGAATGTTCACCAATTGAATGATGTCATAAAATGGAACACTTGAATTTGATGTTCAAAATAGATGTTCAATTTAATGTAAAGAATATTTTCACATGACATACATTCAGCAATATACAATTTGTGACATTTGTAAAGAATATTGTAAAGAAAATACAATGACATCATTATGGGGGGATAAACAACCATTACATTTACAGTGTATTAACTTTGTAAATTTTTTGTAAGTGTGACAATAATCATCATTTAATCCTAATTTTGTTCAAACATTCATTACAGATTCTCTTTCGTTTCGGTCGTACCAATGAATAAAATAATTATTCAGGGCACTTTTATAAACTGGTGTGATAAAATGTTAACAGTATTTTCTGATTTTTTTTAAATAGTCAAAAATAAAACAAACGGACACAGACGAGAGCTAAAGTCTAGCGGACGGGTTCACGGTTCCTCTGCCAGGCGGATTGATCCATACACTGAAATCTGTAGCGCAGAAACTTCACTCGTGGCTTCATGTGGAAGTCAGCAGGTATCTTCCAGTTCCACATTTTCTGCACCTTTCAAAACGTGCCGAAATCAGTTCATTGAGGTCAGCAGGTCAAATGAACCAAACAGACTTTTAAAAATATATAGTTCTGCAATGTCATTATTTAAATAGAATTTATCTTGAAATGTGGTACCATAAAAAAATCAGGCTAAAATTCTAACTCAAGGGGCCAAATTTCTGTCAATCATTTGTAAAACCATTTTTGCCAAAACAATTTAAGAAATGATGATAAACAATTTACACTGAAATTTGTTCTACTTAAGCACATTGCCCAGACAAATTGTACTGACAGTTTACATAATGGTTTTATGAACGCTTTATGCAGAAATGTATTGCTTCAAATTGTTGCAACAATTATTTGTATTATTATTTGTATTTATTTTTTTCCTCCCATTTTCTCCCCAATTTGGAATGCCCAGTTTCCAATGCGCTCTAAGTCCTCGTGGTGCCGTAGTGACACCTCAATCCGGGTGGCGGAGGACAATCTCATATGCCTCCGCGTCTGAGACCGTCAATCCTCGCATCTTATCACATGGTTTGTTGAGCGTGTTACCGCGGAGACCTAGTGCGCTTGGAGGCTTCACACTATTTTCCGTGGCATCCACGCACAACTCACCACGCGCCCCACCCAGAGCGAGAACCACATTATAGTGACCACGAGGAGGTTACCCCATGTGACTCTACCCTCCCTAGCAACTGGGCCAGTTTGGTTGCTTAGGAGACCTGACTGGATTCACTCAGCTTCCCAGGCCTCAATTGTTGCAACAATTTAAGTATTAATGATTTTCCGAAAAATTAACAAAAAAAAAAACGTTTTTTTTTTGTGTTATGCCAATTGTTCCTTAAAACTGGAGCAAATATTTAAGTGATAATGGTTTTATGAATGATTTACACAGAAATGTGTTCTCCTAGTGTTACGTAAATAACGATTTCACAATTTTTTTTTAACAAGATACGAGGCCCATTGTACAAAGAGATTTTCCATTTTTGAAGTGGCCAACATGGTACATATTTCAAATGGTTTAAGGCTGTGGTTTTCATTCTTATCCCTTTGCTAAATGTGTGAACTGCAAAGATGTTTCAGCATGAATGGGTAGAATTAGACATTTCTGCATAGAGTATTTCACACCCACCTTCAGGACCCTGACCAGATGTGTGGTACTGTTCACCTGCTGATACTGGACAGAACAAGCAAAACAGACAAAAGAGAAGAGCTGTTGAGCACCTACTCATCCGCAGAAGACACAGTTTGACATGTCAATAATACTGTTTATCTCTTCATTAGACTATTATATCTAGAATGATCTTTTAAACATGATCAGGCTTTCAATTATCTATTCTTCATTCATTTCTATGCAGTTCATGTATTTTTTCACTCTATTTATGGACAATACTGTTCCTTGGACAAAACAAACAAAATAAACAGAAAATCATGTTTGTCATTAAAGGGAAAGTGTAAACTCTCATGAAGCTCACCAGCTGACTGTGTCTGCTCCGTAGCACCAGCTTGGCCTGTTAGAAAAGAACAAACCATTTAACATATACAGAAATTAACATGAAACTAATAACTTTTTAAACATGTGTTGCCTAAATTTAATGACTTATTTGTTTTGTTAAAAAGCAGAAATTGAGAAAACTAAAAACAATTGAGGCAACAAACTTCAAAAAACAAACTCAGAAATAAGAATGATGTCTACGCATATACCCAATTTCAACAAGATTGCATTTTTTAGTTTAGCTGAGCATAAAGTAAAGCGTACTGTTTTCCTGGCTCAGAAACACTAATCACCATGATGACTTTTTACAGCAAGACATCGTTAAAAACTCTAAATAAAGCAAAAACCATCTATTATTTCTAAACAACAAAAATTGCATGTCCACTTTTCCCCACATTTCTGACCCATGAATTAGATGACCACAGATTTTCATGACTATTGGAGAATGATTAATCCACCTTAAATGACTTCCCCAGGGATCGAACTGAGCATGCTCAAAGGCCCTCAAGTTCTGCCTTCAAGACAAAAGTGAACACTGCATATATCAAATTTTAAGTTGATCAAACTAAATCGCATTATAGTTGATCTTATTGATTAAAAAAAAAAAAAAAAAAAAAAAAAAAAAGTATTACTTCCAACACTGTGTATCTTGAATAACCATTGTGTTTTGGCCATGTAAAAGTAACATGTCTTTGTGTGTTCTTGATTATTGATCCCAACTACATTTGATTGTTAATTCTACGTTACCTCCTTAATAAAGGAATGAAAACATTTAAAATATATTCAGTTTTGTTGTAAACTTACTTGGACCCCCGAGAGTCCCTTGAGGTTCAGCTGTAGCTAGAAAAATAAACACACACACACACACACACACACACACACACACACACACACACACACACACACACACACAAATTAGATTTTTTTTCTCCCCTTCTAGTTTGTACAAAGTTGGCCATTTTTGTTGGCATGTCACCCACCTGTGCCGATGGCATGGGTCTGTGAGGAAACTGCGAATGGATCCCCTGTGACTGAAGTTCAACAAAATTATGCATGGAAAATTTTGTGTAATTTTTTTGAATTCGATTAAATTTTTTTTCCCCCAATTCCTTTTCTCTCAATTTAGAATGCCCAATTCTCACTACTTAGTAGGTCCTCATGGTGGTCCGGTTACTCGCCTCAATTTGGGTGGCAGAGGACAAGTCTCAGTTGCCTCCGCTTCTGAGACCGCCAATCCGCGCATCTTATCACGTGACTCGTTGTGCATGACACCGTGGAGACTCACAGCATGTGGAGGCTCATGCTACTCTCCACGATCCACACACAACTCACCACACGCCCCATTGAGAGAACCACTAATCACCACCACGAGGAGGTTACCCCATGTGACTCTACCCTCCCTAGCAACCGGGCCAATTGGGTTGCTTAGGAGACCTGGCTGGAGTCGCTCAGCACACCCTGGACTCGAACCCGTGACAACAGAAATTTGTTCTTGTACTTTTATGCATAGTAGTCGCAATTCAAAGCATACCATGGTAATTCCATGAACATATACAAAACAACATGGTATTTTCAGAACTTTATTGTTTGTGTAGTCCACCAGGTGTTCTTCTATCAAGCCTGTATTACCTGGTAAGTCTGTTTGAACCACGCCACTGTGTGTCTGTGAGGCATCTGAAAGATGGACAAGAATGTCACAACACCAATGAATCCATACCCAGATTGTTCAAATACATCAAAACTATAAAACAGTTGCAGCATTGATAACTCTGTGATGTCATCAGGGCTGTATTAAGGTGCTCCAGGGCCCCGGGGCTTAAGGTTTCGCTGGGCCCCTCTCAGTTGTCAAGTTTGGAGGAGGAACCTTCGCACTCAATCACCATAAATGGGCGGGTTTAACCATTGCGCACCTTACATCAGCGTCTCCCGCTGAACGTGCTTACATGAACGCCTTCCCAAGAACGTCAACGGGGGAGAATGCGGTGGAGGATGCCGTGACTGGGGCCCCCCCGGGGCTTAGACCCCGATAAGCCTGTGCGTTAATACGGCCCTGGATGTCATCATGGTTTCCTCTGGACTGAAAGTCACTCACCGGTAAATCCAGTCCCAGTCGCATGCACAGAATCTGCTTTTCAGAAATACACACTACACATGAAACGCCTGCATGAGCGATAGATTCATGTGTCTGAATGTGTGACAAAAGCACGCTTACCTGTATAATTTGGCAATCCATCAGTGACACCTAATTGTCCATGCCCTGAATGACAGAAATATGCATACATTTTGTATATTTACTCATTTAATGAAATGTATTTGATTCAGCATCATGTTTTGGACTCACCTGTTATGTCTGTTTGAGTGTTTCCAGTGGTCACGAATTCACCCGCTACACCTGTTTAAAGTTACACCTTCATTATTACAGGAATATGCCCACGCATGATTTCTCATGGGTACATCGTAAATGTCAAAGATAATACCTGCCATTTCTGTCTGTGCGCTCGCACCTGTGACACCACCAAGGCCTTTGAGGATCAATTTTAAGAAAGGAAGTTTTTAAGTTGCTACAGTCCCCATGAAATGAAAATGAGTTTTGTTTCTAGTACACCTACAAACTAGTGCCCTCCTACAAGCTGGCAAAATATACTTTTATCAGATATACCGAATTTAAAATGTACGTTATGCTCTTCCCGGAAAATGGATAAAAAATACTGGTGACCCATCTTGTCTGCAGGGGTGGATTTCAATTTTTGCCCAAAAGAATGCCTCCTCAAACGACAATGTCTCTCCCATTCAACCACTTGTGTTTATTTCACTGGGTAGTTATTTAGGATAAATGAGGAGCAATTCTTTCTAAATTATCATGGCAATAAATGTTCAACAGATGATAAGAACTTGTAGTACGATGTCATCAAGATACCCGGTTTATTAAACTAGGATAACTAATTGATTTGAAGGTTTGCTTACCTGTCATGTCAGCATATGGGCTGAGGGTATGGTCAGTTAAATCAATGGTGCCAGCTAAAAAATAAAAAGAAGAAAATCTGTCTAGAATTATGCTGTCTATATGTTTTCTCAGTACAGAGTTCGTGTTGATCTGAGACTCATTTGACTCACGAGAATGAAATTACTGACCTGTATTGACATGTGAGCTGGCAGAATGCTGGTCGCCTATGCAGACATGAGCCAAATTATCAAAAGATTATTTATTGTGTAGAATTCATTCAACTTCTTTATAAACAAATGGACCTATTTTTACAGATCAGCCATCAATGAGTGGAAATTTATGTCACAAGTTGGGAAGTTTCCACACTTTTTATTTTTCACAAGGCAATATTGTTGGGTGATATATCGAATGTTAAATATTATATTATATATTTCAGGCCCATAGTCAGCCTAGTGGAAGAGGGGTTCTTTTTTCAAAAAGTTGAGTTTTTGCAGTTTTTCCCCTCATTTTGAATTTAAATATGAGGTTCAAATACTTCATTTTGGTGACTTTTTATGCACTAATTTGTGCTGGAGTAGCTTGTCTGCTGGTATCTTAATGAGCACGCTTTTTGAATATTTACTACAATGTTGTCAAATTGCTTCCCAAGTATAACAACCGTACCCTGTTTGGCAGTCTTTTGAACATATGTTCAGTATTCTGCAACAATGGCGCTGCTGCCTGCTTTCTCTTCCGTCTCTCCGGCGCTTTCGCGCCATTCTCACTATCCAGCTGGATGTCGTTGGCCTCACTGATTTAGCGCGGGAAAGTTTGACATTCGACATTCGGTTTCGCAGATGTAAGGGACCGTCTGAAAACTCCACTCGCTAAAACATCGACGTCCACTCATTCATTCAATTTAAGTGCAAGTTATACATGAAAAAACAACAACTGTAAAATACATTTTCACATTCAGAATGTTTTTATCACTTCCCAGAGGACAGACAGACATACTACAGGTGATATTATTACAATATGATCAATTATATAAGTACAGTAATCAATTTGAGATGATAGAAGGACTTAAACTACTTAATCACTAAAATTCTAACATTCAGCCTTTAGAATGAGAAAATATAATTTTGGTGTAATAAAATAATTGATTACTGTACTTATATAATTGATCATACTGTAATAATATCACCTGTAGTATGTCTGTCTGTCCTCTGGGAAGTTATAAGAACATTCTGAATGTGAAAAGTTATTTTACAGGGTTTTTTTCCCCCCATATAACTTGCAGGTGAATTGAATGAATGAGTGTCATCTCCTATGTTTTAGCGTAGTGAGTGGAGTTTTCAGACGGTCCCTTACATCCACAAAACCGAATGTCCAAGAATGAAATTAATGAATGAAATGACGAATGTCAAACTAAATTTCCCGTGCTCACAGATTTTGCTATGACCTCAGTTGTAACTGACGTGTACTCGTACACTCGTACATGTAACTCATGTAAAGGACGATATTAATGTATATCATTGGACCCCCATTGGACATTTCACTGGGAAACTGCAGGGAAACACGTGATGTAGCATGCAATTTTGTTTTGCAAAAATGTTGCCATGGTAACTTAATGTTCATGAGATCAGGCTGAAAATCTTCATGCAACTATAATTTTTTGCTTAAAACGTTTACGACATTACACCAGAAGAAAAAGGTGCATGCATGGCCACACACGTTGTCGGCTTGTTTACCAATTTGCGCAAGCGTTGTGCGCATGCTGTTTACATTATGCAGTCAAAAGCAGAAAATAATCTGACGATTTTAAATCTCATTTAAATGCAGTTTTCTTGCGTTGTCAGATTTTTTGAATAAGCTCATTTTTGGTAGTTATCAACTATTGGTGTGCATGTACAGTAAATGCACTCATTGTTAATAGGGCTGGGCGATATATTGAATATTCACAATATATTTGTGATCGTTTTGCTGACGATATAAAATTAAGCAACAATATCACAAGTAGTAAATATCACAATGATTTTAATGCACTTTTTATTTGGCTATTAAGTTCCATGAGTGTCATAACATTTGTTTTGCAATCTTTTCTATAAATAAAAATAATATTATAATTCATTCATTTAGATGTCTTAATTATTTAATTGAAATATTTTCACAAATTTTTTTTCTCCTTGGCTGTAATGTCTGTTGGGTTAAAATGGTGGTTCCTTTAATTAAAATTTCAAAGATTTTAAGCCATTTCAGACAAATAAATATATATATATTTTTAAATTGATTTATTGCCAAGCCCTATTGTCTAAACAGTCAGCTTCAAACCGTGTTGTGAGAAATATTTTCCATACTGAGCTCAATAATACGGTAAACCTGCACAAACCCATCGTTTATAGACTGACTAGCCAAGGGAAGATACATAAACATTGACTTATGGCTAACAAATCAGTTGACGTTCAGTGATGTCATAGAGTCGAGTGATATAGTACCAGCTGTGTGAAGCGTCTCCGTAGCAACACCCTGATGGCCTGTTCTGCCTGTTTAGGAAGACGGTTGGGAATTCTCATAAATTTGAAATACTTGACTTGCAGAATATTATTTGTGTGTTAATAACATGACATAATGATGGTGTTTTGAATAGTTTTTTGTGCTTTATACATACTGATGTCAAGAGTGCCGGAGCCAGGAGAGTCACCTGTGAACAAATTCAGACAGCAAATTCTCTTTGGCATGTTTGAAATAATTCTGGCTTTGCTTTTTATGGATGTTCGATCATACCTTTATGAACAGCTGCCACTGGTTTGTGCCGCCCGTTTCCTAAAATACAGAAAAGGATGAGATAATTTGACAAAATAATACTTTATGATCATAATCATAACAATCATGATCTATTTATCTATTCTTTGTTCTGTTATTGTTTTTCTATTTACTTGTTCTTAATTGTTTTAAAATATTTTTGCATATGCGCATTGATCAGGACTTACCGTTCATATCAGGTGAGTCTGCGCCATTATCCATCCCTCTATCTGAGGAGAACAAACAGTTAAAAAAGAAAACTTGAGTGGACGGCCATGAAAAACTGACATGATGCTGTGGTGTTCAGGGTGGTTACTAGGGTAGATCCTAGGATGGTTTCTTCTAACAAAACCCTAACCCTAAATTTGAGCATGCACCCCTTATTTCCACCACTAAACCCCAATGAGCAAAATATCATGACTCTTAACTGATAAAGGTGTTTTTGATTTGAAAAAAGTCAAGTGACGTACCTGAATAGCCTATTAAGGAATGATCAATTTTTGTCATTGTATCAAAGAATGATGAATCTGGAAAATGTAACACTTTTTGTTTAAATGTTTTCAAAGTCCCGTTTCAGCCAAATATGCAGTATTTCTAAGAGTATGAAGCAATGTATAGTGTCACTCTGATTTGACACTAGTTTAGTTGAATTTACCTGTAGTATCAGCTAATGAGCTTGACAGAACACCATTATCAGATGTGCCTGGAAACAGAAGGGTTTAATTAACCAAAGTTGCTTCCATATTGAACAAACAGACTCTTTTTAATGCTAAATTACTTACTGATAGAGTGTGTGAGATCACCATTCCCATTGGCAACAGACATGTGATCTGGTCCCAGCATTTTTTCTAGACATGTGAAAGGGATGTTAAAAATTTGGTTTACAACTGTAAACTCTCTATCTCTCTATCTATCTCTCTATCTATCTCTCTAGCTATCTAATTGTTATATCCATCCATCCATCCATATATCCATCCATCTATCGTATTGTTACATCCATCCATCCATCCATCGTATTGTTGTATCCATCCATCCATCCATCCATCCATCTATCTATTGTATTGTTATATCCATCCATCCATCCATCTATCATATTGTTATATCCATCCATCCATCCATCTATTGTATTGTTATATGCATCCATCCATCCATTGTATTGTTCTATCTATCTATCTATCTATCTATCTATCTATTGTACTGTTATATCCATCCATCCATCCATCCATCCATCCATCCATCGTATTGTTATATCCATCCATCCATCCATCCATCCATCCATCCATCGTATTGTTATATCCATCCATCCATCCATCCATCCATCCATCCATCCATCCATCCAACAGACTCTTTTTTTTTAATGCTAAATTACTTACTGATAGAGTGTGTGAAATCACCATTCCCATTGGCAACAGATGGATGATCTGGTCTTATCAAGTCTGATATTCAGAACAAGAGGTGATTTTAAAAATAAATGTTTTTTCTAGACATGTGAAAGGGACATTTGGTTTACAACTGTTCCGTGAAAATCTGGTGTGCAATTAATTAATTAAAAATATTTGCAATTAAGATTTATATATTTTTTTGAGAGATTGTAAATGCAGCTGCTGCACTGGGTTAACTCTACCCAGCCATCCATCCATCCATCAATCCATCCATCCACTGTATCATTATATCCATCCAATCCATCCATCCATCCACCGTATCAATCCATTCATCCATCTGTCTGTCCGTCCGTCCGTCTATCCATCCATCCATCTATTTATTGTAACATTCCATCCATCCATCCATCCATCCATCCATCCATCCATCCACTGTATCATTATATCCATCCAATCCATCCATCCATCCACCGTATCAATCCATTCATCCATCTGTCTGTCCGTCCGTCTATCCATCAGTCCATCTATTTATTGTAACATTCCATCCATCCATCCATCCATCCATCCATCCATCCACTGTATCATTATATCCATCCAATCCATCCATCCATCCACCGTATCAATCCATTCATCCATCTGTCTGTCCGTCCGTCCATCCATCCGTCCATCTATTTATTGTAACATTCCATCCATCCATCCATCCATCCATCCATCCACTGTATCATTCCATCCGTCCATCCATCTGTCTGTCTGGCTTTATAATTATAGTTATAATTTCAGTGACCAGTCTGTGTAATTCATACAGGCTCTTGGAAGTCTGTATGATATCATGCCTGGATATCTTGTAACATTAAAAGCATCTCTAATAGTCATTACACACCCTTGGAGTCTGTGTCTAAGACTGTAGACCTGACAGACTTAATTAGATGTGTGCTGGTATAAACCATTTGCTCTGGTGAGAGAACGGCTTCTGGGGTAAAAAGCACTCTAAATTTACAAGACCATAAAGGAGAACAGAGCAGCAGACATTACCTGGCAGAGCTTCTTTAACCAGATCGCCACTGGATGGGTGCCCTGGATCCAAGCCAAGTGCTGGAAAGGAAAAGTAGCGAGAAAGTCATCACAGCAGTCATCTTTCAATAAATTATTAGGTACAGAACAGAAACTGGCATTTTCTGGTGTATTCTGTCAGAACAACCCAAAATTAGTACGGCATGACAGCTGGATAGATTTGGGAATGCTCTCAGCCCTGTATGTGAGCCGTTTCACAGGATGGGCATAAACATAAATCAAATGATCTAAACTAGTATGAGATGTCCTGTTTGTAACAAGGCCAATGAGATTAGTGGAAAGATATTCACAGTCTGCGGCCCACTTGAAGATGGACCACTTAAGTGGATGCTTACCTGAGGAATCCACATGAAATGCGAGTCCCATATGATCTGTTGAGACAGCGTCAGTTACTAGGCATGTGGGCAGAATGTCTGGGGGTGTTTCTAAAAGGTCTAATAACATACCTAAACCATCTGTCTGAGTGTCCGCACCAAAGCTGTTACCCATTCCACCTGCAGAGGGCGACATTCTGTGTTTATCCGGACATTGGGCAATAATACACAATATTCCTTCTACAAATGAATGAGAACATGGGAATGCTCACCCATTATCCCAGTGAGGAAGTCGTGACTCGACTGGTCTATTATGCCTGCAATAGATATTTACATTGAAGATGAATCACATGGCTGAAATTACTGTGTGTGTGTGTGTGTGTGTGTGTGTGTGTGTGCGCGCTACCCAAAACTGACAATTTTCTCCTCATTTTCTCACCCTCATGCCATCCCAGATGTGTATGACTTTCTTTCTTATGCTGAACAAAAACGATTTTTAGAAGAATATCTCAGCTACAAAAAGCACATAACTCCAGTGGCTTAATCCATGCCTTCAAAAGCAATCCAATCGACAGACAAAAACATAACTCGTATTTCACTATAAATATTGATGACATCAGTCTCCTTGGTGATCATTACTTCAAGCTTGATTGCACTTCCTAGCACCAAACACTAGGAAGTATAATCAAGTTTGAAATCATGATCGTGCCTGGAGACGGCAATGGAAAAATGTACAGTAAAAAAAGGAGTAACATTTTGGTCTGTTCTCAACCAAAACTGATTGAATTGCTTCAGAAGACATGGATTTAATGTAACATTTCTAAAAAAATAAAGGTTTTATATTTAGTGGTTTTCTCTAGTCACGTCTACTTTTGCTCAAACTTAAGGTGACGTATTTGACCAAACCTTAAAAATGACCTAACAACACCCTGGCAACCACCCAGAATGTCCTAGCATCCCATAGTAATGCCATCTACTCTGAACACCTTAGCAACCTATCAGCAATATCTAGAACTAATTCTTAAGGGTTCTTGAGTTGATGACATTGCCTGATTTCAGGGGTAGGCAAACCAGGCAATTGCCTGGTGCCCCGAGCTGGAAGGGGGCCTTCTGAAGGACGGCTGATTACGTTGGACCACAGCAACGACAACATGGAACCCCCTTAAATTCTTTGATGGTACAAGACACTGCAATGACACGTCTGGAACCCCCCTACAGGGGCCCCCATGCTACGAGCTTGTTGAAGTTTCATAGTTTCAGAGCGGCAGTTAAATGGTGGACCATGAAGCCTATTTACCCGTCCGGCCATATTAAAAGGAAACGAAAGCAAGAGGAAGAAGAAAAGAAAAAAAACGAGACACTGGTAAGTGAGAATCTGTTACACTGTATGGAGCAATGTCAAGGGGTGTAATTTGTCCCACCACGCATCAGAAAATGTGGTTGTCATTTGTCAGTTCAATTGCAACAACAGCTAGTTAATCAGTAGACTAGCTTACTCTGTCTAGAAACCTGTGATGCATAAACCATAGCTAGTATATCTCTGTACATTTGTTTTTAATTGAAGGGGTTTGAAGGGGTTGTTGTTTGTTGGGGGGGTCACCAGGTCCCTTCTGCCTGGGGCCCCCAGAGTCTCAAGAAACGCCCCTGCCTGGTCTAAAGGGGGACTAGGGGGAACACTGCCCCCCCCCCCCCCATTTTCTCCTTGTTCTCCCCCAGATCCAGTTGGATGGTGAAAAAAATTAAGGGAGCCCCCCTACCCCAATCAATGAAGAGACAAGCATTTGCCCAACCTAAAGATCAAAATGCCGAAGCAGAATTTTAGAATAAAAAGTGGTTCTTTGCTCTCTGTCAAACCTTTTTGGCTCTATAAAGAACCTTTATTTTTAAGCGTATAGGGGTAAAATGTTCCTACCTGTCATTTCCAGGTGAGGGCTTGCGCCAAATGAATCAAAACCACCTGATAAACACAAAGCAACAACACACATATTATTTTTGTATTAGGTTTGAAATTATTACTGATAGTATCTTTATTTATGTAATGACTTTATTCCAGCACATGGTTTACCATTTATGGCACACTGTACAGATCATAGGTTAAATCATGTTTTTATACCTGTTCCTTGTATCTGAGATGTGCCCGCTATGAAATGATCCAAGCCTGCATTGAATAAAACCAGCAGATAAAGATTATGCTACTTTCACTAACATGCTTACAGACCCATACATAAACATTCAATTGATTTATTCATCAGTTGACATTCTACAAACCACATGCTTCATATAATATCAGATTGTATATTAGTACAGTAAATTCAGTACATACATACCCCAAAAAGACACTTAAGATGCACTTGTAATGCATAAATGACATTTTAATGTGACTTTTGTGTTCAGCTACTCTTTGGGGCTGTTGAGTGGGGATTCCAGTGATTTAAAATGGAGCTGTAAACTGACTGTCAAATATTGTTACTTTTAATCTGTTTACATACAGTCACTGCCAGTCAGTAAACTCACCTGTGAATCCTGTATCTCCTCCATTCATTAGCTGTTTGTGTCCATTACCTGTGAGAAGGAAACTGTTAAAATGACTGAATCATTCACAGAGTGACAACATGATCTCTCAGATCTTTACTGGACATTAACAGAACACAAAACTCACCATTAGATTCTGTCTCTGGGATTTCTGAATTAAAAAGATACAAATTAAATCAATCAATCAATCAATCAATCAATCAATCTTTATTAACACATTTGTTTACATGTACTCACCTATATGACTTTCCTATGTGGACAAACACTTCATGACCATCAAAAATGACCATATAATCAAAAGAAATTTCATAAAAACAGTCCATATGACTCGTGTGCTATATGTCAAGTCTTCTCAAGCAATATGATGGCTTTGTGTGAGGAACAGACCGAAATTTAGGCCGTTTATCACAGTCATTTTTCCCATCAAGTGCGCTTTTAACTGCTGCGACCAGATCAGACCCTGAGTGAAGTGAGTTGAATTCAAGAAATCAACTGATTTGTGATCAACATGTTCTTTTAAGTCGGCTCTTTTCAATGAACCCTTTTATCCATTTCACAAATTTGTTTGCAAAGCAAACTGATCCAATCGCTGACTCATTGATCAAGTTGTAAGATTTGTATGGACGACTTTTATGGTGTTTTTGGTCATTTTTAAGGGTCACTGCACAAGATAATTTAAAATATTGATTTTTTTTTTCACACAGAAGAAATGATCCCTTTAACTATGTATGTAAACCTTAATGCTCATCACCTGGAGGCTCGATTTGAGATCCTTCAGCCGTTTCACCTGATGCAAGAGGACAAAAACTATGTGTATACAAGTGTGTACAATAATCATGCTATTGATTGGAGAATTACATGCTAAGTAATTAACTCCATGTCAGATACAATATAATGAGAATCTATCATTCACATACCATTTTCGTATTGCGAGCCATCTGTGTGTGTAGATAATGACCCTAAACACAAACATACACTCACATGAAAAAGCCGTTTTATTTTACATTTAGCGGGTCGCCTCATGGGGGCTGCCATGTTGAGATCACATGACCAGCCAAATACTGCTTGTATTATCTCTGTAATGTCTCTACTATAGGATAACTCTGAAAAAAATAAGTGACAAATATGCATGCGAAAAATTTATTTCTTCAATCCAAATAGTGATTTAATTTTTTTTTCATGTGATGTGTCCACACTGATTGGCAGTATTAAGTCTTAAACTGCTGACATATCGGCCAGCACAAAGTCAACAAAATATTAGAGGTCGACAGATAGTGGATTTGACCAATATCAGTATCTAAGCTGGTGGAAAAGGCAGATTACTGATGAATTGGCAGATAGTTTAAAATAAATAGATTTATTGAATGTTAATTTAAAGTCTTTCCTTACTGTGACAAGCATAGAGGTGCAAAATTAAGAAACAGTTTACTGTGCAATCAAAATCCCAATAATAACAAGAAAAAAAATGTAAGATTTGATTCACGTTGGACCTTCAGTTATGAACAAACTTGCGATACACGAGGACTCTTATTTTGAAATTTCGCGTTTCCAGCTTACACAAACACATAAGGGAAATAAAACAAGCACTGTTAATATAATTTTGTCATGGTTTGTGAAGGGAAGAGACGAGAGAGTGAGGATCCAAATGCAGAACTTTTATTGTAAACAAAAGAGGATACAACGATGAAGGTAAACACATGAAAAAGAAAGTAACAAAAATGTCTTAAGCAGTATGCTGGCTTATAACACACCACATACAAACAAGAACCGATGCAGTAACAAAGAACAAGAGAGTAAATTTACACATGGGCTAACAAGAAGACGAGGAACACCTTGGACAATTAGGGCAATGAACAGGAAGACAGGCATAAAGACACAAAACTTTAAATTAAGAGTCTCTTCAAAACAAGAGTCCTTGGGGGAAAACATAATAATGATGTGACAGAGCTCCCCCTTAAAAAGAAAAATGACAGTAGTCCAGGGCTCAGAACAAAGGCTCAGTGGGCAGAGGAGATGGAGCTGCATGAGTCTCAGGGAAAGGAGTCAAAGGGGGTGGAGCCACAGGAGGTTCAGGAGGAGGAGCTGCAGGAGGCAGAGACTCAGGGGGCAGAGGAGACAGAGCTGCATAAGTCTCAGGGAATGGAGTTGCAGGGGGTGGAGACACAGGTGGCTCAGGAGGTGGAGCCGCTAGAGGAGCGGGCGGCGCCACTGGAGTTGGAGCGGAAAGCAGAAGGGCCTCTGTCGAGATGGTCTCCGGAGCCACCGGAGCTAGGTGCAGAGGGACCTCTGTAGATGGGGTCTCTGGGACTACCGGAGCTAGGACCAGAGGGGCCTCCATCAAGGGGGTCTCTGGGACTATACAAGCTAGGAGCAGAGGGGCCTCCATTGATGGGGGGGGGGGGGGGGGGGGGTCACCGGAACCACCAAAGCTAGGAGCAGAGTGGCCTCTGTCGAGGGGGACTCTGTGACCACCAGAGCAAGGAGCAGAGGGGCCTCCATTGAGGGGGTCTCCCGGAGCGAGGAGCAGAGGGGCCTCCATCGAGGGGGTCTCCAGGACCACCGGAGCAAGGAGAAGAGGGGCCTCCATAGAGGGGGTCTCTGGGACTACCCGAGCTAGGAGAAGAGGGGCCTCCATCGAGGGGGGTCTCTGGGACTAACCGAGCTAGGAGCAGAGGGGCCTCCATTGATGGGGGGTCACCGGAACCACCGAAGCTAGGAGCAGAGTGGCCTCCGTCGAGGGGGACTCTGTGACCACCAGAGCTAGGAGCAGAGGGGCCTCCATTGAGGGGGTCTCCTGGAGAGAGGAGCAGAGGGGCCTCCATCGAGGGGGTCTCCAGGACCACCGGAGCGAGGAGAAGAGGGGCCTCCATCAAGGGGGTCTCCAGGACCACCTGAGTGTGGAGCAGAGGGGCCTCCATCGAGGGGGTCTCCAGGACCACCGGAGTGAGGAGCAGAGGGGCCACCATCGAGGGGGTCTTCAGGACCACCGGAGTGAGGAGCAGAAGGGCCACCATCGAGGGGGTCTCCAGGACCACCGGAGTGCGGCGAAGAGGGGCCTCCATCAAGGGGGTCTCCAGGACCTCCGGAGTGAGGAGCAGAGGGGCCGCCATCGAGGGGATCTCCAGGACCACCGGAGTGAGGAGCATAGGGGCCTCCATCGAGAGCAGAACATCAGCCCTTATGATTTCAATGATAAAATCCTGAAGAGACAGATGATCAATCTAAAGGGACCAGCTTCCTCACAGGGTCATTAAGTCCAAACCAGAACATGGTTCTGAGGGATCTCATATGCCAGTTCAGTATAGTGGCCAGTTTCCAAAAAAAATGGAGCAGTACTACACTGCAGGAGTGGACCCATGGGAAAGTTTCCCAATTTGTTCTGCTGGATCCATAATGTAAGGTTGGTCCTTCTGTCACGGATTGTGAAGGGAAGAGACGAGAGAGTGAGGATCCAAACGCAGAACTTCAATTGTAAACAAAATGAAGAGGATACAAGGATGAATGTAAACATACACAAAAGAAAGTAACACAAACTCTAAAGCAGTGTGCTGGCTCATAACGCACTACATACAAACAAGAACAAGAGAATATATATATGTATACATGTAAATCTGATGTTTATTGTAAATTGATATATGTCTCATCACTGTCATGACTGCTATGTTGCTCTGAACTGCACCCACGACTTTCACCCACTGTTGCACTTGCGCATATGGTTGAGTGACAATAAAGTGATTTGATTTTATTTGATTTACATGGGCTAACAAGAAGACGAGGAAGACCTGGGATACAATTAAGGACATGGAGAGGAAGACAGATATAACAGAGGAAGAGACAAATCTTCAAACTAAGAGTCTCTTCAAAATTTCAAAATAAGAGTCCTTGGGGGAAAACATATGACGTGACACATCCACAATGTATTACAATACAAACACTATAAAGTAAATGTTGTCAGAGATGAATTAATACTGAAT
Organism: Moxostoma hubbsi; assembly: GCA_032164185.1. Taxonomy (NCBI): domain Eukaryota; kingdom Metazoa; phylum Chordata; class Actinopteri; order Cypriniformes; family Catostomidae; genus Moxostoma; species Moxostoma hubbsi. The sequence continues at coordinate 630,378 of JAVLUX010000032.1, forward strand.
TTGAGCAGTTTTTCATCAACAGTAAATCATCATTCATCAATAGTAGTAGTCATGTGGCACAACAAACTCCACGGGGAGTCTGTGATTGTTTTTATTTCACCCCTAGAGGCCGCTGTTGTACTGTTGAACGCCCACAGTGGCGAAAATAGATGAATAGTAATAATACAAAAAAACCTTGAATGCAACTATCGGCATTCATTTTTGCCGATAAACGATAGTTCCAAAAAGCAAACCGATATATCGGTCGACCTCTACAAAATATTAATAAGACTTTTAATATTGTTTTGTACTGAATTTGACTAAAATAAGATTTATAATGAATAAAGGGCTCACTCAGTGTGATTTTATTGATAGTTTATCCTCAAAATTGTTTGAATACCTGATGGCTGTGATTGGACCTCAGAGGAAACTACACCCACACCACCTGACGTCTGTCCCGCTGAAGGTCGACCAAATGCGTGGCTTGACGACACCGATGACACATGACCTGGTGATATGTGACCCGATGACCCTTGACCTGATGACACTATGAGATTGACAGAGACACCCCATTACGATTTGCATAAAGGATAAACAAGTGCGTTTGACTATTTTAAAGTATAATATGAATATAAATGAAGATGTTATGGATAATCGTTTTTTATATAATTGAACCAAACAGCCTGGTCTTTTAGAATCCCCTACACTTTTGCAAAGTTAATTTTAAGTGGCTCGTTGTACATATCGCACAGTTTCCTAGTGAAATGAACACTAGGGGTGCTATAACAACAACGACGTTTAGGCCTTGTCCACACTAATACGTTTTAGTTTGAAAATGCTTCTTTTTCTCTCCGTTTTGGCCTTCCGTCCACATGCGAAAACTGAGCTTTTTGAAAACGCACTCCAAAGTGGATCAATTTGAAAATGGCATTTTCAAATTGAGGTGTGGACTGTGAAAACGGATGCTTTCAAAAACGACGATGCATTTTTAGTCATGTGACCCATTCTGTCCAAAACAAGATGGTGGACGACGTTGTATCGCAGTTGTCTTGGCTACTTTCCAGTTTGATTGCGTTGTTAAAGATTAATGTCAGTTTGAACATACTTCAGCTTACATTTCTTCAAAGGAGACGGGATGTTTACTCGCAGCTGTTGTTCAGCGAGGACAGTTGCGTTTCAGACCATATGTAATGACCATATATAATGACAATACCATTTTCAAATGTATTCGGATTAATTTAGACGTAGCCTTAGGATGCTTTCACACTGGCAGTTTAGTTTGAAACAGAGCATGTTCACATGAAAAATTGGTAATGTGAAAGCTGTCAAGCGGACTGGGGAGCGCACCGCGATTCCGAAACCGAGACTACCTGTAGGAAGAGGTCTGAGTTCGGTTGCAAAGCAATTCACGTGAATGTGAAAGCAACTCGGACTCGGGTGCATGCTCGTTAAAGAAGTAAGTAACCTACGCATGCGTTTTAGCTGATGATGACATGATTCATTTCGACAACACATAAGGATTGTGAATTTGTGATCCTAAAAGTCCCAAAAATGTAATGACACCACAATGACATACAAGTGCAATCAATACTGTCTGTCTGTCTGTCTATCTGTCTATCCACACTATAAATACTATTATAGGTTATACATGTATGGTATAATAGGAGATGACAGTGATGATAACTTCACCTTGGACACAAGTGTGAGTAAGCGTGTAGTGTAAATATACAGTAGATGCAAACTAATTCCTTGCAATCAGCTGCTTCCTCAAAACACGCAGTTTGCAAGCAATGCAAGTCGCCTTCCCCAGGACATCTGATGAGTTACGTCATGAAGCGCACATATACACAGTTGTTGTTCACTCTGCTGTTTATAATGGCACCAAAAAAACAAAGTCACGATGTGTTCACCATGCTTGTTTGAGATGGTAAATAAATGGTCTGCACTTATATAGCACCTTAACGGTATTCAAAGTGCTTTACACTGTGTCCCATTCACCCATTCACACACATTCATACACCAATGATGGCAGAGCTGCCATGCAAGGCACTAGCCTGCCATTGGGAGCAACTTGGGGTTCAGTGTCTTGCCCAAAGTCACTTCAGCTTGTGGAGTCGTGTGAGCTGGGATTCAAACTACCAACCCTGCGATTAGTGGCCGACCCGCTCTACCAACAAGAGCACATCAGTCTTTTTATGATGCTATCGGTTAGTTTTAAGGTTTTGGGCAAAAACGTTAATATTTAATTAGTTAATTTAAAAAGTTAATTTAATTTAGTGCCACACAGTGGACATTTCATCTTTGAACTTCTGCAAGGACTAACGTAATATGATTTAACGTCACCACAGTCACGTAATCTTCCTGAGATCAGGCATGAACCAACAGTTTAACACAAGCTATACGATGTCTCTTACCAAGAGAAATGGAAATTGAATGGACCGTAACACATACAGTAGTCATATTGTAAGTTTCTATTATTATACAAAATATCATATAAATCAAACAATTGTTTTAAATGTGTTTCTTAAGTGTCATTACCAGGGACTTTAGATCCTGAAACTCCATTAGCACCTGCTCCTCCAGCTACACCTGATGAAGATTAAACTGTTTATAGTTAAACAAAAAATTCTCCAAATTATATTATATTATATTATGATCTTAGAAAAGAAAAGTAAAAATTATTACATAAAAAAAAATCTCAATCAACAGCATTTGTGGCATACTGTTAATTACTACCAATATTAATTTAGTCTCACCCCTCCTTTTCTTTAAAAAAGCAAATATCAAGGTTGTAGCGAGGCACTTACAATGGAAGTCAATGGGGCCAATTTTTGGAGTGTTTAAAGGCAGAAGTGTGAAAAAGCACTTAAACGAATTATTCTCTAAAACTCTAAAATGTATTATTTGAACTATAAAGTTGTTTAAATAGTCATTTTAGGGGTTTAAGATATGTTGACATTAAATCGTCATGACAATGAAGTAGTAAAATTGGCTATAACCTTTACACAGAAAATGTTAGTAAGTGATTACACTAAAATCATGTATATCACACATATTGTTTATGTCTTGTGACTATACTTTGGAAAAATTGAGTATTTTAACGTTAAAAAATTGGCCCCCCATTCACTTCCATTGTAAGTGCCTCACTGTAACCTCAATGAAAAGAAGGGGCCAGTCCAAATAATTTTTTGTGGTATTCAACAATATGCCACAACTGCTGCCGATTGAGCTTAACTTGAATTGATCCCTGAATATTCCATATGCATAATTACATTTAATTTGCTATATGTTTTCATTTAGGCCAGAAATGATAAGGTACCTGGAGAAGCTATCTCTGATTTCGACCCATCTTGCCCATTGTAACGTCCACCTGAAAGTATAATAAATACCGTGAAAAATCATGCTGCCAACTATTAAATACACTACCATGATGAGAATTGAGCCAGAATACCCATCTCTACCATTACTTCCTGTAACACACAAGGAAGTATCACATACATCTATTACTGAGTGCCCATTGTTTCTACAGTAATAAAACACTGCCATTCATCTTAAAACATTTCCAGATTTTCATTGGCTTGTGAAAGATGAGCAAAGAATCAACAATGACATACAGTGGTGTTAAAAAGTATCTGGACATGACATTGCATGAAATCAGATATCAGAGCAAGAGTCATCTGCACACAAATGATGCTACACACTTTTCACACTTTTCTGAGCCATTTTCCATTGATTTTAAATCAATTGATCATACAATGAGTTTCTGGATTGGTTTACAATTACCATTTGATCCTTCTGAAGATGCTGATGTGCTGCTTGACGCTGTAATCACAAAAATACAAGCTCTGGTATATAAAAATTACCTTTCAAACGTGCTTTGATGTTGTGCTTATGACCCAATCTGTGTATTATAGTACGGTAGTGTGCGACTTGTGTGAAAGTTTTGCCCCTGATAGATCAGGTTCACACTTACAAACTTGGCCAGTTTGAGTGCCACCATTAAGTTTCTGACCTGGGAAACAGGAGCAAAGGTTTTGTCAAAAGGTGTCTTTGACTTCAGGCCTGAAAAGTGGCCATTGAGCTTTTAACAACTTCACCTTTCGCCACAAAGACCATGCGAGGCTAATGCACAAGAGGTTTTTAAGAGCTTGTTTTTGGGTTTTCCAGGAGAATTTCCTTACCATTTGGAGATTCGCCAACAACAGAGCTGCCAGGTAAAGGAGTCATACCACCTTGGAGAAAAACAGCCCTTCAGTTTAAGCCAGGCACCAAAATGTGACCCACAATATGCCCTCACTGAGCTAGACCTCTGTTTTCCATGGACATACAGTGGGGTTCAAAAGTTCACTTGTGAAAAGACTTATTTTTACCTAATAATTTAATATAATTTATTTCAAAAAAATATCAAAAAATGTTGTACAAATTATATGATCAGTATATCAATTTGAGGGAAAACACATTGAAGAAATACGAAATTACACGTGTTTGGTGACATTTTTACAAAATTACATTACTCTTTACGCATATTGCGGCAGTTCCAAAGTAAAATGTCCACTGCGTGGCACTAAAAGCGAGTTAAATGTTCTTCTTAACTGATGAGGTTTAAGATTAAGATTCAACTTTATTGTCATTGTGCAGAGTACAGGTACAGAGCCAATCAAAATGCATTTTTTTTCACATATCCCAACTATGCTGGGGTCTGAGCGTAGGGTCAGCCATGAAACAGCGCCCCTGGAGCAGATAGGGTCAAGGGCCTTGATCAAGGGCCCAACAGTGGTATCTTGACAGTGCTGGGGCTTGAAACACCAACCTTTCGGTCAGTAACCAAGAGCCACTACTGGCCTCAAAGTTTTCGCATATCCCAACTAAGCTGGGGTCAGAGCGCAGGGTAAGCCATGGTACAGCACCCCTGGAGCAGATGGGTTAAAGGGCCCAACAGTGGCATCATGGCAGTGTTGGGGCTTGAACCCCTGACCTTCAGGTCAGTTACCCACAGCCTTGACCACCAAGCCATCACTGCCCCTTATAAGGCTCTATTGAGTTTTAATGCAACAAAATCTACTTTTCAACCCTAAACCTTACACCTAAAATGAGAGATGTCAGTAAATGAGAGAAAACACAATGGCTCACGTGCCCGCTCTTCAGGACTCTTACTCTGGTCATTTGCATTGCATGTGCAACGCTCTATCAGTTGAGCTACCTTGCAATTTCATCGCTTTTGAACAAACTTTTTAAAGTGGTTGGTTATGTTATGCTTAAGTCGTGCACTAAAGTCGAAGTGTTTAGATGTCATAACTTAGAAGTGTGTGAGGAACAGGGCGAAAAGTACGTGTTTATGGACTGATAATCTGCCGTTTAAGTGAATACAAGTCATTGATGTTTTAATGCCTCCAGTGTTCATTTCACCAGGAAACTGCATACAACGAGCCACCAAAACTGCATTGCAAAAATGTAGGTACAGTAACATGATTCTATGAGACCAGGTTGATTTTAACATCGTCAGTGTGACAAATTTCCTTACATTTGAGTGACACTAAAACTATCTGTTTATTTCAAGATTTAGAGAGTTTGAATCCCAGATTTTCAAAGTGAACTCAGACTTATCAAACCCCACTGTATGCACCTGAGGTGGCAGATGGTTCATCTGTCCACGTTTATTAATAAATCAAGCAATGCCATTCAGCCTCCATGGCAAAATCCCCACATACCTGATGCCTAAACCCGATTAACGACTGACTGACTTTGCTTACTGAGTAAGGTGCACCCAGTGATCTGTTTTCCAGTTCAGTGTTCTCTACCCCAGCTCTAAAGAGGATTAGCTTCACCTTACCCAAGCCTTTGGGTGCTGCAGTCACCGTATGCAATCCAGCTCCTTTTGGGAAAGAAAGAGAGAAACAAGAAACAGATTCTTACCAATTTTGTAAGACAATAAACATGAGATTCTGAGAGACCACTTCTCAATCGATCTACTCTCCTACAAGAGAGGAAAAACACTATTTTGATATATAATTAAGGACTTTAGCATTATTCATATACTAGTCAAATACATTTTAAGTGTTTTAAAACCGTTATCAGCCTTTATGTACAGCTTAGAACTTGTTAGATGTGATTTTATGAGTTATTTAAGTTGTCAGCAAGACTACTTGGGAAATCTTAGTTCCAAATTCATTCATTAATAAAATAAGCCCCTAGTCTTCACTCCTTAGTTTATGTTACATTATTGCACATACAAAAAAGTGCCGTGGTCATTGTAAACGGATGGTATTAGATGGAAATACCCTGGTGTCCTGACATATATCATGGTTCTGTATGGTTACCGTATTCATATGCCATTGTATTTACGTGGTAATCATATATACTTTAAAGAATACCATGGTAGAGTTTAAAAACATGGTATCATGCCCAAAAAATATATATGATACCAGACAAAATATCATGGTATTTTAAGAAATATCTTGGTTCTCCAAAGTTGTTCCAGTAATACTATTGTAGTGGTCAAAAACATTGTATTACCATGGTACCATGTCCAAAAAACAAAACAAAAAACAAAAAATGGTCCCAAAAACTAGGGACTAAAAATGTTTCACGAAAACTGAAAACAAACAGTTTTTTTTTGTAATAACCGGTTTTTCATGACACTAAAGGCAAAAGGGTTTATCTCAGTAATGTTTTAGAACTGCACCACTTCATGTTGCTCAAAAAAGTGAAACCTGTGCTTTGATCCTGAAGGAAACTGCTGCATCACACATTTCTTTGTCTAAATGCTCATTGTGAATGATGCATTCTGTGAATGAAGACCTTTTTAACAACCATGTGTAGTTGCTACATATACTGTACATGCACGGCTAATCCAGATACAAGGAAAACATTATTGGAGGTAAAAAAGCACATATCGCAGTTGTTTCCATGTCTTCACTGAATTATTGTGAGATATGATGCATTAATATAGTTTTCGCTTATTTTGGTGAGGAAATTGGCTTACTTTGGGCATGTTTTTCTAGACCGGGTTGCCAAGTGAGATCTGGGAACACTAAAATTGGTATTTCACCCACCCCTTAGTGCAGAGCACTGTCGTTATAAAAGAACGTTATTAACTGTTCTTTTATTTCGTTCTGACCGGTTACCTGGGAGTATGAGTCATAGGAGTCTATGGAAACTCAACAGTAGTAAAACAAACAGTAATGTTTTGTTTTCAATGGAGAATTGAGATTTTTTTCTCAAAATTCAATGGTACTTTGATGTATACCACGGTACTGTATGGTTACCATATTCTTATACAATGGTATTATGTGGTACTCACCATAGTCACGTTCAAAAACACAGTATTACCATGGTACTATGTCCAATAAACAAATCATACACAGAAAAAATACCATGGTACTCATCAATAACTAAAAGAAGACCATAATAGTGTTTAGAAACATGGTATTACCACTCTACTGTGCACCAAAAACATGTGATACAAGAAAATTACCATGGCACTTTGATAAATACCACATTCCTCATACATAACTAAGAAAGACCGTAATGATGTTGAAAAACATTGTATTACCATGGTCCTTTATCCAATGATCAAATCATTGACCTTATTCACAGCAGTGACATCTTTGATTTTAGACGGCAATGACAACGAGACTTTGAGGGATATACTGCATACTGTACATCTCTTCAATGGGCTTTACTGCAGTTTAAAGTGTTTTTAGATCATTCTGCTAACAAAACGTTCTTTCCGAGCACACTGAATAGGCAAAAAACTCCAGACAACATGAGTTGTGGAAAATTAGATCTTTATACAGCTTTATACATCTGTATAGCATACTTGCCAAGAAGAGATGGTAAGTCTATCCCTCACAGCATCCTTTTCATTGACGCTAAAAATGAAAGATGGCGCCGCAGTGAATAAGGTCTATACAGAGCAAAATACCATTGTACTTTGTTAAATGCCTTGGTACTCAAAAATAACTAAAAGAAAACTAAAATAATTTTCAAAAACATGGCATTACCATGTTACCAGGTCAAAAAGCCATTTACTTTGATAAATACCATGGTACTACTACTGAAAGACTATTATGGTATGTTCAAATACGCGTATTACCATGGTAACATGTCAAAAAGCCATTTACTTTGATAAATACCATGGTACTCCTAAGTAACTGAAAGACTATTATGGTATGTTCAAATACGCGTATTACCATGGTAACATGTCAAAAAGCCATTTACTTTTATATATACCATGGTACTCCTAAGTAACTGAAAGATTATTATGGTATGCTCAAATACATGTATTACCATGGTAACATGTCAAAAATCCATTTACTTTGATAAATACCATGGTACTCCTAAGTAACTGAAAGACTATTATGGTATGTTCAAATACATGTATTACCATGATACTATGCCAAAAAGCCATTTACTTGGATAGATACCATGTTACTCCTACTGAAAGACTATTATGGTATGTTCAAATACGCGTATTACCATGGTAACATGTCAAAAAGCCATTTACTTTGATAAATACCATGGTACTCCTAAGTAACTGAAAGACTATTATGGTATGTTCAAATACGCGTATTACCATGGTAACATGTCAAAAAGCCATTTACTTTTATATATACCATGGTACTCCTAAGTAACTGAAAGACTATTATGGTATGTTCAAATACATGTATTACCATGATACTATGCCAAAAAGCCATTTACTTGGATAGATACCATGGTACTCCCATGTAACTGAAAGATTATTATGGTATGCTCAAATACACGTATTACCATGGTACTATGTGCAAGAAAAAAAAAAAAAAGATACACCACAAAATACCATAATGTATGATTCGCATAATTATATGACATACAATTTACATTATTCTCCACTGTACTTCAAAGTATGAAAATTGAAAATAGTTGTGTCCAAAAAAAATATGGTATCACCATTGTACCATGTCCAAAAACATTTGATACCATAAATGATACCATGTTATTTTGATATACCACGATACAGTATGATTTTCATAGGTAATACCATCATGGTAATGTCTCAAAAATTTGGTATTACCATGGTACCATGTCCATAAAAAAAGAACAGACACTATCACCAAGTAATACCATGGTACTGTTTTGTAAGTGCAATGTCTGTTTATGTCTGATTGTCAAAATTAAAAATGCTTATATAATTGCTAGGTTGATTATATCTCATTATGTGATTATTAAGATGACTGAGGTTTTGCACAATGATGGTAAGTTGTGAACTTGTCACCCACCCTTCATATGCTGACCTTTGGAGTCATCATCATCTGAAAAGAAAGGGAAAATCGATAGAGTTTATAAGAACTGCTCACACCGAATGTTCCCTCGTTCTGCCCTTCTCCTCTTTCCGTCCCGCTACAAAATACCCAGACTGTTCTCAGAACTATTCCAGTCTCTAAGATTTGGTTCTTCTCTTGTTTTCTCTTCAAATCTTTCAATTGTGTTGTTTAACCAACTTTTATGCATTTATGGTAAAGGTGTTATTAATTGCTTTTATGATGTTCAACAGATTATTTAAAAAAGGATTAAAAGAGAATCAATCTAGGGGAAAAGACACTGGTCACATATTTATTACAGTTTATGATGAACTTTATAGCTCCAGTTTAGTCTTCATAATCTCAGTATTATCTGCTCATTTGATCTTTTTTGCAGGATAAATTTTGTTAGGTGGAATGGAAGTTAATATGCCGAAGCATCTTGAGTTGGTATCGTTGGCTCTCGTCAGTACGTTGATGAAATATCTGATAAAAGACCTTCATCTCCTACCATCATCCTCCTCAGACAGTTCTTCTTCACCCTCTTCAGCCTCAAAGTCATTCTCCTCCGGCTCCTTATCTGTCCAGAAAAATAATTCTTCAGTTCAGCCAAAAATGAAAATTCTGGCATATCTACTCATTCTCATGTCGTTCCAAACCTGTATGACTTTCTTTCGTTCGTAAAACACACTAAGAGATGTTAGGCAGAATATAAGTCTTGGTCACCATTTACTTCCATTGCATCATGTTTCTCATTCTGCTTAACATCTTATTTTACTGTTCCATGGACGAAAGAAAGTCATATGGGTTTGGAACAATATGAGGCAGAATGTCAATTGTTGGGCGAACTATTACTTTAAGGTTATGGGGTGACTTGTGTGTTAAATATAAGAATGTGACATTAAATACAGCCCTTTGGGAATAGAAGTCGTACCTTCAACAGGAGCAGTTGATACAGTGGACGCCAACAAGACAACAGCCACTGAAGCAATTACAAGATTTCTGTGAAAGCAATATGATAACATGCAAGAATAACCAACAGGAAGCTTTCAATGTGTGCAAATCTACACTAGATATGCATGTCACATGTAGTGCACATGGAATAACCAATTTAGAAGTTTTTCCCCCCAAATAACTCTAAAAATGACTATAAAAACAATTCCCACAATTTACTAGAAAAATGCATTGCTAATAATATTATTTTAACTGAAGAATACAAACCAAATTCATCATGTGGGTTTCATAAAGACTAGTTAAATTCATGTTAAAAGGTCACACAACCATAATAACCAAAAAATGATCTTCATAATTTTAATATATATATATCTCAGTAAACAATGTCAAAATCATCCTCTAAATATTAACATTTAATAAGCAAAAACCTTCTTATGTCTGTCAAACTGGGTCTCATTTATTAAAATTCATATTAACATAACACGATTCTTTCAAATCCAACACAACTCTATTTTCATGCCATAATCATCTACGTATGCTTGATAAATATTTATAAAGGATCAGTTGGTCACTTATAATTTATGGGGTCAATTTCCAACAAGGCTCTTTCTTATGAATTCTAATGACATTATTGTCTTACCTTGACAACATCTTTATCTCAGGTCTATGTGGGGAACCCTGCAGCGAACATAAAGCAACCAGCAAACTTGCTTTTCAATTCCTTATGCTTGACTGAGCACCAAAATACATTTTATACCCTACCAGCCCCCCATCTTTGTAAGGGGCAGGACTTGATGCCTAACCCCAGCCCCTGTCATTCAAACTACACCCACCGTAACTCAGAAAAAATCAAATAAGATATGAGTACTGCGTTATTATGCGCATTTTGGTTCAAAATGTATATATCAACAAATACTGTAGCTGCAGTGCCGAACAGCTTCAAAACACAGATATGATGATAAATGTGTATTTTATGGCAGTTAGATTATTACAAAGATTTCAGCTGGATAGTGATGCTATTTGTGGCATGTGCCATCAACCCATTGCCCTAAAAATAAGCTTTGTGATCACACAGTAAGGCTGGTCAACCAGAGGCCATAACCACTCTACAGAACATAAAACCTACTAGAAGGGAGGTGTTTAAAAACATTCGTTAATAAACATTTAAAAATTCAACATTATGCCACAAATGTTGTTAATTGTGCTTCACTTGTATGGAACCCAGAACATTCCTTTAAGGTAGATGTTTTTAGATGATTCTTCTATGTTTATTGTCTGATTTAGCCCATACAAAAACCATGGTACAGTTAATGGTAATACCATTGATAGCGGTTAAGTGGCGATTGTGGCTCAGGTGGTAGAGCGGGTCGGCCATTAATCGCAGGGTTGGCGGTTCGATTCCCAGCCCACATGACTCCACATGCCAAAGTTTCCTTGGGCAAGATACTGAAGCCCAAGTTGCTCCCAATGGCAGGCTAGTGCCTTGCATGGCAGCTCTGGTGTCATTGGTGTGTGAATGGGACACAATGTAAAGTGCTTTGGTAACTGCACTAAGGTCAAAAAGGCGCTATATAAGTGCAGACCATTTACCAATACTTTGATATATGCATGGAAATGTAATATAACAAACTTTGCATTTACCATATTTCTATTTATAATATGGTACTCCAAGATATTTCAAAGATATATTACCAAGGTACCATGTTCAAAAACATTGTAATACCATTTTAATTTGTTGGTAGGTTGTGTAGAAGTTACCTTGCTGAAACAAAATATATATATCTTAAACCAGCCTAACATTGAGTGCAAAAATACAACAACAAAACAAAGAAATCTGTGTTTACATGAGATGTAAAATCATTGGAATTATTCTTCTATGTTAAAATATAAAAAGGCATGCATTGAACACTTGCGCACACTGGATTAGCCGGTAAGAACACCGGTAAAGGTGTTTACATGCAACACAAAATCGTTTTATGCTTAAACCAATTATGACTTTAAACCGATAAAGGAACGCTGTTGAAGTTGTTCATTTCATACACACCAATACAGTGATTACTCCCAAAAATAAAAAAAACCTGACAAGACTAGAAATCTACATTTAAATGACATTTGAAACTATGGGGTTCTTCGCTTCTTTGTTAGAACGTCACATACATGTAAACGCACTCATTATCATCTTATTCAGCATAATCTGTCTAAATTGTGCATTTTACGTGCTCGGTTTGCTGTTCTTAGCTGGTTTAAATAGATTTAGCTGTTCAAACTTTGGCTAGCTGATCTCCCCGACTAGACAAAGTGGCATTCAACTAAATCACAAGAGGGTGAAACCCCTGTAAAAGCATAAACTAGACCATCCTGACCATCTTAAATGGCCATCTGAGAGCTTAAATGTCCAGTATGATAGTGTTGTATCTGTACGTTTCATAAGCTAGCTCTCTTGTCCCATAGCAGGTATTGAATACCTGCCCACTTGTAGGAAGACTGCATTCCTGTTGAGCTAGCCAATTCACATCAAGTCTACTTTACAATGGAATAAACTACTGCTGATGAGCTAAAATAGCAAGCTGATAAGCTCTTGCGTTAAGCAAGCTTCCATTGTTGCATTGTGAATTGTGGTCTGTATTTTGATTGATCTGTTATTAATTTTCAATGGTATTGTGTGTGTGTTTTTTTTATAATTAAACCCTGAATCCACATACCCATTTCATATTACCATTGTAAAACACATTAGCTTATATAATGTTAGCATGGCTACATCTCACTTCCCTGCTAATGCAGACATGTTTAGTTAATTTCCTCTTGTAGGATATCTTAAATCAAGAACCCAGAAATGAACTGCATAAATACCTTTTTATGGTCTTTTCTGATAGGAGGACAGCAGGAGAAGAACAGAAGTAAACTGCTAGCCAAGGATAGCAAAATAAAGAGCCTTTTCTTTTAAAGTGTGGAAAAGATCTTCCCAAATCTTATGTTGACATACTGCATCCAATCAAACTCTTCAATATTTTGGCATAAATTAATCTGTCACTTGGTAGAAGCTAGCCAAATTGGGCAGCATTCAAGCTAGCAAAACATGGACATGAAGTCATGAAGTCATGAACAAACCGGCTCAAATTAAATTAAATACAGGCCTAACTTTTTATTCAGGTGAATTGCATTTTTGTTGTTGTTGAGCATTTACAATGAAGTCAGTTTTCCTAGCTTATGTCATGCTAATAATTTAGCATATTATTGGACCTTTGGCAATGATAATACATTTCAATGTCTGATTTTGAGGACATTTTTTGTTTACCTTTATATAAAACAATTTTAGTACTGAGTTGGGTCACCACTTGATGTTCAATGTACAATCTGAGTCCAGAAGGAAAAGCAGTTAAGAACCACTGGCCCACCTGCACCTAACTACCACAAGTTACAGGGTAGAATTACAAGTCTTATAGAATTAGAAAAGCTGTATTATTACTTGTCAGCTGGTCTCCTCTGCAGTTGTGCCAAAAGTTATCTTCGCCAGTTTCATGTCCTGTAGCTTTCCTCATTTCTGCTGGCTTGTCTGATCTCAAACAAAAGCTCTCTATTTTGTAGTTGAAACCATAGTGCTCTTGGAGCCAACCTTGGGTGACAAGATTTGAAATGCCAGTCCTGGATCCGTCCAGCTTGGATGGGGTCAGGCAGTACAATGGCTACCATCCAGGGTGAGTGAGCTCTGCCATATGGAAAAGGATGGATGTGGTATCTGAGATTGAGATTTGTGGACCCATACGGCCAAAAAACAAACAAATATATATATATATATATATATATATATATATATATATATATATATATATATATATGTTTGGGGCCGGGTGTGTGGAATCACGACCTGGTCCAGCCCTCCGCCCTGCCACAAAGGAATTTGGAAAGACCTGTGGAATACCTTATGGATATATGACACTAAACTGAAAATGAGTTTTAGACTCATGGGTCAGCAGAGAAGAGAAAGACACCATCCCTACAGTCAAGCATGGAGATGGGTCAGTCCTGTTATGGGGGTGTTTTGCAGCAAGCAGGAACTGGCTATTCTGACTATGTGACTGACGCCATGGATTCTTTCAGGTACCAGGCCATTTTGGCAAAAAATAACCCTAACCCTAACCCTTTCAGTGTGTAAATTAAGGCTTGGTGATCACTGTACTTTCCAGCATGACAAAAGCACCAAGGATACATCCAAGTTGTCCAAAATCTGGTTCAGGGATGGGTTGTGAATGTCCATGAATGGCCCATTCAGTCCATCAATAAAATCACATTGAAAATCTTTGTTGGGATTTCAAGGAAGCAATGGCAGCACAGAAACCAAAGAATGTCAATGAGCTGGAAAATTTTGCTTATGAGAAATGTGTACATTTTCCAATAGAGAGGCTGAGAACACATACCTGAAACATTTATTTGATGTTAAGGGTAAAGGATGCTCCACAAATGATTGACTTTGGGGGTTGAATATTTTTCACATGACATTTGTAGAGAGAATTAGTTATATTTTATTTACAAATTTGGAACTCTTTATTCTCAAAATCACTCAAATGTGTATTAAAAACTAACTTTGACTGTTTACTGAGGTTTTAGTTGATGCGTTTTAATTCACATCACTAGAACATATTGCTGATCATGGGAGATCGAATAATTTTGATTACAACTCTATATATATATATATATATATATATATATATATATATATATATATATATATATATATATATATATATATATATATGCACTATATATATTTAGTACAACTAAACAAGAGGATAAGTGCACCAGAGTCTCTAGTTTGAGAAATAGACGCCTCGCATGTCCTCCGCTGACAGCTTCATTGAATTCTACCCGCTCAACACCAGTTTCATGTACAACAGTAAAGAGAAGACTCAGGAGGACTTATGGGAAGAATTGCAAAGGAAAAAGCCACTTTTGAAACAGAAATACAAAAGAAAAGGTTCGAGTGGGCAAAGAAACACAGACATTGGACAACAGATAATTGGAAAAGAGTGTTATGGATCTTAACCCCATTGAGGTTTTGTGGGATCAGCTAGACTGTAAGGTGCGTGAGAAGTGCCCGACAAGACAGACACATCTATGGCAAGTGCTACAGGAAGTGTGGGGTGAAAGGTCAAGTGCTACAGGAAGTGTGGGGTGAAAAGTCACCTGAGTTCACCTGAAAGGTCACCACGAGGAGGTTAACCCAATGTGACTCTACCCAATCTAGCAACTGGGCCAATTGTTTGCTCAGGAAGGATGACTGGATTCACTCAGCACGCCATGGATTCGAAATTGAAACTCCAGGTGTGGTAATCAGCATCTTTACTTGCTGAGCTACCCAGGCCCACTATATATATATATATATATGACATTTTCAAATTATAAAACGTAATATATTACAAATTGTACTTCAGGGGCATGAAAATTGTCCCAGGGAACACACATAATGAATATCTTGAATGCACTTTAATACTTACTTACACATACTTATGTGATTCAAAGTTTTTTTTAATCTCATAATTTTGATTTACCAAACCACATTTTTTAATTATAGTATATCAGGAAAAAAAATCTATATCAATACGTAAAATAAATAAGTTTATATAAATGTATTTTAAAAATATTTATTTTACCAATATTGTTTTCTTGTATTTTTGGCTATTTATATTTCCAGCAATATGAACACACACACACACACACACGCACACGCACACACGCACACACACACATACACACACACTAACACACACTCACATACACACGCGCGCACACACACACACACACACACACTCACACACACACTCACACACAGATATATATACAATATTTTTTTTTTTACAGCACAAAGTTCCTTAGAGACCACAACAAAACAAGCAAGAGGTGAATTCAGCTGTGGTCCAGAACAAATACACAAAATTAAGCCACATACACACACACACACACACACACACACACACACACACACACACACACACACACGCATATTTTATACAGACCTACACATTTTCCCATACAGATTCCTACTCAATTCTCAAATTTCAGCTTCATCTGTTCCTCTGTTAGGACTTTTTGTTTCAGTGGTCACGAGCCACCTCTGATCACTGAAGGAGCCATTCTTGTTTTAAAACCCGATCCGTCTGAAATTACTGTGGCACTGGACTTTTTGGTCCTTCTTCCACTCTGTAATTAATCACCGTGGGCTGAATTTTACATGTAGCATAGCATGACAGAGAACAGCGTGGTCAGGTGGATGTTAAACTTAATGAGACCGTCAGACTTATTCTCATTTCCTGCCTGCCACCGATACTACACAACCAGAGGACTGATTACTGTATTCCCATTGTTGTACACACAAACAGTCACAGTGAGCTTGTTTATATGAACATTCTTACAGCCATTACGCTTAACAAACTTAAATGCTTTTCCTTTATTCTTGCTAATTTATAAACAGTTTAAGCAAAAACCGATCTGCACGTGGAGATTTTAGCCCATTGCCCTGATTTCGCAATAAAAGGTGTTTATATTCAATTCAAAATCAGTGTAATGGGAAAAAATGTATGTGAGCAGATCAGTTTTTGCTTAAACCGTTTATGACCGTACCCAGATAAATGAAAACCGTTTAATGTATTTACATGACCACAAATTTGGTCGGCTTATTAAACACAATCGATGTCAGAACATGCACATAAACACACTCAATGATGTAGACAAATCTAGCAAAATGTAGCAACGTTAATAAAACTTTGCCTATGAAGTAAAAAACTAAATTAAAAACAAGTTCATTTTTCATAGCCCATTGGCAAATAGTTTTTGCTTGTCTTAGGCAAAATTCCCACCAAATTTAGATACATTTCTCTCTAAACAAGTGTGAATGTGTTGCGTCATTCTGCTTCACAGATCATTGTTTCTTGTTTTAGGAGTTTTTAGATATTTCTGCAAAATAGTACAAAAATACTCGGAAAGAAAATGTTTTTTTTTGCAGTTACCATCTTAAATTTTGACCTGTTCCTCACACAAAGTTATCATATGACTTCAGAAGAATTGAAACATAACGCACAAGTTGTATGGACTGCTTTTATAACACTTATGGTGTTTTTTGTCCTTTTTGGAACTTGTCAGTTGTGGCAACTTGAACTGTAGAATGGAAAAAAGCAATGTGAAGACTCTCCAAAAATTCTCATTTCACTCCTTTCGGGGCAACTGTGGTTCAGGTGGTAGAGTGGGTCAGCCACTAATTGCAGGGTTGGTGGTTTGGTTCCCGGCCCACATGTGTTCAGTGTCTCTTGGGCATGACACTGAACCCCAAGTTGCTCCCAATGACTGGCTAGCACCTTGCATGGCATCTCTGCCACCATTGGTGTGTGAATGTGTGAATGAGACGCAGTGTAAAGTGCTATGAATACCATTAAGGTTAAAAAGGCGCTATATAAGTGAGAACGGTGTTACTCAATGGATTTATCACATGCTGATAAAAGCTTTTCTAGATATCAAACAGTCCATCTAGAGTCCTCTTATTGACTGTGAGTCTGTGCGATGGATTTACAACACTTGTAAACTTAGCCTCATTTCATCTACCTGCTAGTTTAGGAAATTAGACAAACAGTAATCAGCTAGCATCTTATATTACGTGCGAAAACTGTTAACTGAGTGTGACGCTCTTCAACTGGGCCAATTTTTGAGTTAAAGGTAGTTCTTTTCTCACAGATATCGGCCACTAGATCAGAGTGGATGTTTAAACCCTCTTACGCCTTAAATGAAAGTATAATATTTCAAAAGGCTTCTCGCACCCTTCCGCCCCATCCAGACTGTTGGACAAAGTGGGTAGCTAATGCACTGTGAGGGTCAGGCTTCACTGGCCAGCTCCTTTTTGCATCTCAGCCTTTGGTTTCATTGGTCTCCCATGAGTTTAAGAAGACATTGGGGTGATGGCCATTTGCACACAGAGGCCAATGAGTCACGCTCGGACAGGCAGGGCATGATCGCTTTGTTCTGAGCTGTTTGGTGGCTTTTGTACAAGGTACACCTTCCTCTTCCTCCTCATCCTCCAGTTCCTTCACCCTCAGGTGAGGTTTAGACCACCAAGTTTAGGTGAGATGTAACGCGAGATCGAGTCGTGCTCCAATAGACCTGTTGGAGACACGTGGGAACTTAACTCTTTCTCTTGGTAAGGGTCAAGGAACCTAGTCTGGTGGTTAAATCTTGAAAAAAAAACAAACAAAAAAAACATGGACACCAGAGCTTAAATAAGATTTTCTTTCTTTCTCTCGCTAAAACCCCTGAAATTTGACCCGCTTCTAAGGGCACAATCTGATAATGTTAACAGCAAGTGCAGTCATGCATACTTCACTTGTTTTGTTGAAAGGTTTAAAGATCGAAGATCAAAATGACAAAAGAAAACACTTATAACGCTGTATGTTAATATCACAATGTATACAACACAAAACTATCTATTACCCTTATGTCAATTGAAAGCTTTTGGAAGGCATATTGATTTAATGTGGAAAAACTTTTGACTTGTGTATCAAAAAGAAAACCTGATTTGCGGTTTGCTCTTCAGTTAAGAGATCATATAGACTTGCTCATTACTAAAAAGTAATTGCAATAATAAAGTATAATTGGGAACACTTTACAATACGGGTGCATTAATATTAATTCATGCTTAACTAATGCACAGTTAATAATGAGTTAATGTGTGACTCATGATTAGCTAAGCATTAATTAATGATTGCCACATCAGCAACTAATAAAGAGTCTGTCTGATTCATATATTAAGTCATATATGAATTGCTATTAATTAAATGTGTCATCATGGATTAATTCCATAATAACTTATATGAACTAATAGTGTTAATTAATGTGTTAATTACCACAATGAGCCAAAGCCATGTATTTGAACTTCCACCCAATACAGGTGCACTAATATGCATTAATACATGCTTAATTACTGCATTTAAGCAGTAATTAAGTGCAGTAAGTGCAGTTAAGTGCAGTAATTTACTGCACTTAATTACTGAGTTCAAGTACCTCGGAGTCTTGTTCACGAGTGAGGGAACAATGAGAGGTTGGCCGGAGAATCGGGGCAGCGGGGGGCGGTATTGCACTCACTCTATCGCACCGATGTCTTGAAAAGAGAGCTGAGCCGTAAGGCAAAGCTCTCGATCTACCGGTCAATTTTTGTTCCTACCCTCACCTATGGTCATGAAGGTTGGGTCATGAGCGAAAGAACTAGGTCGCGAGTACAAGCAGCCGAAATGGGCTTCCTCAGAAGGGTGGCGGGCTTCTCCCTTAGAGATAGAGTGAGGAGCTCAGTCATCCGTGAGGAGCTCAGAGTAGAGCCGCTGCTCCTTTGCGTCGAAAGGAGTCAGTTGAGGTGGTTTGGGCATCTGGTAAGGATGCCCCCTTGGCGCCTCCCTAGAGAGGTGTTTCAGGCACGTCCAGCTGGGAGGAGGCCTCGGGGAAGACCCAGAACTAGGTGGAGAGATTACATCTTCACACTGGCCTGGGAACGCCTCGGGGTCCCCCAGTCAAAGCTGGTTAATGTGGCTCGGGATAGGGAAGTTTGGGGGCCCCCTGCTGGAGCTGCTTCCCCCGTGACCCGACTTCGGATAAGCGGTTGAAGATGGATGGATGGATGGATAATTACTGCATTATTACTGAACATTCATGTGCTAATTACAACAATTACTTAATGATGAGTTAATAGTCATGTGCCTCAGCGAGTAAAGTCATATTCATCCGTTAGTTAATAATTCATTCAAATAAATGCTGATACAGCTAAAGTACTGCCTAAAAAGTCATGACTTGAGAACTCATTTATCATAATGACCATTACTGGACTTTATAAAAGCTGTTTATTTAACATCGGTTTCCAAAAACATTGTCTCACTAAAGAAAAAAAAAACAGAGCGATACAGAGATAAAAAAAGAGATATATAAAATATCACATATAAATGCGTATATGTGATATTTCTTTGAATTGTTGTAATTAACACATGAATGTTCAGTATTAATGCAGTAATTATGTAAGCATGTATTAATGCATATTAGTGCACCCGTATTGGGTGGAAGTTCAAATACATGGCTTTGGCTCATTGTGATATTTAACATATTAATTAACTCTATTAGTTCATATAATAAGTTGTTAGGGAATTAATCCACAATTACACATTTAATTAATAGCAATTCATATATGACTTAATATATTAATCAGACAGACTCTTTATTAGTTGCTGATGTGGCAATCATTAATGAATGGCTTAGTTAATCGTGAGTCATACATTAACTCATTATTAACTGTGCATTAGTTAAGCATGAATTAATGATTATTAATGCATCCGTATTATAAAGTGTTACAGTATAATTCAAAACAAAAAAGTATTTGAAATCTGTTGAATTACAATTGCATTTTATTTCTTATTGTATGCAGTAGCTATTCTATAGAATGTTTCAGTGAGTGAAAATCCATCATTTAAATTTTTGATTTTATGCTTTTATTGTTTTATCATTTTTGTTGTCTGTTAAGTATGTGTTATGGAAGACAGCGGTTGTCTTCAAGTTACACCAAAACAACCAGAACATGGTATATGCCCAGAGGAATATATATTTATATTTATGCATGAACTCTTAGATGTTTCTCTACATGCACAATGTATAGTGCTTAGATGCCA
The DNA here is from genome assembly GCA_032164185.1 of Moxostoma hubbsi. Classification (NCBI taxonomy): domain Eukaryota; kingdom Metazoa; phylum Chordata; class Actinopteri; order Cypriniformes; family Catostomidae; genus Moxostoma; species Moxostoma hubbsi. The sequence continues at coordinate 651,271 of JAVLUX010000032.1, forward strand.
CCCTGGAAACATATTTATAAAAAAGGTAATTCTGATGTAATAGTTCACCATTGCAACTTTGTTTCTTATGATTGGTTAAGCCTATATATCACAATTGTGACTTCATTTCTCATAATTGCAAGTTTGTTTCATACAGGGGCGAAGAGTATCAAATAATAATCAAAACAAGGAAGTAAAACCCCCCAAATATTGGAACATGAGAAATGCTTCACCCTGCAACCCAGTTTACATGCACACACATGCGCGCGTGCGTTCGCACGGCTATCCTTATGAGGACTCTCCATAGACATAATGATTTTTATACTGAACGAACTATAGATTCTATACCCTAACACTAACCCTCACTAAATATCTCTGCATTTTTACATTTACAAAAAAAAAAAACATTCGAAAATGTCCTCATAAACCACATTTATAGCAGAATACCCTAGTAATTACCAGTTTGTAACCTTAAACAATGTCCTCACAAACACACCCACACACACAATGGTCCATTGGTTCCAGACAGCCCAGTCTTTATTAGAATTGCTCTCTGTGTACATATTAAAACGACTTTAAATCTATACAAAATTATTTTTAACAGTTTTTTTTTTCAAAACAATCTGTGCTCTTACATTGCTAGTGTATTAGTATTCTTCCACTGAGACATATAGACTTCAGAGATTCTATTATAAATTGTCTGTACAATCTTAAATCATTTTTGGGTGGGTAGAAAACATCTCTTTTTGAGACACTTCAAGCTGGTATTTATCTGAGAGTCAGTAAAATGTTTTCGTTGTAGCAGCTGCAGTCTTTCAGATAACCAAAATGTGTCTTGTTTTCCAGGATGGTGACACCATGTGGACAAAGAAATAGAAAACATAGGAGGACACCCAGAGGACACATAATAAATCTTTTGAACTTGAGAACTTCAGTTAGTACAAATGTCTAGGTTTAGTCTGTCACTTGTAATGAAATATATTGAGTTCCTAAACACACATAAATATATGAGATTCAGATTCAAAATACCAGACTCGTTCATCATGAAGTATTTCCCTCTAAAGTTGGTCAATTAAACAATAACAAAAGAATCTATCATTAAGACAAAGTTACAAATGGAATGTACATCAAACAGTCGAATAATTTAAACTGCATTCCCAGAATCCTTTAGAGAGAACCATCACCATATGAGAGAAAAAGATAGAGGGTGAGAGGGGCGAGTCAATTGAGTGTTTTAATGGGATGTGAAACTCTGGTTATTGTGAATGTCTCAGTTGATTCTTTCAACGTCTCTCCATGAAAATTCTGCAATGGGAAAGAAAACCATATAAAAACCACGAACCACAAAAAAAAAAGAGATTTGAAATATCAAATGATAAATGCTTTGTCATATCCCCATTTGAATGGGGTGGGGGCATCTGAAGTTTCTGGGGGGCACATGGGAAATCTAAGGGGGCAATGCCTCCACCCACCCCACCCCCCAGACCTTTGACTAACATGACCTGAACTAAAGGATTGCTGATATGAGTTCATATAATACCATTTAAATCGTTTCTGTAGTGTCCTGGTCGCTAGGAACTTGACATGGGGGTTTTGCTGCCATCATCTGATCCTGAGGAGAGTTTAGATCAGACATTAGCATGTGTACAAACACAATCAAAAAGTATTTTCATCAATCCATCCCCTGAGAAGGAAGCAAACAGATTGCATGTGTGTGGAACTCAACATTACAGTGTCAGTACCTTGTGTTGTGTCACCAAGATGAACTGGTTCACCATGTATTTTAGAAGCTGCATCAGTAAAAAGGAAGAGAAAATACATTTGTGGTGTTGTTTGCGAAGGCAAGCTTCATCATTACTATTGCACATAACTTGGGTTAGAGTTGTGAAAAACTTCTGGCAAAATTCAACTGTATTTAATTTATGCCACTAGGATTTTCCGTAATGATTCATGGTGTCAGATGGGAAGGTTGTTTGTTGTTTTAAATGTGGGAGGGGTTTACCCTTATCTTCACCCATGACTACATCAACATGGACAGAGAAAAATGCAAAAATTAGAAGCCTTTAGACCATGCTGTCCCATAATTCACCTTATAGTTCCATTTACTCATCAGAATTGACCATCCTCTATTTTGAGTCAAAAGTGCCATCTTATTTCATTAGAAAGAGCTTAACAACAAAAGTAAGTGAAGTGGTTTAGACATTCAAGACATACCATCTAAAATATCTTGGGTATCTGCATCAGCATTTTCATCTGTGTTTTCCTCTATAGTTGACAAAAAGTAGAAGAAAGAAGCTTTTATAACATATATTTTACATTGGACTCATTCTTACATTACAGCTTTGATTTATTATAAGAATAATAACCATGTGATATTGATTCAGTAGCATCTGTGGAATCATTGTCACGGTCATCTGGAAGACAGCAAAAACATGTCAGTAATATACAGTACATTAACATGTAAGAGGACTCTGAAAAGACACCAGGATGCAAAACAGAAAACATTGAGTTTACATGTCTTACCATTGGAATCGACATCGGAGTCATCATTTGTTTCCATTGATGCACTATCTGGGGAATCTGTAGAGATTTTTATAGTGACCTTAATCCAGACTTTGTTCTGTAAAAGTGGCAAATTCCAGAGAAGGCTATATTATAATATACACATACCTTGCTTCTCTTTTCCCATGCTGATGCTTTCTTCATCGGTATCTGTGAGCATAAAAGCATCAGTGAATTAAAAGATGTTTTGGTTTGGTGAATATTTTCCCCAAAGATCGAGCGGGAGCAAGGTTCCTTGTTGACACTCTTTTTTAATTCTTCTAGAAAATCTAGTTTTAGCTGTGCTTTGGAAAATGGTAGCTGGATTCTACCTGGTCCAAGCTGGTCGATCATCTTTGCCAACCATGGTTAAGATGATTTTTGGAACATGCCAGCTGAGCAACCAGCTTATAACTAATTTTTACCAGTCAATGACCAGATTGGAACATCCAATGACCAGCTTGGAATAACCAATTAACAGCTATGAATAGCCAATGACAAGCTTAGACCAGTCAATGACCAGCTTGGACAAACAAATGTCCAGCTTGCATCAACTATACACCAGCTTGGACCAGCCAATGACCAACTTAGAATAGCCAATGACTTGCTTGAACCAGCCGATGATCAGCTTGGACCAACTAATGACCAGTTTGGACCAACTAATCACTAGCATGGAGCAGCGTTGACCAGCTTGGAATTGCCACTGACCAGCTTGGGCCAGTCAATAACCATTTTGAACCAATCAATGGCCAGCTTGGACCAACTAATAACCAGCTTGGACCAACTAATAACCAGCTAGGATCAACTAATAACCATCTTAGACCAACCGATGTCCAGTTTGGACCTGCTAATGACCAGCATGGATTAGCAACCATTTTCCATAACACAGTAATCATTTTACGCAAGGAATTTTTACCTTCCCCTCCTGTTTCTGAGCTCTCTGCGTCGGCATTGCTATCACTATCTGGGGTTTCTGTGTCTGTGGATTCTGTGCTACTCTTGTCTTTGCTGTCCTCCTTGCTGTCAGAGTCTGTATTCTGGTTCTTATCTTGGTCTTTGTCTTTGGTGTCCTCCTTGCTGTCAGAGTCTGTATTCTGGTCCTTATCTTGGTCTTTGTCTTTGGTGTCCTCCTTGCTGTCAGAGTCTGTGTCCTGGTCTTTATCCTGGTCTTTGTCTTTGCTGTCCTCCTTGCTGTCAGTGTCCGAGTCCACTCTGGAGTTGTCTACATCAGACTTATCTTCCAGTTTGTCTTCTGTCATTTCCTCTTGTGGACTTTCATCAGACTGACTGGCTGAGGCGTACTCTTTAGAAGTGGTGTCTCCTTTGTCTTGTTCGTCTGGTTTGGACTCGTCATCTTTATTTTTTCCCTCGTCACTATTGTTGCCTTTCTCATTGGTCTCCTCCTTATCTTTGATGTCCTTCTCGTTGTCTACACCATCTTCAACGTCTTTCCTGTCCTTGATCTCAGTGCTGTCCTTGGCATCTGGGATGCCAGGGGAATCTGCTGTTTCTTGGCTGCTATCATCGCCTTTCTCATCCTTGTCTACGTCACTCTCAGTGTCTTTAGTGTTGATGTCTTTTTTCTCAGTGCTGTCGGTGTCTTTGTCTTTTGCATCGGAATCCTGGTCATTGGTGTCATCTGAATCTTTGACCTCATCAGCATCTTGATCGCTGTCAGATTTGCTTTTATCTCTCATCTCTGAGACTTCTTTGCCATCATTCTCTTCACTCTTTTCATCGGTGTCCCCATCTGTGTTGTCTTTGTCCGAATTTGAGTGAAAAACAAAAACAAATTAAATTGTGTAACTACATTATGTTCTGTGAAATGATCACAATATTCACATTTGCTGCTACTGTTAAGAAATAGGATTAGGGTTAGTATTTATGATAAGCATTGGGGGTAGGGTTAGGTTTATAGGTATGATTAACAGTGTATGATTAAATTTGTAAGTATAATGCAACAATACCTACATAATAAGAATATTGTATTAAATACTTAAGTACATAGTAGTTAAAGACACCTTATATAAAGTGGGTCCTATTCATGTAAATGGCATTTATCAATAATAACCAAAAAGGACCATCGCATTTGCACCCCAAACCTGATGCAAATATTTGTAGATACTAATTGCACTTTGGTGCAAATAGTGTCAGAAACTATTTTCATCTACTAAGTATGTGCATCACTGCATTGTGTTTATTTAGAGTCCCACAGACACACTACATTAACCCCTACCCATAAACCTAACCTTAAGCTTACCTTAGAAAAAAATATCATCAGTAACCGTGGTTTCACCATTATATGTTTTGTATATTTACAGTAACCACAAAATTAACCATGATTGCTATATATTCAAAAACATATTACTGTACTCTACATTCACAGTGACCAAATCACAGGGTCAACATTAATATAAATTTGTATCTGTTATTTTAAGTAGTATATTAAGAGTAGAATCAGTAAATCGGATGGGAAAAAGAGAGGAACAAAACGCAAAATTGATCCACAGTCGCTAGAACATCAGTACACAATCGTACAGTCTTTACTCCTCACGTCACTGGAACGACACCTATTATTTGGTTTGTCGTATATTTCTGTGGTTCCACCAGACTATTGGGATGCAAATAGATGCACTGTGTGGCATATCCCTGATAGCACATGTACATCTCACAGACGTCTATTAGATGTGTGTGTTTAGATCTGGATGACGTCTACTTTACATTGTTCATCTGCAATACGTCTATAAGACGTCTGCTCTCATTTGTCTATTAGACATTCAGCAGATATCTTTGAGACGTTTATGATTTGCAATGTTCATGGAATGGTCAAACCTGATCTTTTTAGGATGTTTAGCAGATGTTTAATAGATTATGATGCTTTCCAGATCAAAAGATCTAAAACAGGCATCATGGGGACATGTGTGCTCTCTGGGATGCTACTTACACCAGGGCGTAAATAGACAAACAAACACACACACACACAAAAAAATTTGTACCGTGGCACAGTTTCCAAAAAACATGGCACCTTTATGAACCCACAATCTGTAACCTACTAAGTTAACACCACATTCTAAGCAGGCATATAATGTTACAAGTTTGTTTAAATGGACAGGTGATCAGTGTAGTATATGTGGGTATACTAGTGAATGTCATGTGATTGGTGTATATGTGTTCTGCACCTGAGGAATGTGTATGTGAACGCATGCATGGTCGAAGTAAAACCTGTTATGTTGTAGTTCAACACAGCTCACTTGTGTGTTTATTAATCTCACCACACGAACCCAAAGTACAAAAATCAGTGTACTGTTGACTCAAGAACTAATTGCAACTGGATCGATCATTTCGATTTGCAAAGAAGCCTTAGCTAAAAGCAGACATCACTAGTGCTAGGATCAAATTACTCCTGGTTCTTGGCTCATTTTAAGTCGGAGTAATGAATGTTGACTCAAGATTCAAAATGTTCCAACCACGATTTGGTGAACTGGTTCAACACTGCAGAATGTTGTACACATCAATGCTAGTACATTGTGTTTGTTATTATTTTAAGTGTGAAACCTCAAAGCATAAATTATGTGGTGGGATGTTATGAATAAAAACACTGATTGCCCAGTAGCTTTTTGTGTTTTTTAAAGCTCACCATCAGAGTCCTGCTGCTCCTCTGTTTCAGAAGAGTCCTTGTCAGGTGAATCATCTTTATCCTCTTCATTAAAGCAAATACAGAACAGCTATTAGTTACAAAATGTGTTTAACTTCATGCTAATTATCACATTAAATCAAACCAAAGTGAAATCAAGTGATTTGAGACCTAGATCTCTCTGAAGTCATTTAGCAGAGGAAATAATAATACTAATAATGATACTAAAAATGTAATATTATATTTAACATTTCTTTCAAAGTGAAATAATTTTTGCAATGAGTTATAAAATACCTGAAGAACTTTTGTTTGCCTCATCAGATGTTTCTGTATCTTTGTTTTCGACACTAACAGATTCTCTGTCTGAACAGGCAAAAGACACAAAGGTATGTTAAAACCTCTATCCCCCTTTCAATGAGGAATTACACCTATAATTTTTAACTTTTTTTTCTAACGTATATAACTATACCTGCGTCTTCTTTGTCAGCATCCGTGATTTCGTCCGTGTCTGTGGAGCAGTCAAGAACAGATTCATGGTTACAGAAATTTAATTACAGCTGTTTTCAAAAGCATTTACTCGACATACAGGAGCTACATGCGCAGCAACTGACGTCATACACTCATAGCAAAATCTGTGAGCGCGGGAAAGTTTGACGTTCCACATTCGATTTCGCAGATGTAAGGGACCGTCTGAAAACTCCACTCACTACGCTAAAACATAGGAGATGCCACTCATTCATTCAATTCACACGCAAGTTATACATGAAAAAAAAAAAAGAAAAACTGTAAAATAATTTTCACATTCAGAATGTTCTTATAACTTCCCCGAGGACAGTCAGACATACTACAGATGATATTATTACAGTATGATCAATTATATAAGTACAGTAATCAATTATTTTAGAAAAAAAAATCACAATAATTCACCAAAATTATATTTTCTCATTCTAAAGTTTGTAGCAACTCCCCAGAGTATAGACAGATTTATTAAAGGATAGATTATTACAGTATCATCAATTATATAAATACAGAAATCAATTATTTTATAGAAAAAATAACTAAAATTCACCAAAATTATATTTTCTAATTTTAAAGGCTGTAATTTATTATTATTATTATTATTATTATTATATATTTTTTAATTTTAGTGATTAAGTTGTAAGTCCTTCTATCCTCTAAAATTGATTACTGTACTTATATAATTGATCATATTGTAATAATATCACCTGTAGGATGTCTGTCTGTCCTCTGGGGAGTGATAAGAACATTCTGAATGTGAAAATGTATTTTACAGTTGTTGTTTTTTCATGTATAACTTGCACTTGAATTGAATGAATGAGTGGACGTCTATGTTTTAGCGTAGTAAGTGGAGTTTTCAGACGGTCCCTTACATATGCGAAACAGAATGTCGAACGTCAAACTTTCCCGCGCTAAATCAGTGAGGCCAACGACATCCAGCTGGATCGCGAGAATGGCGCGAAAAGCGCAGTAGAGACGGAAGAGAAAGCAGGCAGCAGCGCCATTGTCCCAGAATATTGAACATATGTTCAAAATACTGCCCAACAGGGTACGGTTGTTATACTTGGTAAACAATTTGACAGCACAGTAGTAAATATTTTCTGTGCATCAAAAAGCGTGCTCGTTAAGATATCATCAGACAAGCTAATCCAGCACAAATTAGTGCATAAAAGTATTTGAACCTCATAATTAAATACAAAATGAGGGGAAAAACTGCAAAAAGGTAAATTTTTTAACCCCACACCCAATGAAATGGCTTCAAGAGCACAGTTTCCTCTTGTGTTGACGCATATCCTCTTGAGTTGGAACGGGACATGTCAAGGGCTCTTCCCTTATTATTTAAATAAGCCAATAGTGTGTAGTTAATGTCACAACTGTGAACCATGATTCTCTACTTGCTATTGCTAGTCAGAGTCAGGTGGTATTAGGGGTAGGGATGCTCATGCTAGAGAGCATTTTTATTGGACAAAACTTTGGACACGCCCCTGAGTGCAAGATGAGTCATTAATTATTTTGGTCTGTTTTCCTATTTCCAGATTGTAAGTGTTTAATGGACTTGTAAAGTAGGCAATACTGTTATAGGGCTGTTTGTTTACCTGTTGATTCCTTTTCATTGGAGACTGTATCAACATGGTCAGCATCTGAAACGTTAAAATGGCACATTTATTTCAAACGAACACCACTGGTCTGTTTATAACTTTTCACTTGTTCTTTCTGTGGTAACTCTCACCTATTTTGTCATCTGCTGATGGTTTCTCATTGTTTTCATCTGCAGTTGATAAGAAAAATCATTTTGCGCAAATAATGATTGTGTATGTAATGAAATGGATATTTTCCTTTTACCCACCTGAATCACTTGTTTTTGCCTTTGATACATTTGCATCAGTATCTGTTTCCATATCTGTATTTGTATCAGTATCTGTGTCTGTATCTGTTGTATCTGATAAAGAAATTTAAATCAAGGCATGAAAAGTCATAAAATAAAATGACAAAAATAATCTAATAATAGAACAACAAATAAACATGGCAAAACTATTAATAGGAATATATAATATGACATATCATATATAACAAAATTAGCATATTAGAGACGAATGATGGTATTTTGGAAAGAAATATAACCTCCAGGTCAATTCAGGACTGTTTGGATAATGAGATTTATATCTAAATGAGAAACTTTTTATGCTTTGATATGATGTTAATTAACATTGTATTATATGTGCATTTTTATCACATGACCCTTACAGGAATGTCCTGGGGCAGTAATGGTTCAGTAAAGGTAATATCAGAGAACTTTGTAGCTACTGTTTGATTTCCATATTGTTATACCATTTAAATGGCACTGTAAGGTACTTCAAAGAATATCATGGTATGTTTTTTTAAGGGAAAACATATATGGAAACATGATCCCATGGGAAGTTGGCATGTTGTTTTTCATAGTTCCGGTACCCTAGGATCGGACGCATTATGCCGACTCACCAACAAGCGCCATCTTTCAGACATATTTGCATCAGCTCAAGAGATTTGACTTTCCCTTGTGAGTGACTGGAAGTGTGTTGGGCAGCAGAGTGGGAGACTCGAGTTCGACTACCATATTGAAACCAGGAAGTAATCACGTTCCCATAATTAGTGTTGAGCATGATTCAGAGGTTGCACTTTTACATAACATAACATACCATTTTTACTCCACTTATGGTTAGGTTTGGTGTTTGGGTTAAAGGGTTCAGTTTATAAAATATGCATTCCTCTTTACTGTTTTACATACAATTTGCTTCACAACTCGTTTTTGGCGCCCCTCTGTGGACACTGTGTAAAATGTAGCTGCAGACACCGAATAACACTTACCGCTTTGGCCACTGGGGGCAGTGTTTCAAATTTCTGTAAGCACAGACCGATTTTAGCTGAAGAAAAGTAGAACCATTGTGTTCTAAACATGTTTTTCAAGGAAGTGAGTGATGTTTTTTCCAAAGATTAGCCAAATAACCCATTGCGTTGTGTTGATGTGGTTGTGTGTTTAGGAAACTTGAGAGTGTGCAGGGTTTTTTGTGCTTTTTTGTGTGTATGTTGGTCATACCTATGGAATCGGGGCCACTTGTGGCTTCATCCATGCTTGTGTCACCTAAAATGAGTTGGGTTGGTTAGATTGGGCAACATATTTACTGAAATATATCTCACACATGTAAAATAATTGAAGTTGAAGGCCACGAGACAAGCTGTACGATTCTTACTGTTTGTGTCTGAGGATGTGTCGGGGCACCATCGACAAAATAATTGGATGGAAAATTATAAGGCAGTCTAAAAAGCAGATTAGTGAGTAATATTTTCAGTGTAGATACTTCATGTCAGGTTCTTGGCTGCATATATCACGTTATATATAATCATATATGATTAAAAATGTGTGTTTCATGGTTGATTGAACACAATTGAAACTAAGAGTAAAACAGTGGTTTGAACAAATTTGAATGACATCACCTCAATTTCAATATTTTCAATAGAAATTGGTGTCCGTTACTTAAAATGACAGCTAATGGGTTAACAGAGAAGTGTAGGTATTATTTTAGCTTCAATGGATTGAATGGCTTTTTTCAACTGATTCCTGAAAGGAGTTCATCTATATATATATATATATATATATTTAAAGACCACACCTGTAATGCATTTGATATCCTGATATTTCATACCTGGATATTGGCTAGAAATGTTTGATTCCCTATGACAAGAGGTCCCATGTGCCTCAAGGTATGGGTCATAAATGTTAATTTTAGTGTGTGTGTGTGTGTGTGTTCAGGAACATGCACTGTGATCTTTTTGGTTTGAGTTTAGTTTTTTCACCCTGTTGACCATTAAGAATTAATGTCAAGCTCTTTGCTCTTTGTTGTCCAAGACCTTTTGTTCTGGTTGGGTGGTGTTAGTTAATCATTAAGTCATGTGTATTATACGAGCTCAGACATGGTGCTCTTGAATCCAGAGGAATGTGTTATCGAAATATTAAAGCTTTTTGTTTGCACTTGTGAAACTCTAGAAAACCAAACATTGTGCTTTTGTGATAGGGTGATAAATTCTTCTCTCAAGTCTTTGTTTGTGATTGTCTTCACAGGTCTTACCGGGTTTATCTGGAGTGTCAGAAGAGTCACTTGGACCTGAAATGAAGGTGAGGAATAATTAATCAATGAAACTCGAGGACCGTGTGGTGAGTGTCACTGTCACTTCCTGCTCATTATCAGAGGGGAACTTTGTTTTTGAATACTGTTGATCCCATGGATAACTCTGGGTGTAACTGGGTGTAAAAAAGTATATACTGTAACTTCTTACCTTGTTTCTCTGATGAGTCTGTCCCATCTATTGTTCCTGATAAAAAAAAAGAAAAAAAGCCAAAAATAACTTTCATGGTCATTTGAACGTCAGAATCTCGCCTGTCTGTCTGTCTGTCTGTCTGTCTATCTATCTATCTGTCTGTCTGTCTGTCTGTCTGTCTGTCTGTCTGTCTGTCTGTCTATCTATCTATCTATCTATCTATCTATCTATCTATCTATCTATCTATCTATCTATCTATCTATCTATCTATCTGTCTGTCTGTCTGTCTGTCTGTCTGTCTGTCTGTCTGTCTGTCTGTCTGTCTATCTATCTATCTATCTGTCTATCTGTCTGTCTGTCTGTCTGTCTATCTCTCATCTGTGTGTGTGTCTGTCTGTCTACCCAGTCTGTCTGTCTATCTATTGGTTTGTCTGTCTGTCTGCTTCTTTCTTTCTTTCTATCTATCTATCTATCTATCTATCTATCTATCTATCTATCTATCTATCTATCTATCTATCTATCTATCTATCTATCTATCTATCTATCTATCTATCTATCTACTGTCTGTCTGTCTGTCTGTCTGTCTGTCTATCTATCTATCTATCTATCTATCTATCTATCTATCTATCTATCTATCTATCTATCTATCTATCTATCTATCTATCTATCTATCTATCTGTCTGTCTGTCTGTCTGTCTGTCTGTCTGTCTGTCATCTTTCTGTCTATCTGTCTGTCTATCTCTCATCTGTGTGTGTGTGTCTGTCTGTCTACCCAATCTGTCTGTCTATCTATTGGTTTGTCTGTCTGTTCAATATTATCAATTTATATGTAGGTCTATATAAACAGTCTTTCTTAATGTTCAACTACCAATTTGCATTAAGCTTCTCTGCAGTTTAACTTGTTTTTAAAGTGAGTTTTGATTTATTCTATATCAGCCAGACCAACCTGAGTCTCCGTTCACAGGGCTTTGAGTTGGAAGAGCTCCATTAATCTGAACTAAAATGAGAGAGAGAGAGATAAATTAGTTTTTTTTTATGAACTGGGAAAATCTATGCAGTGCATGGCAAGAATTATCATAGATCTATGCAATCGAGTAGATCAAATTCAATGTGACTTACCACTGAAGATTTCTAACAGAGCTGCAGCCGCTTCTGGAGATAAAATACAAGGAAACACATTCAGCAATGTGAACTAGACCATATTCATATAGAATCAAATACAGTTTTTGCCCTTGTAACTAGTCTTTTCTGTTTGCTTGCCCAGAGGAAAATGTTTATGCTCGGATGTTGCTCTTTCGTAGCTCAGAAGAATTAATGATGTATTTCTGTAATTTGTCTCAGATTTCTTTCATAAATGTATTAGAAGACATCAAAATAGACAGATTCAAGAGTATAGAGCTCTAAAATGAATGTGGATAGCATAGCTCAGATCCTTTGGAAAATTAGATTTGAAATGTTTCATAATGAGATTTCTGTCTTTTGATTGAAGACTTTGGTGTCATGGCAAATCTCAGCGCATCTGAGACTAAAATCTTTCAGCAAAAGTCTCCTTTTTATCTCATTATTACCTCGGTGAAATAATTAAGGCATTAAGCAGATCTCACTTGTGATTTTACTTTCCTGTCTGTAGATCTGAAAATCTGACTTGAACAATTGCAGTAGGGCTATGCAACTCATGCATAATTAAGTTAGCAGTATTTGTTTTCATAATAATTAGAAACAACAATGTGTATGAGATATCACTAAAAGTTCTTACCATCAATATCTGTTCCACCTGTATCAAAACACCCAAGAGACAGTGAAGAAGTTAGTCACCTTAATGCATTCAGCCATAAGACTTAGTCTCCTATAGAGGCCCAGTTCTACCTGCACAGGTGAACAAAACTCTTTTGTGCTCTGTGAGCAGCTCTGATTACAGGCTCATTATGGGGAGGCAGCAAGTGCTTCACGTTACAAAAAGAGAAGAACTGTTGCACATCACAAATAATCACTTTGAGATTTAGGGCTTTTCTGGAACTTTATGCATGTGGCCCATATATGGAAACTGCAATGGGGCAGATATATAAAATACTATAAGCTTGAGAAAGATAGGTAATGCTTCCTTACCATTGATTGGTGCAGAGATGGAGACACTCACTAATGCAAAGACCAACGGAACAACCAGCGTCCTATATGAGAGAACAAAAGAGCAAAATTGTGTGAATGAATATATAAAATAAAATTATATATATATATATATATATATATATATATATATATATATATATATATATATAAATAATAAAATACATATAATATACATTATAATATATATACTGCATAATATTACATTGTATTTATATCTAAAATAAAAAATAACAATGATAATATATCAACTTTATTTAACATCTTTTTAAAATAATACAAAAAAACTAGTATAGTAAGACAAAAACTTACAAATACATAAAAATTCAGACTCAATTCTAATGCAACTTTCTGTTGGTAAATGTGAATGTAAAATTGTATATATTTATGGTTACACCCTTAATTGAAAGAAGCTTAATTGTTTTGAATATCATCAACATTGTGCAATTTAACATCAGTGAGAATCAATACATATAATTAATTATTAAAATAATATATATTTTTTTACGTTATAGAGTTTCTGAAAATATATATGTAAAAAAATTGAAAATAAAATAAAATTTTTTTTAAATCAATGCACAGTGTGAACTTCATCAAATAAAGTGCCATATAGCAACACTTCGGTCAAGAAACTGAAACTAGGTCAGGCTAATGAAAGTAAATGAGTTCGTACTCACCGGGACAGCATTGCAAAAAGAGTGAAATGCAGTACAAGATTCGCTCAGGTGATGCAGGTCTGAAGCCGTAATGGAGCTGTTCTCAGATCTTTTATACCCTCTGTGGTTCCTGGCCTCTGAGGGGCGGAGCTAAAGACAGAGGCATTACATGAGAGCTTCTGAAGTTCCTCTCATTAGAACAGGGTTAAGAAGTCAGGCCGTCCTGCCATTGTTTCTGTTTTCAAACAGCCTTTGTAAATACAAGAGCTTCTGTGTCCTACTCCTGGTTTCTCTGCCTCCTTTGTGATTCACTCGAGATGTTTTCAGGCTTTGTTGGACATTTGATTTAGTCAGCTGAAGGTGTTCTACTCTGGCAGGAAGTAAAGGGTTGCTGGGCAGGAAATGTTAATGGTGTTTGTGTTAGTGGGTTGTTTATTTCTTTCTTTCAGATCTCCAGGACAGAACAATCTGTCCTGCACAGTAAACATTGATCATGTTAAATAGGACTTTAACAGAGATTGTCAATTAAATTAATTTGCCATTCAATACGTGTAGTGTTTTGAACAACCATTGCAAACGTTACATTTCAAGCCATGTCCACAGTCGTTTGTTTGAAAACTCGTTGTTTTCAAATGACAACATAATGCGTTCATTTTGTTACATTTACGCCTCTGATCCACACTAGAACAGCGTTTTCCTCCAACGGTAAACAGAGCATTTCGAAGGCGCTCTCAATTACTGCATACTTTGGAAAAAGATGATGTTAGGAGACTGAAAACTGCATTTTTCTCCCCAATTTGGAATGCCCAATTCCCAATGCGCTCTAAGTCCTCGTGGTGGCGTAGTAACCCACCTCAATCTGAGTGGCCGAGGACGAATCTCAGTTGCCTCCGTGCATCTTATCGCGTGGCTTGTTGAGCGCATTACTGTGGAGACATAGCGCGTGTGGAGGCTCACGCTATTCCCTGCGTGCACAACTCATCATGCGCCACACCGAGAGCAAGAACCACATTATAGCAACCACGAGGAGGTTAACCCATGTGACTCTACCCTCCCTAGGAACCGGGCCAATTTGGTTGCCTAGGAGACCTGGCTGGAGTCACTCAGCACGCCCTGGATTCGAACTCATGACTCCAGGGGTGGTAGTCAGCGTCTTTATTCGCTGAGCTACCTAGGCCACCAAAACTAAAACGGATTTGTGTGGATATGACCTAGGACTTTCGAAAACATTCTCAAGTTCGGCAGACGTACTTTGGAACAAGATGATGTAAGGAAACTAAAAACTAAGTTTTCAAGCAATAACAGATTAGTTTGGACGTAAACAGAAAACGGAGCATTTCGAAAACGCTCTCCGTGACCACATACTTGACGACGTTGGGAAAATGACGACGTTAGGAATGTGGCCTTAGGATGATTAGCTGAACTATTGGAAAATTGGTATGGTTGACAAGTGTCATTTGGTAGCATTGGAACGACCAAGACGTTTTGTTCTGTAATTGGACAAAAAAGTTCAAAGATATACGATTTTTACAGTTTCTCAAATGTAACAATGTGAGTGGTGCTTGTCCATGCAACATTCGCTGCTATGATACAGGGCATTGTGGGTGATTCCCAGGTGACTATTTAATGCTAGGGCATACTCAGTGTTTCGTGTGTCATTTCATCTTGCGTACGTTCAAGCGCTCTAGCCTTTCTAATATACTTTTTTGACTCTCTGTCCAGGCACATTCGACTCATGCACTCTACGACTGCAGACAATCTTTTAGCACAGTCAGTGGCAGGAGTATATGCTGATGAATTTGAATCACGCGCATTGTGCGCAAAACATACCACCATCCGGAAAACTAACGTATACTTTGGCCTTTACTGGCTCAAGTTACCTACTGTTTCAGATACTGACCAGGGCTGCGTTTCCCAAAAGCACTGTAAGCCTTAGTAGATCGTAGAAGCCATTAGTGCCAATGGTCTCTATGATCAACTTAAGCTTACGATGCTTTTGGGAAACGCAGTTTAAAAAATTCAGAAATAGCAAGCTTAGTCATGTGACTCAAGTAGTTTTCATAGTTTAATTTGTTCCCAATTCAGTTTGGTCGCTAATGGGCTGGTTTTGTTCATGGAATGTTTAAAAAAATACAAATGTTTATTTTGACTTAATAGTGTGGCGAATAATCCCCTATGTTTATTAGTCAGCAAACCTGCAGTTGCATCACATTTGCTTGGAAAATCTTGCATTACTCCTTGATGGCTATGCCAAGAATGGCTGTTCAACAAACAAAGTCTCTTTGTCTCTCCATTAAGAAATGTATTGTGCTTAAAAACATCCTTGTTCCAGCAGTAAAGCATACAGTATATTCACATTAATGTTTAATCATCCTGTATTTTTTTATTCTTTTGCACAACCATTCGCATTCAAAAGCAATTGAAGCAATGCATCAGAGCAGCTTTAGGTACATGTTTAAATGCAAATGATTAGGAAAATGAGTTAATGTTATACTATGTGAGCTCAGTGGAGGTAGATTAAGTTTTGTTGAGGAAATGAGTCATTTCGACAGGCACAAAATGTTTCATCAATTCTCTGTAGGTCCATTTGGCCTTTCAAAAGGACTCCTGAGAGCTGAGGATTGTAGGGGGGTTCCCTGCTGCCATTTGCGCCCACTCTGAGATTAGCCATTGTAGCCGAGTCTATAGTGCCTTTAGAGTCCTTAAGAAAGTGTGAGAGTGTCACTGCCATTAGTGTGCCACTTCAGATGGGTTTCCCATGTTGTGACATCATTGCGTGCTAAATTGAGGAACATAACACCTATTTTAACTGTTAACATGGGTTTGTACGTTCACTGGAATGAACTCTTGGACTAGAATGGTTAAGATTTGTCTTCTAAACCTTCTAAAGTGTCATGAGAAACTGTTGTACTGCAAATACAGCTGATCTTAAGAAGATTACGTTCTGCTTAAACGGCCTCAAAATATTGCTTTAAATGCGTGTAATTTCACAACTTTAAAGATTTCCAATAAACCATCATCACAAATGATTACGGCACTTATTATGTCAGTTTTTGTAAAGCAGTATTGAACTTCCATGTAGGCAAATCATTTAGCCTACAAATGAAGACAGTAATGTTTTTTTATATAGATGTTTACTTTCCCAAATTCCTTCCTTTTCTTCCTTCCTTCCTTCCTTCCTTTTATTCCTTCTTTATCACCTTCCTTCTATTCTTCCTTTGTGTATTCCTTCATCCATTCATTCCTTTCTTTCTTTCTTTCTTTCTTTCTTTCTTTCTTTCTTTCTTTCTTTCTTTCTTTTACCTTTCTTTCTTTCTTTCTTTCTTTCTACCTTCTTTTGCCCATTTATTTCAAATTTCCTTCCTTCCTTCCCAAATTCCTTCATTCCTTCTTTTTATTCCTTCTTTATCACCTTCCTTCTATTCTTCCTTTGTGCATTCCTTCATCCATTCATTCCTTCCTTTCTTTCTTTCTTTCTTTCTTTCTTTCTTTCTTTCTTTCTTTCTTTCTTTCTACCCTCTTTTGCTCATTAATTCCTAATTTCCTTACTTTCTTCCTTTTATTCCTTTTTGCCTTCTTTCTTTTTCTCCTTCTAGTCTTCATTAATGCATTCATTCATTCCTTCCTTTTTTGCTTTCTTTTTTCTTTCTTTCTTTCTTTCTTTCTTTCTTTCTTTCTTTCTTTCTTTCTTTCTTTCTTTCTTTCTTTCTTTCTTTCTTTCTTTCTTTCTTTCTTTCTTTCTAATTTGCTTCCTACCTTCTTTTGCTCCTTCATTCCTAATTACTTCCTTCCTTCTTTCTCTCCTTAATATCTAATTTCCTTCCTTTTCTTCCATCATTCTTGCCTTCCTTCTATTCTTCGTTCATGCATATGTTTATGCGTTCCTTCCTTCCTTCCTTCCTTCCATCCGTCTATTCCTACTTTCCTTCCTTCTATTCTTCCTTTGTGCATTCCTTCATCCCTTCATTCCTTCCTTTCTTTCTTTCTACCTTCTTTTGCTCGTTTATTTCAAATTTCCTTCCTTCCTTCCCAAATTCCTTCATTCCTTCTTTTTATTCCTTCTTTATCACCTTCCTTCTATTCTTCCTTTGTGTATTCGTTCATCTCTTCCTTCCTTCCTTCCTTTCTCTTTCTTTCTTTCTTTCTTTCTTTCTACCCTCTTTTGCTCATTAATTCCTAATTTCCTTACTTTCTTCCTTTTATTCCTTTTTGCCTTCTTTCTCTCCTTCTAGTCTTCATTAATGCATTCATTCATTCCTTCCTTCCTTTTTTACTTTCTTTCTTTCTTTCTTTCTAATTTGCTTCCTACCTTCTTTTGCTCCTTCATTCCTAATTACCTTCCTTCCTTCTTTCTCTCCTTAATATTTAATTTCCTTCCTTTTCTTCCATCATTCTTGCCTTCCTTCTATTCTTCGTTCGTGCATTTGTTTATGCGTTCCTTCCTTCCTTCCTTCTTCTTTCTTCTTTCCTTCCTTTTATTCAGTATTTTTGTTGATCTATCAATGAGAAATAAAAAAACAAGAATTTTCTTACAGTAATATTGGTCTTAATAACCGTGCTCTCCCTTCATCTCACAAAGATCTTGTGACCAATGATCCAAGCGTGTGTGAGATCAACATGTCTCAGTGAATGACCCAGTGACCTTTTAAACACTCTCACAGGATTTCAGAAAACACACATGACCTCAATGTGGGCATCTCTGGGTGTCAGTCGCCAGTTTTACCATCTGATAGGTGAAATATCGGGTGCTTTGAATAGTGATATCACATAATTATGAAATGTATATTTTGGAGATACAGTTATCTTTATTTGAGCTGTTTTGTCCTTTTATCTACAATTGTCTGTTTATTAGTTTGTTCTTCTTACTGATATAACCTTCCACAAACCAACCGATGTCTAAATACTTTTCCTAACAAACAGGCTAAGATGTAGAGAAGGCAAAGTGAATTCAAGCCCCTGTGAAGTTTAGTCCAGCGGCTTTGTGTAAGCTCTAAATTTACTTGACATTTCTGTGGAAAACGGCCTGTGATCATTGAAATTCAGTGTTAGTCCCTGAAATCCGACGCTCGGATCAAGCACAGAAACTTCTAGAAGTTCTTTTTGTTTGCCAAGTTTATAGATTGCAAAATGTTTTATTTTTTTATCCGAGGATTTTAGAGTTTTTTTTGCTTTTTTTTCGGTCATTCTTTTGCTTTAAAAATGTGACATACTGTGTTCTTAAAATATTTGGACACTTGTGTCACTCCTAAAAATGTGGATGTTAAAATGTTCAAAATAAATGCCACTTTTGTAATATTTTGTTAACTAATGCAATGGCGTTCATGCATTTTAATGTGTGAATTAAGTGATCACGTGAGGTATTATTCATAGTGTAGTGAGATAGTTGTTTTCATGTTTCTGTAGCTGTACAATGTCCAATTTTCAGGTCTTCTCGACACCCTCATCCATTTTAGAGGGTGTCAGTGGCAACAGCATCTGAAATGTAAGAATGTCTCCCAGCTCTGCTCAGTAAAAAGGCTGTTTGTGCTAAAGTTCTCCAACAAATCCATCTCTCCATGACATCTATTGAGCCTCTGTCCCATGATGATCTGAAGTTATCCGAGACAGTTCTGTAAAATAATTATGACCCATCTTTATAACAGTTTACCTTACTCAAAACATCCTAAAGGACTCTTAGTGGAATTTCTACCAAAATCTAATTTAGAACCAATCCCAAAGAATCACAATGGCCTTTTGGAACATAGAATTCCCATCAGAATTATTAGAGTTACCAATCAGATATAGGACATCAAAAGGGATTTCTCTCAGGAATTAAAGACTCAAATGGACTTCCCTGGACCTTTAATTGTTCAGATGATAGTCACTGTTCAAACCCAAGTAAAGTTTTGATAAAGATGACATTATTATATCAAAGCAATGTGCCTCTAAGAATCAAATGAGAATCAAAAATCCTCTGGCAATTGAATTCCATCAGATTCTCATTTGATTCCTTTACGGTCCTTTCTGATTTGTTCCAATATATGATAGAAATTCCAATGGGAATCCTTCACTTGTGGCATTTTTTTGTGCAAACGCTATTGTGTGAACACCTCATTTATAAGTATAGATATAATATTAGTTCACTGCAGTACACTAAGTAATACAAAATATCCCCAAAAGTCCCAATGAGAGTTGTTTATAAATTGATGGCTCCAAATGAGTTTGCTGTAATACCGCCCATCACCATAAGGGGGCAGCACTAAGTCAATCTCTTCCCCAACACTTTCTGAAATGAGCTTATCCAAACTCCAAGAAATTCCTAGTTGATGAAGTGTGTTATAAGCACACTCTCTATCCAAATTAAGAACTTTAAGTGTGACACATTACTCACAATGTAAAGTCAGTCATCTAAAAAAAGAGGCTGAACTATTTTCATAGTTCGTACCATTCGGATCGTGGTTCCAGTAAGCTGTGAAGCTGATACCAAAGGAGACCTGCATTCATTGCACAGTTAAACAGAAGGGCTTTGTTTAACCACCACCAAATGAAACTCTCACATCTCACATCTGAGATAATGTCCCCTCCAAAACACTTAACAGCTTGTTTTTCATGTTTGTTGAGTTCATTTGATGTTTTTGTGATAGTACCTAATAGCTTCACTTGAAAGAAGCTTTTGAAGGCGTATCATTTTAACGTTGATTAGAAAGATTGGGGTCTTAAGGAGTCATTGGCTGCACAGTGTGTGCTGGTGCAATTACAATTGTTGCATTTGGCGAGTGATAGGCAAATGACAGAATACAAGTATTTGATTTCAAGCGATACTTCACCCAAAAATGAACATTCGGTTAACATTTTCTCACCCCCATGTTGTTCCTAACCCGTATGACTTACTCTCTTTCATGGAACTCCAAGAGAGAAGTTTAGCAGAGTGTTGATGCTGCTCTTTTCCATATAGTGAATGTGAATGGTGGCAAACGTTTTCCAGAAATTAAAAATGCAAATGCAAATTTCCTCCAGTTTTTCTAGACTTGCTGTCTGTGTCTGCGTACTTCATGTGCACATGCACCTGCCATAGACCTTATTCACGCTAGCGCCATCTTTGATTTTTAATGGGACTGAAACGAGGCTGTGTGGGATGGACTTGCCATCTCTTCAATGGGTTGTACTGCAGTTAAAAGTGTTTTTGGATCGTTCCATGGACAAAACATTGATAAAATATCTGTCCAAGAACATTCAGTATACAAATAACTCCAGACAACATGAGTTGTGGAAAATCAGATGTGATCAAGGAGCTTTATACCGTGCGTGCCATTGAAGAGATGGTCAGTCTACACTCACCTAAAGGATTATTAGAAACACCTGTTCAATTTCTCATTAATGCAATTATCTAATCAACCAATCACATGGCAGTTGCTTCAATGCATTTAGGGGTGTGGTCCTGGTCAAGACAATCTCCTGAACTCCAAACTGAATGTCAGAATGGGAAAGAAAGGTGATTTATATACAAATAAATTTAAGCAATTTTGAGCGTGGCATGGTTGTTGGTGCCAGACGGGCCGGTCTGAGTATTTCACAATCTGCTCAGTTACTGGGATTTTCACGCACAACCATTTCTAGGGTTTACAAAGAATGGTGTGAAAAGGGAAAAACATCCAGTATGCGGCAATCCTGTGGGCGAAAATGCCTTGTTGATGCTAGAGGTCAGAGGAGAATGTGCCGACTGATTCAAGCTGATAGAAGAGCAACTTTGACTGAAATAACCACTCGTTACAACCGAGGTATGCAGCAAAGCATTTGTGAAGCCACAACAGACTACAATTTGCAAGAGCTCACCAAAATTGGACAGTTGAAGACTGGAAAAATGTTGCCTGGTCTGATGAGTCTCGATTTCTGTTGAGACATTTAGATGGTAGAGTCAGAATTTGGCGTAAACAGAATGAGAACATGGATCCATCATGCCTTGTTACCACTGTGCAGGCTGGTGGTGGTGGTGTAATGGTGTGGGGGATGTTTTCTTGGCACACTTTAGGCCCCTTAGTGCCAATTGGGCATCGTTTAAATGCCACGGCCTACCTGAGCATTGTTTCTGACCATGTCCATCCCTTTATGGCCACCATGTACCCATCCTCTGATGGCTGCTTCCAGCAGGATAATGCACCATGTCACAAAGCTCGAATCATTTCAAATTGGTTTCTTGAACATGACAATGAGTTCACTGTACTACAATGGCCCCCACAGTCACCAGATCTCAACCCAATAGAGCATCTTTGGGATGTGGTGGAACGGGAGCTTCGTGCCCTGGATGTGCATCCCACAAATCTCCATCAACTGCAAGATGCTATCCAATCAATATGGGCCAACATTTCTAAAGAATGCTTTCAGCACCTTGTTGAATCAATGCCACGTAGAATTAAGGCAGTTCTGAAGGCGAAAGGGGGTCAAACACAGTATTAGTATGGTGTTCCTAATAATCCTTTAGGTGAGTGTATCTCTCACAGCTTCATTGTCATTCCCATTCAAATCAAAGATGGTGCTAGCCAGGGCTGGAATGGGAAGAGAAATCACCCGGGATTTTATATGGCAACTGGTCCAAAAGTTGTTGAGCGGGGGTGTTCTCTGTCCTTTTCTGCATATCGTGGCGCCGTAATGCAGCGGCTCATTTTGCTTGTCGTGGCCCATTCGGCACATTACACAGCCGACCGGCAGTTACGCACCGGCCCGCTCGGTTCTCCCGATGGCCAGTCAGCCCTGGATCGGCCCCAAAGTGCGTCGGCCCACCGAGAAAATGCCCGGTATTCCAGATTATCAGTCCAGCCCTGGTGCTAGCGTGGAAATGGTCCATTGACAATTGTTTTTCAATTTAAGCATTGTCTCTACCTTCTCTGTGAAATCATCACACATTTTAAATAATGAAAATTATTATATTTATTAATGAATTATTTATGCTTTTTCCATTTATTTTATTCATTTATTTTACAGCATATTAAAAATATTTTATGCATTTAGACTTTATTTTTAATTTCTTTTATTTTGCTGTAATGTGTTGTTATTTGTTTTGATAATTAAAAGTAAAATACAACAATTATTTTTCAGATCAAAAGCAGAAAGCAATTGTAATAATTATAAAAAGATTCTTAGTTTTATTTATGCATTTATTTTTATTTTTGTTGTGTTTTCTTTTATCTTTCTTTCTTTCTTTCTTTTTTTTCTTTCTTTTGTTCTTTCTTTCTTTCTTTCTTTCTTTCTTTTTTTCTTTCTTTCTTTCTTTCTTTCTTTTTTTTCTTTCTTTTGTTCTCTCTTTCTTTCTTTCCTTTTTTTCTTTCTTTCTTTTGTTCTTTTGCTCTTTCTTTCTTTCTTTCTTTCTTTCTTTCTTTCTTTCTTTCTTTCTTTCGGTCTTTCTTTCTTTCTTTCGTTCTCTCTTTCTTTCTTTCCTTTTTTTCTTTCTTTCTTTTGTTCTTTTGCTCTTTCTTTCTTTCTTTTGTTCTTTCTTTCTCTCTTTCTTTCTTTCCTTTTTTTCTTTCTTTCTTTTGTTCTTTTGCTGTTTTGTTCTTTTTTTGTTCTTTCTTTCTTTCTTTTTTTGTTCTTTCTTTCTTTCTTTTGGTCTTTCTTTCGTTCTTTCTTTCTTTTGTTCTTTCTTTCTTTCTTTTATTCTTTTGTTTTTTCTTTCTTTCTTTTGTTCTTTTGTTCTTTTTTGTTCTTTCTTTCTTTCTTTCTTTTGGTCTTTCTTTCTTTCTTTTGTTTTTTCTTTTTTCTTTCTTTCTTTCTTTTGTTCTTTCTTTCTTTCATTCTTTTGTTTTTTCTTTCTTTCTTTCTTTCTTTCTTTCTTTTGTTTTTTCTTTCTTTCGGTCTTTCTTTCTTTCTTTCTTTTTCTTTTTCTTTCTTTCTTTCTTTTTCTTTCTTTCTTTCGTTCCTTCTGTCTTTTGTTCTCTCTCTCTTTCTTTCTTTCCTTTCTTTCTTTCTTTCTTTCTTTCTTTCTTTCGCTCTTATATTCCACAGAAGAAATAAAGTGATGGATTAGTAATTAATGAAAAAAAACATTGCATGAATTATTCTAAAGGTGTTTTGCATAGAAATCTAAAACTTCTAGATGTTTTTTGTGCATTTGTGTTATACTAGAATGCAAATCTCATTGACGTGATATGTGAGGATTACAAGAGGCTCACAATGTGACCTTTTGACCTTTAATGGACGAAAGGTTGTGTGTAGATGTGAGAACAGATCTCTGTAGTTTAGTGTGCCAGTAACAGGGCCAGATTAAAGCAGGAGTGGACGTCACTGGAGAAGCCTAGGGAACTCAGTGACCCACACAGGAATCAGCTTCAGCGTGAGAGAATGGCGCAACCTTTCAGTAGAAAGAAAGTCAAGGAGCTTAAGTGGACACATACAGCGTAAGGTATAGAGTTATATAGAGGGAGCCTATAGGGGTTCCAGGAAACCTGATGTACGTATATGTCCCGGGCATATACCCCCAAGTAAATATAATCTTTCTTTCTTTCTTTCTTTCTTTCTTTCTTTCTTTCTGTCTGTCTGTCTGTCTGTCTGTTTGTCTATATGTCTGTCGTTCTATCTATCTGTCTTTCTGTCTGTCTGTCGTTCTATCTATCTGTCTATCTGTCAAGTCAAGTAATTTTTATTTGTATAGCACCTTTCACAACAGTTCCCCTCTGACTAAACCCATCCTAACCCTAAACCAGACTCACTATGGGGGTCAGTTCCCCTCTGACTAACCCCACCCTAACCCTAAACAGACTCGCTGTGGGGGCCAGTTCCCCTCTGACTAACCCCACCCTAACCCTGAACCAGACTCGCTGTGAGGGCCAGTTCCCCTCTGACTAACCCCACCCTAACCCTAAACCAGACTCGCTGTGGGGGCCAGTTCCCCTCTGACTAACCCCATCCTAACCCTAAACCAGACTCACCGTGGGGGCCAGTTCCCCTCTGGCTAACCCCACCCTAACCCTAAACCAGACTCGCCGTGGGGGTCAGTTCCCCTCTGACTAACCCCATCCTAACCCTGAACCAGACTCACTGTGAGGGCCAGTTCCCCTCTGACTAACCCCACCCTAACCCTAAACCAGACTCGCTGTAGGGGCCAGTTCCCCTCTGACTAACCCCATCCTAACCCAAAACCAGACTCACCGTGGGGGCCAGTTCCCCTCTGACTAAACCCATCCTAACCCTAAACCAGACTCGCCGTGGGAGCCAGTTCCCCTCTGACTAACCCCACCCTAACCCTAAACCAGACTCGCCGTGGGGGTCAGTTCCCCTCTGACTAACCCCACCCTAACCCTGAACCAGACTCGCCGTGAGGGCCAGTTCCCCTCTGACTAACCCCACCCTAACCCTAAACCAGACTCACCGTGGGGGCCAGTTCCCCTCTGACTAACCCCACCCTAACCCTGAACCTGACTCGCTGTGAGGGCTAGTTCCCCTCTGACTAACCCCACCCTAACCCTAAACCAGACTCGCTGTGGGGGCAGTTCCCCTCTGACTAACCCCACCCTAACCCTAAACCAAACTCACCGTGGGGGCCAGTTCCACTCTGACTAACCCCACCCTAACCCTAAACCAAACTCACCGTGGGGGCCAGTTCCCCTCTGACTAACCCCACCCTAACCGTAAACCAGACTCACCGTGGGGGCCAGTTCCCCTCTGACTAACCCCACCCTAACCCTAAACCAGACTCACCGTGGGGGCCAGTTCCCCTCTGGCTAACCCCTCCCTAACCCTAAACCAGACTCACCGTGGGGGCCAGTTCCCCTCTGACTAACCCCATCCTAACCCTAAACCAGACTCACCGTGGGGGCCAGTTCCCCTCTGGCTAACCCGACCCTAACCCTAAACCAGACTCACTGTTGGGGCCAGTTCCCCTCTGGCTAACCCCACCCTAACCCT
Organism: Moxostoma hubbsi; assembly: GCA_032164185.1. Lineage (NCBI taxonomy): Eukaryota > Metazoa > Chordata > Actinopteri > Cypriniformes > Catostomidae > Moxostoma > Moxostoma hubbsi. The sequence continues at coordinate 676,891 of JAVLUX010000032.1, forward strand.
AAACCAGGCTCACTGTGGGGGCCAGTTCCCCTCTGGCTAACCCCACACTAACCCTAAACCAGACTCACTGTGGGGGCCAGTTCCCCTCTGGCTAACCCCACCCTAACCCTAAACCAGACTCACTGTGGGGGCCAGTTCCTCTCTGGCTAACCCCACCCTAACCCTAAACCAGATTCACTGTGGGGGCCAGTTCCCCTCTGGCTAACCCCACCCTAACCCTAAACCAGATTCACTGTGGGGGTCAGTTCCTCTCTGGCTAACCCCACCCTAACCCTAAACCAGACTCACTGTGGGGGCCAGTTCCCCTCTGACTAACCCCACCCTAACCCTAAACCAGACTCACTGTGGGGGCCAGTTCCCCTCTGACTAACCCCACCCTAACCCTAAACCAGACTCACTGTGGGGGCCAGTTCCCCTCTGACTAACCTCACCCTAACCCTAAACCAGACTCACTGTGGGGGCCAGTTCCCCTCTGACTAACCCCATCCTAACCCTAAACCAGACTCACTGTGGGGGCCAGTTCCCCTCTGGCTAACATCATGAATATAATGTAAATATTACTTATGTATAGTTAAAGTCATGGTTTAACATTATTAAACCAAGTAAGTGTTAAGGGTCAGTGTTTAAACAAAGATTTAGTTTGATCTGTCTGTCTGTCTCTCTCTGTCTATCGTTCTGTCTGTCTGTCTGTCTGTTTATCTGTTGCTCTATCTATCTATCTATCTATCTATCTATCTATCTATCTATCTATCTATCTATCTATCTATCTATCTATTGTTCTGTCTGTCTGTCTGTATGTGTTTGTCTGTCTATCTATCATTCTATCTATCTGCCTGTCTATCTGTCTGTCTATCTATCTCTATCTGTCTGTCTGTCTGCCTGTCTATCTGCCTGTTTGTCTTTCTGTCTTTCTATCTATCTGTCTTTCTATCTATCTATCTGTCTTTCTATCTATCTATCTATCTATCTATCTATCTATCTATCTATCTATCTATCTATCTATCTATCTATCTATCTATCTATCTATCATGGCATTATATAATTTATCATAATGTTCGTATTAGCAAAAGACCAAAAGGACACAGTGTTTCTACTTAACACATGCATTGCTTGAATCTTTATTTAGGGGTACAATAAAAAGAAAGAAGTGTTTCAGAATAACATGTTATTGATTGTAATATTTGTAAATTCAATAATGTTAAATACTTTGTGTATAAAAAAGTACTGAAAACAAAGAGAGAAACACTTTTGATTCAAACACTGATGTTGTGAGGAGAGCAAAGGCTTTTGTTTGTTGTTCTTTTTTCTTTGCTAGTAGCTAAAAAAAGTAATGGCATATCAGAGTATAAAGTCGTCAGGTTGCCAGCACCAGGTTTAGTCATCAAGTCTGAGATATTTAGATATAAACTTTATCCTGTAATAAGAACGAAATTAACCATCTATAAATCTTTAGCTTATTATAATATCATAATATCTGTGAGATCATGATCTAAAATGAAATAATTTCTATAAAGTGGTTGGTTGAATATTTGGCAAGCACAACAGTGTAGCTCACATTAACAGGAAAGCTCCCTCCAGGCCCTAGAAATCTGTGCCAAAATGGTCCATAACCACTTAAACATACACAAACGAACAAACAAATAGACAAACACGCAAACAAATCAGTACATCACAGAGGATAAGGCCTAATTCACAAAACAAAACAAAAATGCCACTGCAAACAGAACAATATTGTTTGTTTATTTCCTCCTTATATTACTGTCTTGGCATTGTTTCCCTGCTACAGTTCACATCTCAAGGACGAAGATTTCTTGATCTCTTTTTAGAAGCGGAGGCGGGTTTGCTACGCTTGCGTGCTGTTGCATTATGGGATTTGGTTGCACGTTGCACTGGGACTGGCGGCGGTTTCACAGCTGCAGCTTCCTCTGAGTCAGGGGCTTCATCTTCTGGAGAAAAAGACCGAGTTCAGGTAAAATGAATGACTTTCAATTCAAACGTTCACTCAAAAATGAAAATTCTGTCATAATTTACTCACCTTGCATGTTGTTTCAAACGTGCATCACTTTCTTTTTTCCATGGAACACACAAGAAGATGTTGGGAAGAATATTAGCCACAGTCGCCATTCGCTTTCATTGTATGGAAAGAACGATGCAATGAAAGTGAATGGTGACCGGGACCATCATTCTGTCGAACAACTCCTTTTGAGTTCCATGGAAGAATGAAACTCACACAGGTTTGGGACATCATGAGGGTGAGTAAATGATGACAATATTTTTGGGTGAGCTATCTCTTTGAGTTATCAAGATCTTGAATTTACCATCATGGTCTTCCATGCTGTTTTTAGCTGCATCTAAAGGCAAAAACACATATTCATTTTAAGAGCTAATGGATGCAACGAGTAACATGTCCAGATCATATTTCAGCCCAAAATCAAGGAGGAAAAAAAGGGAAATTATTTGCGCATAAAGACAATTAAGCCAATTTGCATTCTTAGTCTTTTCTATTTTATTAAATTTGTTATTTAATTTTTTTTGCATTTCAATAAATACCTCTCATTCTCATTACAGTAATGAAAAATCATCCTGTCCATTTACAATGAAGTTTTAAATGAAAAAACTGCATAACTTTAACTTCATAAATTTGTGTTAAAGCTGCTAATATGCTAATACCATACATAATAATCTCATGCTGAGATGTATAAATACTTTCAATATCAATGGCATTTTTGTTGTTTTTGCTTTACAGTAATGAATATGAGAATTTGGAGGGCAAATGTACTTAATTGTTATGAAAATAATGTCACAGTACAAAAATCTTGAACGATCCTAAAACGGGTTTGATTTACTTTATGCAGAATATTATTATTTTTTAATATTTTAAAAACAAAAAATATTATTATTATTATTAGTAGTAGTAGTAATCAGATTAATAATAATAATCTGAGCTATAGATAATTGTAATAATAATAATAATAATAATAATAATAATAATAATAATAATGTAACACACATATTTTTTCCCTTTTGTTTAAGGGCCACAGTAAAAATAAGACACTGAATTTGTTGTTTGTGCTAAAATAGAACAAATAAAAATAATACTGACCAGCTTTGGGCACGCCATTTACTTGAGGTGCTGAAAACAAAAGAAACATCATTTCAAATGGGTCCATTTAGTCTGTTATTTGTGGGATTATTTAATTCACATAATTAATGATCTTTGTTCACATTAATCTGATACTTACCGCTATTTCCTGCCTCAGCGCTGCTGCTCGCATCTAAATTATATCAATAAACATTTTGATGATTGAAAAATGTCCATGTTTTATTTATTCAAAGTTAAAGTGAATACAAATAAATATATATTATTTGTAAAATCAAACATCACATTGTTCTTTTTCATACCTGCAGTTGCTCCATTGAAATACAGAAGCTCATCTGTAGCCAAGAAAGAAAAAAATCACAAATGAAATCACTTTAATTTCTCATTTGTTTCTTCTTGACAGTAATGGAGAGTGAATAAAGACTTTTCTAGAGTTTATTTCTGAGAAAAAGTCCCCAGTAATCTCACATATGGCTCCTGTAAAGTTTTAGAAAGAGATCTCAATAATGCCTCAATCTGTGCTCAGATTTGCTGACACTCAAATACATATTTAAACCTAATTATAGGATTTACGCATTTCAATTTCATTAAAATACTCCATGACGTTGTATTTGTGTAATGTTTAACAAAATGCAAGTAATAAAACTACAATATGCATTTTTTTATTGATTTGATTAACGATCGCTCAGTTCAATTTGATGGAATTTTGTTATGAAATTAAAATGCGTAAATCTTAATAAAAATATATAGTTTTAGATATGAACATTTCTCATTCAATTCTTCCAAAACCTAATTTTCTGAGTGGTAATATCCACATGAATGCTTTACCTCACATTGTCTCATTTGTTTCTACTTTTATTTATCCTAAGGAATTTTAAGATATACCTCTGAGACAAAGACGATACTTAAATGAAATAAAATTTCCTGAGAGATCAACCTCTGAGAAATAATACTTTCCTCTGGGCATGTCAAGAAAAGGAGAGCTGTGTCTTTAAATGTGCATGTTTGTTTTGTGACCACTAGATGGAAGACTTGTGAAGACCAACTGGGGAAATCAGCACAGAGATCTTTTTAACCAAAATCTAGAGTTTGGATCGGCACTTCCATCTTCTTATGAACTGTTATCGACATTTTTGTCTGTTTAGGGGTTTTGAGTTGCTGTATGGTTCTTTGGAGGTTAATAAAGCTCTTGATTTTGCATTACAGGCAATCAGATCGGTGTACTGGTTTCTGGGTTCTTTAAAGAACCAATACATGAAGAACTAAAGAATGAAAAGTTCCATGCAGAACTGTTAAAGTTCCTCCTATAACATCAGACTGTAAAACTCCATTTGGTTCAAGGCTTTTGAAAGAACTTTCTAGTATTAATGTTTTCAGTTCATCCTGAGGGTAACTGTCAAACATGTCTTAACACATAACACATTGTTTTGTTCTTATTAATGATAACATCGGCCTGTGTTGAACACAATTCAAGGGTTTACAAATGTCAAATATTTCCATGTTCAAAGTTCAGATACCAAACAGCCTCTCACCGGTTTTTCTGGCATGTAAGGGAGCGTTAACTCACCGTTGGTTAGGTCGGGTGAGACCAAGTTCAGACTTTCTGTGAATACAAACAAAAACCACTTGAGTGAGCGCCAATCCAGATGACAAACTACAGGCTGTGTCTCAGAAACACTCACCTGTCGGGGCCTCGTCCGAAGTTGAATCGTGATCTGTGAATCAAAGGAGGAGTTTGTAGTTAAATGCGTGTTTAATCAAATACCTACGAAGGATTTTCACAGATTTGCCAGACATGTTTTAATGTTTGTAGTATAGATTATGTGTACCTGTTGCAAACATGGCTTGGGCCCCCTCATCCACTAAAACAAGACACAAAGGGAAAAAAAATATTTAAAATCAATGCATTTTTTGTTTTTTTAATTATAGGAAGTATTTATTTCATATTGGACACACTTTTTCAATATGCAGTACACAGATTTTCTTATCACAATAAATTCTGAAACTTCAATAATAAATATAGATGATTAAATGCTCCGTAATGTATTTGTGTTGTTTATAAAGACCATAAATGCATTACTATAGTAATAATAATTACTAATATAGTAATATAATATATGATGTATTATTTATGTTACAGTATGCACTATAAAATTGTATAGAATATACAGTGTGTGTATATATATCTATATATCTGTATTTGTAAATAATACTACTATTCTGTTATATGCTATACTGTTGGATATATATTGTACTGTACTGAACATACAGTAGTATATTTACTGTATATTACATATAATTAACCAGATTGTTCGTGATTGTTTGAAGATATTCTAAATTTAAATAAAAATCAAATAAATAAAACAAATAAAAGCTCAATAAAATTCCTGTGAATAATAATAGTCTAGCAGAGTGAAAATCTGTAGCTTTTTGCTAACTCACTTGTATTGGGGTAAAATAATAATAATAATAATAATAAAAATGCATAACAAATCATTTTCCATGCAAAGTCACCTGGTTCAAGGTCGGCATCAACCAGTACCAGAGCCATTGAGCAGAGGATGAGAATGTTCCTATGTCATAATAAACACATTTAATAACAACATCAACAAACACAGGTAAATGCTGGCATGGAGCTGTTTTGCATAGTCCCAATTCACAGTTCATGTTTTCTTAGAAATCTCTGAAGTCTGCATGTAACTGAAGTCGAAGAGATTTTGCAATTGAGGCCAAAATAATCTGAACATGATTCCCTATACAGTAATGATAGTTGACAGCTTTGGAAACTAAACAAAGAATGGCAGAATGACAAACAAGAATGTCTATAGCTCTAAATATACAAGATCTGCTCCAACACAATTTGAGTTTTATACACTAACTTGAAAAGCATTTAAATGATTGTATGTCTGCAACAGTTAACAGTATTAACATTTTATGACTAGACTTTTCTGTACTGTTGTGCATAAAAAAAAATTTGTTTCTACAAAGTGACTCAAAATGAAACAGCAGGCCACATATGCTTTTAAAGCACATTTCATTATTTTAAATGGATTTTTAAAATCACAGTATTTGATTATCAGCTCTAGAAAAGGAGGGCAAATTGCACATTACAGCAACTGAATTAAACACTGTTTAAATATTTAAAAGTAAACAATGTGTCAGATGAAATGAGATTTCCATCTCTATAAAGATATTAATAGATTCCAGTACAGTACTTTTATCTATGATGTCATAATCGATGATGTAACATAATTATAAACCCACAATTATAACAATGTGCTCCTGTGATCAAAAGGAAACATTGATTGTTATTGCTGAATGTGTTGCTTTTTGACGCTAGAGTCCTAATTAGACGGACGTTGTTGAAATGTTGTCAGTGTCTTACCTGGTCAGCATGGCTGGAGGTCAGATACAGGGTCCTGTGTACAGTACACAATTGAGTATTGTACTTGAACTGGTCCTGTGGCGACACTAGCCGTCAAGGCTTTTATACCTCTTGAAAGGCCATTAAGAATGTGGGAGGGGAGGGTCTTTTATTGTGAAAGAAAAGACGAGGGAAAAACGGCGTCATCTTGAATTACATTAATTGCATGGCTTAATGTAAGGATTCATATGTCTCCCTCCATTGTACACTCCCACTAAAAGATTCTTTATCGCTTCCACTAAGGGGAAATCTTTACCTCACAATAAACCCTTTGTTGCCTGCTCTGAATTTAACACTTGAATATCCCCCCACGTAATGAAAATGACCCTAAATATTTTCTCTCCCTCTCTCTGAAACGGTTTCGTTTCCGTGAAAAGTTCAGTGTTTACGTTACAATGGCGTATGTAGGAAGCGAGATTGGTGCCAAGTACAAAGTCATTGTTGGCTCCTGTGAGCTGATCATTGATATGATGACGGCAGGCTTTGAACTGTCGACCCGAACATGCCAATCTGACGTGTGTGCCACAAGTACCCCTAATAGGCCCGCTGAGGTTTTACTCAATAAGGGGGATTCCCTGGGTCATCAAGGGCAGTATTTGGAGAGAAATGCAAACCTAAATGCTCTGTAAAGCAATAGCAACCTGGCATGACATAAATAGAATTTGCCCTTGTTAAAAGGTTGGTGTTGGGGAAATGGCGCTTGTTTTTTTGGCCTCTTGTTGTCAAGATGCCAGAGATACGGTTGCCCACCACTGATGGAGGTATTAGAGCTCAATGCTGCGGGAGAAACTCAGACAAACTCTGCTGATCCGTGTTCAGGAAATTCCACTTTTTTCCTACGGATCCTTGAGATTAATTTTGAGTATCGAAAACAGTCTCCGGTAACAACCTGTTGTTTTTTGGTACAGTGGGTAACAGAAACGTTTTCAATAGGTTGGGAATCTACCCCAAAAGGTTGGGAATTTGCCCTCAGGTCAGGTTTACACTTGGAAAGAGTGAAAGGTGATTTGAGACATATGATGTAAGAAAAGACTTCTGGAATTCATGCAGATGAACAGATCCTCTATATTTTTCACTGATATGCAGGAGGGGCCCAAAAGTGGAAGACCAGATTGCAATTTTTTTTTAATGTAGATTGGAAAGAAACAGAAAGTTTTAGGATTTCCATAAATGGAAAAAGTAATTATATAAAATAATATATATATATATATATTATATAATATATATGCATAATATTGATTACTACAAAAATTTGTTTGACTCTTCCCTCCTTTTCTTTAAAAACCCCCCACAAAAAACAACATCTGGGTTACAGTGAGGCACCAATTTCCAGGCCCCATTCAGAGTTCAAAACAGATATACAGTATAAAGCTAGTCAACTCAATGTAACCAACATTTTTGCTTCTTTTTTTGTTCAAATATACACAGATTTGTCACATTTCTGAAATTCCCAAAAATTAAATTCCGTTCACTTTCATGTCAGTCCAAACCCACATGACTGTTTTTCCTCTGTGGATCACAAAAAGAGATGTTAGGCAGAATGTTATAGACACAGCCTCAGTCACCATTTACTTTCACTGCACTACTTTCATTCAATTAAAGTGAATGGTGACTGAGACTAAACATTCTGACTAATTCTAAATCATTTGTGTTCCATGGAAGAAACAACATGAGTGTGAGAAAATCACCATTTTTGGGTTGAACTGACGCTTTAACTCCATTGCACAATAAGTCAGATTTCCTTGCTTCCATTGGAGCAAACAAGATGCCCTTTGGAACATTCTCAGATCATGCTGGAATATCATGGATCATCAGGTCTAACACAAACTTGTGGTGCCCATTTCAACGGTTCAGTTCTGTAGGGCCTACTTTTTTTAATCTATTTCATTTCAGGATGTCAACAAACGTTTCTAGACCCAAAACATGTAATAGGTTGCTCTGACACAAGCGTAGATCTCAATAAAGCACGTTAGGAAAAGGCAGACATTCCATATGCGATGTTCGGACATGGCTAAGACTAAATCCCTTGTACATCCCAAGAAGAGGCTCATCCGTTGGTGGACATTCGATCTGTTGGCTATTTTTCCTTTTTATCAGACGGAACTACTGCCAATGGAAATGAATGGGCCGTCTCTAGACAAGACAGGAAGTCTACCCATCTGGGTTTTACCTTTCCCACATTTCTAAGGGTGCCTGTGGTAAAATGGAACGGGTCGTTCTGGAGCAGAACAGGGGTTAGAGTTTTGATAATGGGAGAAAGTGGTCCTGTGTAATAGAGTTACATTTGACATGTCCTCCACTCTGGTATTTAGAACAGGGCTCTATCAAAGGAGTCCTCTGTCTGCACTCTAAAAGGATTTTTCTCTTTAAAAGTGTAAATGGATAATTAACCGTTGAGGATTCCTCACTAGGCCACATTATGGCCGCTTTGCTGTCTTTTCAAGAAACACACTCGTGAGGGAAGTCTTTGAAAGGTCAGATTTACGTGTGTATGTGAAAAAGGCCCAAGGGCACACGGGACCCCTGGATTGTTTCATTTTTAACATGGGAGGCTGAAAGGAAATTGCTGGAAGCACAGAATGTACTCTCATGCCATACGAAAAAAAGAAAATAAACGCACCGCTGCTCTTTACATTAGTGAGTACAACCTCGCTTTGGGTTACAAGACTATCAGGACTGTTTGAACTTAGAAACCTCTGACTGTTGTGGGACAGTTCAAGATGTAGGAAGCAAAGGTGATAATAAACCAAACATTTAAATAAATCTTATGTCCCAGTGAAATGAGCAGACTATAAGCTAAAGGAATATTCCGGGTTCAGGACAAGTCAATACAGTATCAGTGAGGTATGTACAGTGGAAGTGAATGGGGCCAGTCCATAAACATAGAGGCTTCGTTGCCATGATAACAAAGTTGCAATTTTGGATATAACTTTACACAGATATGGCTAGTAAACCGATAAAATCATGTTAACATGAATAATGTTTACATGCTGTTGCGGTACTTTGGAAAAAGTGAGTATTTTAATGTTTTTGGACTAGCCCCATAAACTTCCATTGTCAGTCAATTTCTGCTTTTGCTCTCGCTTTTTTTTATAGCCAAAAATGCTGTCGAATGAACTTAGCTTCTGTTGAACTCAAAATATTCCTGTAATACTGTAACATGGTTTGTGTATGTGGTTGGTAACAAGAAATGACCTTTTCCCGTGACATTTCTACCCTGCCAACCAGGCAAATGAACTGTCATAATTTCAAGGCACCTTCCATCGCCTTCTATCATCATGAAAAAATTACACTCTTCAACCAGCACATACCAGACAGGATTTATTCAGGAGCGGATGGAATTGAATAGCTTTTTAATATAGACAGAGTATCACATGAGGCCGGTGTGATCCCCCGCACAATAGGCAGAATAATCTATGGACAATTACTCAGCATTCTCTCAAGTTTACTTTCACAGATATTAAAATGCAAAGCTGTCCTGGTATTATATTTTAGAAGATGCATTAAATCAAATCACATAATTGTTTTGTTCAGACAACAATAGCTTTGGGTTTCTGAAAAGAAGTCTATGTGTTCTGTTTTGTTGGTTATATTTCTATAATAGACTCAGACTCATAGAATCAGATTTAAGGTGGTACATTAAGTGGAATGTTCTTGCTAAACTGACACCAGATATGCATTACGCTGTATAGTAAATGTTTCTATCCCAATATATTTAGAGAGTCAGTGTGTATTTGTTACGATCCTCACCGTCTTTGGTTTGTTTACCTTTTTATTTAAGCTTTTGTCACCTTTTATGTTCCACATTGTTTGTTTATGCACTAAGTTTTGGCACTTTTTATGTTCCGTATTGCCTTTTGTTTTGTGCACTCTTATTTTGAAGTTTTGTCATGTCCTGTTTTCCCCCCTTGTCTATGTGTCCGGTCCTCATTGGTTTATTGTTTGATTACTTTATTATCTGTCCTAGTTTGGTCATTGGTTTTAGTTAACTGCCCTTTTACCTCGTTATGAGTTCTGTTTGTCCATTGGTTTATGTTTTCCCTTGTTTTGTATTTAAGCCCTGATGTTCACCTTGTCCTTTGTTGGTCGTTGTTCAACGTTTGATGAAGTTGTTCTGTTCATGCTGTCCCTGAATCCTGCCTTGGCCTGTGTTCCTGCCTACGCCTTCCTTGCAAGACCCCCGTGTTATTTTCTTGTATTCATTCCTTTATTTTCCCCTCGTGGATGCTTTATTTGTTCCTGCCTTTGTTTTTGCCTTTACTTTTGAATATCCCAATAAAGCTGCGTTTGGATCCTTACTCCCTCGTCTGCCCTCTTCATAACAGAATGACCAAACCAAACATGGATCCAGCAGCGTTTTTCGTAGAGCTTGCTAGGGCAAACCTGACCGTACGCGAGTTCTCCTATTTCTTTTCCAACGTGGCCAGCTGCTCCGGTTGGGACGACCAGGTCCTAAAGAGCATATACAGGTACAACGTACCCGTTCGCCCAAGGAGAGAATTGCCGGAGATCGAGGATTGCACCTTGCAAGAGTATGTGGACCTGATTGTGGAGACCTACGCTGCAGGGGAGCCGCCTCTCTCAATTCCGGGCAGGGCCCCCGGGTGTCCCACGCCTACCACGGCCAACACACCCCCAGTCTCGTCTGCCCCAGGGCCAGTGATGACAACCCCATCCGCCAGGAGAAGGAGGAGAAGAGGAAAGGCTTCCGCTCCTCAGTCTCTGCCTGCCACGGCCAACGAGCCAACGCCCACGCCTGCCACGGCCAACGAGCCAACGCCCACGCCTGCCACGGCCAACGAGCTGGAAGCCTCGTCCGTCCCAGAGCCGGCGTTGCCAGCCTCGTCCGTCCCAGAGCCGGCGTTGCCAGCCTCGTCCGTCCAAGAGCCAGAGCCAGCGCCTGTAGCCTCGACCGTCCAAGAGCCAGAGCCAGCGCCTGTAGCCTCGACCGTCCAAGAGCCAGAGCCAGCGCCTGTAGCCTCGACCGTCCAAGAGCCAGAGCCAGCGCCTGTAGCCTCGACCGTCCAAGAGCCAGAGCCAGCGCCTGTAGCCTCGACCGTCCAAGAGCCAGAGCCAGCGCCTGTAGCCTCGACCGTCCAAGAGCCAGAGCCAGCGCCTGTAGCCTCGACCGTCCAAGAGCCAGAGCCAGCGCCTGTAGCCTCGACCGTCCAAGAGCCAGAGCCAGCGCCTGTAGCCTCGACCGTCCAAGAGCCAGAGCCAGCGCCTGTAGCCTCGACCGTCCAAGAGCCAGAGCCAGCGCCTGTAGCCTCGACCGTCCAAGAGCCAGAGCCAGCGCCTGTAGCCTCGACCGTCCAAGAGCCAGAGCCAGCGCCTGTAGCCTCGACCGTCCAAGAGCCAGAGCCAGCGCCTGTAGCCTCGACCGTCCAAGAATCATCCCCCCTTGAGCTTCCCAGCGCTCCGCCTCCCGAGCTTCCCAGCGCTCCGCCTCCCGAGCTTCCCAGCGCTCCGCCTCCCGAGCTTCCCAGCGCTCCGCCTCCCGAGCTTCCCAGCGCTCCGCCTCCCGAGCTTCCCAGCGCTCCGCCTCCCGAGCCACCCAGCGCTCCGCCTCCAGAGCTTTCCACAGCTCCGCCTCCAGAGCTTTCCACAGCTCCGCCTCTCGAGTCACCCAGCACACTGCTTCTCGAGCCTTCGAGACCAAGGTCAAGGCCTCCCACGCCTCAGCCACCCGAGCCTTCCACACCCCTGTCTCCCGAGCCCTCCGCGCCTCTGCTGCCAGAGTCCCCCAGGTCTCCACCTCAGAGGACTGCCTCGGCTCTGCCTGCAGCTGCTCCGCCTTCCACGGCTCTGTCTGCTCCACCTCCCACGGCTCTGCCTTTGCCTACTAGAACCCCAGGACCTTCCAAGCCTCCTTGGTCACCGCCCACCATGGCACCGTCCCTGGGGGCCTCCTCGACTCCTCCCAGGCCTTCTGACCCTGTCGTGTGGCCTCCTCCCAGGCCTTCTGATCCTGTCCTGTGGCCTCCTCCCTGGCCTTCTGACCCTGTCCTGTGGCCTCCTCCCTGGCCTTCTGACCCTGTCCTGTGGCCTCCTCCCTGGCCTTCTGACCCTGTCTCGCGGCCTTCTCCCTGGCCTTCTGACCCTATCCTGTGGCCTCCTCCCTGGCCTTCTGACCCTGTCTCGCGGCCTCCTCCCTGGCCTTCTGACCCTGTCTCGCGGCCTCCTCCCTGGCCTACTGACCCTGTCCTGTGGCCCTCTCCTTGGCCTCCTGACCCTGTCCCTGTCACGTGGCCCTCTCCTTGGCCTCCTGACCCTGTCCCGGTCCTGAGGCCATCTCCTAAGCCTCCTGACCCTTCCCTAGCCCTCAGGCCATCTCCTAAGCCTCCTGACCCTTCCCTAGCCCTGAGGCCATCTCCTAAGCCTCCTGACCCTGCCCTAGCCCTGTGGCCACCTCCTAGACCTCCTGACCCTGGCCTAGCCCTGTGGCCATCTCCTAGACCCCTTGACCTGATCCCTGCCCTACAGCCACCTCCCCGGCCTCCAGACCCAGTCCCTGCCATAGGGCTGCCTCCCTGGCCACCTGACCCAATCCCTGCCCTACGACCACCTCCCCGGCCTCCTGACCCAGTCCCTGCCCTATGGATTGCCCCCTGACCCAGTTTCGACCCCGCAACTTCCCAGTCTTCCCGACCCGGTCCCCTCTGTCCAAGTCTTGTCCCTCTGTGCCCCTCGTGTTCCCTAGATCTACCTGTTCGTCCTCGTTTTGCCCCTCCTTTGGTTAGGAGCGTCTGGGATCCGCTCCTTAAAGGGGGGGCTCTGTTACGATCCTCACCGTCTTTGGTTTGTTTACCTTTTTATTTAAGCTTTTGTCACCTTTTATGTTCCACATTGTTTGTTTAGGCACTAAGTTTTGGCACTTTTTATGTTCCGTATTGCCTTTTGTTTTGTGCACTCTTATTTTGAAGTTTTGTCATGTCCTGTTTTCCCCCCTTGTCTATGTGTCCGGTCCTCATTGGTTTATTGTTTGATTACTTTATTATCTGTCCTAGTTTGGTCATTGGTTTTAGTTAACTGCCCTTTTACCTCGTTATGAGTTCTGTTTGTCCATTGGTTTATGTTTTCCCTTGTTTTGTATTTAAGCCCTGATGTTCACCTTGTCCTTTGTTGGTCGTTGTTCAACGTTTGATGAAGTTGTTCTGTTCATGCTGTCCCTGAATCCTGCCTTGGCCTGTGTTCCTGCCTACGCCTTCCTTGCAAGACCCCCGTGTTATTTTCTTGTATTCATTCCTTTATTTTCCCCTCGTGGATGCTTTATTTGTTCCTGCCTTTGTTTTTGCCTTTACTTTTGAATATCCCAATAAAGCTGCGTTTGGATCCTTACTCCCTCGTCTGCCCTCTTCATAACAGTATTCATCTAGATGAAGTTGAGTTCAATTTCAGAGTAAAACAAGATTCTTCCATCGGTTGCCCGCTGAGTTCAAGCCCACATTAGGTTGGATTACAAATGGTCAAATATGTGCAAATGAGTTGCCTGTCATCGGGGGCTGTAAATTAGCCCATAACATCAGATTTCTTGACAGTTATCCATTAAGTTGTCAGACAGGCATTCATAGCCTGCTTACAGTATATTTCCCCTGTGTGTCCCACTTCAGGTTTGTAATTCTGTCATCTTAATTAAAGTTGGAAATGATACCAAAAACACTTTAAATGGAGAACAGATAATCCACTGGGCATCCCACACATTCAGTGCTGAGTCACATGATGCTAAGCAGAACTTCTGATTGGTTGGTACAGCATGCCATGATGATATTTACCTGAAATGAAAACACTCTTGTCCATCCATCCAGTGTATAGTTCTGTAAAAAACAATAAATTGTACCTCCTCACACTAACACTGCAAGTTCCCATCTTCTTGGTGGACATCCTGTTGCTCTTGTTGGTCTGGCCAGAGATTTAGCAGACATCAGAAACATTCCTTGTCATAGATACAGTATTTATGTGATAAGGCCGAGCTTCCTCCACCTACGACGGTTGGCGAAAGCTAAATCTTTTCTCTCTGCAAACTTTGAAATTGTGATTCATTCCTTCATTTCATCACACCTAGACTATTGTAATTCTCTCTATACTGGCGTAAACAAGTCTTCTGTATCTCATCTTCAAATAGTCCAAAACACTGCAGCTAGACTTCTGACAAGCAGATGTAATTATGCAAATATTACCCTATTTTGATTTCACTGCAATGGTTGCCTGTTTGATACAGAATGATTTTAAGATTTTAGACTGCATTATTTGTCTACAAATCATTGAATAACCAGTCGCCTACACATCTCTCTGATTTGCTGCACCCACGCAATCCTTTAACATCTCTTGGATCAGGGGATCTCAGGCTGCTCTCTGTTCTGAGCCTTTGCCATAGCAGGCCTTAAGCTCAGGAACAGCCTGCCACTTCCTGATAGAACTGTGCCATCTCTATCGGTATTTAAATCAATGCTTAAAACATATCTATATTCATTGGCCATTAATTTACCTTGAACCCTTACTCTGATGTGTTTATATCACTTTTATCTTTCTGCCTGTGACTGACTTTTATTGTCTCTTTTTATCTGCTGTTATACCTGCTTTTGTGCAGCACTTTTGGTCAACTCTGGTTGTTTTTAAATGTGCTTTATAAATAAATGTGACTTGACTTGACTTATTCAACAGCTCAGTCTTGTGGAATGGCAAAAAATTGCTTACAGCACCTTGTGTTGTTTAAAAAATGTATCCAGAGGTCCTTAGAGGACAAAAATGTCTGCGTCAAAAACTGCCATAATATTATACAAGAATGTTATTTTTCACTTTTAATTAGTTCTGATCATAACAAATATTCAATCATTTTCAGGATTTTATTCATTTAAATGCCAGTTTGTTTACATACTGCCACTGTTGTTTTTTACAAACACACACACACACACACACACACACACACACACGTTCCATGTTTTATGGGGACTTTCCATAGACATAATGATTTTTACAATGTACATACTATATATTCTATCCCCTAACCCTACCCCTAAACCTCACAGAAAACTTTCTGCATTTTTTAATTTTCAAAAAACATAATTTAGTATGATTTATAAGCTGTTTTCCTCATGGGGACCGACAAAATGTCCCCACAATGTCGGGGACATTGACATTTGGTCCCCATAAAGTGATAAATACATGCTCTCTCTCTCTCTCTCACACACACACACACTCACACACACACACACACACACACACACACACACATTCTGACATCCAGAACACACCCACACAATTTTAGCTGCATCATTTATTCAGCTGGCCTGCATTGCTCTATAATACAGCAAACAGAAAAAAAGCATGTATTTGCTCCATAGGCTAAACATGACAAAAATAGCGCCACCTGGTGGAAAATATATATTTAAAAAAATCATTTGAAGCCAGTGCTCCAGAATGAAAGCATAATATCATGGAATTCATGATTTTATGCTTTAATGGCACTGGGATCAGATATTGCAGTTTAATGGGTTTCAATGGGGACATTTTGTCCTGAAGGTCCCGAGTGTAACTATATTGTGTACACAGTGTATTATAGATGTATTACAGGAACTGAGGTTGAAATATCAAAATGCCCCCAAGAATACAAACCTTTGGCAAAATGTATGCCGTTGCCATAGACACAACCAAAATGATCGAAAAAAACCAAAATGTCTCAAAGATTGCACATGGGTTAATCATTTAGGACAATTATGTTTTGCAATGAACCATTTTCTCTTCTTAATTTTGTATTTCTCATCTATAGATGTTTTGATAACTTTTTTTCACTAAGGGAGCGCATATGGAGTTGCAGCACAAGCAAGTTATGCAGAGTGTACGGGCTGGACTATACTGTAGAATAGATCTTCTCTCAGTGGGCGAAAGCAACATTTGTTGTTTGAGTGGAAAAGGGCTAGAAAACAGCATTATGGGCAGATCGAACCTAAAGTATCGATACATCAGATCCTCACACAAAAATATTGATTCTAAAAAAAATATATATTTTCTTTAATCTAATTATATATATTATTTGGTTACCATGAACATGAACAATAATCATAAGCTTGAAAGAGAAATAAAAAGTTTAACATCACAAGGCTCATTCAAACATGAGGGATCAGAGATGAATGTAGAGATGAGGATCGAAAGACAGAGAAACAGCTTCTGGAGTAAATTCATGCTAAAATAACAACATATCTAAAGGTGACATTTCTTATGAGTTTGTGGGTGACTGTTGCTAATAAATAATTAAATAAAATAGTTAACCATGGTGGTAGTGTAGTAACCATGTTTTTTTAGTTTTTAGTTTTATGGGCTGAAACCGTGGTTTACTACAGTAATATTGTAGTAGTAACCAGTTAATTGCATGGTAACAATGGTTTAATTATATAATAATAATAATTTTTCTTTTTTGTTTACATTTGTGAGCCTAAACAGAAAACTGTTAGACTTCTATTTTGTTTACCCTTACAAAAAAATAACCATGATTTCAATACAGTAACTATAGTTTAACCTAGGTAAATTTTTGTAAGGATAAACAAAATAGAAGCCTAATAATTTCCTGTTTAGGCTCACAAATATAAAATAATAATAATAATTATTATGACATGAATTATGGCTACAGTTAATATATTAAATTACCAATTTTATCCCCAAAAATCGCAAAAAAAATAAATAAAAAAAAAATAAATACAAAATAGAAGTATCGGTATTGGTATTGATATCGGAATCGACGATATCGAACTTGAAATTATTGATATCGGATCGAAAAATCAACAACAAGTGGTATCGCCTATAGACATATACATTTTTTTTATTATTATTATTTATAGAAAAATTCAAACAAAAATACATACAGAAGGATCACAATGTACTTACTGTTACAATCATAGACATATAAATACATTCCTGTATCGCCCTTCAGAGCATCTTTGAGCGGAAATCTGCATCTGGTATCAGTGAGAGCGCCAATGTTTGGCGCCCCCTGCAGGATTGGAGGAGCAACGCGTTTCCTCGCACTAACTTCGCCGCCGTATAACCAGAGAACTGAGAGGTAACACTAACCGCCCTTAATTGTATCCATTTATGCCTTTGAACACGGTCTTTTACCGAATATGGGGTTTTATAACGATGAAGTGGGTGATAAGGGAGGTTTATATTGTGTATTTCGTCCCATCGTGTCTTTTAAAAGGTTTAATCTGTAGACTATGAAATGTTAGCATGCTGCGGCTAACGTGATGAATCGATATGCTAGATATATAAAAGACAAATTGTTTGTTTAATGGGTATTCGGCATTTATGCGATGTCTTAAAATGTGCTTAAGTGTAGATTTATTTGAAAATAAACAAGCTTATTTGTTGTGAGAGTTTAAATATAATACAGGCTCTGTTGCTATAGCTGCTAACTGATGCTGCATATCATGATCTGAATGAGTGTCTGAGACTCATGATTTTAGTATTTTATTTAATGTCGAATCCCCTCTTGACCCTCAAACAAAAGCATAGAAATTAACATTTTACACTCTATCATCCCTGTGTGATGTTTGAAGAAGCTAGAGATTATGCTAGTCTCATTGGCGACTGGTTTTATGGGATGGAAAACGTTTCTAAAACAGGTAAATGTGTATATTTGTAAATGTATTATTATTGTTTTTTGTTTTATGCATTTATAGGTTGTGTACATCATGTCGGATGGGGTGAACTGGTTTATTGGTCTAATCCAAGGAGAAATTGATCCTAAAGCATGATTAATGCTTATAAATATCATTTTGTATAGTTTTATTTGACCGTTGTGTAGTTATATTTGTCCTATCATGGCATGCACTGTGGCTGTGCATATATATATATATATATATATATATATATATATATATATATATATATATATATATATAATTATTAATAATAATAATAATATTATTATTTATTTCTTTTTTATTGAGGATAGTAAATTTGGGCATTGAGCATATTTTGCTGCACAGTGACCAATGTTGGGTGTAATGCTTTACTAAGTAATTAATTACTGTAATTAAATTACTTTTTCATTGAAAAAACGAAGGGATTACTCATAATTTCAATAATGTTATTACAGTTACTTCTGATGTAATTGCATTAAATTTTGTATAGTCTGTAGAACAATTCTATATAAAACAATAGTGAATTTAAAATCGAAATTTAACGTCTAATGTAAAAAAAATGCTGCCCCCTTAAATTCTTTGGCCAGCTCATGAATAATTGATTTGATTTTATGATCTATTTGAAAGAATTAAAAGAACAGTTTCATGTTTATCATGTTATTTATGTTGTATTTTTCATCTGGTCGAGGGTTTTAGAAAGTAATTGGCAATAAGAAATGCAATTACTTTTGAGACAGCGTAATTAGTACTGTAATCTCATTACGCTGCAGAAGATGTAATTAGTAGTTAGTAATTAATTACTTTTTAGAGTAACTTACCCAACTCTGACAAGGACTGACAGTTTCATTCAGACCAGAAGGCTGCTTGTCACAATACCAGAATTTCAGTAGTTGGTACTGATAGAAGTACAATTTTATGATTCTGGATACCAATTTCGATACCACTGAAAAAAACAAACAGGTGATTTGCGATTGAACACTCCTTTAGCCTATTAAAATATTTCCTTCTCTTATTAAAATTCTCTCATCATTTACTCATCAACATGATATCCCAGGTGTGTTTGACTTTCTTTCTTCACCAGAACATATTTAAAGAAAACATTTCTCAGCTCAGTAGGTCCTTAAAATGCAAGTGGATGGACTTTTGAAGCTAAAAAAAAATCACAGACAGTCAGTATAAATGTCATCCATACGACTGCAGTGGTTCAATTAATCGCTTGAAAAGTGATGCAATCACTTTTGGTGTGAAAAAATATCCAAATTTGGATATTTGGGTCATCTTGGACTTACAGTGACACCAACAGTTTATTTCAATTGTATTATCAAAATGGTGTTTAAATAAATAAATAAATTAAATTTTTAATCAAATGAAAATATAACAATTAACTTTAAACATGATAATGTCTCATTTTTTATCAAATGAAGTGCTTATATACAGAACCTCACAGCACAATCCAAAATACAACATTGGAGTTATATTTTTTCAAAGATAAGTGCTGCATAAGAGGATCACAGATGTTAGATACTGCTTAAGTGTAGTACAGTTACTACTGATTTATTATTTGTAGTAGTATTACAGTGAATATTACATTACTTTACAGTAGGGATATATTTCCGTCATACTCTATTCCTATAAATGTAGCTTTTATTTTGAAGGAGCTTTTATTATTTATATATTAAGTGCTTCTCTGTTATTTTGACCAAGGAGCTCTGCCGTTACGAAGGCAGCTTCCCACTCCGGAAAAGACAATCGCTGTATGACTCAAAGTGATTATTAAACAGCAAAAGGCTGCTCTTTTATTAAATAAGTATGTATTCTATATGTGCCTCGCACTACAACCTGAATTTGCACTCTGTTTGCTGTCACCTGCTACAAACGGGTGTGCGATGCTCATGATGGTGTTTTCCCTGTATGAGCCAATGAGGGAGGAGCTTTCACTGTCTCCACATTCACAAGTGCTCAAATATGAATAACATGCAAACACTATCTCATTAAATCACAGCATTTGTGGTTCAATAATCTCACTAGGATAAAATGTGATTTTAATTTGTGGGCTGAATGTTTATGTAATTGTTACCAGGCCTGCTCGACCCGCCCCGAGCGGGATTTGAACCGGCGTCTCCTGCATGGGAGGCGGGCTCGCTAACATGGAGGCTATCAGCTACAGCCCCTAGCATCAGTTGCTAGTGTGCCTATTGAGGCCATGGGAGTGAGGTTTACACACTGCACAGCTATCTACCAGCTGGCTACCATTACATAATGACAGTCATATGTCAGATGTATTGGTTTTTAGTATCAGTACATGAATGCGGTATCTGACCTGATACCAATACCAGTATCGGGACATCCCTAATGTAAAGTGATACAATCAAATACAAATGATTGACAATTGTTTGATGACAGCTCATTGCCTTGTGGAATGAGGTAAACACTACAGTGACAATTTGTTATCTCTACAATAGTCAAGCAAGTCTTTATATCCAAAATGCTTATATCCTTCCGCTCAGCCCTAGTGCAGGGTGCAACTTCAAGCACTTCTGTCACTCCGCGCACATCTGTGTCCCACATTAGAAGCATATTTAGCACTTCTAAAGCGAGATGAATATCAAGGTTGCTGCATCGCAGGACGGAAATGCATGCGGTTGTGGCTGACTTTAGAGCGTAAAAATAAAGGTTCATCTTAAATATACATTGACCTTTACACGTTGTATCGATGACATCGCATCGTTGACTAATTGATTGATGCATCGATTCAGATCGATGGATCGTTACACCGCTAATATCTGGATATTTTGCAGAAAACTTAAAACATATTTTTAATATTGTTCTCATTCCTCTCAACAACTTTAAATCAATAGTTTTTAATTTGTCTTTCGCAGTGCTTCATGGGAGTGTAGTTCAGTCCCTCATTTAAGAACTTAAGTACACAGTCTTGATACTGTTGTCTTTTTGTCTGAATTTTCAAATACATTTTTACAATTAGCGATTCACACTTTGGAGCTGGTTGGTTTGGGTTATGGCGTAGACATTTTTTTTTATGGAGGATTTCATAAAATCCCTATGGAAATAATGAATGTGAATAGTACTTCCGGAGCCAAAGTGTGAGGGGACTGATGCACTCTATTGCACTCTTTGAAATGTTGTCTTACACATTGGGGCGCATGTGTCATAACTGTGTCCAAATATTTGATCCTCGTCCGTGCCTAGATTATATCATGTAATGTTTGGTCTGAGATAAAAGTAATGGCTGCTAGTGAATACAGACATTGTGTGTTTGAAAGAAACATGTGATATCAAGTTCAGCACTTTGTTCTCTACACTGAGGTAGCCTTATGGGAAGGCATGAATCTACGTAATGGTGCTCAAACCTAAATCTTATGGAGTAAAACAAAAATATCCATTGTTACTGATGGTGCTGTTCTGTGTATGCTGTTTAGCGTCATTGTATTTGTGTTCCAGCATCCCTGATATCTGCAGTGCTCATACATAGTTATAATATGAGCAGGATCCATCCACTAGGAATATTTTAGTATGATGCTGTGACTACTTTGGCACAAGAACACGTTTAAGAACTGTTAACGAAACCGAAAGTCGGGATCATCCGGTTCTGGGATTTTTTCAATAAAGATATTGGTTTTTGATTATAACTGGGTCTCCATTCCCAACCCTACATGTCCTTATAATGTGTATATGTGTGTTTGGCCCTGTATTTTGTTTTCAGCCACCCTGAAAGAATCTGCTAACATCTTTTGGACCACGGTGGTCAAGTCTTCCTTGTTCTGCTTGCACCTAGATTAAAACTTTCCCCTTATCTGGGCAGAATTTCAGAAGCTTAATCCAATTTTATGGACAGTCAGGGGTCTGTGTCATCACTAAGGACTTGTACAGCCAAAAACCCCTGGTTTCCTTTCATTCTTTACCATTGTACATGCAAATGGGCACACAGGCCCTGAGCCTTTTATTGCAGTGTAACACTGTCCAATTTATCGATGTTGGTTTTCTTGTTAGCTCTGACCTGGATTGATTCTTTCTGTGTGTTCACAGCCCAGACAAGAGCAGCCACACGTCCATATCATGTCCGGCCCTGTCACGAGTCGATCCCGTGTTTATCCAGACGTCAACACACAGAGACCACGAGAATACTGGGACTATGAATCTCACGTCGTAGAGTGGGGGTAAGTTTAAAGACGGGGGTGTCATTCAGATGGGTAATGAGGATTCAGCACAAGCTGTGATCTTGATGAAGGATTAAGTGTGACCTGACCTTTTCTGAAGCTATACTGTATTTAGCAGTTTGGGCGTAAAACTGGTCAAGTTCACACAAGGAAACCAATTTTCTTCTTTATACTCTATATTTGATGACAATGTGAGCTTTATTTGAAACATCTACATTTTATGTATTTCATTTTGACAGCAATCAAGATGACTACCAGCTGGTGCGGAAGCTCGGCAGAGGAAAGTACAGCGAAGTATTCGAAGCAATCAATATTACAAACAACGAGAAGGTAGTCGTCAAAATACTCAAGGTGAGGAGCGGCGCTTTTTCCAGAGTTCTGACCAGCCCCTTGGGTTATGCCAGGTTGGGATTAGTTGCCGTTTACTGAAACACAACCCTCCTAAAGCAGGACGCAGAAGACGCTCGGCTTTATGTCCTCTCCAGGTTCTAAATGTTTGAGTCATTGACGAGAACGTCTGCTGAGATAAGCTTGTGGACGGCTGCGCGAGTGGTACCGAAACCAGAACATATTGGCGAGTGTTCAGATGCACGGGCGCCCGACGAATTCTTTCTCTCCTCTTAACCAGAGAAAGCTCTAGATTCTTGTGATAACACTTGACCAGCTGAGAGCTTCTGTTCAAGCTAAGTGATAAATACTTTTGAAGATTAGCGCCGCTGTCCTGTAATGTATTCAGCCGTGTATAATGAACTTCCCCTACTGGAGACACCAAGGAAGAAGTTTTGCAGATTGAGTCTAGACATGGTCAGATCAGATTGCCTCTGTCAGTCGGGCCGTATCATTGTCTCAGGATCTTTTGGAAATGGAAATTCTTATGTAAGACAACATGAAATCAAAATGAACCCCGTTTACTTTCTTAAAGCTGGTGTCCAATTTAGCATCATCAAACGGAATAGAGCACAACAAACTGGTTCCAAAAAAGATAAGAAAAATCCAGTTCATTTTCTCCATAGTCTAATTGATTTTTAACGATTACTCGTAAACCTTTAAAGACAGACCTACTGTGAGCTCTAATGTTGTTAATCCAAGGTAGAGGCTCTTGTTGAAGCCACCAGTCTGCATTGTTTCAACTACATTTTATAAAAATTGTTTTTAATAGTGGAATTCCTGGTGAAGAATTACACTACCCAGTAACTTGAGTGGGAAAATCCATCAGTTTATCCAACCAAATTGGACTACCTACACTCTAAACTACTTTATTTGTGTATATCTGAATATTTCACGCTAAACTTGGAATGTATTGATTGCTTACTTATAATCAACATCTTTAAATCAATAGTTTTAGATATATATATTTATTAACAGTGCCACAGTGTTTAGGAAAGTGGCTTACAGTTGACTGCAGCATTAAACTCGGATGGGAGAAAGTATTTTAACATCTAAAAAATTATGCAAACCACCGTTAATGTTGCTGGTCTTCTTTTAAACTAGCCAGTGTTATCAAGAACACACAAAAATATAAATAAAAATATAATTGGCGGGGAAAAATATAGTTTGATAAATTATATCATGACCCACTTTTCACAATTAAATCCATTTGGATAATTTATATCAAATCCCGCCCTCATTGCTTGCCGGTAAATATTCTTTTTCAGTATTGAAATGCAGCCAACATGCCTCATTGAGTTTTGAATGCCATTTTATGTTGCCTGCAAATGTTTAAGGTCATTTTTTTGTCTTTCCCTGTGCAGCCAGTAAAGAAGAAGAAAATCAAGCGTGAAATAAAAATTTTGGAGAATCTGAGAGGCGGCCCCAACATCATCTCACTTCTAGACATTGTCAAAGATCCCGTGGTCAGTTCTCTGGATTTTTTTTTACATTTATTTACACACAGGAATTTTTTTGTATACAATGTTATATAGAGGACCTAGATAACAGATTGTTTAGTCATTAGCTTTTGTTTAGGTAGACGTAACTTACGCATGACATTTCTATTAGAGCAGGGGTGTGCAAACTTTTTCTACTGGGGGCCAGATGCAAAAAGAAATAGTGACGGGGGCCGCATTGTAAAAATTACATAAAAAAAAAGTTACTAGATGCAATGTTAGATTGCATCATATTTATATTCCATGCTTAATATTATGCAAGTTTGAATCTCATTTTTGTTTATCAATAAAGGATATTTCTCTCAACAAGAACACTTAATAGCAATAGAATAGTGATGCTGGTTCAGAAATTAGAAGGCTCTGGGCAAAAATTTCCAAAAGCAACAAAATGCCCTAACGTTCAAAATGTTGGTGTAAAAAATGCCCTAGGTTCTGTTTTTTTTTTTAATACCATTTGATGCAGTCCTTAAAATTCTACTTTGTAAGAGTAACATTGTATGTGTGTATGACATAAAATGTTTTAATAAAACAGTAAATTTTATATATTTAGAAAAAAGGCCCTCATAAACATAAAAAATGCCCCTGAAAATTAAATTCAGTGGGCAATTATTGGCCCCTTTATCGAAAAGTTCATTTCTGACAATGCAGTAATTTAACATTATATGAAATATTATACTGGGCTATGTTCAATTCCTATTTGCTATTGTGTTTTATCTTTAAAGTCCATGCAATGCAAAGCACGTAGAGCTGCTTCTGAGCAGTTTTGGGTGTGACACTTGCGTGTGATCTTAATGATCAGAATATTTTTCTGCTTTGACATTATTCAAGGAATTACTCCTTATATATTAGTAATTCAAAAAGTTTCTATTATGTTGTTACTTCTATTACAAATACTATTTTAATTTTTTATTTTAATTTGATCAAAAATTATTGCGCTCCCTTTAACTTGTTGAAGCGCAAGTGCAAGCTGAGCGTGTGCAGTACACGGAGAGATACACGAGTTTCTCATGGGCTCTCCCATATCCTAACTCTCACCTTGTGATGGGAAGTCCGTGAATCATTTTTCATGTTTCAATGAAACATCAGAACGAACCAAATCACTACAACGAATTAAACTTCCCAGCGCTATAGAGGACGTTATAGAAATGTGCGCTCTGCTCGCGTGTCTCTGTGTGCGCTCATTAAACTTGGTGCGGCCACCTGCGCTGCACAAGGACAGCTCTTCTCAGTTGCATGATGCGTGGTTGTATCGGGATATTTTATCGTGAACGAGTACATGAGCAAAGGATCTAACCTGATATCAGTCCTTTCACAAATGTAGAATATTTGTTGTGTGGTGCTTCTTCCGTTCATTAAAAACTCCTGAACTCTTCCAATGTATGAAGCTGGTGGCAACTAACGAAATCACACTTTTGGAGACGATGCGTTGTGAAACGTGGCTGCACGAGCCAGCGACACTCAGTGTTCAGAATATTAATTTCATAAAATTTCTCAATAGCGGGTCAAAATTTCTAGAACCTCTCACGAGCAACATCAGAGCAGTCGGTGGGCCGCAGGCCGTAGTTTGGACATCCCTGTATTTGAGGGCAAGCGATTGTGGATTTTGCAATACAGATAACTAAGGAGATGTAAAAAGCCGATTAATCAGCCAATCATGGTTTAGGTGCATCCCAAACCGCACACTTCTGCACTATTCTACAGCATTTTGTAGTTTAAGTAGTTCGGGTAGTATGTTAACACTGAAAATGCATCAAAAAGAAATGTACTTTAAGTTCCTGTATGATGCATTTTTTCAATTGTCAAAACGGAGTGTGGAATGATGGACACTTCATGCACTCAGCACTCACGGCTTGCCATATATGGGGAATGGGTGGAGTTTCATGGCTGCACTGCTGGTCTGACAAAACAGTTGTAAATAATGGAGAATGTAGCATCTAGCAAATCTTCAGTGGATACAGCACCTTACAAATGTGAGTTGAATGCTTTACCATCACCCCAAGCTGTTTTCATTCTTTACCATCACTCCAACAACATACAAATATGTACGTTGTTTAAGATTCAAGTGTTGAACTGAGGTTGTCTAACATGCTTAAAGCTAGCGGCAACACATCGCATGCGCTTGAAACGTCACTCCCATCAGCTGTTAAACGGCGAATGCTTCAGTGTAGTAAAAAATTTACCATTTGGGATGATTTTATACTTTGAAAATTCATACACTGTATGGCTGAGTGCATAGTATATTTTGTAAATGCATACTCTGTAGTGTGTCCTTTGGGATCGATGATCTTTCCTTTTTATGATGGGCACAGACATTGAGGATACAAGAGTCCAAAATGGATAAAATCCCAGATGTTGTTTATTGTGCAACCTAAATCCCATTAATAAACTGAATAAATTAAGATTTTGTGCATTACTCTGGACTTTTAAATAGGGATGCACCGATCCGATACCCAGATCGATATTGCCTCTGAGACTGAAGCTTTTAGACGGATCGGGTATCGGTCCGATGAGAGGATCGAAATCCGATACTGTGTGTTAGTCATGTTCGTTACCATCAAGCTAAAAAAAATGACATAAAAGAACCATGAAAACACCATTATAGCAGTTCATTTGTCTCGTGCATTTTATTCAAAGTGTGATATGTGTGATAGCTCTGTGAATCACAAAAGGCTGTTAAATAAGTAAATATATGAAATGCACACGCAACTCCAGCACATCAGTGAATGGCGCTGCTCTGTTTACACGTGTGCACATGGCTCTTTTTAGCCTTCACATGATGCGCGATATTTGAGCGCTTCTCATGAACAACCTCTCAGATGTAGATGCTCAATCGTTCAGTTCACTTATAATATGCATTTAGAATGGCACCGGAGGAGCATTTGACCAGAATGTGAATAAGAAGTGAATTAAACTACTGTGAACTTGCCTACAAACAGACACATACAGGACGTCCTGAAGAGTTCAGAATGTCAAAATAAAAGCGTGAGGGTTTAAAAGTTAAAGGTGCACGGTTAAGATATATTACTATATATTACTATTATTTAATATTTATGTTGAATGAGTTCCAAAAAATAACTGTGAAAGTGAGCTGATATCTTACAACTAAACTGAACAAAAAAAAGATCTGAATTCTATAAAGTCGCCCCCCCCATGTTGTTTTATGTAGCACCATGGTCCTGGAGGAAAGTTGTCTCGTTTCACTGTGTACTGTACTAACTGTATATGGTTGAAACGACAATAAAAACTACTTGACTTTGATGACAACATTTTCAGATTTGTAAACTGGACTCCTGAATAACAGTCAATGGCAAAACATCCATTGCTTAAATTGCACATTTGGTGAACTATCACAAGAAATGTGGATTTGCAAACAAAAACAACTTCAGTCTGAATAAATATAATAATTGCAACAAAAAACTTAATTATATCGCAGTTTGAACAGTCGCTATAAAATCAAATGTAAGAACTTCATTTCTAACTGAATGCTTTTGTGTCTCCCTGTGCAGTCTCGAACTCCAGCTCTGGTTTTTGAACATGTGAACAACACAGACTTCAAGGTAAATCACTTTATTCTACAGCCTCATTTAAAACATAAAGCACAAACTGAATCATTTCAGCTCAACTCTCCTCTTTTGTCATGCAGCAATTATATCAAACGCTATCAGACTTCGACATCCGGTTCTACATGTACGAGATCCTAAAGGTAGGCTCTCTGAGTTCCTTCCCCTGCAGATATCTGAGTAAGTACGGAGTAGCAAAAATCAATTGTGCTTTACAGTTCTTATTCAGTGAAATCATTGCGAAAGCCCCAAAGACTTTCTTTCTAACTGTCTGGTTTTACTCAAAGTTTTGGGTGACCCTCAGCTTTACTGCCACTCAAGATGTTTTGGGTTCTTACAGCTGAAGTTCAGATATCATGTTGGTTCACTCATCTTCATCATATTACATGCTTGTATTGGTAGTGAGTTGGGTGAGAACGCTGAGGGTTCAGGTGAATGGTTTGACTGCTGATGGGTTCAGGTGTGTTAATCTGGATCAGGTAAAGCTGCGTCACACAGGAGAAAGAGCATCTGTCCACTGACTGAACTTTTGTACCTTCACCCCTCACTCACTCGCACGTTGCACTGGATTTCCTTCTCTCACGTGCATGCTTTTTCTTTTTTCCCAATCCCTATTTCTTGATCTATTATTACAAAATAGGGTCAGACTGTTTTTAGCTCATATAGGTTTTAAATGCATGAAAACAAAATGTATCGGCAGGGTAATTTAAAGCAGTAAGTCTCTCAAGGTGATGAAATAAAATACATCAATGTAATATAAATACTTTAATTATTATTAATAATAGGGTCAATGATGTGATGCTAATTTGTAAGTCTGTATTTATAGTTATAAGTTAATCAAAAATACATTAAAAATGCAACTCACTCAAAACAGTAACTTGAAACACCTCTACCATGATGTACATGTGTTTAATATCTGAGTTCAAAGGCATTTTTAATTTTTTTCTGGGACTTAAACGTAAAACAAAAAATGTCATGTGTCATATCTGTCTGGAGACAGTAAAGAAACATCAGTCTCGTTAAAAGATGAAATTCTTGAAAGAAGTAAAATGCTGGCATGAGTATTGCAGAATAATCTTTTATAATTATCACTTAGAAAAAATAAGCAGTGAAACAATTTTGTTTGTAAATGGTCTGCACTTATATAGCACCTTTTTTTAACATTAGCGGTTACCAGCGATTAGCCTTACACTGTGTCCCATTCTCTCTCTCTCTCTCTCTCTCTCTCTCACACACACACACACACACACCAATATTTGCAAAATATTAATGTTTGAACATTTTTGTCAAATCATGTGGCACAACCAACATGTACTGTAGGTTGCCTTTTTATTGTCTTGTGACAAAAACACACACAAAACAAAACACGGAGGACTCCTTTAGACCCTTAATCTCACTCAATTTTTACATTTTTATGAAAACATCTTTGATACCCTTGGCTCAAATATTCATGAGATTTGTGAACTATCTATATATATATAATTGTATTTTTTATTTTTACTTTGCAAAATGTGTTGAAAATAATGATTAAGTACACTTGTGTATTCAAGGTGCAAAGAAATTATTTTAATACCTTTTACTTGATGATTACACCATATTAAGTCATTATTTTTGCTGTAGAAAATTCTGTGAATGTGTTTAAAAAATTTTTAAACCAACATGGACACAAAGATAAAATTTCTACAAACTTGTCACATATTTTAAACTAGATTTGTAAAAGATTTAATTTCCTTGTTTGTCAGTGACCCAAAATTAAACTACTATTATTAAACTAAATTAATCACAAATTCAGGCTATAAACTGTTTATGGTTGCCACTTGGAGCATCAAAATAGAATACAGAAATGTATGTGCGGTCACAAGTATTTGTATATCGGCTAATTTATATAATTAGTAACCACTTTACATTTGTGCTATTCGATCAGAATTTAGGGCTGGAGCTGCCAGTTTATAAAGAAAAATATATATCTTATTTTTTTAACAATTTTATTGTTAATACATCATGATTTAAAAAAAAAAAAAGCATAGCAAGGGGGGGCCTGGGTATCTCAGCGAGTATTGACGCTGACTAGGGAGGGTAGAGTCACATGGGATAACCTCCTTGTGGTCGGATTAGTGTTTCTCGCACTCAGTGGGGCATATTATAAATTGTGTGCAGATCCTGGAGAGTAGCATGAGCCTCCACATGCTGTGAGTCTCTGCGGTGTCATGCACAATGAGTCATGTGATCAGTTGCGTGGATTGACAGTCTCAGAAGTGGAGGCAACTGAGTCTTGTCCTCCACCACCCGGATTGAGGTGAATAATCGTGCCACCCTGAGAACCTACTGAGTAGTGGGAATTGGGCATTTTAAACAGGGAGAAAAAAAAAAAAGCAAAAGTGTAAAGTTGTGATTTAAAAGTGCATTTGTAACATCTAGTTCTATGAACATGTCTCGCTCTTTCTCTCAGGCTTTGGATTACTGCCATAGTATGGGAATCATGCACAGAGATGTGAAGCCACACAACGTTATGATCGACCATGAACACAGAAAGGTACTGCTCGCTCACCGCCTCGTCTTATTGGTCACTGCATAGCCAGCTCATACCACAACCGTCTGATTGGCGGAATAATGATGTGCTCGCTTGCATGCATCAAGAAGCTTTGTTTGTTTTTGTAAAATTCTTTGGGCTAGATCAACTGTAGAGTCTTATGAATTGAAGATATTTCCTGCATCAAACAGTGATGCAGAAAGTTTTAGTTGTTCCAGATCTTGAGCAAGTTGTGCTCATCATGAAGTATTCCCTATTGACTATATTGACAAATTTTTCTCTTATTGTGTTTTTTGTCATTTAGCTGCGTCTGATAGACTGGGGTTTAGCAGAGTTTTACCACCCCAGTCAGGAGTACAACGTCAGGGTGGCATCTCGATATTTCAAAGGACCTGAATTGCTGGTGGACTATCAGGTGAGAATGAGAACAGAAATTGGGTGTAGAATCAACAAAGATAAAAAACAAAAACAGGTGCTGTATTGCAGTGTTTCCCAAACGTGGGTACATGAGGTGACAATGGGGGTACGTGAATACAATTCTGAGATTTACCACTATTTTAATTTCATCACAGTCTAAAATAACATTCAAACCAGTTCATGCATTTCTCACTGGCAAAAATACTTTTTTTGTTTTTTATGGTGCCCTCTAGTGTAGAAACACCAAAATGGTTGTGTCATAAAAGTCAGATAAATATGCAATGCAATAACCCTATCTTTTGCATTTAAAAAAAAATCTACTCATGCGTTGTGCTTCACACAAGTATCTTTTTCAGCCCAGCACACTGCTAGGTGACATAGCTTAGTGATGGAAAGTAAAATTGATACTTCACTGTTTTACCAGATTCGCTCCTGTCAGTCGTCCATGATTTTAGGTTGTCTTTTATTTAATATTTTCAACTTAAAACATAATTTGCATTTAATATTAGATGCATAGGGAGGTTAGATTCTGATAGTTTAGCGTTCATGACAGGTGTCAGACATCCGGTGCCACCAAACTCACATTTGCTTGTACGCTAGAGAACTGTTTTTACGTAGTTTTGTTTTTTTTCAGCAAATGAGTTCAACCTTGCTCAATGTGTCAAATGTGACATAAAAGCACCTTGAGCTGACCTTGCAATTGCACAGATACTTACTCACAATGCTCGAAGTCGGCCGGCAATGCATCTGCTATGATGCGCAGTTCCAGGCACAGAACTGAATGCTATTCTTGCGTACCGTGACGCGATGAGGGGGAGTTTTAAAGTTATGCAGTTATATAATATCTAGCATACCCATCTCAAACAGTAAGCCATTTATTCAATATGTATATAATTAATATAACATGTAAAAAATATAGCATGTTTAATATGAGGGAGTTGTTTTACAACGATAATTTTGTTAAATATGCATATTTTCAAAATACCTTGTGTGAATGCGTATGTTGAATGTTTGGAGGGATACCCACTGTAAAAGGTTTGTGAACCACTGCTCTATTGCCAATGATTAGGAATGGGACAATGTATCGATTTACGTAATATTGCAAAACAATAGACTAAATGCCTAACAATTTTGAGGCATATTTCGATCTTGCAACATTTTCTGTCCATGTTATCATAAATGAAATGACCCAACAAACATCATTTTTCTACACTATTTACAGGGTATGTACAAGGGTTTTGAAGCACTTCAAATTTTTCAATTTAGCTTTTTAAAATGTCAATACTGGAATACATGTAAAAACACCTTTTATTGAAAAGTGCTTGAAATTTAAACAAGACATTTCTTCTGTGTAATGTGTCCATCAAAGATGAGATCCACGCACTCCACTTTCATTGACGGACTCTTTTAATGCCCTTTCTGTTCTTTAAAGTCAGTTGTTGGTCAAAAAGTATGTCAAAATGATCAGTATGATCAAATGTGCACTGACCTGAAACATTTCCTAGATGCTCGTTGAAGTGCAACCTTAAAGAGTGTGTGTGTGTGTGTGTGTGTGTGTGTGTGTGTGTGTGTGTGTGTGTGCGTCATACTTTGTCATTTAGGTGTTGTTATTTCGAATTGTGAACCTTATTGTACATCGAACCGAATTGTGAGAACCATATCGTCCCACCCATGACTAACATAAACCAATTAACTTATTTGTCACAAGTAAGAAAGGTAATGGTTGAATGAAAAGCTTTTTTTGCTGTACATATGCAAGTTGACTGGCCAGTTTTGTCTTGCAGATGTACGACTACAGTTTAGACATGTGGAGCTTAGGCTGCATGTTGGCGAGTATGATCTTCCGGAAAGAGCCTTTTTTCCATGGACACGACAACTACGATCAGGTGAGTATTACTGTTTTCAAACCAACTATGATTCTACAAGCATTTTCAAATATTAGTGTTCCCGTGGTCATGAAAAACCTGGAAATATCAAGGACGTTCTGCTCAAATATTTAACCAGCTCGATTTTTGTTTTTGTGTAGAATAAAACTTGCTCGCATGACATCTGATTTCTGAGCAGATTGTTCTCCCGAGTCGGTTCTTTGGCATGCACAAATTGACGTGCACAAATGAGTTCATTAGCGATTTGGTCTGAAACAAAATGTTTTTTCAAACGCCTTGTCCAGTAATTAGTTCATAGAAAAGTTTTGGAAATTCTTCGGTCAAAAAGTATGGGAACCCTGTTTATTGGTGTTCATCTTTTACTCTTTTTAAGTTGTAGAAATGTCCTTTCTCTCAGTCTTTCAGTTGAGTTAGGTTGGTGATGTTTGGTGGCTGCTGCTGCCCTCTGCTGTTTCTAAACAGTACTGTTTCTTCTCAGCTCGTTCGGATTGCCAAAGTCCTGGGCACAGAGGACCTCTACAACTACATCGACAAATACAACATTGAGCTTGATCCACGGTTCAATGACATTTTGGGAAGGTTTGTTTTTTTGCTTGTATGTTACAGTTTTGCCACATTTTTGTGATGCTGACTGATGGTGATTTTTTTTATTTTATTTATTTATTTATTTTTTTGTTGTTGTTTGTATTCTTTTTATATAGACATTCCCGGAAAAGGTGGGAACGGTTTGTGCACAGTGAGAACCAGCACCTGGTCAGTACCGAAGCACTCGATTTCCTGGATAAACTGTTGCGCTATGATCACCAAGCTCGCCTCACTGCCCGGGAGGCCATGGAGCACCCTTACTTCTGTGAGTTTGTCATTATTGTGATAATATTGAATAAAGTACCAAGTATTGAACTAAAGTATGATGTAATGAGGACTGTACATGTCCCCTGACAGACCCCATAGTGAAGGAACAGGCAAGGATGGGGTCCACTTCAGGACTGTCCTCTGGCTCCACTCCTGTCAGCACGTCCAGTATGATTACAGGTGAATCATAACAGGTGCCCCCATCTTTGTCCATCCCTCCATTTCTTTTATAAGCAGTGAGCCCTGTTTCTTCTCATGCCTTTCCTGATTTCTCAGCCATTTCCTCCTACTCTGATGCCTTAAACACTATTCAAACTGCCATCGATTTTTATCGCTAGAGTTTGATAGGGAATTGTAGGGAATGTAATGAGTCCGGTTTTGAAACTTAAAAATAAACCCACTAAGAATTGCAATTCTTAAGTCCAAGTGTTGGTGTAGTGACTTTCCTCAATCCGGATGGCAGAGGACGAATCTCAGTTTCCTCCACGTCTGAGACAGTCAATCCATGCATCTTATCACGTGACTTGTTGAACGCGTTACCGCGGAGACATAGTGCAGGTGGAGGCTTCACGCCATCCGCGGCATCCACACGCAACACACCACGCATCCCACCAAGTGCGAGAACCACATTATAGTGACCACGAGGAGGTTACCCCATGTGACTCTACCCTCCCTAGCAATCGGGCCAATTTGGTTGCTTAGGAGACCTGACTGGAGTCACTCAGCACGCCCTGGATTCAAACTCGCGACTCCAGTGACGATACTGGCTGAGCTACCCAGGCCCCCAGAAATGCAATTCTTATAAGATTTACGGCATTCAGTGGCCTGTTACCAAATGATGAGATCATTTCAGATTTTAGTAGAACAGATTCTGAATAGGTGCTTACACCAACATTTTAATTAATATATTTTATTCAATCACTCGTTATCATAAAACACCACTCACTACAACAACGCTCATTGACATATCAACAACCCCCCAGTAATTACTCTGACTTAGTTCTCACAAGTCTAAAGGGGTTAGTTCACCAAAGAAATGACAATTCTCTAATTTTTTACTTACCTTGAAGCCATCCCAGATGTGTGTGACTTTCCTTCTTCGAGTGAAGCTTTTTATAAGCAGATTTCAGCTCAGTTATTCCTTACAATGCAAGTAAATGGATGCCATCGGGTTGCTGTCTGCTTGATGGTCCAAAAGGCATATTTAGGCAGTATACAAGTAATCCGCATGACTCCAGTCAATCAGTTAATGTCTTAAAGAAAGTTTTTAACTTTAAATTATACAAAGCACGTGATTCTGACTACTCTAATGAGAACGTACGCTTGACAATGTGATGCGTCGACTGCTGGAAGGAAGCGCTTTCTTTTTTTAAGTTAATAATTACACCAACCTATCGATTTGCTTCAGAAGACATTAATTGATCGACTGGAGTCGTGTGGATGTGGTGGTTGTGCAGTGCATGAAACATTGACGGAGTATTTGGGTTTGATGTTCTGTCTGCATCAGCAGAAGAATAATGTTTGAGGACTGTTAACAGAACTGAAAATCCTTTAGTTCAGTTAGTATTTAAAAATAAAAATAAAAAATAAAATCTGAATACTAGTTGCTTCAGTCTTGGTAACTAGTTGGTGCTCCTAAACCTGATCATTCTAATGTAATTGCTGGGCTGCACAACTGGTTTTTGCTTTTGAAAATTTTTGCACAGATTTTATTGCTTGTGAAGGAAATATGAAATTTAAATTTAAAACTTGTTTATTTCTTGTGTGTGCTAGCTCATCCTTTAATGTCTTGTCTGTGTGTTTATTTTGCATTTGTTAAATAATGATTCTATGTTTCGCTGTAGGAGGTGTCATGTCGATGTCCTCCTCCCAGCCGATGGCCAACATCGCAGGATCTCCTGTCATCTCCTCTCCCAGTGCTCTTGCCACACAGGTTCCTGCAGCCGCTGGTGCCCAACCCTGAACGGACACGCTGTCCATCTCTCACCTGGGCCACATTTTTATGTTGAGTGTAAACAAGTAAAAGAGAGACTAAACTAGGTTTCTTTTTTCCTTTACTTTTTCTTTTTTTCCATACAATAATTATATATTGAAGCTCGGACACACAGCAGACAGTTGTGTTGCATCAGTGTCCAGCTTTCTTTCCTGATGATGGTGTCTATATAGAAGCCACTACAGTGTAGAAATTCTGAAAAATGGATAATAAAATTTATTTTATATGTCCCTACATTGGTTTCCATTTTTTGTTTTAAATAAAATCAAAGTTTGTCTTGTTGAAAATGAAATTTATGTACATGCACACACTGATTTTAGACTGTTTCTACTAGGGCTGGGAATTGATACAGATTTCCCGATTCAATGTGGATTCGCGATTCAATATGGGTTTATTTCAGTTATAATGTCCCTTTTGCTGAAACATAAACTATCTCCCAGCTAATGCTGTTAATTATTCAGGGGACCTTTTAACTAGGTACATTAGGAAAATATAATTTTTTTTTTAATTTGATAACTTTTTCATCATTTTGGTCACATTTTGGCTTTGAAAAATTAAATGTATTAAATCAATAAATAAGAAATTTCATATATAATTTGTTACATATTTATTGTTAAATTGCATAATTTGTACAATTTACAAGTATTTACATTGATTTGTTGAACACGTGTTAAAACCGGTACTGTCTCTTTAACAAAAGAGAACTTGAAATGCTTTACCTCATATGTGCGATTCATGAATAAAATTAAATGTACTGTTGTTGTTTTTGATCAACAACTGACTGTGAAGAACCGAAAGGGTGTTAAAAGAGACAGTATTCCGTGATAAATGGGTTGCGTGGATCTCGTCTTGGACACACATTACACAGAACAACTTTTACTCTCAATCGCTGTGAAAGGATCTCACGGCAAAACTTCACAATTACTGATGAGTGAAATGTAAACATTCACCAGACAGTTGCCAAATAAATTCACTTTAGACACAACCCCAAGTTCCTAATGGCTAGCACCTTGTATGGCAGCTCTGACATCATTGGTGTGTGAGTGTGTGTATGAATGGGTGAATGAGTCACAGTTTAAAGTGCTTTGAATACCATTAAGGTTAAAAAGGCACTATATAAGTGCAGACCAAGTGCAGTGTAGTGCATTGAGTGAACGATAGATCTTAAGATTCGCAAGTGGTGTGCGGCATGCCGTGAATGTCAGTTGAATCCACCGACCACCCCAAAAGCGTCATTGCGCCTGCTGTTATTGATCGAGATCCCCTTCGACAGAATTGGCATGGATCTTGTCGGGCCAATAGAGCGGACTGCACATGGCCATTGCTTTGTATTGTTTCTGGTGGACTATGCAATGCGATATCCGGAAGCAGTGCCCCTGCACAACATCTCAGAACGCAATGTTGCGGGGGGGCACTCTTCAAAATTATCTCCCGGGTGGGGATTCCAAAGGAAATCCTCACTGATCAAGGCACAGCATTCATGTCACGTACACTTCACGAACTATATGAATTATTGGGCATTAAGTTGATTCGCACCAGCGTTTACCACCCACAAACCGACGGGTTGGTCGAACGATTTAATAAGACCTTAAAAAACATGATTTGTAAGTTTGTACATGAAGATGCTAAAAACTGGGATAAGTGGCTTGAACCCCCACTGTTTACAGAGTGAGAGGTTCCGCAAGCCTCCACCATTTTTTTCCCATTTGAGCTACTGTATGGGCACCGGCCGCGTGGTGTGCTCGATGTTATATGGGAAGCCTGGGAGGAAGGACCTTCAAATAGTAAAAATCCTAATTCAATACGTTCTTGACCTTCGAGCAAAATTCCACACTTTGGGGCAGGTAACACAGGAGAATATGCTCCAAGCTCAGTATCCTCAACGCCAACTGTATGTAGGGCACCCGACTGCAGGAATTCGCACAAGGAGATAAAGTGCTTGTATTGCTACCCACTTCAAGCTCCAAATTGCTAGCCATCTGGCAAGGACCCTTCGAGGTCACACGACAAGTCGTAGATCTAGATTCTGAGGATAGGCGAACGGATGGGTGAGGGGCATGTGAAATCTATCACCTCAACCTCCTCAAACTATGGAGGGAGGTGGTACATGTATTCTTGGCGATGGTAGTTCGGGAGAGGGCAGAGCTCGGGCCAGAGGTATTTCTCAAATCAAGTTCATTCACCCAGAGACCACCTCTCATTGTCGCAGCTTAAAGATATTGCCAGGTTGCAAGCGGAATTCGCAGATGTGTTTTCACCCCTACCCGATCGGACGAACCTCATAGATCACCATATCGAGACCACACCGGGGGTGGTGGTGCGTAGCCGCCCCTATCATCTTCCTGAACACAAGAAAAAGATTGTTCAGGGAGAATTTGAGGCAATGCTGGAAATGGGCATAATACAAGTCGCAGAGTGATTGGGCCAGCCCAGTAATTCTGGTACCGAAGAGCATGGGCTCGGTCCGGTTCTGTGTTGACTACCGGAAAGTAAAAGTGGTGTCCAAATTTGACACGTATCCAATCCCACAAATGGATGAGTTACTTGATTAGTTGGGCGCGGTTCAATTTTATTTAACAAAGGCTTATTGGCAGATCCCTTTAACTCCAATATCCAGAGAAAAGATGCCTTTTTCTACACCGTTTGGAATACACAAATTCGTGACTCTTCCGTTGAGTTTGTTTGGAGCCCTGGCCACGTTTCAGCGCCTTATGGACAAGGTCCTCAGACCACACACGGCATATGCCGCTGCATACTTAGATGATATAATTTACAGCAATGATTGGCAGCGGCATATGCAACATCTGAGGGCTGTCCATAGAGAGCTGAGACAGGTGGGACTCACGGCCAACCCAAAGAAGTGCACAATTGGGCGGGTGGAAGTTGGGTATCTGGGGTTCCATTTGGGGCATGGGCATGTGCATCCACAGGTTGACAAAACCGTGGCGATCACAGCCTGCCCGGCACCCAAGACCAAAAAGGAGGTAAGACAGTTCTTTGGGCTGGCTGGCTACTACCGAAGTTTTGTGCCTAGCTACTCTGACGTCACCAGCCCGCTGAATGACCTTACTAATATAGTATATTTATCAATATTATAGTATGTTTTTATATCAAAGTACTTATATAAGTTTCCTGGCCTTTGTGTGACCCAGAAGATAGCATATGAGCTCTCGCAGGAGGTGGGAGGGGAGGAACGGCCAGTGCTATTTATTAGTGGCAAGCTCTCCTTCAGGGAGAAAAAATATAGTACCATCGAGAAGGAATGTTTCGCGATTAAGTTGGCCATTCTGACCCTTCTCTACTACCTGCTGGGGCGGGCCTTCACCCTCTGTTCCGATCACGCTCCTCTGCAGTGGCTCCACCGCATGAAGGATCACCCGCTGGTATCTGGCTCTCCAGGCTTTTAAATTCAAGGTGGTCCACAGACCGGGAGACGTAGATGCCTGACTTATTATTTTACTTCAGGAACACTTTATCATTTCTCCCAATATGTTGTAGAAAACGGGGGCGGCACGGTGGTGCAGTGGTTAGCACTGTCGCCTCACAGCAAGAAGGTCATGGGTTCAAACCCCGGTTGCCCCGGCCTTTCTGTGTGGAGTTTGCATGTTCTCCCCGTGTCTGCGTGGGTTCTCTCCGGGTGCTCCGGCTTCCTCCCACCATCCAAAGACATGCAGGCTAGGTTAATTGGTGTCTCCAAAAAAAAAAAAAAAAAAAATTGCCCTAGGTGTGGATGTGAGTATGAGTGTGTGTCTGTATATGTGTGGCCCTGCGATGGACTGGCGACCTGTCCAGGGTGTACCCCGCCTTTCGCCCAATGTTAGCTGGGATAGGCTCCAGCCCCCCGTGACCCTGTACAGGATAAGCGGTTGAAGATGAATGAATGAATGAATGTTGTAGAAAACGATTTTTTTTTTCCTTTTTTGTGCCTGATTTCCTCTGCAGAAATTGTGGGGGGGGGGGGGGTTCGCAGGTTGGATGTGGCCTCGGCCTGAGGCAGTAGTGGGGTCATGTGTCAGTCTACCTGGTTCACAATGATCTGGGAGAGAGAGTGACCCGAGAGCACAGCAGTCAGAGTGTTGAACATTTTATTTAAACTTCTTTAGAACAATGGTTACTGTCATCACTGAGCAAAAGAAATTGAAAATAAAAGAACTGACCTTGAACTAGCTTTGTTGTCTCCTGAATTGTCCATTGCCTGAACTAAAGACTTTGTTACAAATATTTTTACACCCATAGTTTCAACCATATTTTTCGGAAAAACATTTTTGCACATTTTTACAGATTTGATGGTAAATAATTAATAAATCAGATTTATATAGTGGGGTTTAAAAGTCAGAGACAACATGTGAATATTTGTAATTTTTTGTTCTAGACATTTTTACATCATTACAAATTATTATAATTTTATTACATTAAATTACCTGATGATTCATGTTATCGCAGCATGATTTGAAAATGTTCCAAATAATAAAAAATAAATCTTCAGTAGTAGCATGAAATCTGACCTTAAATACAAAGAAATTAGCATGGTCAAAATGTGCATTTATTTGACAAGTCATCACATCATATATTTTTTTTCTTAATGTAAACTGTTTATTTCCAGGTAAAATGATTTATTAAATAAAAAAAATAATAATTTTGATTCTCTAATTTTCAGTCTTTTGGACCATATCAACACTGTTGAACCTAAAATCAGTTCAACATACCTAATACAGTCTTTAATTTTCAAAAATGAAATCCACAAAAAATCTACAAAATTAGTTAAATTACTGAAAAATTATGAGTAATCCCTTACTTTTCAAGAAAAAGTTAACTTAATTACAGTAATCAATTACTTAGTAATGCATCACACCCACCACTGTTTGTAACATTCACTGTGTTAGGAAGAAAGAAATGAGTTGAGTAAAAGCCAAAAAAAAAAACAACAAACAAAATTGGTTCTACCTTTTGTTTTAAAATGAAAATTATTATCCTATCAAAGAAAAACGCTTAAACAAAATACAGATACTAAACTGACTCCCTTGCTAGCCAAAAAAACAAGAGAAAAAGTAATGTTTCACAATAAAGAAATTTGGCACCCCAAACCCTACAGCTTCCGTGCTGAGAACAGTGACATTTACAATAGTTATAATAACGAGGGAAAACACTCAACCATGTTGAGCATAAAAAAAAGAAAACCATTTATTGAAAGCTTTTCAAAAGAAACAAGAAAATAACAGCAAACCAGGGGGTTAAGGCTAGAGAAAAATAAATAACACAGTAGGCCTATTTATGAAAGTCACTTCACAGTGTTAACAACACAACAACAGGTTTAATCACAGCGCTATGAATGAACAACATTCCCCCTCTTCCTTGATCCACGTCGCTTCTTCTTTTTAAAAGACGCGCAGTCCCATCTTGACCAACCACGGGGCACGTTACCGACACGTTCAATTAGGGCGGTGCAATCTGCGGCAGTGACAGAGTGAGACAGAGAGAGAGAGAGAGAGAGAGACACACACACACACCATACACATGTCTCATCATAACACAAGGGATTGATCATGTGGGTACCAAGAAAAGAGAGCATTTTACCCCAGTTCTCACTTCCCTAAATTTGGCTTCCAGTTAGCTACAGAGTTAAATTCAAGGTTGTGCTGTATGTTTATAAGGCCTTGCATGGTTTAGCCCCTCAGTACATTGCTGATTTACTTCATCAACATTCTGCACCTAGGTCTCTTCGATCATCAAATCAGTTACTCCTCTCTGTTCCTCTGTTCCTCGAAAACCAAAGGTGATCGGGCGTTTGTGGTTGCGGCCCCCAGGTTGTGGAATGCACTCACATTTGTTGTTAGGCCTTCTTCCTTATTGCCTATATTTAAATCTAGATTGAAGACACATTTTTTATGTTTAGCCTATAATGTTGTTTGAGAATTATAAGAGTTTTTTGTGTAGGTTTTTTAATGTTTTATTAATTTGTTCTTTTGAACATATTATGAGTTCTATTTAATTCTGTTATTGTTTGTAAAAAATTGTACAGCACTTTGGTTAAAACATAATATACTTGTATAAACTTGAACTTGAATAATGAGTGATACTTGTAATGTGTAAGGAATTAAACAGAGGCAGGAGCTTCACACACAAATCTTTTCTTTTGAAAACAGAAAGCATCAGTCCAGAAATCAGTCTCTCCATGTGAGTGCCCCAGACTAGCACAGTCCTCACCGGCCGGATAATCTTTTGTCCAGTTATCCGGTTCTCTGACTCCATTCTCTCGTTTTATCCAGAATCTGCTCACATATGACAAAAAAGAAAAAGAAAAAAAAGCATACCTGCTTGAGCAGAAAACTACACATCCTTATTGTATTGGTTAGTATTTTTTCAGCCATGGATTCTATTCTCAAGTATATTTTATGTAGATCTTACTCTGTTGAATCATTGAGTGGCTGGTTATTCACCCAGACCCAGTGTCCCTCAGTTTCCAGATCATTAAGACCAATCCAGTGAGTCTCTTGAACTTCAGACACAAGAAAATCCTAACAGAGAAATATATTACAATTTTACTGTCATACATATTGTGAGATTTGATGTAATAAATATAATAGTAATATCTAGAGCAAACCGCAAAATGTACACTTTACTTTCTTCATACATGTTCCTATTGTGAAGTCATATAACACCTTTCACAACACAACGTTTCAAAGCAGCTTTACAGAAGGAGGCCAGTTCCCCTCTGGCTAAACAGCATGAATACAATGCTAATATTAGTTATTTATGTGTAATACAAGTCTTGTTTTATGTAAGAAACCCAAGTAGATGTTGGTGGCCAAAGTTTAAACTAAAGGTATTTACAAAATATAAGATTAATGATTAGGTGTCTCTGAATTCCAGCCCAAATTGTTTGCAGAAGAGCATGTAGATGCATTATTTGGCTTGTTAATGCTTTAGTTGGTATTCATCTATCGTCTATGTAGCTCAACGAGTTGTGCCTCGTAGTCCGGCCGTAATTTAAAAAAAAATAATTTGATGAGCTGTTTCAGCAGGGGGCAGTCAGTGCGACTATGTATTATTTCTCGGCATGTCATGTAAAATGTTTTATAATATTGTTTTTAATTTAAAGACAGATCTTATATATGCTTATTGGTTGTGTGGATGAGCACAATGTTTAATTATACCACAGAAAATTCTCATCTGATCTCAAATGGATTGTAGTATTATCAAAGGTTATGACAAAAGGTAAACTCACCTGTACTGCTTTGCTGTTTATTATAACTAGATGTCCTCCTAGAGTCACACAATAATCTCGACTCTGCGTCCAGTTCATCTTGACTGTAGAAAAGTAGTAACACTTTCCTCCAGAATTAATCCAGTGGACAGCACAATGTGCACAGCCTGTGCTCTCTTTATGGGAAAGAGGTAGTGATGATTCAATCTTTCATTTAATCACTATCTTTCCCTCTTTCGTTTAGAATACCACAATTGCATGTTTGTGTCAGAGACAGTATTTCTTCCACAGACTTTTCACAAAATCCTTCATAAAAGAATTCTAAGCCATGAACCAAACCAACCAACTCTGAGGTGAATCACAACATCACAAATGTATTTTTGAAGCAAAAAAAAAAAGAGGTCTGAGACGAATGATGAAATTGATGTGAATGATGAAATTGAATATAAAATGATGGAAGTACTTAAAACTATTGAATTTAGGTTGTTGATTATAAGTATAGAACCAATCAAGTTCCCCTTCTGTCACTCACTTGACGTTGTGTCGATTGTAGTGACACAAGGGGTCTCTTCTGAGAGCCTTGTGTACATCTGAACTTGAGAAAAGGCCAAGTTGGCAGACAGAATTTGCATGCCCCGCCCCCGGACATACGGGTATAAAGGGGAGCGGGCGAGCAAATGTCAGACAGATTTTTTTTTCGGAGCCGAACGGTTGTGTGATCAGCGAGTTTTGTGTCACGAATGCTTCACCCACCTACGAGAGCTTCTGTTGGATCTGAGCTTCCGTCTGTGCTCGGGATGATGGCAGCTCGCTTCATGGCCAGTTTGCCTCATCCCTGGAGCCAGATCTGGATGATGACATCGCCGTTGCATCGGAGAGAGTTCAGATGTCTGATGCTAAAGATCTGATCAAACTCCCATCCTCAGGCCAGCCCGCCCAGTTTGAGTCTGATGAGCAGATGGCCGGCATGCTTTCCCGGGCCGCTGTGAGCTTTGGGTTGGACTGGAACCCTCCGTCCTCCCCCCAACCCTTGCGGCTTGATGATTGGTACCTCGGCTCCGGGCGCCGCTCCCAGCCACACAGCCACTTTCTTCCCGGAAGTACATGACGAGCTGACCAGTTCGTGGAGGGCACCTTTCACTTGTCCGCTCTCGCTACCCTGGATGGCGGGGCGGTCCACGGGTACATGGAGGTCCCTCAGGTGGACAGGGTGGTTGCGATCCACCTGTGTCCCGAGAATGCCACAACCTGGCGGGACCGCCCGTTACTACGCTCCAAGACCTGTAGGACAACTTCGTCACTGACTGTGAAAGCCTACAGCGCCACTGGACAGGCCGCCTCTGCCTTGCATGCCATGGCTCTCCTGCAGGTGCACCAAGCCAGGGCACTCAAAGAACTGCACCAGGGTAGTCCCAATCCCGACTTGCTGCAGGAACTAAGTTCTGCCACCGACCTCGCTCTCAGATCTATGAAGGTCACAGCGCAAGCACTCGGGCGGGCGATGGCCACCCTCGTGTCCAGGAATGCCACCTGTTACTGAACTTGGTCGAGATGCGCAACGTTGACAAAGCCCACTTTCTCAACGCCCTCGTCTCCAAGTTCAGTCTCTTTGGCGACACCGTCGATGACTTTGCCCAGCAATTCTCGGCGATGAAGAAACAGACGGAGGCCATCTTCCACATCATGCCACGGCGTTGTAGCGCAGGCTGCCCCCTGTCTTCTCACGGCACCAAAGCATTGCAGTCCCCATACACGCCACCTCGCCTCCAGACCCATGACTGCCCAGCCCCGGCAGGCCAGTGCTGACGAGTCTCAAAGATATCCCTACGGGACCTTCTCCTCTGTCTATATCCCGCCCCCTGCCTGGTGCGTGGAGGGAGGTAAGTGCTTTGAGTTTTTTCTCAGCACCCAAGCCTCGGTACATGCTTTTGCCTCCCGACGCACTATTACCTGCTCCCCCCCGCTGCGAGACCCCACCCAGTACGTCCA
Organism: Moxostoma hubbsi; assembly: GCA_032164185.1. Classification (NCBI taxonomy): domain Eukaryota; kingdom Metazoa; phylum Chordata; class Actinopteri; order Cypriniformes; family Catostomidae; genus Moxostoma; species Moxostoma hubbsi. The sequence goes on from JAVLUX010000032.1 coordinate 721,543, forward strand.
AAATGATCATCTCGTTAGTGGTCCTCGCACGGAGCTTAGACGCATGGCTTGCACTTCCCAGCCCGTCGCATTGGCTGGCCAAGGCCATCCATCTCGACTACGCGATTCAATTCGCCAGGCCTCGTTTCAGTGGTATTCACTCCACCCGTTACGCGGCAGGAACTCCAGCACCTTATAAGCAGAGATTGCCACTCTGTTACTCAAGGATGCAATAGAGCCTGTCCCTCCAGCCGAGATGAAGAAGGGTTTCTACAGCCCTTACTTCATCATACCAAAAAAAGGCATTGCGTTGAAGCCAATCTTGGACTTGTGATTTCTCAACCGGACTTTAGACAGACTCCCGTTCAAAATGCTCATGCAGAGGCAAATTCTAACCTGCGTTCAGCATCAAAATTGGTTCGCGGCAGTAGACTTGAAGGACACGTACTTCCACGTCTCCAATCTGCCTCGACACCGACCCTTCTTACATTTCGCATTCGACTGCCAGGCGTAGCAGTACAAGGTCCTACCCTTTGGCCTGTCCCTGTCCCCTCACATCTTCACCAAGGTTGCATAGGCAGCCCTTGCCCCACTATGGGAAGAGGGCATCCGCATACTCAACTACTGCCAACAACTAGCCAGTCATCTCCTCCTTTGGAGTCAGCCACGACTCAGGTTGCTGCGCACCACTCACAGCCCGGGCGACCACAACATGATGGCGAATGCACTGTAAGGAGCCACCAAGGTGACCTGTTCCTCATCCTCCCTGACCTTGCACAGCACCAGTGCAAGAAGGCTCACTGGGGGAAATGCGTACTTGCGCAGCCCCCAGGGCCAGCTGTGTGCCAGTGCATCTGTGCCGAGGGGGGCTTCCGTTAGGGAGTACCAGAGCAGGCAAGTACTCATTTCCCCCAGTGAGCCTTCTTGCACTGGTGCTGTGCAAGTTCAGGGAGGATGAGGAACAGGTCACCTTGGTGGCTCCCTATTGGCCCACCCGGACCTGGTTCTCAGATCTCATTCTCCTCACGACAGCACCTCCCTGGCAAATTCCCCTTCTTTCTCAGGGATGGAGCACCCTCTGGCACCTGTGCCCAGACCTCTGGAATCTCCACATCTGGACCCTGGACGGGACGTGGAAGTCTTAAGCGGTCTACCACCTGCAGTCGTAGACACAATCAACCAAGCCAGAGCTCCCTCTACCAGGCAGCTTTACGCCCTCAAGTGGTGTCTGTTCACAAATTGGTGTTCTTCCAGATCTGAAGACCCACAGAGATGCGCAGTTCGGTCAGTGCTTTCATTCCTGCAGGAGAGGCTGGAGTGGAGGCTGTCCCTATGAACCTTGAAGGTTTATGTCGCTGCTATTGCAGCCCACCACGACGCAGTAGATGGCAAGTCCCTTGGTAAGCACGACTTGATTATCTGATTCCTTAGAGGCACCTGGAGATTGAACCCTTCCCAGCCAAAGCTGTTCCCCTCCTGGGATCTCTCAGTGGTCCTCTCATGCCTTCAGAGACCCCCCTTCGAACTGCTTGATTCAGTTGAGCTCAAAGCCCTCTCCTTGAAGATGGCTCTCCTGATCGCGCTTACTTCCAACAAGAGGTTCGGGGACCTGCAAGCGTTCTCTGTCAGCGACACTTGCCTGGAGTTTGGTCAAGCAGATGCTCACGTCATCCTAAGACCGCAACTGGGCTACTTGCCCAAGTTTCCTACAACCCCCTTCAGGGACCAGGTCGTGAAACTGCAAGTGCTGCCTCGGGAGGCTCCTCAGTGAAAACCTGCCTGACATTCGCTCGCCCACTCCCCTTTTCATGCGGGGCATGAAAATTCTGTCTGCCAACTTGACATTGGCCTTTTCTCAAGTTCAGAGGCATGTGAGGCTCTCAGAAGAGACACATTGTGTCACTACAATCGATATAATGCCGGTATACGATTTAATACAATGCTATGCTACTCTAATACTACAGAACTCCCCTTTAATACTCATGTTATATTACAGAAGTTCTAGCTCTCTGTGCTAAAAACAAAAATGTCTAGGTTACGGATGTAACCTCCGTTCCCTGATGGAGGGAACGAGACATTGTGTTGAAGAAGCAACACTAGGGGTCTCTCTTGAGCGCCCAATATACCTCTGATCTATGAAAAAAGGCCATTGAGAAGTTGGCAGACAGAATTTGCATGTCCCGCCCCCAGACATAAGGGTATAAAGGCAGGGAAATACATCTGTTTCATTCAGGATTTTTCTGAGGAGCCGGAAATGGTCTGGCCACAACAATGGCTTGGCTCAGCGACGTGGCCGGGAGGACATCATGGAACGGAGGTTACATCTGTAACCTAGACATTCCCTGTCTGTCACTCACTTCGATGTTGTGTTGAAGAAGCAACACTAGGGGTCCAATTTAAATCACGCCATGCGCTGACCCGTGTACGTGTACTGCTGACACTGGAGTGGGCAGGTACTTCACGTGCCAAAATGACCAGCTGTTTCAGACTGCACATACCCTTCCGCAATGCCCCATAAATTCGGCGGAATCCTTATAGTTACCCTAGGCAGGGGAACAAGGTGACGCTTGCAAACCTAATAACGGGCCGAGCCTAGCCGGGCCTCTTTTCTATCTATGATTCTCGCTTAGAGTCAATGGCTGGGGCCTTTACATGCACCGGGGAAGGGGGTCTTACTCAGTTTCCTATTCTTTCAGGGGAAAAGACCCTGCGGAGACCACACCTGACCAGAGAGGGGGAAGTAAGAGTGGTGAATACACCACATGGGCTTTTAGGTCACATGAGGGAAGTGGCGCAGTGGTAGATCCCGCCTCTTTGGGGGGAGAAGTTGCTACAGACATGGCGAACGGGGGGCAGTATAAACTGCCCAAGGGAGATGCGGGTCCGCTCGTAAGGGGACCGTACCACGGAAAATACACACAGGGGGGAAGTCCAAGTAGGAGCCCTGACCTGTGGAGCACCTATTCCAGTACAGGGTAAATTTGAGTACCCGCAGTGTATTGGGTCAGCGAATTCCTCCGCTGGATTGTGGACCCAGATTGCTAGGGAGGAGTCATCCACAGAGCCGAGTGAGTGGGATCTCCTGGGAGAAAAAGCGCACAGAATTACCTCAACCGAGGGAAAAGGCACTAGGTGCAAGCGATCCACCTGGCCAGTCCATCAGCATGTTACCGAGTTCTACTGACCTGAGAAAACATGGGATGAAACTGACTCTACCCTGAGATTGTAGAATCTTGCAAAGGTATTATCCCACTGCTCTCCATATGTCTGCCAGGGAGGTGCCTCTGGCCAGTGCCCATGAGGATGCAACACTCCTTGTTGAGTGTGCTCAGACCTGCAAAGGGGGGGGGCACGGCCTGGGTTCAATAGGCCAATTAAATCGCGTCCACCATCCAGTGGGAGAGCCTCTGTTTGGAGACAGCGTTCCCTTTCCGCTGTCCACCGAAGCAGACAAAGAGCTGCTCAGAATGTCTAAAGTTCTGCGTGCGGTCCAAGTAGGTATGCAAAGCACGTACCGGACACAGCAACGAAGGGGCTGGGTCTGCCTCCTCCCGGGACAGCGCTTGCAGGTTCACTACCTGGTCTCTTAAGGGCGTGGTAGGAACCTTGGGCACGTAGCCCGGCTGCGGTCATAGGATCACTTGTGTGTCTGCCGGACCAAACACCAGGCAAGTGTCGCTGACAGAGAACACTTGCAGGTCCCCGACCCTCTTGATGGCGAGCTTGATCAGCAGGGTTGTCTTTAGAGAGAGGGTCCTGAGTCCAACTAGCTTGAAGGGGGTCTCTGAAGGCCCGAGAGGACCACTGAGAGATCCCAGGGAACCACTGAAGTGTTATGGATTACTTTTATGCTGCCTTATGTCCTTTTTGAAAATTCAAATGTCTGGTCATCATTAACTTTCATTGTATGAACCTTGAGAGCTGAGATATACTTATAAAAATCATAATTTGTGTTCTGCTGAAGAAAGAAAGTCATGTACATCTGGGATGGTATGAGTGTGAATAAATGATGAGAGAATTAAAACTGAACTCTCTCCCTTTAATGTCCTTTTAAAGATTTTAAAGAAATTGGGCCTAAATTTAACAATAATGGAAGCAGCAAAAAAAGAAACAAGGATGGCATTGTGCATTGAGTGGGGTCATTCATAATTTCAGACATTCTTAGAATTTACAATGCTTTTGTTGTTGTTGTTGGTTTTTTTTTACTAAATATGTTAAAAGAGCTTCAACATCAATCTGCAGTTTATATTTTGGATGCGCACATCTACCAAAGCTGCTATTTGAGAATGTTTTTTTGTTTGTTTTCTTCTTAACAGCTTTTATTGATTCCGTACATAAATCATACAAACATAACGTAATACATAATCAATTATATACATGAAACCCCTCACCCGAACAGTCCCCCACACTCCCCACCCGACACAAACACTCACTACAGTGGTCACCAACAATGAGAACATAAAAATAAATTAAATAATTAAACATAAAAAAAGATATACTTTCAAACGACATCATCGTTTCTAGAATAAATCTTATGGACTGATGAAAAGAATGTATAGTCCCTCCCAGATGGGTTCAAAAGTCCAAGATTTTTACACATCCTGTGAAGCATCACTGTTGCTCAAGGGGGCTTACACACTTTTGCTCACTATGTTCAAGGAATGAGTCCATCAATAGATTCAAGTCTCCTCCCAATATTATATCATGAGGGGTGCCAGCGGCTTTCAACATCCCTTCAAGATCTATAAAAACATCCTGATCATCAGCGTTGGGTGCGTAAATATTAGCCAAAATAAGACTTTGCCCTCAATTTCTGATAAAACAATAATGACTCTTCTTATTTTATCTTTTCTCTGTTTGAGACATTTGAATTGTAGATATTTACTTATCAATGTTATGACTCCCCAGCTCTTACTTGGGCCAGCACTAAAGGAAACATGTCCACCACAAATCCTTCCAAATTTTTCAGCTTCCTTTGGGGAAAGATGCATTTCTTGATGAAACACTATATTATATTTCTTATGATTAAGAAAATAAATAACCTTCTTTTTATGGGATGCCCAAACCCATTCACATTCCATGTGGAGAGAGACAATCCATTCATATTTGAGAATTGTTTTTGATAATGTATGAATTTTATGAATTTTGCTATAATTCTGTTATGTTTCTCTCTATTGTTTTTGCCTGCATTTGCAAACATCTCTTTGTCAGCAAAATGTATACCATGTTTAACATGTGTGTGTTTCCTAAATTAGTGACATGTCATGAAATAGAGCTAACTGCAGGACAGTTATTTTACATCATATATAAAGTATACAGTATATTGTACACACTTGGTAAATAACAATATTAAATATGATTTTTTTTCCAGCTAAAACTTTTAGATTTGTAATTAATGGTAAATTGTCTTACATTTGTAACTGGAGCATTTGTCACCTGAAGCAGTTCTGGTCGTATTCATGTAAATGTTATCTTCGCAGATCAGATCCATTTCACCAACCCGAAAGAACGATTGCCTTCTCAGAACTGAGTACTGGTTGAGAATAAGGAAGTCACGCAAAATATAAGTCTTAATATAAGCAGGAATGCACCCCTCAGGAAGTACATTTTTGAAAAAAAAAAAACAAAAAAAAAACTACTCTACAAAAACTTTTTTTTTTATGACTTGTAGGATTTTTATAAAGGCAACCAGCACTCTTCAAGATTTGAACTGGAATTAAACTAGATAATTTTATCAGTTTGATAAAGAGTAAAGTGTGTGTGTGTGTGTGTGTGTGTGTGTGTGTGTGTGTGTGTGTGTGTGACACTAGAAAAAAGATGGAGTATCTAAAATTACACTTCAGAATCATGCATTTTTTTAATACAGTTTCTATTCCCCCTTATTTCTTTGAATGATGACCTCTTCATCCAGTGATATCATCTTATGCCGCCCTTGTTTAATCTTCACTGTATCTCTTCAAGGTTGTCACCGTTGACCCCAACTTGTTTCAATGATGGCAAAAGCATGACTATTTCATTTTATTTGTATAAAACACACTGTAATCATTTCAAAAAAGGCTGTAATTCTCCCTCATGATGCATCTTCCATTAATTTTCACCTTGATTATTATGTAAATGATAATTAAATCAATAAATTAATGATTAGATATCTAACATATTGAATAGCATTAATAATGCAGTTATTTCTTGTACACTGATTGCACATTATAATTTTTAGATCATTGCACATTGCATACATCTTAATTCAATTATCAAAATGGACTAACTGAATGATTAAATGAAAATATACAACAGGTGCTAGGTTAAACACGTCACAAACAAAACACAAATTTTGGTGAGCCAGAAATAGTTAAATCCTTAAATAAACATCAACAACAATTAATAGTACAAACAATGTCTGTACATGCTGTCATTGAACTGCAAATGATGCCTGTACGAAGTAATTAAAGATCCCACACCACTTTACTGCTGCAACTGTTCGAGTGAAAGCCTTGTTTGATTGTAACCACAATTCACACTTCCACTCCATTAATTATGTCAGGCTTTATAATCAGTGAAACTAAAGTCGAGTCCAAAGGTGGCATCTAATAAGTCCTAATGACCTACCTACTACATTTATGTCATTAAAGTAATGATGGCTGTTTTGAAACACTGCTTCATTAAGCTTCGAAACCAGGATGGCTAAAATGGCGCTTATGTAGTCTAACCTTTTCTGTTTCTAAGAAAATTACATGCAAAACTTTAACTTATTTGTCCTTCCTTGGTTTTGTGCATTTTTGACATGAATATCTTAATATCCTAATGAATCTGATGGGTTTAAGGGCTCGTTTACCATCATTGATGGAAAGAAGATCACAGTGAACAATATGTGAACAATACCAACAACTTCCTTCTAGGGAAGAAACACTTTGAACTTTGACTGAAACTCGTCTATAACATATTTTTAAGGGGGTTGTCCATTTATTTAGTTTTTACATGGCCTCTGTTTTTTGAAGGTGGTTTTTAGTTTATTTTCTTCTCAGACGGAAGGGTTTGATACTTTTTAATAGGTATTTGATGCTTGTTTAATATGGAAGGTAAATAGATTTTGCACTTAATCCATTTTCTCACTTAATATAGTTATTTTTCCTGCCTTAAGGCAGATTGTTCCTTTTTTCTTCTTCATCTGATGTCTTTTAACTTTTTCCTGTTTTTCTCTTCCCTGTTTTTCTTTTCGGAGATTTGTGATTTAACTAAATGCAAAGCTTTATTTTTATTGAAGAGATGTCTAGATTTTACAAGAAACTCATTCAAGAAACTCATTCTAGCATTAATGACAAATCATTTTGGTCAGCTCAATGGGGAGGTACAATTTATTTTCACATGGCGTAACACATGTTCTCATTCTGGTATAATTTTATTTAATCATAATATTAATACTAATATTCTTGCGTCACACTTCTCTTCAGAGGTGAGATGGATAATAGCCGTTGTTCAGTATGGACAGTCTATTGTTATTTTATGTAATATTTATGATATTAACATATCTAATTTGAACAGTGTTCTTCTCCAAACTTTGTCCACAAAACTTTTGCTTTAAATCTGAAATTTCCTTCAGCTGCATTTATTGTGAGAGAGGATTTTAATGAGGACCCTGATTTACACTTGGATAGATTTCCCACATGACTCGATGTTTACAGTTTTAACATAGTTATAAGTGATTTTTGTAGCAGCCTTTCTTTACCGGATGCTTACAGACACATCTATAGAAGCAGTGTCTCCTCGTTTACATGGTTTAAAGCAGACCTGTCACAGATATCTAGAATAGACCTGTGGCTTGTTTCTGACTGGCTCGTTAAATTTTTTAGTTCCTCTACTATTTCTTCTGACCCTCTAACTGACCATGCTTGCATCGACCTTGAAATATCTGAAGTTTATAGAGGTTCTCGAAGACAGCCAGGCAGGGCTGGACTGGTAATCTGGCTTACCGGCATTTTCACGGTGGGCCGACGCACTTTTGGGCCAATCAGGGGTGGAATGGCCATCGGGAGAACCGAGCGGCCAGTGATTTGGCCACGAAATGTGCCGAATGGTCTGCGGTAAGCATATGTATACTTCTTCCTTTCACTCAGAGTTTTCCAATAAGTTTTTCTGTAAGGTGGAGCCAGCTGTAAGTGAAGGCAGTGAATTGGATATCGTAATTACAAAGGCCCCATTTGGTAAGAGTCCAGGCCCTAATGGTTTGCCTTTTGAATTTTACAGACTGATTTGGAATGATATAAGAGGTTTAATTTTAGAAATTTTCAAGGAATGTTTAGACAGAGGGGAATTATCTCAATCGATGAAACAAGATGAAAGCAATACTAAAACCATATATTAATTTTTTTTTTAAAGATAATTGGTGCCCAATAACTTTGCTTAATTCTGATTACAAAATATTATCACAGCATATGCAAGGACACTGAAACCCTGTTTAGAAGACATTATCTCACTCACGCAATCTGGCTTCATGAAAGATCAACACATTTAAAATAATATAAGTCTTGTTTTTGATCTATTAGATTACTTTATTAGATTACTAGTTAGTTGATGATGATGCCCTTATTTTGTTATTAGATTTGACACCATAAAGCATGCTTTTCTTTATGATGCTTTAAGATGATTTACCTTTGGTCCAAAATTTGAGAATACTGTACAGATCCTGTATAAAAACATCACTAGTAGCATCTCCTTGTCTAACAGGGCTTTGATGTGTTTTGTCTTTGTGAGAGACATTAAACAAGGATATCCTATTCACATTTTTTATTTTTGTTGATCGCAGAGCTTCTTACCCTCTATATAGTGCACTGCTCAAATATCAAGAGGGATTCAAATAGCAGACTATTCTATTTTAATCAGTCAACTTGCAGATGATACCTGTATATTCCCCAAAGATAAATGTCAGGTCCCCATTATTTTAGATGCATTAAAACTCTTCTCAGAGGCCTCAAGTTTTTCTGTTAATCAGAGTAAGACTGAGATTATGATATCTTAATTCTGACGTTTCAGATAAATGTGGAATTAAGGTGAAACAAATGGTTAGATATCTTGGTATTTTAATTAGTAAGTGTTCATCTTAAAGTTGAATCTAATTTCTATAAGAGTTTACATAAAGCAAAGGATTATTTTTAATTGTTCTCGGAAGCAATTGACTATCTATGGGCAGAGGTGGGAGGGTTACTTTTGAAATGTATTCCACTACAGATTACAGAATACATGCTGTAAAATGTCATTTGTAATGTATTCCATTAGAATACTCAAGCTCAGTAATGTGTTCTAAATACTTTGGATTACTTCTTCAGCACTGGTGGATTTTTTCACTTGTTTTGACTATAAAAACTCTGTCAGTACAGTAAGACAAAATACACATGTTAAAAATACATTCTCTGAAAAACCCAAATATCTCATGCAGTGTTGCTTCTAAAACAAGATCAATCAAAATGTTACAATGCAAAAAATGATCAAGAATACGATTTCAATCAAAATGATCTTATTTTATGGATTTTTTTTTTAAGATATTTTTACAGAAAAACAATTAAAAAATTAGAATATGATGTTTGCCCTAAAATCAAAGGTCATACTAGAAAAAAAGAAATTATGATCCAACGTGAATTTTATTGATAAAAAAATATGATTTTTTATTTCTATTTCTTCTGCTACAAACTTACTTCAAACGTACTTCTCTGTCTGCTCGTATGAATGTAACATCATAAGAAAGTGTTTCACTGCTGTTCAAATGCACTTTGGATCACATCATTTATATGTATAAATGTTTTCCATCTGTAAGGACTAAATATTAAATGAAACAAATGACACTAAAATGCAAAGTAATCTCTTCAGTAATCAAAATAATTTGTGAATGTAACTGTATTCTAATTACCAATGATTTAAATTGAAAAACAGTTACGTATATTTTGTCTTTTAAATACGTAATCCCGTTACCTGTATTCCGTTACTCCCCAAACATGGAAATTCTTACACTGGATTTTTGCCCCAGAGATGTGGCACCTGTGCACTTGATGTTTGATTGTGGTGGGATGAGGCCTAATTGTGAACTTTGGCACTGATGGCCCAATGATAAGTGTAAATTGATCTCCCCAAGCCCCTCAACTGGGAAAATAATCAACATAACGCTTCAAAAATAAGTTGCATTCTACATAAATTCATGCATCAAAATGTCATGCGAAAAAAGAGAAGGTAAGAACTTTCCTTGTCAGCAAGTTAGAGCAGTTTTTGGACAGTTAATGTGATTTGTCATTGAAAGTTACTAATATGCCTGCAGCTTTAACTAGAACCTTACTGTGACCCCGATACATTAAAATAAACATGAATAATTTACTAACCTTAATTAACATTAACAGAGACAAGTGAGGGGCTTAACTACAACAATAGAAACATCGGTCCAATTTTGTAAATATTCATTATATATTGGTTTCGTGTTGAGATACATTTTAAACACTTACATTAACATGATTAGTGTGGTGTGTTATCGTTTTCATGCCCAGAAGTTGTTGGGTGGGGGGTTTGTTTCCATTGTTGATGGGTTTTTTGCCAAATTAGATCGTGCAACCTTGAAGCCCCCCAGTCAAAAACTAGAACACTAGCAATCCGAGCTGTGGACCAACATTTAAAATACAACATATTATGCTGGTAACCAGCTATGCTGTTTTATTTAGTTTGGTTGTTACTTTTCAGCAGAGATCACAACTGTAGTTTGAAAGATGTAGAAGTAGCTGCATTAGTGACCTCTAATTATATTAATATTGTCTTAATATTGTCCCTGCCTGTTCTGTTTTGCTGATTATAGTGACCAGGTCAGCTCTTCTTCAGGCTCAGACTTCTTGACCAGTTGTGTTTATTGTCACAGTTTGTCTCAACAGTGTTTAATGACTCTTATTTTGAAGCTCTCTCCTGCACTATATTTCCCAGTATCCACTGCCCTAATCACTTCTTGTTGTCCCCACCTGTATACCATTCCCTCATTAAGTTTCCAAGTGTATATATACCCGCTAGTTTTGTTTCATAGTGGTCAGTCCTTGAATTGTTATGGCAATGTTTGTAGTGTTCCAATTGTATTGCTGAGCTTTTTTTTTAACGTCTGTTCCACTCCAGCATATGTGATTAAAGGATTTAAAGTTCCTACTCCTGCATCTCCTCTTGACTCCAGGACACCATACATTACATTTATTGGACTGAAGAAGTACAATTTATCATGACAAGCATCATGACAATTATGAGTTTAATCAAGGTTCAGTGTGCAGAAATAATACTTTTTACCAACGCCTGTGTGGTCTGAAATAGAAACAACTCTCGTAACTCTTATTCTGCTGTACTTGTCAGTAAGTTTATTGAGCTTCCTCTAAATGTCTGGTAGAGAAAAATGAAAGAGAAAACACACATTTACTAAGATAAAAACACTCAAAAGATTAACTTGTAATCATGGAATAAACTTTTTAATAAAAAAAAAAAAAAAACTGGAAGCTACAGGAATAAACCATGCTGATTCAGAAATAATCATACAGACTTTGTGTAAGTTTGTTTGCATGAATATAAAACAGATATAACTCGTGACCGTTCAAGAGGAGCTGTTCTCAGACACTGAGAAGAAACAGAATCAGCTTTATTAACATGTATACTTACACATACAAGGAATTTGTCTTGTACACATAGTCTTGTATGTATTTAATGTTAGTACACAGTAGTTAAGGCCACCTAATATAAAGTGTGACCGAAAAACTGGTGAAGTTGGATTTAAGATCATCAAGCTCTCTCAGCAGGACTGGTGCAGACAAAATTGAGGAAAATTGGAAAACAAAAAGACAGAGAAAGTCGCTGACATAAATATTCCTGTACAGATGAAAACACTGAATTTATTTGCCTGTAATATTATTTGAATGTAAAATTAGTTTCTAAATATTTTTTTAATCATGACACATTAAAAGAAAATAGTATTATTTTTAGTTTTATAAACAGTGTGCTCAAAGAAAATTAAATGAAACTTCACACCAGTTCATGAGTTTACACGCATGGCACATAAATGTTTCCTGATAGAATGTGTGAAAATATACACCCAGTTTGTAAATGAAAGTAGAGGCATTTTACACAGGCAAGTCTCACAGAGTGGTTATCTGAGTTACTGTAGACTTTGTCAGTTATAACCAGTCTGGCCATTCTCTGTTGATCTCTCTCATCAACAAGACATTTCCATCCACTGAACTGCCCCTCACTGGATGTTTTTTTTTTTTTTTTGATTTTGGCACCATTCTGAGTAAATTCTAGAGACTGTTGTGTGTGAAAATCCCAGAAATACTCAAACCAGCCCATCTGGCACCAACAATCATGCCACGCTCCAAATCACTGAAATCACCTTTTTTCCCCCATTCTGATGGTTGATGTGAAAATTAATTTATGTGATTCAAATGATTTTATGCACTGCTGCCTCACGATTGGCTGATTAGATAATGATTAGCCCCCTCCAAAAGTTGTTGACCGGGGGGATTTGGGGGATTGGTGTGGTGTGTTTTCATGCCCAAATGTTGTTCGGGGGAGGTTTCTTTTTCATTGTCGATGGGTTTTCACCAAAGTAGATTGTGCAACCTTAAAGCCCAGGGGCCCCTGGGCACTGGCCCCATTAGCCTAGTCGTTAATCCATCCCTGGATAATGATGGTTAACCAAGAAATTAGTGACCTCTTGTGGAGGAATGAAACATTAGAATAAACAAGTACAAAAATTAGTTCATCAGTCTTTTAATAGTTCAACAAATTACAGTGGAAAGAAAAAGTATGTGAACGCAATTATGTATGCAATTAGCTGATTTTCTGCATTAATTGGTCATAAAATGTGATCTCATCTTCATCAAAGTTACAAGTTTAGACAAGTGCAAGTGTGCTTAAAGGAATATTTCACCCAAAAATGAAAATTTGCTGAGCATTTACTCATCCTCAGGCCATCCAAGAGTTTCTTTCTTCATCAAAACAGAATTTAAGAGTTTTAGGATTTTATTTCAGGCCTCCTCCTTTAAACAATGCAAGTGAATGAACGGTCCAAAATGCATATTTAGGGTGTATCAAACCCCCCCCCCCCGGAGGGTGAGTAAATTATCAGCAAATTTTCATTTTTGGTTGGACTATTCTTTAAGCTATCAACAAACAAATAATTACAATCTTTCATGTCTTTTAAACACATTTAAACATTCAAAATGCTGAGCAAAATGTAAGTGAACCCTTGGATTTAATAACTGGTTGATCCTCCTTTGGCAGAAATAACCTAAACCAAGCGTTTCCATTAGCTGTGGCTTAGACCTGCACAACATTCAAAAGGAATTTTGGAACATTCATCTTTACAGAACTGCTTAAACTCAGCCATATTCTTAGAATATCTGGTGTGAACGGCTATTTTGAGGTCATTCTACAGCATCTCTGATGGGTTAATGTCTGGGCTCTGACTGGGCCACTCAAGGGGGATTTAGAGAAAGTGGGTTAACACACCTATGTTTCTCTTGAAGAATGTGGCTTAATATGGCCATGTAAATGCATAAGCGCCATTCTGTTGGGTGTTTGAAGAGTGTGCATGTGTGAAACAGACCAGAATTACAAATGTCATAGGATGGAGCCCAACAACAAGTCAACACAGTGGAAAGAATTAAACATTTCTAGGAGTATAGTGGAAAAATCACATACGTGTAAACTATCCATTTATACACACCAATGTAAAATACAGACTGTCCCTCATGGTCGTGTTTATGCGCTTGTACACTGGGGAAATCCCAGAGATTTATGTAAGAGGGGAAACCCAATTATTGAAGCATAATTCCGCTGCAGGTTGCAATAGAGAGTTAAGGAAACAAACACAATATCTGGAAATTACATTGCTGTGGAGAAAGCTGCTTACTGACCCAGAGCCGCATGTATATGGGGGTAAAGAGTGTGCCACTTATACAGTGCATGTAAAACGGAATCCTGTTTTCTCTCAGTAACCCTCTTTCTTGAAATAAACAGCTTTCTGGTGTCCTTGTAAATGTAGTCAATGTGTTGGTCCAATGGTATAATCTTTGCTGTTGATGTGAGTTTGTCCTGGGTGGAATACTGATTTTTAATGAACCAGATACGGGTAAAAATGGCTGCGTGTTTTACTACATGATTTTAATGGAACAGAGAGTGAGCTGCAGAGGAAAAGAGAAGTGAAATGTGCATCTGCATGCGGTGGCCTGCTTTCCAGGAAACATGACGATTTGCAGATTTTTTCCCTTTTTTTAACAGTCTACACTAAACAGGCATCTTTGATTTCACTGACGGAGGTAAATTAATATTTCTTTCACAGATATACCTTTTATGTTTTTTGCAAGAAGCATCAAACCAAGTGTCATAATTGCCGCTCTCATCTCCCAGACTTGCACAGTTCTCTCCTAAAGGATCCTCTATCTTCCAGTTATCAGGTTCTCTTTGCCCCACACTGAACCAGAACCTTTAAGAGACAGAAACAAGCAAATGTATAAAGGACATTTTCCTTTTTTGGATGATTGCATTTTTTTTTTCTTTTTTCAAACTGTTCACTTTCTTGTTATAAATTCACAGCTCTGTAATTTGTCATGCAGAAACTGATATTTGTCATTACTTTAAGGAAAATAAATGGTACATTTATAACAAACAAAAACACAGATCACACATGCAGAGCTCTTACTGTACTTGTGTTTCTAGAGTTTGGTTATTCACCCAAACCCAGTGTCCCTCAGTGTCCAGATCATTAAGACCAATCCAGTGAGTCATGTTAATTTTAGAGACCAGGAATTCCTAATGGAGAAAATGCACTGAGGTTATTTGTCACACAATTAGTCAAGTTTTTAAAGGCTATTTATTGGTTATGTGTGTATTTTTTTTATGTTGAAACTCTTTCTTGCACACCATCTTAATATGCAGAGCCAACTGGAATATAGCCACTTGTAGGTTGATTTAAATAAAGTCATATACCCTGTGGCTCTGTGGCATTATCAAAACATTTGTTTGTTTGAACAATTTGTCCAGCCCAACAAAGCAACTCGATGCCTGGAGCGCCGAGCACCCCCTGGCAGCCCCAACATCGAGGATAGGGAGAGCGGATGAGCCCTGGCAGTAAAATTATCGAGTGAGCTCATCATGCAGAAGAAAGGTACGGGGGCTGAATGCGGCCTTGAGGGGTGCTCGGAGCCCTGGGACCAATCATCAAGCCACGAGGATTAAGGGGGGGGGGGGGGGGGGGGGGGGTTGGGCAGAAGATTACACTCCAGCCCGACGCTTGCAGCCGCCCAGGTAAACATGGCCGTCAGCTGCGCATGGCGTCAGACTGAACCAACCCGCTCTCCAATGCTGTAATCGAAAGCTCATCCGCTTTGCGAGCCGTGAATGAGATTGTGAACTTGCCCTGAGACGAGCCGGTGGTAAACGAGCGTGCTGAGGAGGAGAGGTCCATGGGGGCTTTCTCTGGGGAAAGAATCACCATTGCCATAATTATGCTCTTATAGTGAGAACATGAGCCGTCCACGAACGCTGTCCCCACGTGGGCAGCGTCCAACACGTGAGGCAGCGATAGTGGTCATGGGAAGCGGAGATGTAACGATCGCAACCAGGAAATATACACAAACGGAAAAGAAGCTTTCTGTGAGTGCCACTATTTTAGAAGGGAAATATACTCTTACAGGAAGATACCAGGGGTGTTTTCTGCATTCAACCGCTGCAAGAGGGGACTCAGAGATGAATGGATCGGCAGAGTAATTCAGCTCAGTGAATCAACCGCTTGGCTCCGAAGAAGTAGTCTGAATGTGGCTTGCAATCCAGCTCCTTATATAGCCGTATGTCCGGGGGAGAGGCTTGCAAATTCCACTCACCAATTTTCATTGGCCTTTTCTCAAAGATCAGAGATGTCTGGTGCCCCTAGTGTCACTACATCGACACAATGTCGAGTGAGTGACAGAAGGGGAAGTAAAATTTTCTGATAATTCTTTCAAATGTCAGGCTTTACAGGGTTAAAGGCGGAAATGTGAAACATTTAATTTTATAAAAGCTCTTACATTAATTTTTAAGTTATTACTCATGTATAATTTGAGCTATAATGTTTAAATGTACATTTTTACAGTCATTTAAAGGTTTTAGGGTTTGTTGACATTACATCAACATGTCAATAAAGATTATAACTTTACACAGAAAAGGTTAGTAAGTGATTTTATCACACTAAATCATGTATACGCACATATTGTTTGTATCTTGTGACTATACTTTTGAAAAAGTTACTACTTTAACGTTCAAAAAATGGCTCCATTCACTTCCATTTTAAGTGCCTCACTGTAACACAGATTTTTGCTTTTCTTTAAGATAAGCAGGGGAAAGTCAACATACATTTTTTTTGTGGTAATCAGCATTATGCCACAAATACTGTTGATTGAGGTTAACTTGTATTGAACCCGGAATATATTGTTTTTGGTGATCACCATCATTGTGATTTGTATGTTAAATGATCAGTTCTAAGCACAGTGGTGGGGCCATTAGGGGGAGTTTTGCAATTCAAAGAACTTCATAAAATTTCTGAAATAAAAATCAGTTATTTCCTAATTTTTTTTTTATAAAATGTTCATGAATTACACAGTTTTTCACAGGGCCTTGCAGGCACGTTTTGCAGGCAAAGTCAGCCCTGGAAGCTAGGCCCAGAATTAAGTTTTAGAAACTTCCCAACAAATATAAAGATTGTCCTTTATATATGTGCTTGTTAGGGATGGCCGATACCACTTATTTTCTTTTCGATCCGATACCAATATTTTCAAGACCAATATCGTCGATACCGATACTTCTGTTAATTAATTTTTCTTTTTTTTGCGATTACTTGGGATAAAATTTGTAAATTAAAATAATATTTTTAGTCATTATATAGTTTAGTAATGTTCACGTTAACACTTTATCTTGTATTGCCATATATAGCCTAAATACAAATGTATGTTTTTTATTTATTTATTTATCTGTGTACTATTATGTGTTTTTCTGTGTAGAGTGAAATAGTTTTCCTACTTAGAAATATAAAATATTTGATATCACGAGAAAAAGACACCACGGAAAGCAGTAAAGGGCAAAACAATAAAAAAAGAGCATAAAAACTATCAGGGGTGTAATAACATGCAGTATTTTCACAAAGTTTAATTTAATAAGTTACATTTAAATGTATATACATGTATTTACATTTAGCAGGGAAATAAATCCATCCATCCATCCATCTTCAACCGCTTATCCGAAGCCGGGTCGCGGGGGCAGCAGCTCCAGCAGGGGGCCCCAAACTTCCCTATCCCGAGCCACATTAACCAGCTTTGACTGGGGGACCCTGAGGTGTTCCCAGGCCAGTGTGGAGATGTAATCTCTCCACCTAGTCCTGGGTCTTCCTCGAGGCCTCCTCCCAGCTGGACATGCCTAAAACACCTCCCTAGGGAGGCGCCCAGGGGACATTCTTACCAGATGCCCAAACCACCTCAACTGACTCCTTTCGACGCAAAGGAGCAGTGGCTCTACTCCGAGCTCCTCACGGATGACTGAGCTCCTCACCCTATCTCTAAGGGAGAAGCCCGCCAACCTTCTGAGGAAGCCCATTTCGGCCACTTGTACTCACGACCTAGTTCTTTCGGTCATGACCCAACCTTCATGACCATAGGTGAGGGTAGGAACAAAAATTGACCGGTAGATCGAGAGCTTTGCCTTCCGGCTCAGCTCTCTTTTCGTGACAACGGTGCGATAGAGCGAGTGCAATACCGCCCCTGCTGCCCCGATTCTCCGGCCAACCTCCCACACCATTGTCCCCTCACTCGTGAACAAGATCCAGAGGTACTTGAACTCCTTCACTTGGGGCAATACCTCCTTCCCTACCCGGAGTACGCACTCCATCGGTTTCCAGCTGAGAACCATGGCCTCAGATTTAGAGGTGCTAATCCTCATCTCAGCCGCTTCACACTCGACTGCCAAGCGGTCCAGTAAGAGCTGAAGGTCACGGACCGATGATGACATGAAGACCACATCATCTGCAAAAAGCAGCGATGAGATCCCCAGCTCACCGAACCGCACACCTTCCCCACCCCAACTACGTCTCGATATCCTGTCCATGAATATCACAAACAGGATTGGTGACCAACCCCCACATGGAACGAACTCGACTTCGTGCCGAGGACCCGGACACAGCTCTCGCTTCGGACGTACAGGGATTGGATCGCCCTAAGAAGGGACTAAGAAGGGAGAGACTGTGGGAGGTGCTTCGGGAGTATGGGGTGGAGGGAAATAAATATGCAGTGCAAATGACAGTTTCTCCAGGGATGCTTGTGTGTTAGATGCTGGAAGTGTCCCGCCCCTTACTGAAGCGGAAGATATGATTGGTTAACAAATATCCAATCGCGTCTGAAAGGAACGTTCTGATTGGTGGATCAGATCAGTCGAACTGTCTGTCTTGCTAGTGCTCCCCAGAGAATCTCCATGCACGTTTAGAGAGAATCTCTGTTATTTTTGTTAAATAATAATGTAACGAGTTCACAGAAACGAGGAAACGGGAACCGGGTTCAACACAAAGGTAAGGGCTTTTAATTACAAATAGTAGACAGACAGGGGGTAGTGCAAAACGTGCTAAACATAAACTTATGGGACTAATCTAACAGTTTCTCAATGTTCTCTTAATGCCAACACTGGACTGGCAACTCTCTCTCTCGACTGGAGGCACTGGTGCTCTTTTATGCCGCTCTCCCCATACTCACTGAAATTAGAGACAGGTGTTAGACATAATTTAGCTCAGGTGCAAGCGCCCTTACCGCTTTCTCCCTTCGGACGGGCGCTTGACCACGCCCCCGCTGCCACATACCCCCACCGCCCGACTCAGGCCGGGGCGTCATCCGGCCTGCCTACCACTCCCCCCCCATTTCTGGAAAGGAAGTCGGTGACAGCCATCTGCACCCCCGGTCTGTGGACCACCTCGAACTTAAAAGGCTGGAGAGCCAGATACCAACGGGTGATCCGGGCGTTAGTATCCTTCATGCGGTGGAGCCACTGCAGTGGGGCATGATCCGAGCAGAGAGTGAAGGCCCGCCCCAGCAGGTAGTAGCGGAGCGTGAGGACCACCCACTTGATGGCCAGACATTCCTTCTCCACGGTGCTGTACTTAGTCTCCCTTAAGGAGAGCTTTCTACTGATGTACAGCACCGGGCGCTCCTCCCCCTCCACCACCTGCGAGAGTACGGCCTCCAGCCCTCTGTCTGAAGCGTCCGTCTGCAATAAGAAAGGGAGAGAGAAGTTAGGTGAATATAAGAGCGGCCCTCCACAGAGTGCGGCTTTAACTTGTGTAAATGCCTGTTGACACTGCTCCGACCATTGGACTGGATCTGGAGCCCCCTTTTTAGTGAGGTCAGTCAGCGGGCTGGTGACATCCGAATAGTTAGGCACAAATCTTCTATAATAGCCAGCCAGCCCCAGGAACTGCCTCACCCCCTTTTTGGTCTTAGGTCTAGGGCAAGTCACAATCGCCGCGGTCTTATCAATTTGGGGACGCACCTGGCCATGACCCAAGTGGAACCCCAGATATCGTACCTCCACGCGCCCAATCGCACACTTCTTGGGGTTTGCTGTGAGCCCCGCCCGCCGCAGCGGCTTCAAGACCGCCCTCAGGTGTTGTATATGCCGCTGCCAGTCATTACTATAGATAATAATATCATCTAAATAGGCAGCGGCGTAAGCGGAGTGCGGGCGGAGGATACGGTCCATCAGACGCTGGAACGTGGCTGGAGCCCCAAACAAACCGAACGGAAGTGTCACAAATTGGTGTAATCCAAACGGCGTGGTGAAGGCGGTTTTCTCACGGGAAATTGGTGTCAAGGGGATCTGCCAATAACCCTTTGTCAAATCCAATGTCGAATAAAAGCGAGCAGTACCTAACCGATCGAGCAGTTCATCAACACGAGGCATTGGGTACGCATCAAATTTAGACACCGCGTTGACTTTTCTGTAGTCCACACAGAACCGGACAGACCCGTCACTCTTGGGAACAAGAACGACCGGGCTGGACCAGTCGCTGTGGGACTCTTCTATTACCCCCATATCAAGCATCGCATCCAATTCGTCCCGAACAATTTTCTTTTTATGCTCAGGGAGGCGATAAGGGCGGCTACGAACGACCACCCCCGGCTCGGTCTCGATGTGGTGTTCGATGACGTTCGTGCGACCCGGTAGAGGAGAAAACACGTCTGCAAACTCCTTTTGCAACTTGGCAACCTCTGAGCGTTGGCACGGGGAGAGGTGGTCTCCGCAAATGACCGGGGCATTGTAATCGGGTTTTGGATTCACCTCCGGTCCGAGCTCCGCCCTCTCTGGAACTACCTTAGCCAATGACACAGGTCGCCTCCCTCCATAATTTAAGGAGGTTGAGGTGGTAAATTTGATGCGCGTCCCCCCTATCGGTTCGTTTAACCTCATAATCGAGATCCCCCACTCGTCGTGTGACCTCAAAGGGCCCTTGCCACTTGGCGAGTAATTTGGAGCTCGATGTAGGGAGCAATACAAGAACTTTGTCTCCCGGTGCAAATTCCCTTAGCTGAGTACCCCTGTCATACAGCCGGCGTTGGCGTGCTTGAGCCTGGAGCAAATTCTCCTGTGTTAGTTTCCCCAATGTGTGGAGTTTTGCTCGAAGATCAAGAACGTACTGAATTTCATTTTTACTATTCGAAGGTCCTTCCTCCCAGACTTCACGGATGACGTCCAGCACACCGCGCGGGCGCCGCCCATACAGCAGCTCAAACGGGGAAAATCCCGTGGAGGCTTGCGGGACCTCTCGTACTGCAAATAACAGGGGGTCAAGTCATTTATCCCAATTCCTAGCATCTTCGTGCACGAATTTACGAATCATATTCTTGAGCGTTTTATTAAATCGTTCCACTAGGCCATCCGTCTGCGGATGGTATACGCTAGTACGAATTGATTTAATGCCCAACAGATCGTAAAGTTTGCGAAGTGTGCGTGACATAAATGTTGTGCCTTGGTTGGTGAGGATTTCTTTCGGAATCCCCACCCGGGAGATTATTTTGAAGAGCGCCCCAGCAACACTACGTGCAGAGATATTGCTTAGAGGCACTGCTTCCGGATATCGTGTTGCGTAATCCACCAGGACTAATACAAAACGATGTCCGCGTGCTGTCCGATCTAATGGCCCGACGAGGTCCATTCCAATTCTTTCGAAGGGGACCTCGATTAATGGAAGAGGGCGCAATGGCGCTTTTGGGGTGGCTGGTGGGTTTACCAGCTGGCATTCACGGCACACCGCACACCACCTGCGGACGTCGCCGGAAATGCCCGGCCAATAAAAACGGGCTATTAGATGGAGAAGTGTTTTCCTTTCTCCTAGGTGACCCGCCATAGGATTATAATGAGCCGCCTGGAACAGCATTTCCCGACGGCTCCGTGGAATTAACAATTGAGTAATATTTTCTTTTGTCTGAGTGTCCTGCGTCACTCTATACAACCGCTCATTTATAATCGCGAAATAGGGGTATGCGAGACCGATGTCCGGCTGGAGACGCTGACCATCAATAGTTTTCACCTGATCAAACGCGTGCTTAAGGGTTTCATCCCTCGACTGCTCCAAAGGGAAATCTACGTCAGGGAATTCCCTGCGAAGGGGAGGGGCGGAAGGCCCGCCCCTCTCCTCGTCATCCCGATTCAGAGCAGCCGAGGATGGCCCCGGCTCCGCCTCCCCTGCCAAAGCATCGCACATCGCACATCTCCCCAGTCTAATGCAGGACCCATCCTTCCCAGTTCCCCCCAATACATGCTTAAATGCAGGCCAATCGGTCCCCAAAATCAGAGGATGGGTGAGGCGGGAACTAACCGCTGCCTCCACTTTATGCTTTTTTCCCCGAAATTTAAGCAGCAAAGTCACCATCGGATAGCTGTGAACATCCCTGTGCACACACCTCACCCTTACCCGCTTAGCCGTGCCCAAAGCCTCAGGTTGAACCAAGCGTTGATGGATGGTGGTTTGATTACAACCGGTATCCAGCAAAGCTTGGTGTGTACCCCCCTGGATTCTTACCGGAACCCGGTACGCTCCAGCCCTATCGGGGGCAGCATGTGGGAGATCGGCAACCCGGACCACCGCCCCCACCTTCATCAACGGACACCGCTCGTGGAAGTGGCTCGGGTCCCCGGACCTCCGACAGGCCGGCCCAGGCACCACACCCGTACCTGCTTCAGCGAACGCCCCCACCTGAGGGGGAGAGCGGCTGTAAGTTATGGAGGGGGGATGTGATGATGCTGTCCTCTGGGCTGTTGAAGTCTGCCAGGCTCCTCGCCTGCATGGGGCAGCAACGGGACCTGGAGAGAGGACAGAGGAAGAGGGTTGGGGGGAGTGGGGAAGAGCGGAAGTAAACACAGGGGAAGGGGGAAGAGAGGGAGAGAGAGAGAGAGAGAGAGAGAGGGCTCGTCCGCCCTTGGGATCGCCGCCATGTGGTCCTCTGCAAACTGGACGGCTGCCTCCAGCGACGCCGGGCGGTGGCACTGGACCCACTCCGCCGTTCTCTTGGGCAAGCGTTGAATAAACTGCTCCAGCACCACCTGATCGATGAGACCCTCGACGTCGCGGTCCCCCACTAGCAGCCACCTCCGGCAGGCATCACGGAGCCGCTGGGCGAAGGCGAACGGGCGGTCGGACTTTTCCAACTTCATGCCCCGGAAGAGCTGATGGTTTTCCTCGGGGCTCCGACCAACCCGCTGCAGAATGGCTTTTCTTAAATCAGCGTAGGCCAGGAGGTTTGTTGCCGGCAGTTGTTGAGCCGCGAGTTGGGCTTCCCCGGACAGAAGAGGGACAAGGCGAGCTGCCCACTGATCCTGCGGCCAGCCCCAAATTTCAGCGGTTCGCTGGAACAGATCTAAAAAGGCTTCTGCATCATCCGCCGCCCCCATCTTCTGTAACGTGGGCGGGGGTAACGTGGCACGGGTGTCCGGGGTCGCGGCTGGGGCTGGAGCGACCTCCTGGCTGAGGAGGCTCCGGATGACCTGTCGATCGTCTGCTTGAGCCCGTACGATCTCAGAGAATCGCCGATCTTGCTCTTGTCTGAGCTCAAGCAGGGACTGTTGGTGGCTTTGATGTAGAGCAGCGAGGGACTGGAGGACTTCGGCCAGCTGGGAGGACTCTACGGGGCGAGCTTTCTCCATGGTAGAAGATCCAATCTTATTTTCCTGGGTTTCGGCACCAGTGTAACGAGTTCACAGAAACGAGGAAACGGGAACCCCGTTCAACACAAAGGTAAGGGCTTTTAATTACAAATAGTAGACAGACAGGGGGTAGTGCAAACGTGCTAAACATAAACTTATGGGACTAATCTAACAGTTTCTCAATGTTCTCTTAATGCCAACACTGGACTGGCAACTCTCTCTCTCGACTGGAGGCACTGGTGCTCTTTTATGCCGCTCTCCCCATACTCACTGAAATTAGAGACAGGTGTTAGACATAATTTAGCTCAGGTGCAAGCGCCCTTACCGCTTTCTCCCTTCGGACGGGCGCTTGACCACGCCCCCGCTGCCACAAATAATAATAATAAAACACGATTCACTCAATGGTGCTGCGGCTAATGGTTATTAGATTGAAAAAGTTCCGGGTCAAAAGCTTGTTGTTCTGGTGGCTACACGTATCATCAGTTATTTCATGTGGGCTTACGCAAAATCCTAAAACAGATAGGAGGACATATGATGTATATATATATGCCTTAGACCAGTGGTTCCCAAAGTGGGTGCAGTGAAAACTGGCTAGGGATGCAGCAGAATCTTTTTTCCTATTCAAACAGACTAAAATAACTGTCGTACTATTTAATAACATTTAACAGCATATATTTTACAAATATATCAAAACACCAACATATTAGCATGTCCTAACGAAAATAAATAAGCGAAAAAAAAAACACTGATGTAATGTTTATGGTTTAATGTTTACAGTTTATAACATGTGACATTATGTTATATAATTTCCACATGTGATGTGTTTAAACTTGAAAGCAGACATTGTTCATTTAGTCCACAAGGGGGCGTTGGAGTTTGATAGTTGGGTTGAGACTGCGGAAGCAGTGGGGGGGATTTCAGAAAGGAAGTTGGCGGGGAACACGAATGAAAATAAGTGTAACGGAGATTACAGAGTTCACTAAAAAGAGATCTAAAAACTACTTTGCTGTGTCTGAGAATTATTCAGAAACTTTACACTGGCGACGAGGATTTAACCCTTCCTCAAACATGGAAGCTGCACTGCCATCATTCCCTGCTTTTGATATCACGGACGATCAAAACTCCTCCATCCGCTGGAAGAAGTGGTTACAGCGCTTTGAAAACTTCATAGTTGCCTTGGATATAAAAGATAATACAAGGAAACGTGCAATGATTTTGCATTATGCTGGAGATGGTGTACAAGACATTTTTGACACACTTTCTGACACCGGAGAAGCAAAAGACTATAAATGCGCAAAAGACAAGCTAAGTGAGTATTTTTCGCCTAAAATCAACATCACCTATGAGACTTATAAATTCAGACAAGCTAAACAACTAGCAGGGGAAACACTGGACTCCTATCATGTAAGGCTACGGCACTTAGCAGCAACATGTGATTTTTCAGATGTTGACAGAGAGATTAAAAATATGATAATTCAAACGTGCACGTGCAATAAATTGTGGCGTCAAGCACTACAGCAACCAGAGATTACGTTGACGGGACTCCTGTCACTCGGCAGAACTATAGCACTTGCTGAGATTCAAGCATCAGGAATGGAACAAACACAACAAGATGCAGCACAAGAAAATCCACGGGAAAACGTTATGGCTGTTGAAATGGGAAGAGGGGCGGGAAAGAAAAGATGCTACAATTGCTCCGGCACTTTTCCACACCTGGAGGGACTGGCATGCCCAGCATGGGGGAAAAGATGCAACGCTTGTGGAAAACAAGGACATTTTGCCAAATGTTGTCGATCTAAATGGCCACAAAACAATTATCAGAGGCAGACATGAAGTACATTATGTACACACCAGCGGAAGCAGCAGCACTACATCACAAGCAGCAGGTACCGCAGACACAGAGTCCTCTGAGGAATAAGTATACACAATTACTCGACCAAAAACGAATCTCCCATATGCAAAGATAAAGGTTAGTGACTGTAAGATACAAGTGATGCTTGATTCTGGGGCAACTGTAAACATCATTGATGAAGCAACTTATCAGAGACTGAGACATAAGCCCTCACTCACTAAATGCACAGTTCCCATCTTTCCATATGGTTCAAGCACCCCACTGCCTACCCTGGGAAAATTCACCTCACTGGTGGAATCCAAATCACGATTTACAAACGCAACTTTCCAAGTACTTCAAGGCAGTAATGGCAGTTTACTTGGCTATAACACTGCCAGTCAATTGGGACTAATCAAAGTTGCTAACACCCTTCACACAGCTCCAGTGCAGCCACTACAGCATATGACAACCTCAAACCAGATGGAGATGAATACAATAGGTGATCTCCTCACGGAGTATGGTGACCTCTTTTGTGGGAAGGGAAAATTAAAGACTTTCAAGTCAAGCTACACATAAAGAAAGACGTTCCTCCGGTCACGCAACCTCATAGAAGAGTACCATTTCATATCAGAAAGCGAATTGAAGCTGAATTAGAACGCTTAGAGGAACTTGACATTATTGAAAAAGTGGACGGGCCCACTCCATGGGTTTCTTCAATTGTTCCTGTTCCAAAGCCAAAAGACCCAGAAGCAGTGCGCATTTGTGTGGACATGAGGATACCAAATCAAGCCATTGAACGAGAAAGACATCTCACACCTACAGTAGATGACGTAATACAAGCGCTCAATGGAGCCAGATTTTTCTCAAAACTGGATTTAAACTGCGGATATCATCAACTGGAACTGGAGCCATCATCACGATATATCACAACATTCTCCACTCATGTAGGACTGCGACGTTATAAAAGACTGAGTTTCGGAGTTTCCTCTGCAGCAGAGGTATTTCAAAATGCAATTCAGCAAGCCCTGGATGGTATCCCAGGAGTCATTAATCTGAGCGATGACATTCTAGTGTTTGGTAGAACGAAGGCTAGTCATGATCAAGCTTTAAGAGCAACATTTCAGCGACTTAAGGAGAAGAACCTGACTCTTAACAAGGCCAAATGCTCTTACACACAAACCACTTTGAACTTCTTCGGTTACACATTCTCAGATGGGGGTTTCTCTCCTGATCCCAAGAAGGTTCAGGCGCTACATGATGCTGCTGCCCCAACCAATGCTAGCGAAGTCCGCAGTCTTCTTGGCATGGCAAATTACAGTGCCCGTTTCATCAAAGATTTTGCCAATATAACTCAACCTTTGAGAGAACTTACAAAAAAAACACGTTCGTTGGACTTGGACAGAGGAACATCAAAAGTGCTTTGATGAACTGAAACAAAGTCTAACAAGTGATGCTGTCATGATCTATTTTGCCCCATACAATTTAACTGAACTGGTAGTGGATGCAAGTCCTGTGGGTCTTGGGGCCGTGTTGGCACAGAGAACTGGCCCACACGAACCAGCCAGAGTGATAAGCTATGCAAGCAGAGCCTTGTCACCCATTGAACAAAAGTATTCACAAACTGAACGTGAGGCTCTCGCCATCGTGTGGGGCTGTGAACACTTTCACATGTATCTTTATGGGGCACCATTTACCCTTGTCAGTGTCCACAAACCTTTGGAATGGATTTTCAATAACCCCAAATCCAAGCCGCCTGCTCGTATAGAACGCTGGAGTCTACGCCTTCAGCCTTACAACTACACAGTCCGTTACAAGTCGGGCAAGGACAACCCAGCAGATTACATATCACGGCACCCCACACATGTTTCACATGGGTTTCAGGAGGTTTCAAACATCGAACAACAAGTGGAAGAATACGTGAACTTCCTTACTGCAAACGCTGTCCCTAAAGCAATGACATTATCAGAAATTCAGAATGCAACCACAGCTGACCCCACTCTATGCAAAGTCATCCAATTCATCAAAAGAGGCTCATGGGGGTCGCTATCCGAAAAACAGGATTTTGCTGATGGAGTTGATGGTGCTGCAATGAAATCATTCTATAAAATCAAAGATGAACTGACAGTAACCGCAACTGATGACACTGTACTGCGTGGCACAAAGATTGTTATCCCCCATTCTCTACAAGCCAGAGCAATATCACTTGCACATGAAGGCCACCAGGGGTTAGTCAAAACAAAGAAACTGATCAGGGCGAAAGTTTGGTTCCCTGGCATTGACAGACAAGTAGAAACCATGATAGCTGGCTGCATCCCTCGTCAAGCCGTTGTGCCCAACCACACACAAGAACCTCTCTGTATGTCTGAGTTGCCTGCATCACCATGGGAAAAAGTTGGTGTAGACTTTTGTGGTCCATTCCCCTCTGGCGATTACCTTCTGGTGGTCATTGATGAATACTCCAGGTATCCGGAGGTGGAGATTCTGCAGTCCACGTCAGCCAGAGCCACAATTCCTAAACTAGACAAAATATTTTCGACACTGGGAATTCCATTGGAGGTCAAAACAGATAATGGCCCACCCTTACAAAGCTCAGAATTTGCAGATTTCGCAACATATCTAGGTTTCAGACATAGGAGAATAACTCCACTCTGGCCTCAGGCTAATGCAGAGGCTGAACATTTTATGCGTACCCTTGAAAAGATGTGCTGATGTGCTGTTTGGGAGGCCCCTTCGAATCAAAATACCTGGATCTCCTTATTCCTTCCAGTCTCTGATGGATGCACCACTACGACAGGCAGATGCCCTGGCAAAGAACAGGATGAAACAAAATGCGGACCGGATGCGCCGTGTTGCTCCGTTGGCTCTGAGAGTGGACGACGTGGTCCTGTGTCGTCAAAAGAAGGAAGGGAAGCTATGCCCTGCCTATAACCCCCAGCCATACAAGGTTATTGCTGTTAAAGGTTCCATGGTGACAGCCAAACGCAATAATCATGTCATCACCAGAAATTCATCTCACTTCAAGACTCTACCAGCAAATGCAAATCACCCCTCTCAGTCGTGTGGTTTGGAAGTCATGAGGGGTGGACGAGATGCCATGAACTGGACTGAAACTCTTCCTGAACAAACCCCAGAATCCTTAGCCCCTGACCCCTCTGGGTCGCAGTCACCTGTTTGTAGATACCCAGTCAGGATGAATAGAAGACCCCCATCACACTTCACTGACTTTGAATAATGTGGACAGTTAAAAAAAAAAAAAAAAAAAAAAAAAAAAAAAAATTAATTAACGAAAGGAGGGTTGTAATGTTTATGGTTTAATGTTTACAGTTTATAACATGTGACGCTATGTTATATAATTTCCACATGTGATGTGTTTAAACTTGAAAGCAGACATTGTTCATTTAGTCCACAAGGGGGCGTTGGAGTTTGATAGTTGGGTTGAGACTGCGGAAGCAGTGGGGGGGATTTCAGATAGGAAGTTGGCGGGGAACACGAATGAAAATAAGTGTAACAGAGATTACAGAGTTCACTAAAAAGAGATCTAAAAACTACTTTGCTGTGTCTGAGAATTATTCAGAAACTTTACAACTGATATATTTCATACATATTTAAAGTTTAAATATTTATTTACCGCCAATTGGACTGTTCTCAGAAAGAATTGCCCACCCACCCTGCTCAGCTCCACCCTTTGTACTGGTGCGCGCTCAATCGTAAAAAACACCAGTTCTATTCAAATCTATAGCACATCTGAAAACCCTACAGGAAAGGTTTGAGTTTTACTTCCCCGCTGCTAATGAAAACTTTGACTGGATCCGTGATCCTTTTAACCCTCTCTCATAAGAATTGGCAAAGATGTTGCCAATCTAAGCGCAAGAAGAACTTGGAACTCTGTATGGATCACACTTTAAAATTAACATGTGGAGAAATGTCTTTGGATGAATTTTGGATGCATGTAGGACACGAATACCCATATATCTCAGAATGCGCCGTCAATGTGCTGTTGCCGTCAACCTCTTGTGTGAGGTAGCGTTCTCATACCTGGCACACGTGAAAAACAAATCTTGCACTATCTACACCCTTATCAAGAGGCTGTGCTCGCAAAAGCAGGCACATGTATCCCATTAAAATGCCCGTGACACAATTCCATGCACAGATATTTTAGTTTAATTTTTTAAGTTATAAGGTCAGGTTTGAACAAAGCAAATGAGAAACTAAAGAAAAAAAATAATTTGAGTTGTTTATTATTAAGTATCAATCTTTAAATATTTTTGTTCCAACGATTCACGCGTACAGTAAATGGTTCAAATCAGTCTGTTGACGTGTCATCCAGTTGAAAAAGACAGATGGTTCATTTGAATGGGTTGTTTCACCTCATATTATGTCTGTTGTGATGCATTCATAATAAATTAATGCTGCTGTTTATGCTTCATTTGTTGTTTGCTCATCTGGATTTAATTATATATGTATGTACGCATGTACGTTTAGATTATTTGGGTTGGGGTGCCGTGGAAAGAAACACTACAAAGGGGTGCCATGCTTTCAAAAAGTTTGCTCTAGACTACACACCAGAAGCTGTTTCTCTGATTTTCTATCATTACCTCTACAAGGCACTGTTTGAACGAGCCTTGTGATGTCACAAGCACTTGTCTGCTTGTGTTTTTCAGCATTTATGAATGTGAAGATGAGTGGAAGAAGAAACAGCTCACATCCTGCACAAGTATTTGCTAATATAGCCTAATTCATTTTATTTCACTTTGAAGCTTATGATTAGTGTATGTGTAAGCCAATGTAAAAATAAACTGATCGACACAGGTAGTTCCCTTTCAAAAAGCTACACTTATGATGCTGCGCTGAAATAGCGCTTTGTGAACATCTTTAGGTGTGACCAGCTGTGAATATGTGTGCAACACGTCAATGAACATTGACAGGATTTTATAGCCTCTGCCGGGGTAATCATTGGATGCACCTGAGGCAGGGCTATAAATAGATGCGTCACCGGTGCATCGTCAGATCTTTTGTCTTCAGATCACACTGTGTGTGTGTGTTTGTGTGCTTCATGAGCTTGTCAGAACTTTCTTTCCTCTGTTAGGAGTTAAATTGTGTGTGCAGAAAACCTTTCTCTTCTTTCTCTAAAAAAAAAAAAAAGAGAATGACTGAAAGACAGAGCAAGCGGTGTGTGTTCCCTTGTCTACGCTCTATGGCTGAGAGGGACACACATCAGTTTTGCTTTGTTTGTTTGGGGGAAGAGCATGCTGCTCTCGCATTGGGGCAGGGCGGGTGTGAGCAATGTGATCTGCTTTCGGTCAAAATGCTTTGCGCTCGTCTCGCTTACTTCCGAGAGTCGGCGCCCACACTTCATTCGTGGGGCTCTCGTATGGATCTGACTGAGGAGCGAGAGACGGGTCCGTCCCTATCGCTCGCTCTCTCCCCAGACCTAGCTGGTCCTTCCCGTGATCTTGAAGCGCGCTCCGGCGCCTCTTTGGTTCATGAGGGGGACCTTGAATCTCTTGAGTCTGCGAGTTACCCACCTCCGAGCATTCCGGGCATGATAGTAAATCATCGGAGGAATTACTCGAGGTGATTACTCATGCAGTGGCCAGGCTTCAATTAGACTGGCCATGCGAACAAGAGACCCCCAAACGCTCCAAGTTGGATGACAGATTTCTGTCTGGTGGCCAGGGGAAGAGAATGCCTCATCAGTCCCTTCTTTGATGACCTCCATGACGAGCTCTCTCATTCATGGAGGAAACCTTATACTTCCCGTGTCCACATGCCCTTGACGTCGATATATTCAACTATCGTGGGTGCTGAGACATGGGGTATTCGATGATGCCACCGGTTGAATAGACACTTGCGGGTTATCTCTTGCCGGGTTCGGCATCATCGTTAAAAAGACCCTCTCTCCCCACAAAGCCATGCAGGACTACCTCCACGCTAATAGGGAAGGCTTATCAGGCAGCAGGTCAGGCTGGTGCTGCCCTGCACACTTTGGCAGTGTTACAGGCATACCAGGCTGATCTGCTGAAGGACCTGAGTGTGGGTACCACGCTTGACGAAGAAGCTTTCTCTGAGCTTCGTCGAGCCACGGATCTATCTCTCCGTGCGACCAAGCAGACGGCCTGTGGCATTGGCCGGACTACGTCTGCTTTAGTCAGCACAGAGAGACACTTATGGCTCAACCTATTGGGCATCAGAGATAAGGACAAAGGAGATTTTCCTTCTATATACGCTATGTATATAGTTATCTCCAGGTTCCAGGAGGCGAAAAATCACGAGGAAGCATTTGGGCAGTTTCTTCCTCGCCGCATTCAGGGGGCGGGGCCGTCGGCCACCCAGACCGTCCCGGTCCTGCTAGAAGGGAGGCCCAGAAACAAAGCATGGCGAGTCGTGCTCCCCCTCGTAAAGACTGGGGACAGGCTCGTCGCCCTCAGCTGCCCCCAAAGCAAGACTTCAGGGGAGTAATTTCTGAGAGGAAGAAACGCTGACGGTCTTGCGACCAGCATTGTGGGGGTAGCCCCCCTCAGGACGGTGCACGTGTATCATCCACTTCGGCCCACCCGGTACCCCCACGAAACCTCTCCATTCCCACGAGTTAGAGGCTTCCAGCGAAAAGTTGGGTGTACCGTTGCTTCCTGTCTTAGTCCAGGACATGGAACACTCGACATCCCCTCAACAGGAAGTGTCAAAATGAATACCCATCTCAGAGAACCTGGCAGTGTGGAAACTTCTGCTTGCTTGCCGCCCTCCGTATTTCAAAGCCGTGATTCCCACAACCGTAAAACCGGAGCAGGCATGTCTACTGTGGAAAGAACTGCAAAATCTCTTGGTCAAAGGGGCCATAGGATGCGTTCCCCTTCCAGAGAAAGAGTCAGGTTATTACAGCAAATACTTCCTGGTTCCCAAGAAGGTTGGGGGGTTGCATCCGATCTAAGATCTTTGAGGCTTGAATCGCTCAGTCAGGGTGTTCAAGTTCAAGATGCTAACTATCAAGATGGTCATGTCACAAATCCAACATCATGATTGATCTCATAGACGCATACTTTCATATAGAAATTCTGCCACAACACAGGATGTTCCTGAGGTGTGCTTTTGGGGGCGAAGCCTTCCAATATCAGGTTCTTCCATTCAGCCTAGCCCTATCACCCCGCACATTCACAAAATGCATGGATGCAGCACTGGCTCCTTTGTGACTCCGAGGCATCCACATTCTTATTTACATAGACGACTGGATGATACTAGCACAGTCTCAAGAACTGGCAGTTCAGCACAGGGATATTGTCTTAGCTCATTTGGTTTCTCTGGGTCTGAGACTCAACGTCAAAAAGAGCATTCTCTCTCCCATCCAGGGAACTACCTATCTGGGAGTTATATAGAATTCGATCACGATACGGGCACTATTGTCTCCCACTCGAATCATGTCCATTCAGATTACCCTGAGCAAAGTCAGGCTAGGTCAATGTTGCACTGTTCATCAGTATCAACGAATATAGGTGCGTCCACGGTGATCCCTTTAGGCCTTCTGCATATGAGACCGTTTCAGTTGTGGCTAAAAGCCAGGGGATTTCATCCAAGGGCCAGTCTTCTTAGGCAAATAAGGGTTACGCGCCATGTGCTTCATTCCCTTTCTATGTGGTTCAGACCCCGGTTTCTTACCTTGGGTCCCACTCTGGGTGCGTCTTGTCGTCGCAGGTTGCTAACGACAGACGCCTCCCAGATGGGCTGGGGAGCGGTCTTAAGTGGTCGTCCAGCCCAAGGGGAATGGGAGGGTCATCAGCTCGATTGGCACATCAACTACCTCTAGTTGATGGTGGTATTTCTGGCCCTGAAATACTTCCTCCAGCATTTGAGAGGCTGCCATGTCCTGGTGCGGGTGGACAACACAGCAGCAGTCTCCTACATAAATCATCAAGGAGGTCTACGTTCACGTCAGCTGAATACTCTGGCACGTTGGATTCTCCTTTGGGCCCAAGGCAAGCTCCTGTCTCTCAGGGCAGTTTACATCCCTGGATGTCTGAATATGGGAGCAGATTTACCTTCCAGACAGAAAATACTGACGGGGGAGTGGAAACTCCACCCCAAGGTAGTGGAACAAATCTGGGTGAGATTTTACAGGGCAGAAGTGGACCTCTTCGCCTCTCAACAGACACCGTAATGTCCCCTCTACTTCTCTCTGAGTCACCCAGCCCCCCTGGGTCTGGACGCGATGGCGCATACATGGCCCAGAATGCGTCTGTATACGTTTCCCCCAGTTTTTCTGCTCTGTCCAGTCTGTGCCCTTCAGACTTATGTCCACCGCACTAGCCAGTGGCGTAACTCAGGGCAACTATTCGTTTGCCATGGGGGCCGCAACAGGGGGGTGGCCGCCACCAAGCAGACTATGTCGCATTGGGTGAGGGACACTATTGCCTTGGCCTACGAGGCGCGTGGTCAAGCTTCGCCAGTAGGTATCAGGGCTCACTCTACCAGAGGGGTCGCCTCCTCTAAAGCCTTGGCTAGAGGTGTCCCTCTGCAGCATTTTTGTGATGCGGCAGGCTCTTCCTCTCCGCACACATTCATTCGATTTTATAGTTTGGATGTTCATGCCAGTCCGGGCTCTTATGTCCTTGAGTCGACATCACAAGCTCATGTCTGAGACCTCTCACGCTCTTGTGAGCACACTACACAACCGTAGGGGGTCCAGACAGCCACAGTGCGGCGGCGTGGGTATTCTCGTTCCCAAAGCGCTATTTCAGCGTTGCATCATAAGTGTAGCTTTTTGAAAGGGAGCGTCTCGGGTTACTTGAATGTAACCGTTGTTCCCTGATAAAAGCAGAACAAGATGCTGTGCTTCATTGCCGCACTGGGATGCCCCGGGACTGCTCTTCAGACAAAAAACCTGACGATGCACCTGCGATGCATCTATTTATAGCCCTGCCTCAGGTGCATCCAATGATTACACCGGCAGAGGCTATAAATTCCGGTCAATGTTCATTGACGTGTTGTACACATATTCACATCTGGTCACACCTAAAGTTGTTCCCAAAGCACTATTTCATCGCAGCATGTCATTCTGCTTTTATCAGGGATTCAAGTAACCCGAGACGATTTTTACCCCAATTTCGCATTGCATTTAAACACCTTAACTGCCGTTCTTATCAGCTTATCCAATGAACGTGTTGTGCGGATGCCTCTTCATGTTTTGATATCTAAAGCAGATAATAACGTGATTACTTCATATCTCATGTAAACTCAGTTTTCTTGCTTTGTCGGATTTTTTATATAAGCAGATTTTTGGGAGTAACCAGTGCATTGGTTTGCATGTAAACGTGCTTATTTACATCATTTTGTACATATTTGTCAAAGTACCTTTCATTTGTATTTGCATAAATATTTATTTTATTTTTAACATTGATATTTCAGTTTTTAATAAAAAATAATACAACAAATATAAAATATAACAGAAAATATGTTTTTATCTATATAATAAAAACTCAAATCATGTCAGTTGTAAGTCAAGTTTTCATTAAACACACATCCAATATTAATTATTTTATAATATCTCTGACTCACCTGTTCTTGTTTACTGGTTATGGTGACTAGGTTAGCTCCTTTTGAAACACAGTCATCCTGGCTGCATGACCAGTTACGTTTACCAGAGCTGAAGAAATATTGCTTTCCAAGACAAGATATCCAGCCACCCACTGAGATATTGCAACCCAGAGCTGTAAATATTAAACAAGTGTTATAAAACAATTTTTCAAGTCATGAAGTTCTTGTGGTTTATCAAACTTTGGTTCAATGTGCAGAAATTTTCGATTACACTTTGTTTAAACTTGTGTTGGTGTCTCGAACTGACAATTTATCATTGTTTGAGGACAGCCATTCTCTATGACTGTTATACTTAACTGTATATTCATTATACTCTTGAGTTCGAAATGACATACTACTCATACTACTCATACTACTTCTGCCATATCTGCATATGGTTGAAATAGTAAGAGTAGTATGGTAGTATGCCAATCCAAACTTGGCCTCTTTCTCCATGGCTGGGGCAGAGATAATTAGGAAGCATAGGAGAAATAAGCTGCCATTTAGAGGTATGCTCTCAAAACATTTAACCTTAAATGATGCATAGTTGAAAGAAAGAGTCAGCTCTCTAGAGGCTTTTTGGAGTAAATCATTCTGGATCAGAAATATTCATACGATTTGTCTAAGTCTACTGACCAGCATAAAAGAGGAGCTTTTCTTTAACTTCACTGTAGTTGGATTTAAGTTCCTCAAGCTCTTTCATCATGACTATATGGGAACACAAAAAATAAAGTCAATCACATGGTCAGATCTGTAAACACTATTCTGTCTGCTCTGCTGTTTATGAAAAACAATTCTCACTTGTGCTGTTTTTCTCTTGAGTCAACAGTTGCTTCGAAACCATAATGTGCTGTTCATTCAGTGATTCAAAATCTGCAATCTTATTAATATCTGATTAAAGAGAAAGAAAATATCATTAGAAGTGATGTCAACCAATGTTGGGCAGTTAAATAAATTTAGCATAAACTACAAACTACTCTACTGAAAAATTTGCCACTTAAAATCTGTCCTTTAGAGCAGCGGTTTCCAAACTGGTTTGGCAGAGCATGTCTTATGTTTAATCAGCTGTACACAATCAATACAGTATATACACTCACCTAAAGGATTATTAGGAACACCTGTTCAATTTGGCTGGTGGTGGTGGTGTAATGGTGTGGGGGACGTTTTCTTGGCACACTTTAGGTCCCTTAGTGCCAATTGGGCATCGTTTAAATGCCACGGCCTACCTGAGCATTGTTTCTGACCATGTCCATCCCTTTATGGCCACCATGTACCCATCCTCTGATGGCTACTTCCAGCAGGATAATGCACCATGTCACAAAGCTCGAATCATTTCAAATTGGTTTCTTGAACATGACAATGAGTTCACTGTACTAAAATGCCCCCCCCAGTCACCAGATCTCAACCCAATAGAGCATCTTTGGGATGTGGTGGAACGGGAGCTTCGTGCCCTGGATGTGCATCCCACAAATCTCCATCAACTGCAAGATGCTATCCTATCAATATGAGCCAACATTTCTAAAGAATGCTTTCAGCACCTTGTTGAATCAATGCCACGTAGAATTAAGGCAGTTCTGAAGGCGAAAGGGGGTCAAACACAGTATTAGTATGGTGTTCCTAATAATCCTTTAGGTGAGTGTACTGTGCAATATAAAGCCGTGTTACGTGAACTGCTGAGACAGACGCAAGCGGGCTTGTTGCGTGCTAGAAGCAGCTGTGTCGGCTGCACGTAACCCTCCCCAATGCCCCCAAAAAGTGTCATAACCGCTCTTAGGTTCCGAGTACCCGCACGAGAAGGCTGTGACCTGTGGGAGCAAGCCAGCCAGTCGTGGCCTTTTCTATCTCTATGTCTATCTTCTATCTCTATCTCTATCTCTATCTCTCTTTTCCGTTCCTATTCTTTCAGGGGGAAAAGGCTCTACAGAGACCTCCACCTCCCCAGACTGGGGGGAGGTAATTAGTGGCCAATACACACAAGGGGTGTGTAGGCTTTCGCAGTGATAGATGATGTCATCCTACAGGCCTTGGAGGGGAGCGACTGTGATCGCAGCCAAGGCACGCGAGGCAGCTTTTATGACCATCAGAAGAGGAGAGAAATCGACCGTATCCAGGAACTACACAGTGGCGGAAAAACATCTTTAAAAAGACGCGTCCTGAAAAGGACGTTCAACGCACACGTGTGTATGTTGCTCTTTACCAGGAAATGAACTCTTTTAGAGAAATTCAAACTCTTTCAGAGGAAACTCTACTTTTAGGAAAGCGCTGTAAAAGCACCCAGGGGCAGCAGCTGCACAGCGTGCAGAGAGAGAAAGCCGCTGGAATGCGCTGTAGGATCCAACAGCAGCTTTCTTGTAGAGGTGAGTGAAGCAGTCGTTTGTCGCAGCTCACTGGACACAACCGTTCAGTTCCGAAGAAAAAGTCTGAATGACAGACGTTAGCCCGCTCCCTTTATACCTGTATGTCCGGGGGCGGTGCATGCAAATTCTGTCTGCCAACTTGAAATTGACCTTTTCTCAAGTTCAGAGGTATATGAGGCTCTCAAGAAAGACCCCTTGTGTCACTTCATTCAACACAACGTTGAGTGAGTGACAGAAGGGGAACAGTTACCTACTGGGGTTCAAGGTGGTAGAATCTTAACCAGCCTAGGCTGGGTTTTCCAAAAGCATTACAAGCTTAAGTTAAGTAATCATTGCCGCCAATGGGTTACTTAGGCTTACAATGCTATTGGGAAATGCAGCCCTGATCTCATAGAATCACGTTACTATAACTACATTTTTACAAAATGACTTCACCTGGCTTC
Organism: Moxostoma hubbsi; assembly: GCA_032164185.1. NCBI lineage: Eukaryota > Metazoa > Chordata > Actinopteri > Cypriniformes > Catostomidae > Moxostoma > Moxostoma hubbsi. The sequence goes on from JAVLUX010000032.1 coordinate 758,922, forward strand.
CTGGTGTTTCCTGCGCAGAATGAGGGTGGAAAATTATCATGTTTTTCAAATATTTTTGTACATAAAACTTTACTAATATTATAAATGAATCTCAAGGAACATATAGTATATATATACACGGTATTTGATATTAAGATAATTAAAATGCACTACATTATTGTGGCAGAGGAGTTAAGCTTTGATAAGACAATACAAAAAGCGGCTTTATGTTTTGTTTCTTTGCAGATTATTGAACATAAGCCTCTCATTGGCATACAGTTCACAGCAATCCATTTCACAAGTGAATTTATCAATCAGTTAGAGATTTATTATGAGGGCTTTGTAAGGACCTGTCAATGTACACCTGCATCAGATGGATGCTTTATGGATCTCACTTTGATTGCGTCGCACCATAAACATAGCATTTTTAGGTCGCTGTATCAAGTTAAACGTAGTTTAATACTTAGAAGAGCACATCTTGAGTTTCCTTAGTCTGGATTTGCACTCCATAAACAGGTGGTATTTCAAGCTTGAATTTCTCAGGAATTGTCCTTTTAACATACGATTATTTGCATAAATTGTTGAACACAATGTTTTTTTTTATAAAGATAATTGCACTGAATTAAAGTGTTAAATCAACAGCCCTAACAAGCTTAATCATGTACGATCAAGTTGCACGGTGGCTCATCTTCTAGCATGTTGTATTTGCAACTGGGAGGACCCTGGTACAAATCTAGCCTTGCATGCAAATTGACATGTGAAGCAAAAGTGCCATAGAAAAACCACAAAAGTTATACTCACAAAGTATCCAGAGAGCACAGATGCCTCCAAGAGCGAAAGCAAGAGAGACACAGAGAATTATCAGAAAAACTTTACTCCTCTTGGAGGAAGGGTCTTCTCTCTGTTTTTCTTGCTTTTGAGTGGGGTAACCTGTGGTTAAAATTTCAGTGTGATAAAGGATCCCAAACATACAGATGCAAAGTATGCTACACTTGACGTCTCTGACCCACTGCAATATAATATAAGCAGAACTGAGCAGAATGTAAATTCTAATGCCATGTCATTAATATCTTACCTTTGATTTGAGATCTTTTGCCAACTGAATCAGTTCTTGAATGAAGGTAAAGAGAATTTTCATAGACTGAGTCCATTTTATTAACCTGACAGGAGATGAGTTCTCTGAGTGGTTTGGTTTTGTTGAGAATAAGGAAGTCACAGAAAATATTATAAATGCAGACAGAAAATACAACATAGGAAGTGACGTAGAAAGAGCCACAAAAAATAATTTATATTCTTCAGAAGCAACGGAGGTTTAAAGACTTGTAATATAGCAAACAAGTAGACCACTTTTGTTATTTTCTTTCCCAAGACCCAATGCCATTCACTTTCATTATATGTAAAAAAAAAACCAACAAAAAAAATACAGCCAAAACATTCTGCAAAATAACTAAAAATATAAAATATAAAACAAGATATACACTAAAAAATGTATATTTTTGCATTTTAGATTTACGCATTACAATTTCATAACAAAATTCCATCAAATGTCACTGCATGGCTGGATGTCTGAATGGTGTTCAGAAAATAGCATAGGATTCATAGACAATTGGAAGAGGTTTTGGGGTAGACCTGACCTGCTAAAGAGAGGGAAGGTGCAACTCTCCTCTAGTAATTTGGCTCATAGTCTTGATAGTGATAGTATTTTACTAACTGGGGCCCAGGTCAGGAAGCAAACAAACTGGTTAATCTGAACGTCTGTTAGCTGCCCTTGAGAAGTCACACAGGTCACAAAAACTACAACATATAGAGAATGTATCACCTAGATATCATATAGAGACTGTGTCTGTTCCCCAAACAACCAAACACAAACCCCTCTCTAAATCATTTTGAAAAAAAAATGTAGTACAGTCAAACTATTGTTATAAACACGAGCCTCATCTGAAGGGTCGAGGAGGAGGTGTTGCTTGAGGAAGTTTAAGTCTTTTGAACTAATAATTCTAACTAATAATGCTTAATGTGACAAAGGACAAAGGACAAAGGGGAAGATGGTGAGATGATGCTAAAATTGACTTTAAATGGGCTAACCCGCTGATGACTGACCGTATGTTCAGAAATCTAACAGAATTTCTGACCAAATTATCAGACCGCAAACAAAACCTATCTTATGCTGCAAACACAAAACAAGAGAAGAATGAGAATCCAGTAAAAAAATGTAAACGCTTTAAGAAAGCATGGTCAGAAGAATCTGGTCTTGATTTGGATGATGGAAACAAACAATTGTTTGTTAATACATTCTTGAATAATATGAAGAGAGAAACAGCACAATTGCTTCGAATGACCACACCACACATATTAACCATTCTACTGGACGATTTAGGTCGAAGGATAAGAGAACTATCGATCGCTGGTGCTTTCGAACCAAGCAAAAATCAGGCATTCATGCAGAACGACCAACACAACCAGTGTAATATCCATCAAAGCGATGGCAGAATATGGGTCAGGGTAGTCAGTACAAAAAGGGTAGATGTCGATATTGTTGCAAACTGCGCCATTGGACAATTAACTGTCGAGAGAAAAAATACGACAAAGAACAGGAACAAGCCAAACCAATGGAGCAGCCCAGAAATAATAGACATCCCAGACAACAGAATAACCCGCAATACCCAACCGAATGGAACCCACGCTAGGGGTGTCCACAGAGCCCTCAATATGTTCTATAATTTGATCAAATTTCCAAATAATTCTAATGCTTTACCTTTCATTGAATTTAATGTTGATCATACACCATATGTTTTTCTGGTTGATGCAGGAGCTTCATGTTCCTCATTGACTGACTGACCAGTGCTATGATGACTCTATAACAGGGAGAACACTGACTTTGCCAGTAACTTCCAAAGACAACCCAGATTTGTTCAAAATGCATGCTTTTGTAATCATACCAGACTCTCCATTCTGTTTACTCAAGATCTAATGCATAAAATTAGTGCACAAATGGTTTTTGATGATACGATGGTAAACCCAAGGTTATGGGCTCAGCACAAAGACGAAGCTGGCTTCATTAATGTGAAACCATATACAGCTAAATTAGCTGCAACCACTCCAGTATACTGTAAGCAGTATCCTCTACTGATAGAAAAGTAGCAGGGTATTAAGCCAATCATAGAGCAATTGATTGAACAAGGTATTTTAATACCAATGCACTCTCCATACAACACTCCAATTAATCCTGTGAGAAAGGCTAACAGGACCTGGAGAATGACACAAGATTTGAGAATATTTAATGATTTTAACTTTTTTGGGAATATGGGACTTTCTCCAATAGTACCAGATGTACACAATTCATTAACATCAACACATGGTCATTTTACTGTAATTGATTTATGTTCTGCTTTTTTCAGTAGTTTGTACCTGTTTCGCCTGTGACCCAGCCATTGTTCACATTCACCTATGGGAGCCAACAATATACATGGATGAGATTGCCACAAGGGTATAGAGATTCGACGGCTGTCTTCTCAGCTGTTGTGCACTGTACATTACAGGATGTAAAACTGCCACCTGACACATGCCTGTTGCAGTATGTAGACAACATCCTGGTTAATGCTGAAACATAAGAGGCTTGCAAACTAACATAAATTATTGTCTGTAACATTTTAGCTCAGGCTGAATTCAAGGCATCAAGCAAGAAACTACAATGGTAAATGGTCTGCACTTATATAGCACGTTTTTAACCTTAGCAGTTACCAAAGTGCTTTACACTGTGTCCCATTCACCCAATCACACACACATTCACACACACACAAATGATGGCAGAGCTGCCATGCAAGGCATTAGCCTGCCATTGGGAGCAACTTGGGATCCAGTGTCTTGCCCAAGGACACTTCGGCATGTGGAGTCATGTGGGCCGGGAATCGACCCTGCGATTGGCAGCTGACCCACTCTACCAACTGAGCCACAGCTGCTCCATCGACAATGGGTTAAACAAAAGGTTGAATATCTCGGACATGTGCTGACAAAGGGGACTGTACGGATGTCTGCAGATCGAATTAAGACAATTTCAAACTTCGGCCATCCACAAACAAATAAACAAATGCAGAGTTTCCTGGGGTTGGTCAACTACTGTAGGTCATGGGTATCAAACTGTTTGATGTATGAAAAGACTCTGCGAGAAGCAACAATAAACAACAATGATGAAATCCAATGGACTATGGAAATGTACTCAGTATTTAAACACCTGATATTCTGTCTTGGAAATCCACCAGCTCTGGGTCTTCCAGACTACAGCAAGCCTTTCCATTTGTTCATGCACAAGGCTGCAGGGACGGCTGCCGCAATAGTTGGCCAAGAGCATCTAAAACACTGGATTCTGTTGAAAAAGGGACTCCCCGGTACACTGCGAGCTGTGGCTGCAACAGTGATGATGGTACAGGATGCAGAATGAGTTGTGCTTTCACATCCTCTGATTGTGCATACAACTCACCAGGTAGGTGCTATCATGCACAATATTTCAACACAACATATGACTGCACAAAGACGGTCTGGTTATGAAACTATTTTAACGTGTAATGCTAATTTGACTCTAAAACCAACAAGTGTGGTCCATGGAACAATCATCATTTGCATGATTTATTGGTTCAGGGCATTTTCAAGGCTGACTCGCATGATTGTATGGAGAGAATACAGGTCTCCACTGCCTGCAGACCAGATGTTTCTGCATCCACTCTGCAAGAGAGGTGACATTGGTATGTAGGTGGCTCAAGCTATAAACCAAATGACAATGTGTACTGGTGTAGTTACGCAATTACAGAGCTACCCAATCAAATTATAGAAGTATACTCATTACCATACAAATCAGCGCAAGTCACCGAACTAGTAGCACTAACAAGAGCCTGTCAGTTGACAGAATACTAATGCATAAATATATATACAGATTCAATGATCTTTCGTGAAGACACGAGGGGACAGGGAGAGGCCGAAGGACACACACAGCTGGCCCCGGGGGCTGCACAAATGTGCGTTCCCCCAGTGAGCTTATGTGTATAGACCATGTGCAAGGTCAGGGAGGATGAGGAACTAGTCACCCTCATGGCCCCATATTGGTCAACCTAGACTTGGATCTCAGACCTCACGCTCCTCATGATAGCACCTCCCTGGCAGATTCCCCTGAGGAAGGACCTTCTTTCTCAGGGATGTGGCACCATCTGGCACCCGCACCCAGACCTCTGGATCCTCCATGTCTGGCCCTTGAAGACCTAAGTGGCCTACCACCAGCAGTGGTAGACACGATCACTCAGGCTGGTCATAATTTGTACACTGCTCTGACGGAGTAATTGACAGGTAGAAGTGCCATGTTAGAATTAAGTGACCACACCATAGTGGACCGAACTATTGAGAAAACAACAAACAGAAGAAGGAGAAATAGTCTAAATAGATCCAATAACACAGAGGGAACACAGATTATGAACAGGAACAGAGAAATTCTTTGTTTTCACAAGTGGGTGTTACAGTAATACAGCAAGAAGTTGAAATGACTAGATATGAACTGATATCATTAATCAATTCAACAAAAATATGATTGAGGGAGTATGCCAAGAACAAAAAGGCCTCAGATCAACATTGCTACAAAATAGACTAGTCCTTGATCAGTTAACAGCTGCCAGTGGAGGAGTGTTATTGTGGGAAATAGTTGCTGTACTTTCATTCCTGAAAGTGATGAAGATGGACATGCCATAGAAATGGCCCTGAAAAACATGACGAAGATAGCAGCAGACTTGACAGCGAGAGAAACTGTAGATGATGTCAATGACTTATAGAGAGGTGTTTATGGGACACATTGGGAGGGCTATGATGGTAATGTGTAAAAGAATTTAAAGTAAACAAGATTTGTTGTTTGAAAAGCCATCAGAGGAACAAAAATGGGCAATGTGAGAAATAGTCCTCAGATGGAACAATGTGACATTGATGCTTGCTTATCTGCTTTGTATGTTTTCGGCTCTGTTTGATCACAACATTTTTTTTCGACAGTAAGTCCCTAGGGAAGCACGACCTGATCATTAGGTTCCTCTGAGGTGCCCGGAGGCTGAATCCTACCATGCCACGCCTCTTCCCCTCATGCTATCACTCCACGGTCCTCCTGGGCCTATGGGGAGCCCCCTTTGTGCGGCTAGAGTCAGTTGATCTGAAAGCACTCTCCTTGAAAACAGCCCTCCTGATTGCGCTCACCTCCATCAAGAGGGTTGAGGACCTGCATGCGTTTTCTGTCAGTGATACTTGCCTGGAGTTTGGTCCGGCAGATTCTCACATGATCCTGAGAGGCTATGCCCAAGGTTCCCATGACACCCTTCAGGGATCAGGTGGTGAGACTGCAAGCGCTGCCCCTGGAGGAAGCAGACCAAATCCTGTCGTTGCTGTGTCCGGTGCGTTCTTTGCACACCTACTTGGATCGAATGCAGAGCTTTAGACGCTCTGAGCAGATCTTTGTCTGCTTCGGCAGACAGCGGAAAGGGAACGCTGTCTCCAAACAGAGGATTTCCCACTGGATTGTGGATGCCATTGCTCTGGTATAACAGGTCCAGGCCATGCCTGCCCATTTGGGAATACTAGCACACTCTACTAGGTGTGTGGCATCCTCGTGGGAACAGGCCCATGGCACCTCTCTAGCAGACATCTGCAGAGCAGCAGGCTGGGCTACACCCAATACCTTTGCAAGATTTTACAATCTCAGGGTTGAGCCGGTTTTGTCCCATGTTTTGTCAGGTATGAACAGGTGGAGGTTGATAATATGAAACAACTGGGCAGGTGTATCACTTGCGTATAGCATCTTTCCCCTTCCCTCAGGCGAAAACGTGTGCTTTTTCCCCCAGTCGAGTTCACAAAGTCGTGGACCCTGGATGTCCTTCCTCCTAAGCTCTGTGGCTTGTGAATTCGGCAGAGGAGTTTGCAGCCAGACCCACAATGGGCACAAATATGCCCTGTACTGGGATAGGTGCTCCACAGGTGCCGATTACTCCGGTAACCCCCTGTGATGTATTTTCCATGGCATGGTCTCCCTGTCAGCAGACCTGCGTCTCCTTTAGGCAGAGTCCTCTCTACCCCTGGCCGCCGTGTTTGTAAAGTTCCTCCCTTTAGAGGCAGGACCTACCACCGTGCCTCTTCCATGTGCGGCTGGTGAATAGGTAAGAAAAGAATAGGAACGGAAAAGAACACATTCCCCGATGCGTATAATAGCGTTAGATGGCCCCAGACAGATCTAATACTCTGTGGAGAGAATATATATAGAGAAAAGTCACTACAGTGTCACTACATCGACAAAACGTTGAGTGAGTGACTGAAGGGGAACGTCTTGGGTACTGTCATGTAACCTCCGTTCCCTGATGGAGGGAACAAGACGTCGTGTCCCTCTTGCCACAAAGCCTAAATTACATTTCTTTTTTTACTGGAAGTGAAAAACTTTTAACTGCATTTCATGTTCCTGTTTCATATTTGTCTACACATTCTTCTGTGTTTGGAAGCTGACCTACAGTCACTTTTAGATATTTGACAATCAGTGGTGAACAGCTGTATTTCAGGGCAGTTTCTTTTTCGTTTGAGGCCCAGTGTGCTTGGGAGACCCATGATTTGTCCTTACTGTTATAGTAGCAAAATGCCATCCACATGTGTGAAGGAATGTTTACTTGGTTATTCAGTTTATTGTTGCCAGCCACAGCACCTGTCAGCAAGTAGGACAAGACTTTTCATTTATGTCACAGCATTGTTCCTGTATTGTTACTTTAATTGTATATTCCATTGTACTCCAACTGCCGCCTTTAAAGTTAGAGTCTTAAGCATTAGTCAGTGTGAACTTAGATTTGGAAGTGTCTAAATCAATGGCTATATAGCATAGAAATAAATGAACATGACTCATGCCTACAATGTTGTAGTCGTTTTTATCTTTAGCCTGCCGGCACCAAGCTACAGAGCAAATAATAAACAACGAGAAATAAACTCAGAAAAAAATAAATGTCCTCTCAATTTAAACTGCTTTTATTTTCAGCAAACTTAACATGTGTAAATATTTGTTTGAACATAAAAAGATTAAACAACTAAGACATAAACTAAACATGTTTCACAGACATGTGACTAACAGAAATGGAATAATGTGTAAAAATCAAAAGTAAATGTATCTGGTTTGGCCACCAGTTTCATTAAGTACTGCAGTGCATAGCCTCCTCATGGACTGCACCAGATTTGCCAGTTCTTACTGTGAGATGTTGACCCACTCTTCCTCCAAGGCACTTGCAAGTTCCTGGACATTTCTTGGGGAATGGCCCTAGCCCTCACCCACCGATCCAACAGGTCCCAGACGTGCTCAAGTGATTGAGATCTGGGCTCTTCGCTGGCCATGACAGAACACACATTCCTGTCTTGCACTAAATAATAAACAGAATGAGCAGTATGGCTGGTGGCATTATCATGCCGGAGGGTCATTTCAGGATGAACCTGCAGGAAGGGTACCACATGAGGAAGGAGATGTCTTCCCTGTAATGTACAGCGTTGAGATTGTCTGCAATGACAGGAAGCTCAGTCCGATGATGCAGTGATATACCACCCCCAGACAATGACATTTTTATCCTCTTTTTCACCCAATTTGGAATGCATAATTCCCAATACACTTGTAAGTCCTCATGGTCACGTAGTGACTCACCTCAACCTGGGTGGAAGAATCTCACCACATGCCCCTGCAATATTGTTATTGTTTTTTGTTTTTTTTTGTCCAAAAACTAAGAGAGATCATACAACTTATTAGTTTTGCCAAGATGAAGTGATTTAGCATAACAAATCCTGTTAAAAACTTAACATACCCTTTCATTCTTATTATTGTATGTTGCCTTCTAAAGCATCAATGACTGTTTGAAGCCTTTTGTGATTGTGATTCTGTTAAATATTTGAACCTGTATTCAAGGTGGGTAGTAATTTACCCTACATTTACTCTGTTACATTTACTTGAGTACATTTTTGGAGAAAATGTACTTTTTAGAGTAGTTTTAATAGTGAGTACTTTTTAATGAAAAAATGTTTACTTTTATTTAGTTACAATGGGCGACGTTCCTTTTGTTACATTACTGGTTTTAATTAATTACATTTAGACAGAGATTTTTGAATGGGACTTTTACAACAGCGGACCTTAACAGTTGCACTTTGTCACTCAAGTCCACCACTGATGCAGCAGCAGGCGCTCAAAACAAACACTTTCATATTACAGCAAGACAAGTGGATATTTCAAGATTAGAATTGCAGCTCCAACTCCAAGAAAAAAACAGTGCGGTGAGTTTTGGTGATTGTTATAACGTGAGCTTGTTGTGTTGTGGTGATGGTCATTTTCAGTGTGATTCTGTAACTATGGACATTTACAACCTCAGTTTATAAGTACACATTTTTATATCAGTTCTGAAATGTATCAGTGCCTACTCTATAAATTCATGTAAACATCCTCTTTAAGTGTAAATGGCTTTTGCTCTGCCGATTGCGTGCGTGTATGACTACTAGTAATGGGTTTTTAATAAATGATTTTATAATTTTTAACAAATCAATGCAATAATGCAACTCAACGAGTAGTCTCAAAGAGTGATTCATTAATTTTTTGATTAGCCACGCATGTGCACTGCGCAACAGAAAACTTCTCGGTTACTGTCGTAACCTCTGTTCCCTGATGGAGGGAACAAGACGTCGTGTCCCTCTTGCCACAAAGCCTAAATTACATTTCTTTTTTTACTGGAAGTGAAAAACTTTTAACTGCATTTCATGTTCCTGTTTCATATTTGTCTACACATTCTTCTATGTTTGGAAGCTGACCTACAGTCACTTTTAGATATTTGACAATCAGTGGTGAACAGCTGTATTTCAGGGCAGTTTCTTTTTCGTTTGAGGCCCAGTGTGCTTGGGAGACCCATGATTTGTCCTTACTGTTATAGTAGCAAAATGCCATCCACATGTGTGAAGGAATGTTTACTTGGTTATTCAGTTTATTGTTACCAGCCACAGCACCTGTCAGCAAGTAGGACAAGACTTTTCATTTATGTCACAGCATTGTTCCTGTATTGTTACTTTAATTGTATATTCCATTGTACTCCAACTGCCGCCTTTAAAGTTAGAGTCTTAAGCATTAGTCAGTGTGAACTTAGATTTGGAAGTGTCTAAATCAATGGCTATATAGCATAGAAATAAATGAACATGACTCATGCCTACAATGTTGTAGTCGTTTTTATCTTTAGCCTGCCGGCACCAAGCTACAGAGCAAATAATAAACAACGAGAAATAAACTCAGAAAAAAATAAATGTCCTCTCAATTTAAACTGCTTTTATTTTCAGCAAACTTAACATGTGTAAATATTTGTTTGAACATAAAAAGATTAAACAACTAAGACATAAACTAAACATGTTTCACAGACATGTGACTAACAGAAATGGAATAATGTGTAAAAATCAAAAGTAAATGTATCTGGTTTGGCCACCAGTTTCATTAAGTACTGCAGTGCATAGCCTCCTCATGGACTGCACCAGATTTGCCAGTTCTTACTGTGAGATGTTGACCCACTCTTCCTCCAAGGCACTTGCAAGTTCCTGGACATTTCTTGGGGAATGGCCCTAGCCCTCACCCACCGATCCAACAGGTCCCAGACGTGCTCAAGTAATTGAGATCTGGGCTCTTCGCTGGCCATGGCAGAACACACATTCCTGTCTTGCACTAAATAATAAACAGAATGAGCAGTATGGCTGGTGGCATTATCATGCCGGAGGGTCATTTCAGGATGAACCTGCAGGAAGGGTACCACATGAGGAAGGAGATGTCTTCCCTGTAATGTACAGCGTTGAGATTGTCTGCAATGACAGGAAGCTCAGTCCGATGATGCAGTGATATACCACCCCCAGACAATGACATTTTTATCCTCTTTTTCACCCAATTTGGAATGCATAATTCCCAATACACTTGTAAGTCCTCATGGTCACGTAGTGACTCACCTCAACCTGGGTGGAAGAATCTCACCACATGCCCCTGCAATATTGTTATTGTTTTTTTTTTTTTTTGTCCAAAAACTAAGAGAGATAATACAACTTATTAGTTTTGCCAAGATGAAGTGATTTAGCATAACAAATCCTGTTAAAAACTTAACACACCCTTTCATTCTTATTATTGTATGTTGCCTTCTAAAGCATCAATGACTGTTTGAAGCCTTTTGTGATTGTGATTCTGTTAAATATTTGAACCTGTATTCAAGGTGGGTAGTAATTTACCCTACATTTACTCTGTTACATTTACTTGAGTACATTTTTGGAGAAAATGTACTTTTTAGAGTAGTTTTAATAGTGAGTACTTTTTAATGAAAAAATGTTTACTTTTATTTAGTTACAATGGGCGACGTTCCTTTTGTTACATTACTGGTTTTAATTAATTACATTTAGACAGAGATTTTTGAATGGGACTTTTACAACAGCGGACCTTATCAGTTGCACTTCGTCACTCAAGTCCACCACTGATGCAGCAGCAGGCGCTCAAAACAAACACTTTCATATTACAGCAAGACAAGTGGATATTTCAAGATTAGAATTGCAGCTCCAACTCCAAGAAAAAAACAGTGCGGTGAGTTTTGGTGATTGTTATAACGTGAGCTTGTTGTGTTGTGGTGATGGTCATTTTCAGTGTGATTCTGTAACTATGGACATTTACAACCTCAGTTTATAAGTACACATTTTTATATCAGTTCTGAAATGTATCAGTTCCTACTCTATAAATTCATGTAAACATCCTCTTTAAGTGTAAATGGCTTTTGCTCTGCCGATTGCGTGCGTGTATGACTACTAGTAATGGGTTTTTAATAAATGATTTTATAATTTTTAACAAATCAATGCAATAATGCAACTCAGAAGAACGAGTAGTCTCAAAGAGTGATTCATTAATTTTTTGATTAGCCACGCATGTGCACTGCGCAACAGAAAACTTCTCGGTTACTGTCGTAACTTCCGTTCCTTGATGGAGGGAACGAGATGTTGTGTCGATGTAGTGACACTAGGGGTCGCTCTTGGGAGTCCAAAACACCTTCAGATCTTTGAGAAAAGGCCTGTGAGAATTGGCGAGTAGAATTTTCATGCTACAACCCCTGACATAGGGGTATAAAAGGGAGGCTGTAATGAGAGTTCATTCAGGTTTTTGCACTGAGTAGCCGAGACAAGGTCCTGGCCATTACAGTGGTGTAGTTCAGCATGTGGCAAGAGGATATGTTCCACGTTGAGGCATTCTAGCTGGCTTTGAGTGATGCAATCATGCTTTAAGTTATGTAATTTGAAAGGGAAGCGCGCGAGATTGCCATAACTGCCGCTATGACCATTTAGAAAGAGATAATTTTGGATTTTAAAATGAGATGTTCTTCATGACCGTAAAGGAGGACTGATTTTCAGTAAATTAGTAAGTCCTTTTTGCATTATCGCAACATCAGAAGTTTTCTAAGTGTTGGATCAATTTTGAAAAGTAATGCTGCGTTCCATTCAACTCGGAAAGTTAATATTATATTGTCCTATATATATGAAAACAGACATTGTTGTATGATTTTGTACTATATGTGCAAGTATGTGGAAGTATGTGACTTTTAATATCTGTGAAACCCATATAGTACATGATATATATATAGAATTTTACATGTGTTGTGAACAGATTTCTGAATAGTTTTGAGATGAAAACTACAGTATGTAAACATACATTTTACTGAAATATGAATTTAATCTGGACTAAAAGAGATGGCACTCTGCCACTTCATTTTCCACCACATAGTCCACCACATGCCACTGATTGAAAAAAAATTTACCCTGTAGTTAAAATAGGCTATCTATAAAGTAAACTTAATAATAAAAGCAGACAAAGAATTATTGACAGGGACGGACTATCAGCTGCTTTCCTGGTGGGCCACTGGGCAATTTGGGCCGGCCTGCTGCTGCACAAGTAAATTATAAATATAAAAAAATATAGGCAATATAGGCAGCCGCCCTGGACACAAACATGCCTGTGCGGACCCCATAACAAAGCGAGAATTCAATAAACTTTCTAAGGTCAAGACAATATTTTCGCTTTTATTTTGAAATCATGTAATGACTTTCATTTTGAATTCTCATACACATTGGAGCACATTTCTAATTCGTGAATGAATTGTTCTTTTGAGCTGATTCTCAGCATGTAACCATTCAAGCTGGTTCAAAAAGGACAGAATGAACCAGTCCAAAAAACTTTGGACTGGTTCAAAGTTTGCAGAGGATTACCGGTGACTTGCAATGTGTTGAGACGTTAATAGCAGTAGCCGAATAAAACATTTATATTTACAGATGTTTGTATTTGTTCGTTTTTTAAATAATTACAAAATATTTGCAAATCTATTTCAAGAATTAAGTTGGCATTTTTACTCTATGATGTCACTAATACAAATTATTATGTTTTTTCTCCCTTTTTCTCCCCAATTTGGAATTACCAATTCCCAAGTCCTCATGGTGGCGTAGTGACTCCCCAGTCTGGGTGGCGGAGGAAAAATCTCAGTTGCCTCCGCATCTGAGACCCTCAGTCCACACATCTTATCACGTGGCATGATGAGCACTTAACCGCAGAGATGTGGGAGGCTTCATGCTATTCTCAGCGGCATTCATGCACAACTCACCACGCACCTTATTGAAAGCGAGAAACACTAATGGCGACCACGAGGAGGTTAACCCAATGTGACTCTACCCATCCTAGCAACCAGGCCAATTCGGTTGCATAGGAGACCTGACTGGAGTCACTTAGCACGCCCTGGATTTGAACTCACGACTTTATGGGCGGTAGTCAGCGTCAATACTCGCTAAGCTAACCAGGCCTCCACTAATACAAATTATTTATTTAAATTATTCTAGCTGTGTTTGTATTATTAAACTATACTTAATGAATGGTATAGCGAACTGTGATAGACATTTTCGAGACATCTGAATTTCATTAATTTATGTATCAGCAACATCATACTAAAATTACACTAAATACAGACTACTAGAAACTTGAGTCCTGAGACCAAGTTCGAAATGAACAAGTTGGACTCATACAGGCCAGGTGGTCTTATGAGTTACTAGACCTTTACTGAACTAAAGAACCTCCTCGAAATTAACATCTCAAACCTACAGGTTTAATGTATTTTTATATATTATAGTATATCTGTAAATATCAAACATAGAAAAAGTGCTTATATAGAATATTTTGAGCATTATGTTAATCAAGGTAAATAAGGATGAGACTATAAGGCCTTAAAAAGGTCTTAAATTGGAGCAACAAGTCTTAATTTCATAACGTCATGGCATTAAATGTTGTATGAGGGATTGTTTTCTTGTTGGGTGTAGGGTGACCAGACGTCCCGTTTTGAAGAGGTGTGCCCCAGTGTCCCAACAATTCTCTAAAGAAGAAGACATGTGTTAGTAATGTGACCACGCAGTTTAAAACTAACAGAGGAGATGTTAACTCTCTCTTCATCCTCCTCTTCTTTCTTCCTCCAGTGGATTTTACAGATTGCCTCACCTTTAGTCTTTTTACAAGGCAGTAACAAATTGCATGATGCATAATGGCGGTAAGGCTACAAGATGATTTTGTCTTCTATTATTAGTAAGCACATTTATTACAACCTTTTAAGTCAAGGCACAAGCTGAATAGTCGGTTAAGAACTAATGATTAATCGTTGCAATAAATAGTCGAATAATCATTTTAATAATCGTTAGATTAGTTGATTATCAGAATAATTGTTAGTTGCAGCCCTACAGTCCAGATACTAGCGACATCAAGAGATAAATTCGCTGTATGTGTGTACATGGCTAGACGAGAAGGCACAACAAAGAGTGGCGCAATGCTCCAGATAGCGCTACGAGTCCGCTTGTGGCTCCTCTGGCAGTGAGCTAGAGAGTGAAATTCGCAGAAGCGATCGCATACTGGAACCGAACTGGATCGTGAGTGCTTTATGGACCGCAAAATGTTGCAGGAGATCAGCTTCTTTCAAAAAGACCATTCCTGTACCTCTAACCTTGTTTTATTTTTCTCAGTTGAGTGAAGAGGGCAGTTTTCTGTTTCTATGACCACAATGCACACAAGCAATGACACAGGCCTGCATCAGGGAGTGTGAGTGTGGGCCCACATTTAATTAAGAGTATAATGTTATATCATCATACATGAATTTGTGAATAAGTTTGCCTTGTATTAGTTCATATTCTCTAGTTAAGTAATCCATAAATCCATGTGTCATGTTTATTTGTTCTCTAAACATTTGAAATGATGGGGTTTTGTTGTTGTTGTTTTATGTGCACTTTGTTTTTCAGAGGCTCTATATTATATTCTCTAAGGCTTTACTCTCAGTGTGTTGCTTGGAATTATTCAATAAAAAACAAATGTCAAAGAGTTAAAGTGTGTCCCCTGTCTATCAGCGTCTTCACAAGTACTTGAGCGCAGTATTGGACTCGATGCCGATACCAGTATTGGGAATTCCCTACTAAAGTATTTGTCAGGTCTGGGAGAAAGGACTCAATCACAGGGCATGGGATGAGTGAAGGAACTTTAATACAGGAATATATTGCCTATAAATACATGAAAGTAAATATGAAGCAGGTGAAACAAATACACAGTCAAGGTATAACAAGGGGTGTGACCCAGCGGTATGAGCGTTATTTTATCTAGAGAAAATTCTCATTGAAAGATCATATGAAAACAACTTTAATCAGACAGCTGATAAATTTTAAAACGGTGTGTAATAACAGTGATCCTCTTTTAGTTGAATATTAAAATGAATATTTCTGTTCACAGATGTACTTTTTCTTGTATTCGCAAGAGGCATCAAACCAAGAGTGTAAAATGTCATGCTTAAATCCCACACAAGCACAGTTCTCTCCTGAAGGATTATGTTCCCTCCAGTTATCCGGTTCTCTTGACCCAGGAGACCATCTCTGCCAGAACCTTTAAATGCAGAAACAGAAATTCAATGGAGATAACATTTTCAATCACAATAATATTTAGCAGAAAACAGATGCAGTTTCCAGAAACCGTGTAATGGTTTGTTTGAAGAAAAATAATATTTAAAATAAATTTAGTTATGAAGTTAAATTCACATGGAAACACAATATATCTGTGATGCAACGTACAGTGGGGCCCAATCTGAGACCGAAATACATCTGTTTAAAATTTGTATTTTTTATATTGTATTTAATACAAAAGTTTAACAGAATTGATTGATGCATGTAGAATCTGCAGACAATAAATGAACAATAAAGCAAGTTTAATCAGTGGTTAAATAGCTAAATATTGAAGTAAATACAGAAGTCTAAGGTTTGAATAAAATAATACAAGAAGTATATAGAAGTCTATATAGTGTCTACTGTAAATATGTGTATAAGCATCACCTTGGACTTGGAATGAGTTTCTCTGAACAACCTAGTCATGTGTTATTTATTCTAGCAGCATTTGAAGAACATGAAACATATTCAAAACATGTGTTGTGCTGTGGTTTTAGGTTCTTAACTTTCACATATTTTACATATTAGTAAGTGTGAAGTGTACAGGGTGTTCTTTACAAACTGAATATACCCTTCACACATCCTCCAGAAAACAGTTCCTACTTCGCCAAAGTTAATAAGACACAATCTCAAAAAGTAAAACTCACACATCACACTTTTAGATTTGATTAACTTCGGTGTTGGTTATACTTTATTTCATAGCTCTCTGGAAAAACGGATTCTGATTGGTCAATCGCAGCATTAGGACATATAAAAATATGTCCTCAGAAACACTGTATAACAGACCAAACAATCTAATTTGTTTGGATATCTAGATCTGATACTACATTTTGTTTCATGTTGCATCATATCTTTTTTTCAAAACCCTAAAACTTTGTTACATTTTAAATGAGGAAAAACAAAAAAATGCAACATTGTCTTAGATATTTGGTATAAACGGTATCTGCCTTTTCACTGCATCGGACAGACAATATAACGGATGTCTATCATTTCCAGTTGACAGTCGGATGGCCATCATCCCGTGCAAAAACGGAAGCAAATGAGCATGCCGGGGGGCGGGTGGTTCGTGGGGCTGTGCCCAGCAAATCCGAGACCGCTGACATCCCCAAATCGCCTCCATCGCCAGCGGGGCCGTCCTCAATCCCGTGGGAAGAAGGAGCGATGTGGGGGTGGCTGGAGTGGTGTTCAATTTGAGAAACGAATTCCGCGACCGCAACATTGCCATGGTCATGTTTTCGCAGTGAGAACATGAATCATCCACAAAAGCTGCCTCAGTGTGATCGCTAACCAGACCATCTATGACCGTCGGATTTGGAGAGATACCAACCACATCCAGGAACTAAACAGTGGCGGAAGGGCATCTTTAAAAAGACATGTCCTAAAAAGGACATTCAACACTTACTTGTGTATGTTGCTCTTTTACCAGAATCAAACTCTTTTAAAGAAAATAAATTCTTTCAGAGAATCAGCACTTTATAGAGAGAAGGGCTGTCGAAGCACCCAGGGGCAGAGTGGAGAAAGCTGCTGGAATGTGCCGTCAAAGCCAACAGGAAAGCTCTCTTGCAAAGGTGGTGAAGCAGTCGCGCACACAGCTTGCTGAACACACAACCACTCGGCTCTGAAGAAAAAATCTGTCTGACATTCACTCATCCGCTCCCATTTATACCCGTATGTCTGTCTGCCAACTTGACATTGGACTTTTCTCAAGTTCAGAAGTACGCAAGACAAAAGGGGAACAACAGATTTCTTACTCTACTCCTGTGTCATTTAGAGTTTGGTTATTCTCCCAAATCCACTGTCCCTCTGTGTCCTGATCATTCAGACCTATCCAGTGAGTCTCTTGAATTTTAGGGACGAGAAAATAATGTAATAAAAGTACTTTTAAAAATAAAATAATTATAATAATTTGTATCCTTCTTTATAATGAATGTAAACTATAAACAGAAGCCACTTGAATTTTGTCATACTCACCTGTACTGCTTTACTGTCTACTATGACCAGATGAGCTTGTGATGCTGCACACAAATCACGACTCTCCAACCATGTCTGCTCTACATCGGAGAAGTAGTAGCACTTTCCACTATATGCTGTCCAGCGCTCCTTGCAGGGTTTGCACGGAGCTTTGAATTCTGAAGCAAATAAATATGAAAATTCTGTTGAAATGAATATAAAAAAGACAGACCTACCTGACTTATTTTTAACCCTCAAATGATACTGTAATTGGGTAAAAAAGGACCCAGTTGTCTAATTTTAAGACATAGCTTAAAACACTCAAGTTGTGATATGGATTACCTTTATGCTGCCTTTATACCCTTTTTGGAGCTTGAAGGAGATTTTGGGGACATTGACGGGCTCTGTTCGTCGGGTAAACCCCCTCGAACCCCCCGCCTCCCCAGCACGCTTGATTGCTTCAGAATTGGATGACATCACCGCTGCATCGGAGAGCGTTATAGCGGTGTCTGATGCTGATGACTCGCCTGGGCCGCCACCTTCGGGTCTGCTCGCCCAGCCTGAGCCTGACACACAGAGGTCCGCTATGCTTTCCCGAGCTACTTGATTGGTCCCGTGGGCATGTGCACTGCTCACAGCCCCGCCCCCCAGGTTCCTTCCTTCCCGGACGTGCATGATGAGTTGAGTAAGCTGCGGCTTCCTCACTCCTCCGCTCTCACTACCCTCGCGGTGGAGCGGTCCCAGACTGCTTCCGCCCTGCACACCACGGCCCTTCCTGCAACCAACGCCAGGCCAAGGCACTTCAAAACTTGCACTTGGGTAGTCCTGTTCTTGATGTGCTGCAAGAACTGCACTGGATGACCAACCGCGCCCCTGGGCCACGGAGGTCAGAAGCGCCGGCACGAGAACAGGCGATGGCCACCCTTGTGGTCCAGAAACGCAATCTATGGACCAGACCTGGTCAAAATGCGGGAGGTAGACAAGGCACACCTTCTCCCACACCCGTGTCTTCCAACTCCGTCCATTCAGCAGCGACGTTGACGACTCTGCCCAGCAGTCCTCAGCGGTGAAGCAGACGGAGGCCATCTCACATCCTGCCCCGCCGCAAACCTGCCCCATCTGCTCACCGAGGGCGCCCTCCTGCGGCTATGAAACACCCTGCTCCGCCTCAACCCGGACCCAGCTCTCAGCCCCAGCGTCAAGCACTCCACAGGAAGCAGACGCCCCCCATCTCACAAACCCCCTCGAGGACCCGTAAGGCTTCCATGCGCTCCGGAGACGCTCGACCCAGGGACCAAGACGTTAGCTCCGGAAATGTTAAGACCGCTCCATCCCCGGGCCAGGAGGAGAACTTTTTGTTGAATTAGTTTTCACATTTTCACATTCTCAGTAACAGAGCTATTTCCTTTTGTCTCTTGGTCACCTGGCCCGCAAATGCCATTCTCACGGCACTCTGCCGCCAGATCTCAACAGTCCCGGCATCCTGGACGCGGACCACCCGCCTCCAGCCCCCACGACTGTTCCCAGGCCGGCCGGTTCCGACGAGTCTAGAGGACACCTACCCTGGACCTCCTCCTCAGTCGCTAACCTACCTCCTGCCGGGTGTGCGGAGCAAGGTAAGTGCTTTGAGACTTTTCTCAGCACCAGAGCCTCGGGACACATCACCGCCTCCTGACACCGCCTTACCTGCTCCGCCCCGCTGCGATGTCAAAAATAATCGCCAACATCACTTCCCAACCATCTCGCTGGCTGGCCCAGATCATCCAACGCAATTCAGTTTGCCAGGCTTCTGCCCCACTTCACGGGCGTCCGCTTCTCCGCAGTACACGGCGAACATGCCAAGTCCCTGCGCGGAAATCGCCTCTTACTCAAAGACGCGATAGCGTCTGTCCCTCCAACCGAGATGAAGAAGGGTTTCTACAGCCCTTACTTCATCATACCCAAGAAAGGCGGCGGCTTACGACCAATCTTGTACTTGCAAGTTCTCAACCAAGTGTTGCACAAACTCCCGTTCAAAATGCTCATGCAGAAACACATTTTAATCTTCGTTCGACATCTAGATTGGTCCACAGTGGTAGACCTGAAAGACGCGTACTTCCACATCTCAATTTTGCCTTTCTGAGGTTCGCGTTCGATGGCCAGGCGTATCAGTACAAGTCCTCCCCTTCGGCATGTCTCTGTCCCCTCGCATCTTCACAAAAGTCGGAGAGGCAGCTTTTTCCCCGCTCCGAGAAGCCAGCATTCGCATACTCAATTACCTCGACGACTGGCTCATTCTGGCCCACTCACGAGAGTTACTATGCACTCAGAGACTAGGTGCACAGGCACCTCAGCCGTTTGGGGCTTCAGGTCAACTGGGAAAAGAGCAAGCTTAGTCCAGTTCAGAGCATCTCTTATCTCAGCATGGAGTTTGACTCAGTCTCAATGTCAGCACGTCTCACCAATGAGTGTGCACAGTCAGTGTTGAGGTGCCTTGCCGCTTTCAGGCTGGGCACAATGGTCCCCTTAAAACTTTCCCAGAGGCTCCTGGGGCATATGGCAGCCTCCGCGGCGGATGTGCTGCTGGGGTTGATGCATATGAGATGCACTGGCTTCAGACTCGAGTCCCGAGATGAGCATGGCGCTGCGGCATGCACCGTGTGATGATCACCCCCGCCTGCCGCCAAACACTCAATCCCTGGACAGACCTCTGTTTTCTACGGGCAGGAGTACCCTTGCAGTAGGTGTCCCGATGCATCTCCGTCATGACCGATGCCTTCAGATTGGGTTGGAGCGCAATGTGCAATGGGCAAGCAGTAACAGGCCATTGGAAAGGGGCCTCGCTGCGCTGGCACATCAACTGCCTGAAGTTTTTGACTGTTTTCTTTGCCCTGCGGAAGTTTCTCCCATTAGTTCGAGACAAACATATCCTGATCAGGTCAGACAGCACCACAGCAGCGACTCAAGTCCACCACTCACATCCCCTGCAACCTCAATATGATAGCGGACGTGCTGTCACTACAACGCTTGCCCCGCGGAGAGTGGCGGCTTAACCTCCAGCCGGTCAAGCTGATTTGGGAACGGTTCGGCAAGGCCCAGGTAGACCTGTTTGCCTCCCAAGAGACCTCCCACTTCCCACGCTGGTATGCCCAAACAGAGGCTTCCCTTGGGGCAGATGCACTGGGACACAGCTGGCCTGCGGGGCTGCGCATTTCCCCAGTGAGCCTTCTTGCACAGGTGCTGTGCAAGGTCAGGGAGGACGAGGAACAAGTCACCCTTGTGGCTCCTTATTGGCCCACCCGGGGGTCCTTGGACCTCGTACTCCTCATGACTGCCCCTCTCTGTGAACTCCCATGAGGAAAGACCTTCTTTCTCAGGGACCGGGCACGCTCTGGCATCCACACCCAGACCTATGGAACCTCCACGTCTGGCCCCTGGACGGGACGCGGAAGATCTAGCTGGTCTACCACCCACGGTCGTAGCCACGATCAACCAAGCCAGAGCCCCCTCTACCAGGCAACTTTATGCCCTGAAATGGCATGTGTTCGCGAATTGGGGTTCTTCCCGGGCTGAAGACCCACAGAGGTGCGAAGTTAGGTCAGTGCTCTTGTTCCTACAGGAGAAGTTGGAGGGGAGGCTGTCCCCTTCCACCTTGAAGGTGTATGTTGCTGCTATCGCAGCTCACCATGACCCAGTAGACGGCAAGTCTCTGGGTAAGCATGACATAAATATCAGGTTCCTAAGAGGCGCCCGGAGGTTAAATCTCTACGGCTATGCCTGTTCCCCTCCTGGGATCTCTCGGTGGTCCTCGCCAGTCTTCAGAGATCCCCCTTCGAGGCGCTAGAATAAGTTGGTTCAGGGCCCTCTCTCTAAAAGACGGCCCTGCTGATCGCGCTCGCTTCCATCAAGAGGGTTGGGAACCTGCAAGCGTTCTCTGTTAGCAACACTTGCCTGGAGTTCGGTCCTGCAGACACACATGTGATCCTAAGACCACGACTGGGCTATGTGCCCAAGGTCCCTACCACTCTCTTCAGAGACCAGGTAGTGAACCTGCAAGCACTGCCCCGGGAGGAGGCAGACCCAGCCCCTTCATTGCTGTGTCCAGTACGTGCCTTACGTGCCTATTTGGACCACACTCAGAGCTTAAGGTGCTCTGAGCAGCTCTTTGTCTGCTTTGAGACAGCGGAAAGGGAACGCTGTCTCCAAACAGAGGCTTTCCCACTGGGTAAGTGGCATCCACCTTACTGGCCTATCGCACACAGGCCGTGACCCCCCCCCCCCCCCCCCCCCCCCCCCCCCATTGAGGGTCCGAGCGCACTCAACAAGGAGTATTGCATCCTCATGGGCACTGGCTATGGGCATCTCCCTAGCAGACATTTGTAGAGCAGCGGGTTGGGCAACACCTTTGCGAGATTTTACAATCTCAGGGTTCTCGTCCCATGTTTTCTCATGTCCGAGCTGGTAGAACTCGGTACACGTTGATGGTCTGACCGGGTGAATCGCTTGTGTCTAGCGCCCTTTCCCTCGGCCGAGGTAAAACAGTGGAGATCCCTCTAGGTCCCTGGTTGATTCCTCCCTAGCCCTCTTGGGTCCGCAGGTTCAGCAGAGGAACTTGCCGACCCAGTCCATTACGGGTATCCCAGGATACCCTGTACTGGAATAGGTGCTCCAAAGGTCAGGCCTCCTACACGGACTCCTCCTGTGTGTACTTCCACGGTACGGTCACCTTACAAGCTGACCCGCGTCTCCCTTAGGCAGTTCTTCGCTGCCCTGCAGGGTCTTTTCCCCTGAAAGAATAGGAAACTGGGTAAGACCCCCTTCCACGATACGGTAAAGGCCCCGGCTGCTCTTGCTCTATGCCGAGAAACATAGAGAGAAAAGAAGCCCGGCCAGGCTTGGCCAGTTCCCAGGTTGGCAAGCGTCACCTTGTTCCCCTCTAGGGTAACCAGAAGGATTTCTATCACCTGCTGAATTTTGTAAATTGTATTGTAAATCTTCACTTTATGACAACATTTGTGTGAAGGCGTATCAACGCCATTTCATGCATGAAACAATTAAACATATTACAGTTTACATAGAAAGACAGACAAAATGGCACCTATAATATGGTGACTGTTGGTATCAAAATACACAAGATACGTATACTCACAAAGGAAACCGCAGATGCCTCCGAGAGCAAAAGCCAGTGACACCGAAAGTATTAGAGGAACTTTAATCCACTTAAAGGAAGTGACTTCTGTCTCGCACTGAACTGTGGGTTTACCTGTGGTTATAAAATGTACTGACTGAATTCAAATGCACAACATCGATTGTATTTAAAATGTGAATAGGATTGCAATGTTTAAATTGCAGTGTTAAAAATATGAGTAAGCCCAGCAATAAAAGCAAACTAATAATCATGCAGACAGTATACAACAAGTTACAGTTGAGAATGTAATGATACACTATTTTAACACTGTATACTACTCCATGCATTTGGTTGTATCAGTCTGCCTCATCTATAGCCTGTATGTAAAGTGCTTCAGTAGCAATGAACTATATGCATGAAACAATTAAACATATTACAGTTTACATAGAAAGACAGACAAAATGGCAAACATCAGCTTATTTACACTGAGCAACAGAAAGCTGACAGCTGTGACAGCCATTAACACAAATAGAAACATGCAGGAAGTTACAAAACCACAAACTCTGAAAGTATGATCATGTTTTCCAACCATTTTTATATCAAGCAAAAATGAAAAAGGCATTTGAATATATGGCATAGATTTGGTGTTTCTATCTTTTATTACACTGGCCGATTTCAAAGAGCAGCATATACTCTAAAACAGTTCTGTTATATAAATGCAATAAAACAGTGAGGACGTTTCATGTATTACTGCCATTTTGGTGCATATATACATCATTTTTGCTTCACAATCACAACCGTACACATCATTAAACTATATAATGTTAGAATTATAACCTACTAGAACTAAAATAAATGCACCTTTTAATCCAAAATGTGTCATTAATCAACATTGTAAATGATTGTATTGTTTTATTGGTAATCAGATGTGTTGTTAAACATATACAGTGTCAGTCATGCAAACATAAAACACCATCAGTGTAGCACATGTCACATATTCTCGGTTGACTTTTGTTTTGTGCTTTTATGTTGAAGTTCCTGTTTTGTTCCTGTTTCCTGTTTGGTTTTTGTAGTCCTTTGTAGTTTCTTTTTCTGATTGGTTTTCCCCTGACTGTCTCCCATTCCCTGATTGTTTCCCCAGGTGTTCCTTGTTTTCCCTAGTATATTTAAGCCCTCGTTTCCCCCTGTCTTTTAGTCAGTTATTGCATGTTTTGTGCTAAGTTCCCTATGGTTTTCTTTATTCCAAGTTTTCTTGTTTTTTTATTTAATAAAAAGCTGCACTTAGATCTTCTTTCGTTGCCTGCCTGCCTCATTACATGTGTGACCCTAAAATTGTGCAATAAACATCAAAACCTCAATGTACTGATATATAGTGCTATGAAAAAAATAAGAAGAAGCTAAATTATTTAAATCAAATGTGATGGGTCAAGCATGGACTTGTGGGATGTCTGATATATTTGATTTGTTTCCACTGTAGTATTAACAATAGTTTAATGTAAAAGTATTTATAATGTTTTAATAAACATAATATACATTTTTACTTTTAAGAAAATCACAAATCCATTCTTACCCTGAAAATGGGAGTGCTTGTTGTTTGAAGAATGAATGCCGATTCCGGTGGCGGAATTTTCATAGATTTGTTCCATTTTACTAACCTTGAAAAATCTGAGACCTGTATGTGTGTGACTGTAAAAGAAGGAAGTTAACAGTAACTGACAATTATTAAACTAGACCATCTCATTTTGGTCTTATTTTAACAGACATTTATATTTTGTCTATTTTAGAGCATGTGTAGGGGAGTATAGGAAGTGGTTACAGACTCAGTGGTGTGCATTGGATGTAAAAAAGAGCCAATGTACGTAGATGGCAGTTGTGCTGGCAGTGGAGTATTGTTATATACAGTGTTATTTGGGTTTCCACAGTCTGCAGGATTTAATTCACAAAATAATCTACAGTAAGGAGGGTTTGTGAAGCTATCGCTTGAGTGTAGTGTAGTTGCCTTACTTTTATGTTGCCCTTGTTATGTGCTGGTGGGGTTTCTGGATTGTTTACTTTGAGTGTCTCCTGTCTGTTGTTCTTTGTTACAATCTGCCACCTGTCTAGGACAGGACCAGAGTATAGCAGCCAGTCGGAAACAAGTAAAAGAATAAGACATGCAGAAGAGGAAGATGAGGAAGAGCAAGATGTGACTTGGGAAAGGACATGCAAAGATCAGACCCAAACCAGTGTTGGAATCACCACTAAAATGATAATTCTTCATCATTTACTCACACTAGTGCCATCTCAAACTTTCTTCTGTGGAGCACAATCGAAAATATTTCAAAGGAGATATGAGGTGTTTTTGCCCAAACAATGCATGTCAATATGGTTCAAATATGGTTGAAGCTCCAAACAGGTCATAAAGGCAGCACAAAAGTAATCCATATGACTTGAGTGGTTTATTCCATGTCTTCTGCAGTGATACGACTGGTTTTAGGTGAGAAACGGAATAAAATGTAACTCCTTTTTGACATCTGTAATCATCTGTAATAACCTTCTGCTGTAAACTGTGTTGTTGGATGGAAGTTCACTACAACCTCTGCTATTACTTCAAACAAACCCTCACGGGAAGTGGTAAAATGCAGTTTTGTGTGGTTTCAGTATCAAATGTTTTGAGTTTGTTCACATCATGTGATACTTTGTCCTAATGAACTAAGCTGCTTTTCTTGAATGTGATCTCCTTTGGCGCATTAGTTTTTGATTATGGAGTTTCCGGCTTGTTTAATTTGGGTCTCCTCTGTCATTTTGGAGCTGTGGAGCTGTCCGTGGTGCTGCTGCTAAAACTGTCAAGACTCAAACCTGTGTTGCATGTTGAAATCATAGTAGATGAATCTCTTAGACAACTGAATATTGATCTCCTTTGCATCCTCTACAAACTAGTTATTAATGTCAATTCATGACAAGACAAATAATAGCCAAAACTATGTGGGCACCCCTTTCTATTTGACGGATTGGCTATTACAGTCATCTTAATTTAGCCACATCATCGTTTTCAACACTTTGGCAGCAGTTTGGGGAGGGCCCTTTTCGGTTCCAGCATGACTTCCTTAAAAGGAAGTCACATATTCCTATTTTATTATTTTATTTATATATTTCAAGTTAAAAATGACTTCTAAAGGTGTATGAAGCAGACATGTAGAATAAAGCACATCTTAAGAAATATGACAATTTATATGACAAATAATTGTGAAAGCCCTTATAAAGACAACTAATCGTCAAAATCGCAATTATTTGTTTTACAATTAATCATCAGCCTAATTTCATAATCGTGACATTCCTAATTGTCTCCTGAACACTTAATGTTTCTGTATTTTGCAGTCTAATACATTTATTTCCAATGGCGGTCGTTTTTGACCGGGAACACAACAAGTGTAACAAAGTAAAATAAACAAACAAAAAAAGGTATTTCCTCAATATGGTCTGTAGTTAACATTTCTTGAAGATATGGGATCCTAGATGTCTCGTCCCATCATCTAGACCCACAGTCTCAGTAAGATCACATTTCTGATGTAACATTATCCTGATGGATTTTGTATTGATATAGTTTTAATAGTGTCCTCTTTTGGAGAACAGTGAGTAAATCAAGAAGCACAAAAATAACATTTTAATTTTAATAACATATGTATTCAATACAAGTTTAAAAATATGAAGTGACTGTATAAAGCTGTATAAGTAAAGCCTTTCATTTAAAGCCAATAGGAAACGTCTCGGTTATGTATGTAACCTTCATTACCTGATGGAGGGAACGAGACATCGTGTTGAAGAAACGATACTAGGGGTCTCTCTTGAGCGCCGAAAGATGCCTCTGATCTATGAAAAAAGGCCAATGAGTGTTGGCGAACAGTATTTGCATACCCTGCCCCCGGATACGGATATAAAGTCGAGGGCAATATGCTCGTTCATTCAGGATTTTTCTGAGGAGCTGGGAGTGTTCCGGGCACCTCAGCGGCTCGGCTCAGCGACGTGGCCCGGCAAGACTCGACGTCTCGTTCCTTCCATCAGGGAACGGAGATTACATATGTAACCGAGACGTTCCCTGTCTGTCACTCACTTCGACATTGTGTCGAAGAAGCGACACTAGGGGTCCACTTCATATCACGCCATGCGCTGAGCCATGTACGTGTAACGCTGAAGCGGGCAGGTATTCTATGTGCACCAGCGACCAACTGTGTTCAGTCTGCACGTACTCTTCCCCAATGCCCCAAAAAAAGTAGTCAGAATCCTTTTGGTTACCCTAGGGGGGGAACAAGGTGACGCTCCCAACTAGGGAACGGGCCAAGCCTGGCTGGGCCTCTTTTCTCTCTGTTTTCTCGGCATAGATCAAGAGCAGCCGGGGGCCCTTACTGCATCGAGGGAAGGGGGTCTTACCCGAATTCCTATTCAGTCAGGGGGAAAAGACCCTGCGGAGGCCACACCCACCCGACAGGGGAGGTAAAGGTGGCAAAATACATCACTTGGCCTCTTAGGTCGCATGTGGAAAAAATAGCACGGTGGTAGATCCCGCATCAGGGAGGGGGTAGTTGCTACAACACGGCAACCGGAGGGCAGCGAAAAAGACTGCCTAAGGGAGAGGTGGGTCAGCTCGTAAGGTGACCATACCGCGGAAATACACACAGGAGGAGTCTGCGTAGGAGGCCTAACCTGTGTAGCACCTATTCCAGTAGGGGTAGCCTGTGGACTGGGCCGGCAAGTTCCTCCGCTGAACTTCGGATCCAAAAGGGCTAGGGAGGAATCAACCAGGGACCTAAGGGGGGTCTCCTGGGAAAGAAGGCGCGTTGTTTTACCTCGGCAGAGGGAAAAGGCGCTAGAAACAAACGATTCACCCGGTCAGACCGTCGACGTGTACCGAGTTCTACAGGCTCGGACCTGAGAGAACACGGGACGAGACTGACTCAACCCTGAGATTGTAAAATCTCGCAAAGGTGTTAGGTGCTGCCCATACCGCAGCTCTACAAATGTCTGCTAGGGAGGTGCCCATAGCCAGTGCCCATGAGGATGCAACGCTCCTAGTAGAGTGAGCTCAAACCCGCAGAGGGGGTGGCACGGCCTGGGTGTAATAGGCCAACAGAATGGCGTCCACCACCCAGTGGACAACCTTTGTTTGGACACAGCGTTCCCTTTCTGCTGTCCTCCAAAGCAGACAAAGAGCTTCTCAGAGCGCCTGAAGCTCAGGGTACGTTCCAGGTAGGCACGCAAGGCATGTACCGGACACAGAAATGAGGGGGCTGGGTCTGCCTCCTCCCGCGACAGTGCTTGCAGGTTCACTACCTGATCTCTGAAGGGCGTGGTATGTACCTTGGGCACATAGCCCGGTCGAGGTCTTAGGATCACATGAGCATCTGCCGGACCGAACTCCAGGCAAGTGTCGTTAGTAGAGAACGCTTGCAGGACCCTCTTGATGGAGGCGAGCGTGATCAATCAGGAGGGATTTAACCTGACGATTAAGTCGTGCTTGCCCAGAGACTTGCCGTCTACTGGGTCGTGGTGAGCTGCAATAGCGGCAACATACACCTTCAAGGTGGAAGGGGACACCAGGGGCAAGGGCTGCCTCTGCGACTTTCGTGAAGATGCGAGGGGACAGAGACAGGCCGAAGGGGAGGACTTTGTACTGATACGCCTGGCCATCGAAGGCAAACCGCAGGAAGGGGCGGTGTCGAGGCAGAATGGAGACATGGAAATACGCGTCCTTCAGGTCTACCGCTGCGAACCAATCTAGATGCCGGACGCAGGTTAAGATGTGTCTCTGCGTGAGCATTTTGAATGGGAGTTTGTGCAATGCTTGGTTGAGAACTCACAGGTCCAAGATTTGTCGTAAGCCACCGCCTTTCTTGGGTACGAAGTAAGGGCCGTAGAACCCCTTCTTCATCTCGGTTGGAGGGACAGGCTCTATCGCATCTTTGGCCAAAAGAGTAGCAATTTCAGTGTGCAGGGACTGGGCATGTTTACCGTGTACTGCGGAAAAGCGGACGCCCATGAAGGGGGGGTGTGGGGGCCTGGCAAACTGAATTGCGTAACCGAGTCGGATGGTCCGGGCCAGCCAGCGAGACGGGTTGGGAAGTGTAAGACACGCGTCCAACCTGAGCTAGGGGCACCAAAGGGACAATTCATTTTGACGTACCCGGTGGGGCGGAGCAGTGGGGCGGAGCATGTAGGGCAGCGTTGGACGGCGACAGGGCGACCAGTGGCTACGGTGCTGAGAAAAGACTCAAAGCACTTACCTTGCTCCGCACACCCGGCAGAGGGCAGGTTAGCGACTGAGGAGGAGATCCAGGGTAGGTGTCCTCTAGACTCAACGGAACCGGCCGGCCAGGGGACAGTCGTGGGGCTGGAGACAGGTGGTCCGTGTCCAGGAAGCTGGGACTGTTGAGATCTGGTGGCAGAGTGCCGTGAGAACGGCATTTGCGGGCCAGATGACCCAGAGACATAAGAAATAGCTCTTTCATTGAGAATGTGGGTACCGCAACCCCATCTAAGTTGGGCGGCAAATGAAAATTGTTTAAAAACAAAAGATTCTCCTCCCGGCCCTCCACCGGGGGACGGAGCGGTCTTACCACCTCCGGAGCTAACATCTGTGTCACTGGGTCGTCCGTCTCAGGAGCGCCTGCGAGCGTCTGCTTCCTGTGGTGTGTTCGACGCTGGGGCTGAGAGCTGGGCCCGGATTGAGGCGGAGCAGATTTCTTGGTCGCAGGGGGATGCCCTCGGCGAGCAGACGGGGCAGTGGCCGTGGCGGCAGGTTTGCGGCGAGGCAGGATGTGAGAGATGGCCTCCGTCTGCTTTTTCACCGTAGAGAACAGCTGGGCGAAGTCCTCGACGGTGTCGCCAAAGAGGCCAAGCTGGGAGACAGGGGCGTCGAGGAAGCGAACTTTGTCGGCCACATGCATCTCGACCAGGTTGAGCCAGAGATGACGTTCCTGGACAACAAGGGTGGCCACCGCCTGCCCGAGTGCCTGCGCGGTACCTTCGTGGCTCTGAGGGTGAGGTCTGTCGCTGAGCGCAGTTCCTGCAGCACATCGGGGTCAGGGCTACCCTCGTGCAGATCCTTGAGCGCCTTGGCCTGGTGGACTTGCAGGATGGCCATGGCGTGCAAGGCAGAGGCAGCTTGTCCCGTGGTGCTGTAGGCTTTGGAGTTTAACGATGATGTCGTCCTACAGGCCTTGGAAGGGGGTATAGGGCACCCGCGCCAGGTGGTAGGGTTACCGGGACAAAGATGGAGCGCAACCGCCCTATCCAACTGGGGAATTGCCGTATACCCATGGGCCGCCCCGCCAGCGAAGGTAGCGAGAGCGGGCGAGCAGGGCTTTTGACGAATGGAGAGCGGGGTGTACGTAAATGTATGTATTTCCCCCAGTGAGCCTCTTGCACTAGTGTTGTGCAAGGTCAGGGAGGATGAGGAACAGGTCACCTTGGTGGCTCCTTATTGGCCCACCCGGACCTGGTTCTCGGATCTCACGCTCCTCGCGACAGAACCTCCTTGGAAAATTCCCCCGAGGAAGGACCTTCTTTCTCAGGGACAGAGTACCCTCTGGCACCTGTGCCCAGACCTCTGGAATCTCCACGTCTGGCTCCTGGATGGGACGTGGAAGACTTAGCAGTCTACCACCTGCCGTCGTAGACACGATCAACCAAGCCAGAGCTCCCTCTACCAGGCAGCTTTACGCCCTCAAGTGGCATCTGTTAACAAATCGGTGTTCTTCCAGATCAGAAGACCCACAGAGTTGCGCAGTTCGGTCAGTGCTTTCCTTCCTGCAGGAGAGGCTGGAGGTCAGGATGTCCCCTGGTTTATGTCACTGCTATCGCAGCCCACCACGACGCAGTAGAAGGCAAGTCCCTTGGTAAGCACGATTTGATTATCAGGTTCCTTAGAGGCGCCTGGACGTTGAACCCTTCCCGGCCAAGTCTGTTTCCCTCCTGGGATCACTCAGTGGTCCTCTCAGGCCTTCAGAGACCCCCCTTCGAACTGCTTGATTCAGTCAAGCTCAAAGCCCTCTCCTTGAAGATGGCCCTCCTGATCGCGCTCACTAATCGTGCATCATGAGAGTGGGCATTCATTTCTGTGTTTGTTTGGTGTCCTTAAATTATAAAGTTAAAATAACACAGACTATTGGCTTCAAGAATATATCATTGAAGAACAGCCTTGGAGCTCACGGTACGTCTGTCTTTAAAAATTTATAAGTTAACAGTAACAATAAATTAATCTATTGAAAAAATTTATGGGAATTTTACTTCCGGAACGCTTTATTGGGACTCCCAAAATGGTTGTGTAGAAAACTATTCTTTTTTATTTTTTGTGTGATTTCAGCTAAACAAGCACAATTTTTAGATACCATTGTTGTCACATTTTATTGCTGATTAGAAATATTATCGTAATCTTGACCATTTTGGCGATTTCAGTATTTCCCCATTCAACTACTTTTATGTCATGTCCGTGGAAAATAGCTGCACAGGAGCGTTCCCAAGATGGCCGAGAGTGGACTGACTTCTTGAAAGAGTGTATTTAAGGTCTCTGAATCAAAACAATGTCTTCTTTTAAATCAACACAAAGTCCAAGTCTTAAGACTCAACACTTACGATTTAATCTGTTCAACTTTCCAAGAGTTTCCTCATATTGGACGCGGAGTTCCTCAAACTGTCCTTTATAATCTGCATCAACAGGGCAAAACAGAATCACATGGAGCTTGAGATGACGACAGAAGTCTCTGAAACTGAGCAATGTTACTTCAGTTCTACAGCAATACAATAATATGCTACTCTAATACTACAGAACTCCCCTTTAATCATGTAATATTACAGAAGTACTAGCTCTCTGTGCTAAAATCAAAAACAAATATATATACTGATATTGGCCTAGATGTACTACAGTAGAGTTACTTATTCATTCAAATTAATTATACTTTCAAAAAGAGAAACTTCTTTTTCCTTGTAAAGTCATAGATGTTCTCTTTACATTAACTTTATCTGATGTGTGTTTCCTTTACTGTACATGTTGGAAGTCAAATATTTTATTGCTTCATTGCTGTGTTCCTCTTACCTGTGTCTTTGTGGTACTGATCAGACACTGATATGCTGGAATCTGATTTGTTAAAAAGCAACAGAATAAATAAGAATTTGTGTATACACAATCTCACATATTTGTAAGTGGACCCACTTTATATAAGATGTCTTTAACTACTGCTTAAGTATATGATTCGGTGAACTTATTATGTACATACATGTTGTTGTATTGTACTTAAATTTAACCTTACCTGTTAACCTGTTAACCTTACCCTAAACCCTAAATCCTAAATGTGAAACTTGTGAGAATTTTACTACATGTAGTTACACAATAAATGTATTGTAAGTCTTTAAATGTTAGTACATAGTAATTAAAGATCCTTAATATAATTGTGGGACCTTGTAAACAACAGTAAAATGCTCATATTCAGGCATCAGAGATTCAGAGTAAAGTATACATGTAACATGAGTTTGTGAAGTAAGAAGAGTTACGTTTAGCATGGGATAGACACATCCCAAGAGCACAGATGCCTCCGAGAGCACAAACAACAGAGACGCTGAGAACTATCAGGAGAACTTTAGTCCACTTAGGCAGAGGAACCTCTTTCTTTCTTTCTTTCCTGGTTGAAGGGTTTCAGACCAGTTAAAGACTTATGTTAGGTCAAGTTTATGATCTTTCTCATTACAGAACGAGATAACCTCTGAAACACTGACACATAAGAAAGATGATGACATTGGCACTCAAGACCCTCAAATGTACAATAAAAATGTGAAAATACTTGCTACTATATTACTGGTAAACCATGTTAATAGTTTCTGAGGCCATTCAATAGAAGTACATATTAAAGGGATAGTTCACCCAAAAATAAAAATTCTCTCATCGTTTACTCACCCTGTTGCCATCCCAGATGTGTATTTTTCCTTCTTCAAAGGAACACAAAAGAGGATTTTTAGAAGAACATTTCTGAATAGCTCTGTGGGTATTCATAATACCAGTGAATG
The DNA here is from genome assembly GCA_032164185.1 of Moxostoma hubbsi. NCBI lineage: Eukaryota > Metazoa > Chordata > Actinopteri > Cypriniformes > Catostomidae > Moxostoma > Moxostoma hubbsi. The sequence continues at coordinate 792,016 of JAVLUX010000032.1, forward strand.
CTGACTAGCACTTTGAAGCTAATAAAAGCTCATAAAGGCAGTATAGAAGTTTTCCTTAGGACTTCAGATTATATGGGTTTAACCACTGAAGTGTTATGGATTACTTTTATGCTGCCTCATTTGCTTTTTGAAGAATCAAATTTCTGGTCACTATTAAGTTTCATTGTATGAACCTTCAAAAATCATAATTTGTGTTCTGCTGAAGAAAGAAAGTCATGTACATCTGGGATGGTATGAGTGTGAATAAATGATGAGAGAATTAAACATTTTGGGTGAACTATCCCTTTAACGTCCTTATAAAGATTTCAAAGAAATAGGCCAAAAATGTAACAATAATGAAAGCATAAAAAACAAATAAAAATGATGGCATTGTGCATTGAGTGGGGTATTTGCAGACAGTCTTAGAATTTACAATGCTTTTGTTGTTGTTGTTTTATTGCTAAATTTGTTAAAAGAACTTCAACATCAGTCTGCAGTTTATATTTTGGATGTGCACATCTACCAAAGCTGCTATTTGAGAATGTTTTTTTTTTGTTGTTGTTTTCTTCTTAACAGTTTTTATTGATTACATACATAAATCATACAAACATAACATAAAATATGGAATCGATTATATAGATGAAACCCCTCACCCGAACATTCCCCCACACCTCCCACCTAGAACAAACATTCACTACAGTGGTCACCAACAATGAGAAAATTTTAATAAATAAATAAATAAAACATAAAAAAAAAGATATACTTTCAAACAACATCATCGTTTCTAGAATAAATCTTAAGGACTGATGAAAAGAATATAATGTTAGATTAAAGTCTCCTCCCAATATTATATCATGAGGGGTGCCAGCGGCTTGCAACATCGCATCAAGATCTATAAAAAACGCCCTGATCATCAGCGTTAGGTGCGTAAATATTAGCCAAAATAAGACTTTGCTCTCAATTTCTGATAAAACAATAATGACTCTTCTTATTTTATCTTTTCTCTGTTTGAGACATTTGAATTGTAGATGTTTACTTATCAATGTTCTGACTCCCCAGCTCTTAATTGCACTAAATGAAACATGTCCAATCCAAATCCTTCCAAATGTTTCAGCTTCCTGCAGGGTCCATTTCACCAACCCGAAAGAACGATTGCATTCTGAGAACTGAGTACTTGTTGAGAACAAGGAAGTCACACAAAATATCAGTCTTAATGCACCCCTCAGGAAGTACATTTAAAAAAAAAGAAAAAAAAAGACTAATCTTCAAAAAAAAAAAAAATTTATGACTTGTAGGATTTGTATACAGTAAGACTGACTGTCATATTCCCTGTTTTTTTTTGGTCTTGTCTTTTATGTTGTAATTCTTGTTTAGTTCCCACTTCTGGTTAATTTTTATAGTCCTTTGTAGTTAAATTTTTGGATTGGCTTTCGCTTGATTGTTTCCCCAGATGTTCCTCATTCCTGATTGTTTCCACAGGGGTTTCTTGTTCCCCGTCTATCGCTCACTTCGACGTTGTGTCGAAGAAACAACACTAGGGGTCTCTATTGAGCACCGAATATGCCTCTGTTCTATGAAAAAAGGCCAATGAGAAGTTGCCAGACAGTATTTGCATACCCTGCCCCGGACATACGGGTATAAAAGCGGAGAAATACGTCGTTCATTCAGAAATTTTCTTCGGAGCCGATGGTTGTGTATGCAGCCAGCTGCGAGTGACACACCAGAATCCTGCTTCTGTTCCTCTGACGCTCTGTCTGCTGTTGCATCTACGACGCACTTAAGCGGCTTTCTCCTTCTCTTCACAGCAGTGCAGTTTGGCCCTGCGCGCTTAGACAGCGCAGAGTATTTTGAAAGAGTTGTAAAAGAGTGATTTTCTCTATAAAAGAGTTTAGTTCTCTAAAAGAGCAATACACAGCAGCATTGAATGTCCTTTTCAGGACGTGTCTTTTTAAAGATGCCATTCCGCCCCTGTGTAGTACCTGGATGCGGTAGAGTGCTCTCCTCTTCAGAAGGCCACAAGCGTTGTTTTGTGTGTCTGGGCAGCGATCACACCGAGGCAGCGTTTGTGGATGGTTCATTCTCTCACTGCGAGGGCATGACCATGGCAACGTTGCGGTCGGGGCTTGCTTTCAACAGAAAGCACGCCACTCCAACCGCCCCCCATATTGTTCCTTCTTCCCAAGGGATTGAGGATGATGCGGCTGGCGATGGAGGCGATTTGGGGAAGGCAGCGGGTGCAGCTCTGCCGGGAACGCCCCCTCGGACCACCCGCCCCCTGGCACGATCGTTGACTCCCGTCCGTGTTCGAGGTAACTGTGGCTCAACTCACGGCCAGTCTGCCTATCCTCTGGAGCTTGAGGTGGATGAGCTCGCCACTGCATCGGAGAGCACGGCGTCTGACACTGATACCTCCCCTGGTCTGCTCGCCGAGGGCGTCCTCCTGCAGACAAGAAACACCCTGCTCCGCCTCAACCTGGGCCCAGCTCTCAGCCCCAGCATCGAGCACACAGCAGGAAGCAAACGCCCCCCGTCTCCCGGACCCCCTCGAGGACCTGAAAGGCTCCAAGGCACTCCTGAGACGGTCTACCCAGGGACCGAGATATTAGCTCCGGAGATGGTAAGACCACTCCGTCCCCCGGTGGAGGGCCGGGAGGAGAATCTTTTGTTAAATTTTCATTTGCCCACATTCTCAATAAAAGAGCTATGTCCTTTGTTTCTGGGTCACCTGGCCCGAAAATGCTGTTCTCACAGCACTCTGCCGCCTGATTTCAACAGTCCCGGCCTCCTGGACACTGACCACCCATCTCCAGCCCCACGACTGTTCCCCAGCCGGCAAGTTCCGACGAGTCTAGAGGACGCCTACCCTGGACCTCCTCCTCAGTCGCTAACCCGCCCCCTGCCGGGGGGCAAGGTAAGTGCTTTCAGTCTTTTCTCAGCACCAAAGCCTCGGGACGTGTCACCGCCTCCCGACGCTGCCTTACCTGCTCTGCCCCACTGCAAAGCCCCGCTGGGTATATCCTGGCCCACTCACGAGAGTTACTATGCACTCACAGAGACCAGGAGCTCAGGCACCTCAGCCGTTTGGGGCTTCAGGTCAACTGGGAAAAAGACCTTTCAGGCCAGGTACAACGGACCCCATAAAACTTTTCCAGAGGCTCCTGGGGCATATGGCATCTACCGCGGCGGCCGCGCCGTTGGGGTTGATGCATATGAGACCATTTCAGCACTGGCTTCAGACTCGAGTCCCGAGACAAGCATGGCACCGCGGCAGGCACCGTGTGACGATCACCCCTGCCTGCCGCCGAACACTCAAACCCTGGACAGACCTCTGTTTTCTACGGGCAGGAGTACCCTTACAGCAGGTGTCCGACGCGTCCTGGTCATGACCGATGCCTCCAGAACGGGTTGGGGTGCCGTGTTCAACAGTCACGCAGTAGCAGGCCGTTGGAAAGGGGCCCCACTGCGTTGGCACATCAATGGCCTGGAGTTGTTGACTGTCTTCTTTTCCCTGCGGAAGTTTTTCCCTGTAGTTCAAGACAAACATGTCCTGGTCAGGTCAGACAGCACCACTGCGTTAGCGTACATAAATCGCCAAGGCGGCGTACACTCCCGCCATATATCACGACTCGTCCGTCGTCTCTGACTCAAGTCGCTGCGTGCCACTCACATCCCCGGCAACCTCAATGTGATAGCGGACGCACTGTCACGACAACGCTTGCCTGGCAGAGAGTGGAGGCTTAACCCCCAGTCGGTCCAGCTGATTTGGGAACAGTTCGGCAAGGTGTATGTTGCCGCTATCACAGCTCACCACGACCCAGTAGACGGCAAGTCTCTGGGTAAGCATGACTTAATTATCAGGTTCCTAAGAGGCGCCCAGAGGTTAAATCCCTCCTGGCCAAGCCTGTTCCCCTCCTGGGATCTCTCGGTGGTCCTCGCTGGCCTTCAGAGATCCCCCTTCGAGCCGCTAGAATCAGCTGGACTCAGGGCCCTCTCCCTAAAGACAGCCCTGCTGATCGTGCTCGCCTCCATCAAGAGGGTTGGAGACCTGCAAGCATTCTCTGTTAGCGGCACCTGCCTGGAGTTCGGTCCGGCAGACACGCATGAGATCCTAAGACCCCGACAGGGCTACGTGCCCAAGGTTCCTACCACACCCTTCAGAGACCAGGTAGTGAACCTGCAAGCTCTTCCCCGGGAGGAGGCAGACCCAGCCCTTTCATTGCTGTGTCCGGTACATGCCTTGCATGCCTTCCTGGACCGCACTCAGAGCTTTAGATGCTCTGAGCAGATCTTTGTCTGTTTTGGGGGACAGCGGAAAGGGAACGCTGTCTCCAGACAGAGGCTTTTCCTACTGGGTGGTCGATGCCATCCTTCTGGCCTATCGCACCCAGGCCGTGCCACCCCCCTTGCGGGTTCGAGCACACTCTACAAGGAGTGTTGCATCCTCATGGGCACTGGCTAGGGGCACCTCCCTGGCAGTCATTTGTAGGGCAGCGGGTTGGGCAACACCTAATACCTTTGCGAGATTTTACAATCTCAGGGTTGAGTCAGTCTCGTCCCGTGTTTTCTCAGGTCCAAGCCGGTAGAACTCGGTACAAGCTGACGGTCTGACCTTAGTGAATCGCTTGCGTCCAGCGCCCTTTCCCTCAGCCGAGGTAAAACAGTGCACCTTCTTTCCCAGGAGATCCCACCCAGGTCCCTGGTCAATTCCTCCCTAGCCCTTTTGGGTCCGCAGTTCAGCGGAGGAACTTGCCGACCCAGTCCACTGCGGGTACCCTGTACTGGGATAGGTGCTCCACAGGTCAGGCCTCCTATGCGGACTCCTCCTGTGTGTTTCCACGGTACGGTCACCTTACGAGCTGGCCCATGTCTCCCTTAGGCAGGTTTGCTGCCCTCCGGTTGCCGTGTTGTAGCAACTACCCCCTCCTTGAGGCTGGATCTACCACCGCTCCATCCTTTACCTCATGCGACCGAAGAGGCCATGTGATGTATTTGCCGCCTTAACTTCCCCTTTTGGGCAAGTGCAGCCTCCGCAGAGTCTTTTCCCCCTGAAAGAATAGGAAACTGGGTAAGACCCCCTTTCCTCGATGCGTGTAAGGGCCCCGGCTGCTCTTGCTCTATGTCGAGAAACATAGAGAGAAAAGAAGCCCAGCCAGGCTTGGCCCGTTCCCAGGTTGGCAAGCGTCACCTTGTTCCCCTCTAAGGGTAACCACAAGGATTTCGACGGCTCTTTTTGGAGCATTGAGGAAGTTTGCGTGCAGTCTGAAACACAGTTGGTTGCTTGTGCACTTGAAATACCTGCCCGCTCCTGTGTCTGCAGTACACGTACACGGCTCAGCTCATGACGTGATTTAAAGTGGACCCCTAGTGTCGCTTCTTCGACACAATGTTGAAATGAGCGACAGACGGGGAACGTCTCCGTTACGTATGTAACCTCCAATCCCTGATGGAAGACACGAGACGTTGTATCCTCCAGGCCACGTCGCTGAGCCGAGCCACTGCAGTGGCCGGACCGTTTCTGGCTCCTCTGAAAAATCCTGAATGAGCTTGACGTATTTCTCCGCTTTTATACCCATATGTCCAGGGCGGGGTATGCAAATACCATCTTCTCATTGGCCTTTTTTCATAGACCAGAGGCATATTCGGTGCTCAAGAGAGTCCCCTAGTGTCACTTCTTCGGCTCGACGTCTCGTTCCGTCCATCAGGGAACGGAGGTTACAGTCTTTGCATGTATTGTTGGATATTCTGTGCCAGGTTACCTGTGTTATTTTGTTTGTTCTTTTGTAAATAAAGCTGCGTTTAGACCCTTGTTCTTCACCTGCCTTGTCACAGAAAAACTGACCTAAGATGGATCTAGCAGCTGTCAGAATTCTCCTTAAGCAAGGGGACCGTCCAGTTGAGGATTACGTCCGTGAGTTTTTAGAGCTGGCGAATTTAGTGCACTATCCAGACTACTCTTTGGTGGGTTTTTTTTTTTTTAAGATATTTGGCGCCCAATAACTTTGCTTAATTCTGATTACAAAATATTAGCACATCGTATGCTTGGAGACTGAAACCCTGTTTAGAAGTTCACTCACGCAATTACTAGTTAGTTGATTATGATGCCCTTATTTTGTTCTTAGATTTCTACAAGGCATTTGACACCATAAAGCATGCTTTTATTTATGATGTTTTAAGATGATTTAGCTTTTGTCCAAAATTTGAGAATACTGTACAGATCATGTATAAAGACATCACTAGTAGCATCTCCTTGTCTAATAGGGCTTTGATGTGTTTTGTCTTTGTGAGAGGCATTAAACAAGGATGTCCTATTTCACATTTTTTATTTTTCTTGGTCGCAGAGCTTCTTACCTCTATATAGTGCACTGCTCAAATATCAAGAGGGATTCAAATAGCAGACTATTCTATTTTAATCAGTCAGCTTGCAGATAATAACTGTATATTCCCCAAAGATAAATGTCAGGTCCCCATTATTTTAGATGCATTAAAACTCTTCTCAGAGGCCTGAAGTCTTTCTGTTAATCAAAGTAAGACTGAGATTATGACAATTAATAATTCATACATTTCAAATATATGTGGAATTAAGGTGACACAAATGATTAGATATCTTGGTATTTTAATTAGCAAGTGTCCATCTGAAAGTTGAATCTAATTTATCAAATTAAACATAATTTACACATGTTAAAACTACATTCTCTGAAAAACCTAAATATCTTGTGCATTGTTGTTTCTAAAATAAGATCAATCAAAATGATCTTGTTTTAAGGAGTTTTAGATATTATTACAGAAAAACAATACAAAAATTTGAATATGATGTTTGCCCTAAAATCAAAGGTCTTACTAGAAAAAAAGAAATTATGATCCAACGTGAATTTTCTTGATAAAAACAATATGATTTGTTTATTTGTATTTCTTCTGCTCCAAACTTACTTCAAACGTACTTCTCTGTCTGCTCGTATGAATCATAAGAAACATCATATGAAAGTGTTTCACCGCTGTTCAAATGCACTTTGGATCACATCATTTATATAGATAAATGTTTTCCATCTGAAAGGACTAAATATTAAGTGAAACAAATGACACTAATAAGGCAGTAATCAAAATAATTTGTGAATGTAACTGTATTCTAATTACCAATGATTTAAATTGAAATACAGTTACTTATATTTTGTCTTTTAAATACGTAATCCCGTTACCTGTATTCTGTTACTCCCCAAACCTGGAAATTCTTACACTGGATTTTTTCCGCACAGATGTGGCACCTGTGCACATGTTTGATTGTGGTGGGATGAGGCCTAATTGTGAACTTTGGCACTGATGGTCCAACGATAATTGTAAATTGAACTCCCCAAGCCCCTCAACTGGGAAAATAATCAACATAACGCTTCAAAAATAAGTTGAATTCTACATAAATTCATGCATCAAAATGTCATGCGAAAAAAGAGATGGTAAGAACTCTTCTTGTCAGCAAGTTAGAGCAGTTTTTGGACAGTAAATGTGATTTGTCATTGCAAGTTACTAATATGCCTGTTGCTTTGACTAGAACCTTACTGTGTCCCCAATACATTAAAATAAACATGAAAAATGTACTATCCTTAATTAACATTAACAGAGACATGTGAGAGGCTTAACTACAACAATAGAAACATCAGTCAAATTTTGTAAATATTCATTATATATTGGTTTCGTGTTGAGATACATTTTAAGCTCTTACATTAACATGATTAGTGTGGTGTGTTATCGTTTTCATGCCCAGAAGTTGTTGGGTGGGGGGTTTGTTTCCATTGTTGATGGTTTTTTGCCAAATTAGATCATGCAACCTTGAAGCCCCCCTGTCAAAAACTAGAACACTAGCAATCCAAGCTGTGGACCAACATTTAAAATACAACATATTATACTGGTAAGCAGCTATGCTGTTTTATTTAGTTTGGTTGTTACTTTTCAGCAGAGATAACAACTGTAGTTTGAAAGATGTAGAAGTAGCTGCATTAGTGACCTCTATTTATATTCTGATAAAATCAGCTCAAAGTAAAGTTATCTGGTTCCTTAATAACATCCAGCATCAGTTCCTTAATATTGTCCCTGCCTGTTCTGTTTTGCTGATTATAGTGACCAGGTCAGCTCTTCTTCAGGCTCAGACTTCTTGACCAGTTGTTTTTATCAGGACTGAAAAAGTATAATTTATCATGACAAGCATCATGACTATAATATTCTTTACCAACGCCTGTGTGTGCATTTGTCTGAAATAGAAACAACTCTCATAAATGAAAGCACAGTGTAGTTCTAGCGGGAAGACTAGCAGCTGTACATCATCACACCATTAGCTGGGTAATTCCAAGTCAATCGTATGTAAGCCATTGCTTTGTAAGTCCGCTCACAATCTATCACATTGCTGTTTCAGTGTACTAACATGGCAAATAGACACGTTTCAACCTCTCCAGGCCACAGGAGAACCAGTGCACAGGAGAACCAGTGCACAGGAGAACCAGTGCACAGAACATCTCTGGAAGCCCGCCTTCCCTTTCCAACGACGTCATCACTTCATCTTAGCTTCTGCCAACATCAAACCCATGGGGAGTAAACAACCAGCAAACCCGGATCTTCACCCATATCTCATTAATTTAGGAGATCTCTCTCAATCGAATTGCATGACCCGACACAGAAGGAGCACGCTCCACGCCGAGTCCATCAAAATCATGGGCTCAGGCAGCAGCTGGTTTCCATCAGAAATAAGCTAAGTCATTTTCATATCCATCAAATGCAATCATATTTAGTCATGGATCTAGGCCTTTCATTGCCATGCTGCATGTTCATTAGAAAGTTGCAATGCTGTCTGTTCATCATAACGCATCCACATCAATATCAAAGCCAGTATTTTCATATCAACTGTGCATTCACTTGCAATTCAGTACATTCGCATGGTTTTCATAATAAAGGTATGAAGTCCCGTTTTGACACTGTATGCTTTCATTCGTACTCCTGGCACAAATAAACAAATAGCTGTTTCTGGAGGATCGCTATCATGCAACAGAGATCGGATATCAATGTTGAACCCTTAGACCTTTGAAAAGATGTATCATTTGTTAACATTAATTACATTTATAGACGGTAAATTAAATATTAAATGTAAGCAGAGTGACGTCACTCCCGAGTGTGAACAAATGCGTTTCAACAGGTTAATATAGTCTTCACCAAAGCTTTGTGAAAGGGTCCTTGGTGAAATAAATTACTTATTTAGTTTGGTACAACATTTCGAGTGATGTTCCCCGAGCGCCTCCAATTGCGCATTAATACCGATCCATAAAACAGCGTTTTCTTACACTATACATACTTCCACATTCTCATCGCATGCACGACTGTTCCTATCTCATGGCATATTTACATTTTATTTCAGGCATCATTAAAGTGCAGAAATTCGTGTGGCATGTCTTCATAAATCATTCACTCATTGTTGTTCAGACCACGTTTCAATCTGTGGGGATCTTCAAGCACTTGGGGCTTTATCCATGTTCCAAATTTCAAAGCTCAGTCTAACAGTCATATCAACCCAACTACATTACTTTTAAATATCAAAGCATTTCGATATGAGCCGTTCCCTTTTATTGCGCATGGTCAGGGACGTTACGTTTTAGTAGCAGGTAAGTAGGTCTGTCAATCACTGGATAAAACCTGTGCCAAGTCAAGCTCATTAATATAATCTGGTTACTGTTAAAGGAAACCATTATGTCCATTTAAATTTTGTATTTTTTTTTAAGATGTAATAAGTCCCAGGTGTTGCCAGAATGCGTCTGTGAAGTTTCAGCTCAAAATACCCCACGAATCATTTACTATACCATGTTATTAATGTCTCTTTAGGGTGGAATCAAAAACGCGCTGATTTTGTGCATGCATCTTTAAATGCAAATGAGCTGCCGCTCCCGCCCCCTTTCCGGAAGAGGGCTGTGCCTTTTCAGCTCCTGCTTCAGAGACTACAGCAACAACAAATCAGAACCCATATGATTGACAGCGTAAGTACCGGAGTTCAGCCATGAACACATATATATGAATATATATGTATATCCAGTCTCCGTGAATGCAGTCAGAGACAATGTTAACTTATTAACCATGGAATCAGCTATCAAGCACATTCGGAAAGGAGATTTGTAAACATTCACAAATATAAAGTGCGATACTTGCATCTTCAGGACATAAAGCTGGGACACAAACAGTTGGTACTGATCCGTGCTTGAGAATCACATTTTTGAAGATCCTGATTTATATTGACACACATTCACATATCAGTCTATTTACTATATTAGCAGTAAAATGATTTGCACAAACATACACGCATTTTTGTATGTTTTGGGGCACATTTCCTTAAAAAAAAAAAAAAAGGGACCACATCTCTCGAATTTCTAGGTATCCCACTCGATTCTCTAAAGACGCAAGCTTTCTTGCCTAAAGAAACATGACAGGATCGGGTCTATTTGCACGTCGTACTCTGGTCATAATGCAATCTACAATCCCTATCAGACCATCTCAATTTTGGCATGCTTATCATTCCTCAAGGCCACTCCTTCGTCTCCCGCCTCCCCACACTAGCTCTTTCCGTAGATAACCTCTCCTACCTATCAATCGATGATGGCTGCCATGAATCTCCAGACAACATGTCCCTATTCACGGACGCGGCTCCCTCCATAAGATTCAGGGGTTACTTTCTAGGATCATGGTGCACAGGGGAAATAGCCAGAATTATACATTTTCAATATAGCTTCCTACGCTCCATCCACTCTCTTCGAGATTAATCCCATTGTTAGATAATTTCGTCATTTAATGCATTTAATACATTTTCTTGATCTGAAATCCTCCTCTTGCTGCGGCTCAGCTGAAGGACGAAAGATATGACACAGTCACCAAAGCTATCAAATCCTTCCACGTTTATTCCTACAGCACTTCATTATATGGTACAGCAAAACAAAATTCCACTATACCCTCAGTGAAATAGTTCTTTACCCCATTGGGTAACATATACGTTTGAGTACAGAAATGGGAAACACATTCCCAGAGCAGCTGCATTTTGTGATGACACAGCAAGTTACATCAACAAGAGAAGTTTAAAAGAGGTCTTTATTATTCCACACCCACAGTCACAGCGTCATATGGGTTCCCTTCAGACACGCAAACGTACGTAGTTATGCAAAAATTCTGCAGTCGTCACTATAAATCAATAAAGGCTGGTCCTCCTCGAACCATCATGTCCCTTATGAGACATCTGACATGGCAGTGTATTTCCTGCAACTTCATTATCCAAGCCACTTCCCTGGGTTTCCAATGTAATCTCTGTCTCCTTCACTCGTTTCACAGGAGTTCTACAGACCAGCTCCTACTGGCACCCTTCGAGGTATACTGGAATCCACAATGAAGATACTCGGCCGCCAGTCTCCCCAATCGTACCCGAAATGGTCAACCTAACCCAAATCCTCAAACAAGCTCAACTCTCCATCAGCCATAAATTCTCATGCATATCTGGTGGTGGTTGGTGGCTCTCTCCCAGCAGATGCGATTCAATTCAAGCACGCCCACTGTGCATAACTATGTCTACCCCCCTTGCCAGGGCTTCAATAATCTCAAGCATGGTTCCTTTGCATAGGCATTGCACAAGCCAGCTGCCCTCGCCGGAAAGCTGGCACCATAATGGGATATCCTTCAACAGGGTATTGCATGACAACATTGCCATTATTGTGTGGCTCTATGCATGCTGTAACCCATCAAAAAAAAAAAAGAAATAGAAAAAAAAACATTTTCAAAGGGATTGCACGCAACGTTGCCATTATAGTATGGCTTCCCTTGTCAGAGGGTTTTCATATCAAATGTTGTCTTTCAGCAAAGGGATTGCACGCAACGTCGCCATTATCGTATGGCTTTAGACACATTGTCCACTTTCGGCAAAGGTACCTCAAACAACTCTTCCCTTGTCGGAGGTCTTTCATATCAAATGTTCTCTTTCAACGAAGGGACTGCACGCAACGTCGCCATTATCGTATGGCTTTACACATGTTGTCCACCTTCGGCAAAGTTACCTCAAACAACTCTTCCCTCGTCAGAGGGCTTTCATATCAAATGTCTTTCAATGAAGGGACTGCTGTCGTGGAATATTCATGATGATTCTCTCTAAGTTGTAAGAAAACTCTCGGAGTCCCAAGTTCCAGATGCCAAAGTTATAGTTTATTGAACACCAACAAACTACATGAGACCGGTCAGCTGTCCGTTCTGACCTCATCATCCCAAGTTCCCAGTTATATACCTTTTTTGCTATCTTTCTACTCATTATCTCCAGCCAATGTGGTCAGTGCCCTTGTCCCTCCCCTTGCCACCAATATGTTTTATGTTCTTTGCCAATTAAATATTGGTGGGAAATCCCTCACTTATCTATTTAAAAAAACATATTTCTTTCATATTCAGCTGGTTATTTGGACATATCTCATAGTTCATGGACAGGGCACTCCTAATCAAGAAACACCCGTGTATGAGAAAAACAGCCATGTCCTCATAACATATCCTTCACCCTTGATCTACAGGTCAGTGTTTTTGTAATCAATGGATACTATTTACCATACTGGTAGAAACTTGGCTTTAGTTTATTAATTTTGACCATCTGTTGTTTCACTCCTTGTAAATAACCTCCCTTATTGTGTTACAACTGGGTACTTTCTGTGGTTTTTGCAGCAACAACACTTTTAGTAACCTCAAATGCTCTTTCCTGGGTCACACACACTTTTAGTAACCTCAAATGCTCTTTCCTGGGTCACACAAGGCCAGGAAACTCACATAAGTACTTTGATATAAAAACATACTATAATATTTAAAAATATACTATACTGCACGCAACATCGCCATTATCGTATGGCTTTACACATGTCCACCTCCAGCAAAGATACCTCAAACAACTCTTCCCTCGTCGGAGGATTTTCATAATCAAATGTCTTTCAACGAAGGGACTGCACGCAACGTCCTTACAAACGTCCTCGCAACCCATGGAGATCATCACATCGGGGGTGGGTTTGTGCCACAGCTGGGAGTGCGGAAGCCAGGGGCCTGGTTCCGGGGCACCGTACCTTCCAAAGAGAGCCAGTGGCTGTGATAACGATGGCCGGGGAGACCGGAAATAGAGCCCAGGGAATGAGGAAACTGCCCTTTTCTGAAAAATGTGTGTACCGCAGCCTGTCGGGCATGCAACCAAACAAAGGTTAAATGAAAACAAGGATTCTCCACCTGAACCTCCGGTGTGAGAAGTAGTGGTCTGCTTACCAGCTGCCATAGTGCAGTTTCCTGAGTCCCAGGGCTACCTGTCTCATCGAAGCCTTCTTGGGGTTCTTGGTCGTGAGGCGGATGGCGAGCTGGTGTTGCCACCACAGGGGGACACCCAGGGCGATGAGTAAATAGAGTGTGGTGTCTGTGGCTCAGCCAAGGCAGAATATGCTGTATAGACTCTTTCTGCTTTCTTACCATTGAGAACTGCCAGGCAAAGTCTCCAACAGTGTCGCCAAACAGCCCAACATGGGAGATGGGGGCGTCAAGGAAGCAAACCTTGTCGGCCTCTCGTGACTCGACCGGGTTGAGCCAAAGGTGGCGTTCCTGGACCACCAGGGTGGACATTGCCTGCCCCGGAGCACACGCCATGACCTTCGTTGCTCGGAGGGCGAAGTCAGTTGCCGAGCACAGCTCCTGCATTAGTCCCAGGTCAGGATTACCCTTGTGTAGTTCTCTTAGTGCCTTTGCTTGGTACAGCTGCAGGAGTGCCATGGCATGCAAGGTGGAAGTGGCGTGCCCAGCACCGCTGTAGGCTTTAGCCGTCAGTGATGAAGTCATCTACAGGCTAGTACGAGAGCCTTGGGCGACTCCGCCAAGTGGCGGTGGTCGGCGGGCACAGGTGCACCGCAACTGCTTGGTCAACATGGGTAATAGCCGTGTAGCCCCTTCCTCCCCGCCATCGAGGGTAGTGAGAGCGGATGAGCTCACGGACCATATGCGGGCAGAGAAAGGTGCCTGCCAGGAACGCGTGAACTCTTCATGCACCTCTGGGAAGAAAGAAACGGGGGTGGAGCATGGCCGTGAGCAGCGCTCTGGCCCCAGAAACCAATAATCGTGCCAAGAGGGTTCGGTGGGGGGGAGGGTTCCACTCCAGCCCGACACTTGCGGCTGCCCGGGCAAGCAAGGCCACCAGCTCTGCGTCAGCCTGCGACTGAGCTACCGCACCTGAGGCTGGGAGTCCAGCCGAGTCCTCAGGGTCAGACATGACAAGCCCACTCTCCGATGCTGTGATCGATAATTCATCTTCGTCACGAACCCGGAACGAGATCGCGGGTCCGGCGTAAGACGGACCGGCAACCTCACTCCAGAGATCGGTCGGAGCATACGAGCATGACGGGGAATGGGAGATCAGAGGGGGAATACCCGAAGGAGATGGTTCCACTAATGTTCCCATGTCGCCCCCAGTTCTAAACGACCCCACCTCATACCCGTAGGTAGAATGACCGAGTTGGGGAGCCGCTGGGTTGGCTTGCCCTCTTACGAAGGGCATAACATAACCATGGTCATGTCCTCGCAATGAGGGCACAAACCATCCACGAATGCTGACTCTGTGTGGGTAGCACCCATGCATGAAAGGCAGCGATTGTGGCCTTCAGAAGTGGAGAAAAATCGGCCGCAACCAGGAATTACACACAAACGAAAAGGCTCTTTTAGAGAAATATAAACTCTTTTATTGATTTTAAATATAATATATATATATAAAGGATGGGCTCTGCTGCACCACTGAAGCGCCCAGGGGTGTTGCTCGACACAACCATAGTGTGTGAGGGGGAGAACCACTGAAATGCGCCGTAGAACCAGCAGCTTTTGGTAGAGGAGAGATGAATGGAACGGCAGGAAGAATTCAGCTCAGTGAATGTTTCTGCTTGGCTCTGAAGAAGAAATATGAATGTGGGTTTGCTGCGTCACTCCTTTTGTACCCGTATGTCCGGGGGAGTGACATGCAAATCCAACATGCCAATTCCCATTGGCCTTTTCTCAAAAAATCTGAGATTTGTGGGCTCCCAAGAGTGACCACTAGTGTCAACTCATCAACACAGATAATGACAATAAAGTGATTTGATTTGATTGATTTGACAGGGAACATGTTTTTCTCACTTGTGCTGTTTTTTTTCTTGAGCCAACAGTTGCTTCGAAACCATAATGTGCTGTTCATTCAGTGATTCAAAATCTGCAATCTTATTAACATCTGATTAAAGATGTCACGATTTCCCATTGTCTGCCTTGTGTTTTTCCCTCACCTTCACTGTAAACTACATTTCCCACAATTCCCGGCCCTCATCACGTCCTACCATCCCTCATTGTTTGCACCTGTTCATTGTTAACCCTGTGTATTTATACCCTGTTGTTTTTCCACCCACTGTCGATCGTTGAATGTTGTTCCAGTCGTGTTGCACCGAGTTCCTGTTGCTCCAGTCCTCTTCCCACCAAGTTCCTGTTTGTTCCTGTCGTCTTTGCACCTAGTTCCTGTTTGCTCCAGTCATGTTTGTTTCCCTCTTGTTTACTTTCGTTTTCCCCTCGTTGACCTTTTGTTTATTCTAGTGTTTTGTTTACTTTGATCTGCTCAATTAAAAAAGCTGCACCTAGATCCCCACTCCGCGCCTGCTCCATTCCTTTTCGTAACAGAACGATCGACCACACAATGGATCTAGCAGCTTTCTTCTTGGAGCTGGCTCAGGTGGATCTAACCATCTGTGAGTACACTCACTACTTCTCCAGCATAGCCAGTTTCACCGGCTGGGATGACCAGTCCCTTAAGTTTGTGTATGGGTCCGGTCTGCCCGGACTCCGATGGTGGAAGTTGCCGGAGATGGGAGACTACACCTGGCAGGAATATGCAGAGCTCATCCTGGAGACTTTCGCTGTGGGGGGGCCTCCTCTCTTGATTCCGGGCTGGGCTCCTGGGTGTCCCACGCCTGCCACGGCCAACGAGCCAACGCCCACGCCTGCCATGGCCAACGAGCCACGCCCACGCCTGCCACGGCCAACGAGCCAACGCCCACGCCTGCCACGGCCAACGCCCATGCCTCCCACGGCCAGCGCGTTGCCAGCCTCATCCGTCCCAGTGCCAGCGTTGCCAGTCTCATCCATCCCTGTGTCAGCGTTGTCAGCTTCGTCCGCCCGGAGGAGGAGGAGGAGAAGAGGGAAGGCTTCCGCTCTCCGGTCTCCGCCTACCCCAACCTGCGAACCTGAACTCACCCATGCCTTGGTTAGCGAGCCAGCGCCTGTAGCCTCGACCGTCCCAGAGCCAGAGCCTGTAGCCTCGACCGTCCCAGAGCCAGCGCCTGTAGCCTTGGCCGTCCATGGACCTCCGCCTCCCGAGCTTCCCAGAGCTCCGCCTCCTGAGATTCCCAGAGCTCCGCCTCCTGAGCTTCCCAGAGCTCAGACTCCCAAGCTTCCCAGGGCTCCGCCTCTCAGGGCTCCGCCTCCCGAGCTTCCCAGAGATCCGACTCTCGAGCTTCCCAGGGCTCTGCCTCTCGAGCTTCCCAGAGCTCCGCCCCTCGAGCTTCCCAGAGCTCCGCCCCTCGAGCTTCCAGGGCTCCGCCCCTCGAGCTTCCCAGAGCTCCGCCTCTTGAGCTTCCCAGGGCTCCACCCCTCGAGCCTCCCACGGCTCCGCCTTCTACAGCTCTGCCCCTGAAGTCCTCCATGGCTCCGCCTTCTACGGCTCTGCCCAGAAGTCCTCCACGGCTCCGCCCTCTATGGCTCCGCCTCCTATGGCTCCGCCTCCCAGGGCTCCGCCCCTCGAGCCTTCCACGGCTCTGCCTCCCATTGCTCCGCCTCCCGAGCCTTCCACGTCACCAGAGCCTTCCACGATTCTGCCCCTGAAGTCCTCCACGACTGCCCCTTGAGCCTTCCACGGCACCGCCTTCCATGGCTCTGCCCCTATGTCCTCCACAGCTCCACCCTTGAAGTCCTCCATGGCTCCGCCTTCCACGGCTCCGCCCCTGAATTCCTCCACGGCTTCACCATCCACGGCACTGCCCACTAGGCCTCCCTGGCCTCTTGAGCCTCTCCCTGTTCTGTGGCCTCCTTCCAAGCCTTCTGACTTTGTCCTATGGCCTCCTCCCAGGACTTCTGACCCTGTCCCTGTCCTGTGGCCTTCTCCCAGGCCTCCTGACCCTGTCCCTGTCCTGTGGCCTTCTCCCTGGCCTCCTGATCCGGCCCTGTGGCCTCCTCCCAGGCCTTCTGACCCTGTCCCTGTCCCGTGGCCTCCTCCCAGGCCTCCTGACCCTGTCCTGTGGCCTTCTTCCAGGCCTCCTGACCCTGTCCCTCCTGAATCATTCCCTGTCCTACGACCACCTCCCAGACCTCCCGACACGTCACCTGTCCTGTGGTCACCTCCCAGGCCTCCCGACCCGTCACCTGTCCTGTGGTCTCCTCCCAGGCCTCCTGACCCTGTCCCTTCTGACCCACTCTACCCGCCCGATGTCCGCCCCTCCTGACCCAGCTCCCACCTCGAGATCATCCCCTTAGTCTCCCTGGTCCCCGTGGTCTGTCCGTTTGCCCCTTGTGCCCCCCCTTGACCGTCTGTTTGCCCCTTGTGCCCCCCCCCCCCCGTACTGTCCGTTGGCCCCCCACCCCTTGCCCCCCCTTCACACCTGGGACGTTTTGTTTTTTTTCTTCCCCTTTTTTGTTTTGGGGCGTCTGGAATCCGCCCTTTTGAGGGGGGATTCTGTCACGATTTCCCATTGTCTGCCTTGTGTTTTTCCCTCACCTTCACTGTAAACTACGTTTCTCACAATTCCCAGCCCTCATCACATTCTACCATCCCTCATTGTTTGCACCTGTTCATTGTTAACCCTGTGTATTTATACCCTGTTGTTTTCCCACCCAGTGTCGATCGTTGAATGTTGTTCCAGTTGTGTTGCAACGAGTTCCTGTTGCTCCAGTCCTCTTCCCACCGAGTCCCTGTTTGTTCCTGTCGTCTTTGAACCTAATTCCTGTTTGCTCCAGTCGTGTTTGTTTCCCTCTTGTTTACTTTCGTTTTCCCCTCATGGACCTTTTGTTTATTCTAGTGTTTTGTTTACTTTGATCTGCTCAATTAAAAAGCTGCACCTAGATCCCCACTCCGCGCCTGCTCCATTCCTTTTCGTAACAAAAGAGAAAGAAAATAGCAGTAGATGTGGTGTCAAACAGTGTTGGGCAGTTACATTTTTTTAGCATAAACTGCAAACTACTCCACAGAAAAATTAGCCACTTAAAATCAGTCCTTTAGAACAGTCTTCCTGGTGTTTCCTGGTGAAATAAGCACTAGAGGTGTGAAAAAATCAAAGCATTTTATTCCCCCTCACACAAACCACAAGTAAAACTGCTGATTATCAGTTCTTAAACACTTGCTTTTTGCTTTGTTCCTCAACAATGCTATCTTATGTCATCAAACACATTATCCATAGCGAATTCCTTAAAAGGCAACACATTTTAAAGGGGTCATGACATGAGGAATTACATTTTCCTTGATCTTTTGACATAGAAGAGTTCATTGTACTATAAAAACATCCAACTTTTAGTTTCAGAACTCAAAACTTCATCACTGCAAAAAAAACATTTGTTGAAACCAAGCTGCCAAAACTACTCATTGCCTCCATATTTTGATGTCACACTGTGGTAGACATTTGCATAGATATAATTGGCTAGGAGGCCCCACCCACTCATGGAGGAAAGCAAAGCCCTGTCACCAAAGTTGCTCATTCAATCCTATGAGAAAAACAGGGAGAAATATCCAAAATTCTAGAGACTGTTGTGTGTGAATATCCCAGGAGATCAACAGTTACAGAAATACACAAACCAGCCCATCTGGCACCAACAATTATGTCTCAATCAAAATCACTGAGATCAAATTTTTCCTGAACTCCTGACTCGTATCTGCACGATTTTACACACTGCTGCCACACGATTGGCTGATTAGATAATTGCATGGCAGTGACGGAACTAGAGTTTTATACTTGGGGTGGCCGCTGCTACTTTTGGGAGTTCACACACACACACACACACACACACACACACACTGTTTGTCTACAAGTGTTCAACATCCAAAATATTTTCATAAAATAAAGCTTATGCACCAAGGAGACAAGATACAGTAGTGTGTGTTTGTTACATGAACTGCTGAGTTTATTTACAAAAAAAAAATAAATACTTGCATAGAGGAAAGAATTGGGTCTGTTTGTGTTTATAAGTGTTGAACATCCATACTCCTGGCAGCTCTGGCTCACTGTCTTGCTCAGAACAAGACGTCTCTGTGTCATCCCTTGATACATTTATTTAAAACACAAGAACCATTAGTGTATAATCACAAGCGTTTTGGTTCCCATCAACTTCCATAGTAAAGACAAAAATACAATGGAAGTTGACGGGAACCCAAAACTATTTGAATACCAACATGCTTCAAAATATCTTCTTTTGTGTTCTGCAGAAGGAGTTCATACTGTTTTGGAATGACATGAGTAAACAATGACTGAATTTGCATTTTTGGGTGACCTATACTTTTAATCTGACAAAATCATCTCAATGTAAATTCCGGAATTTGGCATGTGACTGACTGCCAGTGTCTGGTAGATGCTCTGACCTGTTGGTGGTCCAGAAGTCTGACCACACTGACTCTGACTAGCCTCAGTGTAAAGCAGTTCAAGGGAAAGGAGGAGGCGAGAACCAGCTTGACAATATAAATAATATTTTAATAATAAACTGAAACCAAAAGACAAAACACACACACATGATGGACATGTCCGTAAACGATCTCTCTCTCTCACCATCCTCTGCAGTCAGCCTTTATCCCTCTCGGAGGCTTGATTAGCCTAATTAAGGCACGCCCTCCCAGGGGTTAAAAATGGGGTTTAGAATGAAGATAACCCAGGGTTAAGCAATGTGTGAAAAGTCATATGGTTTAAACATTTCCACACACGCTGGTAAGACAAAACTTAATTTGTTTACTTGTGGCCATATCAACACTGTGTAGAGAAAAAAATGGCAGAACTTTGAAAGATATTGCCAAAAGTTACGTTTTAAGGAGCAAAAGTATCTACGTTTTTAGTGTTTGTTTAAAACTAGGCAAACTTGGTCTCATTTTAATCTCCAATCTGTAAGATAGCCTCTTGCATAATCATATAATTCTTATCTTCCCAGCAGAAGTGACTAGTCAGGTTTAAATCCCAGTTGCACCAACAGGGCATGTTGTAACGCTACATTAGAATGTGCCCCAGTAAGAACTAACTATATGGAATTCAATGCAGTCAGATATGCGTGTGTGTGTGTGTGTGTGTGTGTGTATGTGTGTGTGTGTGATTAATCCAAGCAGTATTTCGGTCAATCCTGTGTTTTGTTGTGTATTTATTGTCAAGTGTCAAAATCATTGCTATAATACATATGCCAAATATAATATGACTTAAATTGACGAAATATTTTTGTTTATCTTTTATTTATTATAATTAGATCAGATATACAGTAGTTGTTGGAGGGGGATTTTAAGCAGTCATAATGATCAGTGGGGCACATTGCAACATTTCACTTTCCTTTTTTCCAGGTAGAGGGCGAAAAAGTATACGCTGTATTCATAAAACAAGTCCACATATTTGTACCAGACATGTGAAAATTAACGTGAAAAATAAAAATTATTTGAACCCCAAGTGCATTTACACAAGCTTAATAAAATCATTAAGTGTTATTTTGTGCCCGGTCTCCCCCTACACAGTAATTTGCATACCCTTTTCATACCACAGAGCATTACTTTAACATTTATAACAGAATTATTATACAGAGATTGCACACCTTGCACCAGAAATGCATAAAAGAAGCCATGAAAAATAGTACTTTGTGACAATTTGAGTTTTTGAGGCTTACAGTGTTTAAAGTATGGCAAATACAGAGCCTGTCAAAGCAAAGGGCTTTTCACTTTTTCTCAGGAATCAACTGGGGAGGCGGGCCTGGGTAGCTCAGCGAGTAAAGTCATGAGTTTGAATCCAGGGCGTGCTGAGTGACTACAGCCAGGTCTCCTAAGCAATGAAATTGGCCCAGTTGCTAGCGAGGGTATAGTCAAATGTGTTATAATAATATATTATTATTATACATCTTTCCACAAACTCTTTCCAGTGTATTTGAACTTCTAGAAAAAAGCTGAAAGGTGATTAAGATTTTTAAAAACTTGAAGAAATGCTGACAGCACCTGCACACTTTGCCTTGTTCATGTACATTTTAACTTAATATCTGCATGGGGAAAAAAAGTTATTGGACAAAAGTTTTCTGAGCTATAAAGTGCTTAAACCTTCACCAAAGCTTACTGGGATAACTCCGTCGAATTGATCCCCAATCCTTGATTCTCTTCTTTCACATTTGTTCATAAACCTAAATTTTAAACTTTACAAATGTGTGAACATATCTCCGATACTACTCTTTATAAAAAACAATCAGATTTCTTTGATATCGCTACTTATATCCAACTTTCTGAACTTCCGCTACTAGTCTTAGCCCGCTAGCACTGCACGCGTGGTCTCTCGCCTATCGATCGTCTTACTTACACCTGTATAACTGAAAGCTATAATTCGCCATTATAGCACATCTGCTATAATGGCGAATATAGCGGATGTGTGTCTAACGCTGCCTCTGTGTGCAGGTGAAGACACCTTTGAACTACATTTGGTGCAGTTGGAGCTGGAATCCGTCGAGAGGCAGATCCACGACCTGCTAGAGAGACAGGCCGAGCTGCGAGATCGGCGGTCCGCGCTTGAAGCATCACGCGCCGATGCTCACAGGTCAGTGGTTAATAATTTTTTGACTCCGACCTCGTCTACTCCGTGTGTTTCTCTGCACAGGTCCCGAGCAACCAGGACGCGATCCTCCCTGGCTTCATTCACTCCGGCACGACACATCACCATGGACCCTGGGTGATTCCACGGCGGAAGACGCGAGCCAGGACCAGACCAAGGACCTCCCCGCCCCTCCCGGCTTTCGAGATCTCCACCCGGAACCGCTTCTCACCTCTTCGCGAGTCGGAGCGCGACGACGCCGTGATCATCGGAGATTCCACCGTCCGTCATGTCCGCGCTATCTCTGGCAAAGGTAAGGTGCGCACTCACTGCTTTCCTGGTGCTCGTGTTCTTGATGTCTCTACGCAGGTTCCCGAGATCCTGAATGGTGATGAGCGCATCGGAGCTGTCGTGCTGCACGTGGGAACGAACGACACCAGGCTGCGGAAGACGGAGGTACTGAAGAAGGACTACAGGAGCCTGATCGAGTCGGTACGCAGCACTTCGCCAGAAACAACGATCGTCGTGTCTGGACCGCTTCCCACGTACCGACTAGGACAAGAAAGGTTCAGTAGATTATTTGCTCTAAATGAATGGTTAATGTCATGGTGTAATGAACAGAGACTGCTCTTTGTTAATAATTGGAATCTGTTTTGGGAGCGACCTAGGCTCTTCCGTGCTGATGGCCTTCACCCCAGCAGAGTCGGAGCGGCTGTTCAAGACGCTACACACCATATGACTAGTAAGTCAAAGTCCAAATCACAGTATTTGCTGTCCCAACTTAATTGATATAATGTTGATATAAGAACATTATATAGAAACTGTGTCTATTCCTCATTTAGTAAAGCCAAACAATACATCTACTGTAGGATCTAGGAAAAATCTAATTGTAATTAAACCAGAAAATCTCAATATCAGTGAACAAAAACAATTTCTAAAGCTAGGTCTTCTAAACATTAGATCGCTCACACCTAAGGCGGTTATTGTAAATGAAATGGTCTCAGATAATAGCTTTGATGTATTTTGCCTTACTGAAACCTGGCTTAAACCAAATGATTATTTCGGTCTAAATGAGTCTACTCCGCCAGGATACTGTTATAAGCATGAGCCCCGTCTGATTGGTCGTGGCGGCGTTGTTGCAACAATCTATAGAGATATTCTTAATGTTACTCAGAAAATAGGTCACAGGTTTAATTCGTTTGAATTACTTGTGCTAAATGTTACACTCTCAGATGTAAGAAAAAAATCCCTATTATCTCTAGCCTTGGCTACCGTATATAGACCTCCAGGGCCTTACGCTGATTTCCTAAAAGAGTTTGCAGACTTTCTATCAGATCTATTGGTCAATGTCGATAAAGCAATAATTGTTGGAGATTTTAACATACACGTAGATAACACAAATGATGCGTTAGGGGCTGCGTTTACAGATTTGTTAAACTCCTTCGGGGTCACGGAAAACGTCAGTGGTCCCACTCATCGCCTAAATCATACGCTAGATTTAATTATATCATATGGAACCAATCCAACCGATATAGATATTATACCGCAAAATGATGATGTCACTGATCATTACATGGTAACTTGCATACTACTTACCACTGAAATCTGTCATATTGCGCCACGTTATCGACCAAGCAGAACAATCCTTCCAACCACAATAGATAGATTCTCAAATAGCTTACCTGATCTATCTCAGCTGCTCAGTGAACCCAAACAAACAGATGAACTAGAGGAAATGACTAGCAGTTTGAGCACCATTTTCTCTGCTACATTAGAAATTGTTGCACCAATTAGATTAAAAAAGTTTAGAGAAAAAACTAGAGCACCATGGTACAACAGTGCTACGCATGCTATCAAGAGAGAAACTCGTAACTTGGAGCGTAAATGGAAACAAACTAATTTAGAGGTCTTTAGAATCGCATGGAAAGACAGTATGTCACGTTACAAAAAGGCTCTAAAAACAGCCAGGGCTGAGCACCTCCGCAAACTAATAGAAAATAACCAAAATAATCCAAGGTTCTTATTTAACACCGTGGCTAGACTAACAAATAAACAGAGATCACCTGAGCAAAATATTCTGTTACAGTTTAGTAGTAATGATTTTATGAATTTCTTCACTGAGAAAATAGAAAACATCAGAAACACAATTGTAAACACAACTGTTAATGTACAATCTTTTATGGTGTCTTATGACTCACCCTCAAGTATCGCCCCTCAAGAACAACTACACCGCTTTACAACTATAGGACAGGAAGAGCTAAATAAACTTATCATTGCATCTAAAACAACAACATGTTTACTAGATCCAATACCCACTAAACTACTGATGTCAGGAACCAATCAGGTGCTGCTTCTCACACCACACTACGATCACTCTCTCCAGAATTCTAATCACTTGCACCTGTTCCAATCAACGTTCAGTTCCATATAAACACCCAATTCAGAATCAGTCTTTGTCGAGTCTCCAACAGGAACAGAAGCATACAAGTCTCAAGAAGTCTCTTACTCTACCTACACCAGTCAAGTAACGTATACTCACCTGAAAAGATACTAACCTCTATGTCCATGTTCTGATGTTCCCAGAAATCGCTGCTGAATCCAAGTTTCCTGATTCCTTGTGTTCTTTCTGAGTCTCGTTACTGGTGGAAACATTTGAAAGAGAAAGGACAAGTATCACTGAACTGTGTCAGTTTGACTGTGGATTAATGGAAGAGGATCTACTCACCTTGAATCCTTCACGTTAAGTTATCCTCATCGAATTCACCTCTGAAACTTGAAAAGACTCACCATTGAACTTCATGCACTAAAAATAAAGCGTTGTTCTTATTCACTTACCTCTGTCTCCGAGTCTGTATCCTGACAGAAGACTCGACCGGCAAAAAAAAAAAAAAAAAAAAAAAAAGAGAGGTGAAGAAAATGACTTCCAGACAAGCTTCAGCGCCGGATACGAATCTCATACAACCTACCGTCGCTGCTACAAGTCCCATACATGTCACCGCTGCCACGACAAATCCATTGTTAACACCAGTCAGCACTTCCATGAACACCGCTTCTTCTATTACTTGCTTCGCTGTTCCACCATCGCGTCCAGCGCCATTCTCTGGTCGGGCGGAAGATTGCAATGGATTTCTGTTACAATGTTCACTTGCTCTGGAACAACAAGCTCAACTATATCCAACTGAACGGTCTAAAGTGGCATTTATTATCCAGCAATTATCCGGATCAGCCTTAAGATGGGCTGAGACATTGTGGATGAAAGAATCAGCTACGACAACGTCTGTTATGAATTTCGTGAAACACTTCAGAGAAGTTTTCGGTCGTCCAATTGAAGATTCCTCTTTCGGTGATCAGTTGTTGCAGTTACGTCAAGGGAAGAAGTCTGTTTCAGAGTATTCTTTAGAATTTCGTACTCTAGCCTCCAACAGTGGGTGGAACGAAAAAGCGCTCCTCTCAGTTTATCGCCGTGGACTGAATCCTGCCTTACGTCTTCAGTTGACGATTTATGATGACAGCTTAGGAATAGAGAAACTTATCCAGCAGGCCATTCGTGTGCAACAACGATCCCAAGATTGTTATCAAGACAATCTGTATTGTCATTCCACAACTCCACAAGTTATCATGAGTTCCATTTCAGAGAATCAATCAGAAAGAATGCAGGTTGACACCTCTCGACTTTCCCAGACTGAACGTTCTCGACGTAAGGAGTTGAAATTATGCATGTACTGTGGTGCCAAGGGTCATTTTAGACTTACCTGTCCAATACGACCAGAACGACTGATGGTAAGCTCCGTCCAAGACAGTTCTATTATATCCACACCCCTCACGATTCCTGTTATCCTGAAATCTCGAAACACCTATGTATCTGTAACAGCCATCATCGACTCTGGGTCAGCGGGGAATTTCATTTCAGGACGACTCTGTAAGGAACTCAAGCTCCGGAAGATCAACACCCCCAAGCCCTACTCCGTCTACGCCGTAACAGGTGAGCAGATTAATAAGGGGCATGTAACTTCCCAGATAAAACCCATCCAGTTGTGGGTTGAGAACAAACACCAGGAAATGTTCGAACCTTTTGTTCTGCAGAATAGTCAGACAGATATAATCCTAGGTCGTCCATGGTTAATTCTTCATCAACCCACCATCAATTGGCAGACTGGGAAGATCAAGAGATGGGGTTGTGATTGTTCCCTTAGTGAAACCCCACCTCCAAACTCCTCCAGTGTCCAAAAGTCCAAAGAAATTACTGTTAACTCTACATCCATAGAAAGTCCAAAGGAAAACCTGTCCACGAATATTCCCTCTTGTTACTCCTCATTCTCTGACATTTTTAATCCAGTTGCTGCTTCCCAGTTACCTCCCCATCGACCATGGGATTGTGCTATTGATCTGAAACCTGGAGCATCTATTCCCAAGGGTCGAATATATTCATTATCAATCCCTGAACAAGATTCAATGCGGAAATACATCGAAGAAGCTTTACAACAAGGTTACATCCGCCCGTCTACATCCCCTGCCGCAGCTAGTTTCTTTTTTGTTCCCAAGAAGGACGGGGGCCTGAGACCATGTATCGATTACAGAGCTCTGAACCAAATTACAGTGAAATTCAGTTACCCACTACCACTTATCCCTTCAGCTCTGGAACAACTCAAAGGAGCTAAAGTCTTCACCAAATTGGACCTAAGGAGCGCCTACAATCTGATCCGAATTAGAAAGGATGATGAGTGGAAGACGGCATTTATAACTCCTGCTGGGCATTACGAATATCTTGTTATGCCGTACGGATTGGTAAACGCCCCTTCGGTTTTCCAGAGCTTCATGGATGAAGTACTTCGGGATTTCTTGGGAAAATTTGTGTTAGTGTATATCGACAACATCCTAATTTTCTCCAAAAACATAGTGGAACATCAACATCAGGTATCTCAGGTACTCCAAAGACTCCGTGAATTCACCTTGTTTCTAAAGGCCGAGAAGTGTTCATTCCATCAGACCAGTGTCGAGTTTCTGGGTTTTCACCTCAGTGAAAGAGGAGTAGAAATGAATACTCAGAAAACAGAGACCATCCTGTCCTGGCCAACTCCCAATTCAGTTAAAGAACTTAAGAGATTCCTAGGTTTCGCAAATTTCTACCGACGATTTATACATCAATACAGCCTGCTGACTGCTCCTCTAACCTCACTGCTAAAGGGAAAACCCAAGACACTTCTTTGGACCCCAGAAGCAGAAGGAGCCTTTAAGTCACTGAAGGCTGCATTCACCACTGCACCCTTGCTTCATCACCCAGATCCTGAAAAGGTATTCGTAGTGGAAGTAGACGCCTCCACTACGGGAGTAGGAGCAATCTTGTCCCAATACTCAGCTGATTCTTTCGAAACCATACCCTGTGCATTCTTCTCAAGAAAGCTATCAGCTGCAGAAAGCAATTACGATATCGGAAATCGGGAACTCTTGGCTGTAAAACTTGCCTTGGAAGAATGGAGACATTGGCTGGAAGAGGCCAAACATCCATTTATTGTACTCACCGATCATAAAAACCTCCAGTATTTAAGAGATGCCAAGAGATTGAACCCACGTCAGGCTAGATGGGCCCTTTTCTTCACCCGTTTTCACTTCACAATTTCATACCGTCCCGGTTCAAAGAATACTAGAGCAGATGCTCTCTCTCGTATCCATGCCCCTGAAAATCCAATTGAAGAACCTGAACCCATCTTACCCGAAAAGCTATTTGTCAACCCAATCCTTTGGGAGATCAATGAACAACTCCTTGAACTGTCACGACGGCAACCCAGAGTCCCAGGATGTCCCCCCGACAAGATTTATGTACCTGAGGATTACCGTAATTCCTTGATTTCATCAGCACATTCCTCGGTAGGCACAGGTCATCCCGGAGTAAGTAAAACTACATCTACTCTCCAACTCAAGTATTGGTGGCCCAATATGCAGAGAGACACAACAACATTTATCCAAGGTTGTATTCCCTGTGCCATGTCCAAAGTTCCCAGACATCTACCAGTAGGTAAGCTAATGCCTCTTCCTGTCCCACTTAGACCTTGGTCTCACATCGGGGTAGACTTTGTTACTGATCTTCCTGTTTCAGATGGAAACACTTGTATCCTCGTGGCCATCGATCGTTTCTCCAAGGCATGTAAATTAATTCCTCTGAAGAATCTTCCCACTGCCTTTGTCACTGCAGAGATGTTAATGGAACATGTCTTTCGAAACTTCGGTATACCAGAGGATATCGTGTCCGACAGGGGACCTCAATTCACCTCCCGGGTATGGCGCGCCTTCTTCTCTCTAATGAATGTTACAGTAAGTCTCTCATCAGGGTACCATCCACAAACTAACGGCCAAACTGAACGAAAGATCCAAGATGTCGGACGATTCTTGCGTACGTTCTGCCACTCCAACCAAAACATCTGGAGTCGGTATTTGATTTGGGCAGAGTACGCACAAAATTCTCTCAGACAGACATCTACGCAGCTTACTCCTTTCCAATGTGTTTTAGGTTATCAACCTCCATTGTTTCCTTGGTCCGGTGAACCCTCAGAAATTCCAGCGGTAGATAAATGGTTCAGAGAGAGTGAAAGAATTTGGAACCAAACTCATCAACACCTTCGACAAGCAATCAATCGCCAACAAAACTTTGCAGATGTCCGTCGATGTCA
The DNA here is from genome assembly GCA_032164185.1 of Moxostoma hubbsi. Classification (NCBI taxonomy): domain Eukaryota; kingdom Metazoa; phylum Chordata; class Actinopteri; order Cypriniformes; family Catostomidae; genus Moxostoma; species Moxostoma hubbsi. The sequence continues at coordinate 820,466 of JAVLUX010000032.1, forward strand.
GACTCCAGAATACCAACCTGGACAACTAGTCTGGCTTTCTACCAAAGACATCCGTCTATGTCAACCCTGTCGGAAATTAAATCCCAAGTATATCGGACCATTCCCCATAGAGAGACAGATCAATCCGGTAACCTATAAACTTCATCTCCCGGCTCAACTTCGGATCCATTCCTCATTCCATGTTTCCCTCCTGAAACCTTATCATCCAGCCGTGCCCAGTTCCACTACAGAACCAACTCCAGCAGAAAATTCCCCAATACCTCCTATGGAACCAGACTCCATCTACTCAGTTAAAGAAATTTTGGACTCTCGACGTCGAGGTGGACAACTTGAGTATTTAATTGATTGGTTAGGATATGGACCAGAGGAGAGGTGTTGGATACCTCGGAAAGACATCCTCGATCCCACTATGCTCTCTGAATTCCACGCTCAGCACCCACAGAAACCTGCACCACGACCCAGAGGTAGACCACCACGACGCCGAGGTCCACGGTCCGCTGGCGCGGACTCTGGAGGGGGGGGGTAATGTCAGGAACCAATCAGGTGCTGCTTCTCACACCACACTACGATCACTCTCTCCAGAATTCTAATCACTTGCACCTGTTCCAATCAACGTTCAGTTCCATATAAACACCCAATTCAGAATCAGTCTTTGTCGAGTCTCCAACAGGAACAGAAGCATACAAGTCTCAAGAAGTCTCTTACTCTACCTACACCAGTCAAGTAACGTATACTCACCTGAAAAGATACTAACCTCTATGTCCATGTTCTGATGTTCCCAGAAATCGCTGCTGAATCCAAGTTTCCTGATTCCTTGTGTTCTTTCTGAGTCTCGTTACTGGTGGAAACATTTGAAAGAGAAAGGACAAGTATCACTGAACTGTGTCAGTTTGACTGTGGATTAATGGAAGAGGATCTACTCACCTTGAATCCTTCACGTTAAGTTATCCTCATCGAATTCACCTCTGAAACTTGAAAAGACTCACCATTGAACTTCATGCACTAAAAATAAAGCGTTGTTCTTATTCACTTACCTCTGTCTCCGAGTCTGTATCCTGACAACTGAAAGAAGTGTTACCTGTAGTGGAAGAGCCTCTTCTCAATATTATTAACTCGTCTTTATTTTTAGGTCATGTTCCAAGAATATTTAAGCTGGCAGTTATAAAACCTCTCATTAAGAAACCACAATTAGATCCAAATAACCTAGCAAATTACAGACCCATCTCAAATCTTCCATTTATGTCTAAAATATTAGAAAAAGTTGTGTCCGCTCAATTGTGCTCTTTCTTGCAAGAAAATGATATCTATGAAAAATTTCAGTCAGGATTCAGACCGCATCATAGCACAGAAACTGCGCTAGTTAAAATTACAAATGATTTACTTTTAGCTTCTGACCAAGGCTGCTTCTCAATATTAGTTCTACTCGATCTTAGCGCTGCGTTCGACACTATAGATTATAAAATACTCTTGGATCGACTACAAAACTACACTGGTGTTCAGGGACAGGCATTAAGCTGGTTTAGATCGTACTTATCAGACCGTTACCATTTTGTCTGTTTAAATGGGGAAAAATCGAAGATAACGTCAGTAGACTATGGAGTGCCACAAGGATCTGTGTTAGGCCCTCTATTATTCTCAATATATATGCTGCCACTTGGTAAAATTATAAGAAAACATGGAATTAATTTCCACTGTTATGCTGATGACACTCAATTATATATCTCATCACGACCAGATGAAAGCACTAACTTATCTAACTTGACAGAGTGTCTTAAAGATATAAAATGCTGCATGACGCGTAATTTCCTGTTATTAAATTCCGATAAAACGGAGGTATTACTTATTGGTCCAAAAAACTACCCACAAAATCCCTTACAATACAACTTTAATTTAGAATTTAATTTAGGATGTCCTGTTACTTTATCCACTACAGTAAAAGACCTGGGTGTTATACTAGACCGCAACTTGACTTTCGAAAATCATATTTCATCTGTTACGAGAACAGCCTTTTTCCACCTTAGAAACATTGCTAAGCTACGTAACATGCTATCTGTTTCTGATGCAGAAAAGTTAGTTCATGCATTCATGACCTCGAGACTAGATTACTGTAATGCTTTATTAGCTGGTTGCCCTGCATCCTCAATAAACAAGCTACAGTTCGTCCAAAATGCAGCCGCTAGAGTTCTTACTAGGTCAAGAAAATATGATCATATAACACCGATTTTAACATCTCTACACTGGCTACCAATTAAGTACCGAATCAATTACAAAGTATTACTACTGACCTATAAAGCCCTAAATGGTTTAGCTCCGGTGTATTTGACGGATCTTCTATCGCCATACAATCCTTCGCGCTCTTTAAGATCACTAAATTCGAGGATTCTGGTCATACCTAGGATATCTAAGTCCACTAATGGAGGGAGGGCGTTCTCACATTTAGCTCCTAAACTCTGGAATAGCCTTCCTGATATTGTTCGAGGCTCAGACTCGCTGTCCCAGTTTAAAACTAGATTAAAGACACATCTCTTTAACCAAGCATTCACATAATGCTTACTTTTTATACTACTGCTGAATCAGTTATAATGCATTAATATTATGAACATCAGCTATGCTAATTATTTCCCATCTGCTTTTCTGCTGTTATCTCGGGACACCAGTCCCGAGGTAAATAGCGTTCGTCAGCTCCAGTTTGTATCCAGCCTCTCACGGAGACTTCAGATGCCCCATCACCATGGACTACGATCTTGAAATGGGATACATAGACTAACTATTGCCAACAAAAGCCTTCATCAGCCAAACAAGGACAATTGCATCTAAGTGAACTTCTGGAATTTAATCAAGGATGGACTTCAAAGACACTGGTCACTAATCTTGCAGTTCAAACACAATCACTGTCTAAATACTGACCCTTAGCACTTAATAAGTTTAATAATTTTTTAAACCATGTTTTTTAACTATAAATAATTCTTATTTACATTATTCATGATGTTAGCCAGAGGGGAACTGGCCCCCCACAGTGAGTCTGGTTTCTCCAAAGGTTATTTTTCTCCATTAACCATCATCTTTTGGAGTTTTGTGTTCCTTGCCACAGTCGCCTTCGGCTTGCTCACTGGGGTTATTAATACAATTATTATTGAATTATTTTTAAACACTATAAAGAATCATATCTTATCTAATTCCACAACAGGGCTCCAAACAAAAAAATCAATTAAGGAGCCACTGGCTCCTATAGGGGGAAAAACAGGCGCCAAATATTTTCATTTTTAACTCCTTACATTCCTTTTCGTCCCGCAGCTCACATGCAAGAAAAACTACACGTGCTAACAGTGTAGTCTGTGGAGCATTCTTCGCAATTATGTGATCACGTGCATTTTTTATGCTCGTTACTGTCACCGTGTTTTCTCACAGTCTCTTTTTTTTTTTTGAAATGGTTAGTTCCTGCAATGAACTCCGTTTTCCCAGCTATTTCTTTTGATATAAACTTTTGTTATGTATCTCGGGAAATGTAATGCAAATTTTAAAATCAAAGGGAATAAATTTTTACTGTCGCCAATGGCGACCTTGACAGAAATTACACTCGCAAATAAATTTATTTGGTCATAAATGCGACCATTTTTAGTCGCAGTTTGGAGCCCTGCACAAGGATGATGATTTATCGACTTTATAGACATTACATTTTTTATCGTCTGTTAATGCTGAACTTCTGTAAAGCTGCTTTGAAACGATGTGTGTTGTGAAAGGCGCTATACAAATAAAATTGACTTGACTTGACTTGACTTATTTTGTGTGCTTTCCCTAAACAAAGAAAAAATCCACTCATCACATTTCCTCTGGTTGTACATGTTTTAGAGATCTAACAATTGTTTGCCCTGCCAGGAATCCTGCTCTCTGTAGTTCCTCCCGTGCTCCACCAGAGGGCTCCATCACCTGAGTATTGACTCTAACTCTCCAGACTCCATTTCCCATAATCCCTGTACCAGGAACTGATTACCTCCTCACCTGTTACCTATGTATCTACTCAGCTATTTAAGACTCATTCTCACGCTATGTCTTTGCCAAGTCTTGTTATGCCCTGGCTGACTTTTCTGAGCGTTATCTGTATTTACTGCCAAACTTGTATATGATCCTGGCCTGTTATACTGATTTGACCCTTTGCTGCCTGCCTACTGTTACTGCTTTGTTTACCGGGATATTATCTGTGATTGCCTGCCGCCTGCTCTGACCTCTTGCCTGTTTTCATCTCTCTGATTTACCTTGGATACTACTATTGCTGGTGATTGACCCCTGCCTGTCTATATTACTATGTTTACTGTTAATAAAGCTGCCCATGGATACCAACTCCACTGACTCATCATTACAGGCCCTTTATAGGACTTTTATTCACCAAAGTGGCATTCAACTGGTCACAATGTATAGTCAGGACAATAATAACATGAAATATTACTATTACAATTTGAAAAAATAAAATATGTTCAGAACTACTTCAAAGTGCTCTCATAAAAAAAGGGTATATGTTAGATTTGATTGAATGCTAGTTATATACGGCCAGCCAGTGCATGCAAAGGATTTTATAGAACTTTAATTTTTAAGAAGGTAATGTAATAATAAACGATCCAAGAAACAATGTAATATTTTACTATTAACATAGATTCTGTAGATAGACAGACAAAAATGACACATGGGAAAGAAAGCTGACTGTTGTGCCAACCATTAACACAAATATGCAGGAAGTTACAAAACCTCAACCTCTGAAAGTGTGTTCACATTTTACAACCATTTATATGTCGAGCAAAAATGAAAAGGGCTTTGAAATTATTGTAAAATTTTTGGTGTTTTCTGTGTTTTCATGGATTTGCAGAGTCTACTGAGCAGAAAACACTGTAAAAAATAAATAAATAATAATATAATAATATATACCTGTATATATATATATATATAATATACAGGTGCTGGTCATATAATTAGAATATCATCAAAAAGTTGATTTATTTCTGTAATTCCATTCAAAAAGTGAAACTTGGATATTATATTCATTCATTACACACAGACTGATATATTTCAAATGTTTATTTAATTTAATTGTGATGATTAAAACTGACAACTAATGAAAATCCCAAATTCAGTATCTCCTAAAATTAGAATATTACTTAAGACCAATACAAAAAAAGGATTTTTAGAAATGTTGGCCAACTGAAAAGTATGAACATGAAAAGTATGAGCATGTACAGCATTCAATACTTAGTTGGGGCTCCTTTTGCCTGAATTACTGCAGCAATGCGGCATGGCATGGAGTCGATCAGTCTGTGGCACTGCTCAGGTGTTATGAGAGCCCAGGTTTCTCTGATAGTGGCCTTCAGCTCTTCTGCATTGTTGGGTCTGGCGTGTTACATCTTCCTCTTCACAATACCCCATAGATTTTCTATAGAGTTAAGGTCAGGCGAGTTTGCTGGCCAATTAAGAACAGGGATACCATGGTCCTTAAACCAGGTACCGGTAGCTTTGGCACTGTGTGCAGGTGCCAAGTCCTGTTGGAAAATGAAATCTGCATCTCCATAAAATTGGTCAGCAGCAGAAAGCATGAAGTGCTCTAAAACTTCCTGGTAGACGGCTACGTTGACCTTGGACCTCAGAAAACACAGTGGACCAACACCAGCAGATGACATGGCACCCCAAACCATCACTGACTGTGGAAACTTTACACTGGACTTCAAGCAACGTGGATTCTGTGCATCTCCTCTCTTCCTCCAGACTCTGGGACCTTGATTTCCAAAGGAAATGCCAAATTTACTTTCATCAGAGGACATAACTTTGGACCACTCAGCAGCAGTCCAGTCCTTTTTATCTTTAGCCCAGGCGAGATGCTTCTGACGCTGTGTCTTGTTCAAGAGTGGCTTGACACAAGGAATGCGACAGCTGAAACCCATGTCTTGCATACGTCTGTGCATGGTGGTTCTTGAAGCACTGACTCCAGCTGCAGTCCACTCTTTGTGAATCTCCCCCACATTTTTGAATGGGTTTTGTTTCACAATCCTCTCCAGGGTGCGGTTATCCCTATTGCTTGTACACTTTTTTCTACCACATCCTTTTCTTCCCTTCGCCTCTCTATTAATGTGCTTGGACACAGAGCTCTGTGAACAGCCAGCCTCTTTAGCAATGACCTTTTGTGTCTTGCCCTCCTTGTGCAAGATGTCAATGGTCATCTTTTGGACAACTGTCAAGTCAGCAGTCTTCCCCATGATTGTGTAGCCTACAGAACTAGACTGAGAGACCATTTAAAGGCCTTTGCAGGTGTTTTGAGTTAATTAGCTGATTAGAGTGTGGCACCAGGTGTCTTCAATATTGAACCTTTTCACAATATTCTAATTTTCTGAGATACTGATTTTGGGATTTTCATTAGTTGTCAGTTATAATCATCAAAATTAAAATGAATGAACACTTGAAATATATCAGTCTGTGTGGAATGAATGTATACATTATACAAGTTTCACTTTTTGAATGGAATTTCTGAAATAAATCAACTTTTTGACGATATTCTAATTATATGATCAGCACCTGTATATGTGTGTACAGGGTTGGGAGGGTTACTTTTGAAATGTATTCCACTACAGATTGCATGCTTTAAAATGTAATTTGTAACATATTTTGTTAGATTACTCAAGGTCAGCAACATATTCTAAATACTTTGGATTACTTCTTCAATACTGGTAGATTTTTTAGAGCAATAAAACTAGAAGCGAACAAGTAAACAAATGTAGACAAGTAGGCCTAAACAACTTAATCACAAATGCAAAATAAACTGGTGGCCAAAAGTTTGGAATAATGTACAGATTTAGGGGTTTCGGAAGGGAACTGGTATTTTAATTCACCAAAGTGGCATTCAACTGATCATAAAATATAGTCAGGACATTAATAATATGAAAAACAGCACCATCACTATTTGAAAAAAGTTATGTCTGATCAAATCTAGACCATCGGCCATCACTCCAACACCTTATCCTTGAGTAATCATGCTAAATTGTTAATTTAGTACTAGAAAATCACTAGCATTATATCAAACACAGCTGAAAGCTGTTTGGTTTATTAAATTATGATTAACATTGTTTTTGTGTTTGAGTTGCCACAGTATGCAAAAGACTGGCATGTCTTAAGATAAAAAAGAAACAGCTTTCTCTAGAAACTTGCCAGTCAATCATTGTTTTGAGGAATGAAGGCTATACAATGCTTGAATACAAAGGTGTAACTACAGTCTAAAGCACAACTGGCTCTAACAAGGACAGAAAGAGATGTGGAAGACCAGATGTACAACTAAACAAGAGGATAAGTACATCAGAGTCTCTAGTTTGAGAAATAGACACCTCACATGTCCTCCGCTGACAGCTTCATTGAAATCTACCCACCCAACACCAGTTTCATGTACAACAGTAAAGAGAAGACTCAGGAGGACTTATGGGAAGAACTGCAAAGAAAAAGACACTTTTGAAACAGAAAAACAAAAAGAAACGTTTCGAGTTGGCAAAGAAAAAAAGACATTGGACAACAGATAATTGGAAAAGAGTGCCCGACAAGACTCTTTTTCAAAAATCTTTGAAGTCATTTAAGACGTTCTGAAATAGTTTTTTTTTTTAAATTGTAATAGAGATTTTTCATGTTATTAATGTCCTGAATATTCACTGTGATCAGGTGAATGCCACTTTGGTGAATAAATGTACCAATTTCTTTCCATAGAGCAAAATCTGTACATTTCTCCAAACTTTTTGCCGCCAGCGTAGTTATGACACAACATACATTATTATCAAAAAAATATTTATGAAAGAAAGCAGAACATTTAATATTTTAGTTATACATTTGTAAACGATATGTAAATAAACAAATACATTTACATTTAAGGCATCTACTTAATGCCACCTGCAGTAGTGATGGGTCGTTCACGATCATGATGGCTCTAAGAGCTGAATCTATTTATAAAAATATAAAAAAAATTAATAGATGAATAATCAAGAGTTAAATGAATAGAATTAACTAATTCAAAGAACTAAAAAAATTAATAAAACAATATAGGCCTAAATGCTCAAACGCACACACATTTGTACTGACTGCCTGCTCAGACTAACATCCTCACCTGTTGTTCCTGTCAATCAGACATGCAGTGTCAACCAATGAACCAAAAGGCATGAGAGAGGGCGGAGCCAACTTTATATGTTGTTCAGATTGTATTTGTTTTAAATTGTTATGCTCTTTGTTTATATACATAAACAAAAATTATACTTTAAATGAACATGTGTAATAGCATCCTTTTTTCCATTTATTTCAATTTGTGGGATGCTGCAGTTTTGCAAATGGTTATTTATTTTTAATTGATATGGAGCAATATTCTTTTATCAGTACCGCCACTCCCTACACATTTACATTTATGCATTTGGCAGGTGCTTTTATTCAAAGAGACTTACAGAGCCCTTTCTACAGGGACAATTCTCCTGGAGGAACATGGATTTAAGTGCCTTGCTCAAGGACATCAAACCGACAACCTTCTGCTTACCAGTTCAGTGCTTTAGCTCACTACGTCACCACCATCTACATGCATACTACGCAGTCTGCGTAGGGCACCAACTCCCTAGGGGGTCACCATCTTACCCTAGGAGGGCACAAGAAAGTCCACCAGCTGCCCTTACACACACGTTATATGTTATTCAAGGACCCAAAAGCAGTTGCTGAACATAGACGATTTCTTCATAGACAATTTTGGAGAGAGAGCGAGATGCTAGATTGAGAGAGATAGTTGTGTGTCTGTTCGTTTATGTTTTATGTTGTTTTAAGTTGATATAATTAAACCTTTATGTTGATGTAGGGGAGTCACACAGTATGAGGGAAGGTGGACACTGGGACAGGAGGTTTCAGGTCTCAGGTGAGCTTTAAATCACAAAATTCAGGGTAACACAGTCTCAACTGGCACAGTAACTTCTTCAGCTTCACAAGCTCTTTAGCATCACAGGCTCTTAGTCACAACCTCTTAATCATCAAAAAGTCTTTGCTCAGACTGCCTCCGATCCGCCTGGAGAGGCGCGGCTGTCATCCGTTAGACAGTGGAGGAGTGGCCGAGGAAAAAGCTACGACGTATCAGAGAACTGGCGAGTAAGTTTTTTTTTTTCCCATCTCTCTCTCCTCTCTCTCTCTCACGGCCACTCTGCAGTGGCCTTTTCCCTCTCTTTTAAATTTTACAGTGTTTTTTTGGGGCGGTACTACACTGTTACAGGAAGTTACTGTCACTATTTCGGTTTCCCTCCCTTGTCCAGGTAGACGGGGATGACCTGCTGACAGATGGGCTTTGGGCACGCCCTCCCCCAAGGAAAGGGGGGGGGGGGGGTGTAGGTCATGCTGGGGGCTCCCCAGCCTGAGAGAACGAGGGAGGAATGTGGCAGGGTGGAGGGCGGGGCCGGGTCATGATTCTACATACCCGGTCCCATTTTAGGCTAATCAAGCCTCCGAGAGGGATAAAGGACGACTGCAGAGGATGGTCATCATGTGTGTTTTGTCTTTTGTTTTAGTTTATCATTAAACTATTATTTATATTGTCAAGCCGGTTCTCGCCTCCTCTTTTCCATTCTAAATCCCTTTACAGTTGATTATCAAAATAATTGTTTGTTGCATCCCTACAGTACAGATACTAGCGACAACAAGCGATAAATTCCCTGCATGTATGTATGGGGCTAGATGAGGAGGCACGACAAAGAGTGGCGCAATGCTCCACTTTATTTTGCTAAGTCGAGTGAAGAGGCCAGTTTTCTGTTACTACGACCACAACGCACATGAGCAATGGCACAGTCCTGCATCAGGGTGTGTGTGTGTGTGTGTGTGTGTGTGTGTGGGGCCCACATTTAATTAAGAGTATATTGTTAGAATATTATACTTGATGTTGTGAAAAAGGGTTTCCTTGTATTAGTTCATATTCACTAGTTAAGTAACATACTTTGAATTCAGTGTTAATTGCACTATAAGTTTATACTGTGAATTAAAGTTTGCACATACTGTGAAAGTCCAAGAGCAAAATAGAGTTTTTTATATTGACTATCCAGTGTAAGCGTATACATTGATTGACATTGATGAGTGATACATTGATGAGTTTATTCTGTGAATTTTGCACTTGAGTTCTGTGAGTGTGTATGTGTTGAAGCATATTTGAATATATTCACAGAGTAACATCACTCTTAGAAATATTGGTAACACTTTAGATTACAGCCCGCAATTTACAGCGTAAGTACACCGAATTTACAGCATATCTTTGTGCAATGATAGTGTACCTATAGATTACTTGCATGTAGGTATAAGAGAACAATATTTAAAGTATGTAATGTATGACCTTCTATGCAAAACAACAATCTTATGTTTGCGAGCAATTTAGCAAGAACTCTAAACAGTTAAAATGATGGGGTTTTTTTTGTTGTATGTGCGCTTTGTTTGTCAGAGGCTCTACATCATATTCTCTAATGCTTTACTCTCAGTGTGTTGCTTGTAATTATTCAATAAAAAACAAATGTTGAAGAGTTAAAGTGTGTCCCCTGTCTATCAGTGTCTTGACTTTACAAAAAGTAATTTGCAAAACTGCATGAAAAACATACAATGCATTTATACATATCTGTCTTCTGATTGAAATCTTGAAGTCTGTCCCAAATGTAAGCTTTTATAACTCATGCACTGTCATGGCTAACTAGTGTCCCATCTGTCTGCACTTACCAAAGTCTGGACTAAGAGGAAGACTACGGTACTATGACTTAAGGTGCAATTTGGGGCAAGGCCAATGTGATTTTTAAATGGCAAAAGGCTGTTATTTAAATAAATATGTAGTCTGTATGTGTCTTGCGTTACAAAGTGAATTAGCGATCTGCTCGCTGTCTTCACAAGTACTTGAGCGCAGTATTGGACTCGATTCCGATACCAGTATTGGGACTTCCCTACTAAAGTATTTGTCAGGTCTGGGAGAAAGGACTCAATCACAGGGCATGGGATGAGTGAAGGAACTTTATTACAGGAATATATTGCCTATAAATACATGAAAGTAAATATGAAGCAGGTGAAACAAATACACAGTCAAGGTATAACAAGGGGTGTGATCCAGCGGTATCAGCGTTATTTTATCTAGAGAAAATTCTCATTGAAAGATCATATGAAAACAACTTTAATCAGCCAGCTGATAACTTTTAAAACTGTGTGTAATAACAGTGATCCTCTTTTATCTGAACATTAAAATGAATATTTCTGTTCACAGATGTACTTTTTCTTGTATTCGCAAGAGATATCTAACCAAGCATCTAGAATGTCACGCGTATAACCCACACAAGCACAGTTCTCTCCTAAAGGATTATCTTCACTCCAGTTATCCGGTTCACTTGTCCCAGGAGACCATCTGTGCCAGAACCTTTAAATGCAGAAACAGAAAGTCAATGGAGATAACATTTTCAATCACAACAATATTTAGCAGAAAACAGATGCAGTTTCCAGAAACCTTGTGATGGTTTGTTTGAAAACAAAGAGAAATGTTTAAAATAATGTAATAGTTCATAATTTATGAAGCAAGTTAAATTCACAAGGAAACACAATATATCTGTGATGCAACGTACAGTGAGACCAAAATATATCCGTTTAAAAAATATATTTTTTATTTAATACAAAAGTTTAACAGAATTGATTGATGCATGAAAAGACAATAAATGAACAATAAAGCAAGTTTAATCAGAGGTTAAACAAATAGATAAATATTTAAGTAAATACAGAAGTTTAGGGTTTGAATAAAATACTACAAGATGTATATATAGAAGTCTATATAGTGTCTACTGTAAGTATGTGTGTAAGCGTCACCTTGGACTTTTGTACTAAAATTAATGAGTTTCTCTGAACAATCTAGTCATGTGTTATTTATTCTAGCTGCATATGAAGACCATGAAACATATTCAAACAAGTGTTGTGCTGTGGTTTTAGGTTCTTAACTTTGACATATTTCACATATTAGTAAGTGTGAAGTGTACAGGATGTTCTTTACAAACTGAATATACCCTTCACACATCCTCCAGAACACAGTTCCTTCTTCGCCAAAGGTAATAAGACAATCTCAAAAAGTAAAATCACACTTTAAGTTTGAATACCTTCAGTGTTGGTTATACTTTATTTTATAGCTCTCTGGAAAAATGGATTCTGATTGGTCAATCGCAGCATTAGGCAGTGAAATAAAAAAGGGTATAAAATAGTGAAATATGTCCTCAGAAACACTGTATCAATCTTAATTAAACAATCTAATTTGTTTGGTTATCTATATCTTATACTACATATTGTTTCATGTTTTCATCATAACTTTTTTTTTTTTCAAAACCCTAAAAACTTTGTTACATTTTAAATGAGAAAAACAAAAAGATGCAACATTGTCTTAGATATTTGGTAGAAATTAGCTGCCTTTTCACTGCATCGGACAGACAATATAACGGATGTCTATCATTTCCAGTGGAGAGTCGGATGGGGCTGCATAGAGTGCCGAACATCTGCAGAATTATTCAACTGAAATATATAAACTGGTGCGAGACCGTATGTGACTGCCCGATCGGATGTGACAACAGTAAATGTGTGATTAAATGTGTACACAGTATGTGTCATTTATTTCTACACAAACAAAACTTACATATTTGAAATCACATCTTTGAATTTCTACTTCCTATTTGCTGAATTTAGTTTTTTTTTTTTTTAATTATCACAATTACTACAAAACTATTAACAATAAATAATGATAATAACAATAAATGCTTTTTTATATTAATCATGAGCTTAATTGAATTAATCCATCTACTCAACAAAATCACAAATTATATCAAGGTTGATTACATTTACTAGCACTTGATGCATGTGCAAGTAATAGATGGCATTAGGAAGTGGAATCGAGCTTGAAATCATGATCATCACAAAGAATGACAAAGATTTACAGTATAGTGTAAAAGGAGATATAATTTGATGTGTTTTCACCCACAATTGATTGGATCGCATCAGAAGGCATGGAATAAACCACTGGAGTTGTTTGAATTACTTTTATGCTGCCTTTATGTGCTTTTTTGCTACTTCAAAGTTTTGTCCACCATTCACTTGCATTGTATGTTCAAACAGATATCATATCTCCATTAAAATGTCTTTGTGTTCTGCTGATGAAAGAAAGTCATACGAGTTTAGGTGTGAATAAATGATGAGAGAATCATCAGTTTTAAGCTGAACTATTCCTTAAGACAGAAAGCAAAACAACAGAGTTCTTACTTTACTCCTGTTTCAATGAGAGTTTGGTTATTCGCCCAAATCCACCGTCCCTCTGTGTCTTGATCATTCAGACCAATCCAGTGAGTCTCTTGAATTTTAGAGACCAGAAAATCCTAATGTAAAAAAGTACTTTTAACTGTATTGCAGTTTGTATCCTTCTTTATAATGAATGTAAACAATAAACAGAAGCCACATTAATTTGATTTCAGACTCACCTGAACTGCTTTACTGTCTATTATGACCTGATGAGCTTGTAATGCTGCACACGAATCACGACTCTCAAACCATGTCTGCTCTACATCGGAGAAGTAGTAGCACTTTCCACTATACGCTGTCCAGCCCTCCTTGCAGGGTTTGCACGGAGCATTGAATTCTGAAGCAAATTATGAAAAAATGTTATATCTATTAAAAAAAAAGACACCTACCTGACTTCAGACTATTTTATTTTTAACCCTCAAATGATACTGTAAGTGAGTCAAATACGACCCAGTTGTCTAATTTTAAGACATGGCTTAAAACATTCAAGTTGTGATATGGATTACTTTTATTCTGCCTTTACAGTGAGGAAAATAAGTATTTGATCTAGAGAAGATCTGTGTGGAGGAGTGGGCCAAAATCCCTCCTGCAGTGTGTGCAAACCTGGTGAAAAACTACAGGAAACGTTTGACCTCTGTAATTGCAAACAAAGGCTACTGTACCAAATATTAACATCGATTTTCTCAGGTGTTCAAATACTTATTTTCAGCTGTATCATACAAATAAATAGTTAAAAAATCATACATTGTGATTTCTGGATTTTTTTTATTAGATTATGTCTCTCACAGTGGACATGCACCTACGATGACAATTTCAGACCCCTCCATGATTTCTAAGTGGGAGAACTTGCAAAATAACAGGGTGTTCAAATACTTATTTTCCTCACTGTATGTCCTTTTTGGATTTCGACTTTTTTTGACTTACATCGTAAGGACAAAAACACATCATATATTCTTTAAAATATCTTAATTTATGTTCCACTGAAGAAAGACAGTCATTAGAGTTTGGGATGAACAGATGATTAGAGAATTATCCTTTTTAGGTGAACTATTCCTTCAAAACATACAGAATGCAGAATATTGACCAAAGAAAGCAGCGGCCACAAACAGTCTCTCGTAGAATACTAGATGTGTTTCTGAAGCTCAACTGAAAGAGCAGGACTACTCAACTTTGGAAAGGTCAGGGGCCACAAAGTTGGATCCTCTACCCTCGCAGGCCGCACTCTTAATTTTTATATATATATATATAGGTTAATAGTTTTATAGGATGGATGTTACTTAACAGGATAGTTCACCTAAAAATTAAAATACTCTCATCATTTTCTCACAATCATTCCATCCCAGATGTGTATAACTTTCTTTCTTCAGCTGAAGACAAAAGAAGATTATTTAGAAAAATATCTCAGCTCTGTGGATGAGAGACAGATCAATATTTATGTCCTTGGCTTTTTTATTGTGAATCTCCACTTTATGACAGCATTTGCGTGAAGGCGTATCAACACCGTCACTGCAGGAAAAACTGTTATTTTTGCCTGTAAATAATGTTGTCATGACGAGTACATACAGTATCGCTGATGAGCTATTCAAGAGATTGGACAGATTTGCATGTTGAGAAACTCTCAAGTGAGATTGTGAGTGCGCATGTACTCTGTATGAACACGTGCGCAGACCGACTGCCGCTCACATAACATCAGCCATGTTTAGATATTATTTGTTGTTTTTATTTACTTATTTGTATAACATAATTTTGCAGATATATTCCCTCTCTAACATGATTCAGCAATATACAGAACTGGCATAAATCCTCACAATTCATAGATTTGATAGGCTGCTGATATATATATTTCTAAATGTGGCACGGTGGAGGGCGGGACTGGGGCGTGATTGCGCACGCCCGGTCCCGTATTAGGCTGATTAAGCCGTCAAGAGGGATAAAGGCCACTCGCAGACGGCGATCGAGAGAGAGAGAGCTCAATTACGGACATGTCCGTTGTCTTATGTGTTTGTCTTTTGAGTTTTCCATTAAACCTATTATTTATACTGTATGACAAGCCGGTTTCTCGCCTCTCCCTTGCCCGTGACCTTGAACTTCTTTACATTGGTGCCGAAACCCGGGAAGGAAGAGGGATACGTCGTAGTGGAGTTCTCGCCACTGCCCAGCGGAGTGGCCATCTGCTGGGGGACGGAGGAGCCCAGCCGCCTGGACGTGGAGGACCGGCCGCAGACCGCGAGGGGAGGAGGGGCTCCTGGCCGACTGCCTGGAGCGGTTAGTGCCGCTGCCAGGGGCGGAGGATGCCCCTACCAGCCGCTAAAACGCGGAGGGGTCGAGGGAAGACCGCCGTCCGCGAGCGGGGAGGGGATCGCTACCGACCGCCTGGAGCGGGAGAACCACTGCCAGGGGCGGGGGAGTCCCCTTCGGTACCCCGGGAACGCGGCGGGGCGTTCTGTCCTCCAGGGGCTGAGGACTGCCTCTGATCTGCCCGGAGAGGCGCGGCTGTCGTCCTGTAGAGGGTGGAGGAGTGGCTGAGGAACGAGCTACGGCGTATCAGAGAACCGGTAAGTTAGGTGTTTTTTAAAATTTATTTTTATTAATCTCTCTCTCGCTGCCGCTCTGCATTGGCCTTTTCCCTCTTTTTTTTTAATTATGGTGTTTGTGGGAGGGGAGGTACTGCCCAGTGCAGGACTTGCCCCCTCCCTCGTCCAGGTTGGTGGGGATGACCCGCCGGCAGACCGCGCTGGAGGCCCCCCCCCCCCGGGGATGTACGTCAGGCCGGGGGTCCCCAGCCTGAAAGAACAGGGGAGGAATGTGGCACGATGGAGGGCGGGACAGGGGCGTGATTGCGCACGCCCGGTCCCGTATTAGGCTGATTAAGCCGTCAAGAGGGATAAAGGCCACTCGCAGACGGCGATCGAGAGAGAGAGCTCAATTACGGACATGTCCGTTATCTTATGTGTTTGTCTTTTGAGTTTTCCATTAAAGCTATTATTTATGTCAAGCCGGTTTCTCGCCTCTTCCTTGCCCGTGACCTTGAACTTCTTTACACTAAAGATTATAACATAACAGAGGCTGCAGAAGATCGCTTGAGGGCCGCATGTGGCCCGTGGGCCACGTGTTGAGTAGCACTGTGATAGAGCATAGTGCCAGCTACACCATTTTGAAAAAGGTGTCTGCCGAATCTAAAACTGTATTACAGAAAGTAGAATAATTCACTCACCAGTGCAAGAGGAGAGACATTCTTCAACTCTGTGGTACTTGACTAAAATCTCTTTCTCAGAGACTGATACACAAGACTTGTTCACTTTGATAGAAAATAAAGTAATTATAAATGAGTTTAGTTCATCAGTCAATGTTTTTTTGACATCTTTTAATTATCTTTAAATATCATATATATATACTTACTCTGACCTGACATCAGTTGTGAAACATTGTGCTGGTCATTCAGAGTGTCACACAAGGTGGATTTACCAGCATCTAATTGACAAAAAACACACATAGGCATTGCAGCACAAGCAAAATCCAAGTTTTGTGGCTTTTGTGGCTTTTCTATCACCTATGATATGGTGAATGTTGAAATCAAAATACACAAGACACATATACTCACAAAGGAAACCGCAGACGCCTCCGAGAGCAAAAGCCAGTGACACACCGAGAACTATTAGAGGAACTTTAATCCACTTAAAGGAGGCGACTTCTCTCTCACACTGAACTGTGGGTTTACCTGTGATTATAAAATGTACTGACTGAATTCATATGCACAACATTGATTGAAATCATATTCACATTTTTAATACAATGTCATTTTCAACTTGAAAACTTCAGTGTCATGGTTTTGTATTTAAACAAACCTTTTCTGTATTTTAAATATGATATAGATATTAGTAAACCCAGCAATAAAAGCAAACAACTAATTATACAGAAAGTATACAATAAGTTACAGTTGAGAATGTAATGATACACTATAAAGTGCTTCAGTAGCAATGAACTATATGCATGAAACAATTAAACATATTACAGTTTACATAGACAGACAAAATGGCAAACATCAGCTTATTTACACTGAGCAACAGAAAGCTGACAGCTGTGCCATCCATTAACACAGATATAAACATGCAGGAAGTTAAAAAAGCACAAACACTGAAAGTATGATCATGTTTTCCAACCATTTTTATATCAAGCAAAAATGAAAAAGACATTTGAATATATGGTATAGATATGGTGTTTTCTATATTTTATTACACCGGCCGATTTAAAAGAGCAGCATATACTCTAAAACAGTTCTGTTATATAAATGCAATAAAACAGTGAGGACGTTTCATGTATTACTGCCATTTTGGTGCATATATACATAATTTTTGCTTCACGATCACAAACGTACACATCATTAAACTATATAATGTTAGGATTATAACCTACTAGAACTAAAATAAATACACTTTTTAATCCAAAATGTGTCATTAATCAACATTGTAAATGATTATATTGTTGCATTGGTAATCAAATATGTTGTTAAACATACACAGTGTCAGTCATGCAAACATAAAACACCATCAGGGTAGCACATGTGACCCTAAAATTCTGCAATACACATCAAAACCTCAGTGTACTGATACATACTGCTATATATACAAAATTATTTGAATCAAATGTGATTGGTCAAGCTTGGATCCATTCTTACCCTGAAAATGGGAGTGCTTGTTGTTTGAAGAATGAATGCCGATTCCGGTGGTGGAATTTACATAGATTTGTTCCATTTTACTAACCTTGAAAAATCTGAGACCTGTATGTGTGTGACTGTAAAAGAAGGAAGTTAACAGTAACTGACAATTATTAAACTAGACATCATCTCATTTTGGTCTCATTTTAACAGACTTTTTTTTTTTTGGTCTATTTTAAAGCATGTGTAGGGGAGTATAGGAAGTGGTTACAGACTCAGTGGTGTGCATTGGACATAAATAAAAAAAAAGAGCCAATGTATGTATGCGGCAGTTGTGCTGGCAGTGGAGTATTGTTATATACAGTGTTATTTGGGTTTCCACATTCTGCAGGATTTAATTCACAAAATAATCTACAGTAAGGAGGGTTTGTGAAGCTTTTATGTTGCCCTTGTTATGTGCTGGTGGGGTTTCTGGATTGTTTACTTTTGAGTGTCTCCTGTCTATTGTTCTTTGGTCCTGTCCTAGAATGGTTGTAACAGAGTTTAGCAGCCGGTCGGAAACAAGTGAAAGAATAAGACATGCAGAAGAGGAAGATGAGGAAGAGCAAGATGTGACTTGGAAAAGGACATGCAAAGATCAGACCCAAACCAGTGTTGGAATCACCACTAAAATGATAATTCATCATCATTTACTCACACTACTGTCATCTCAAACTTTCTTCTGCGGAGCACAGCCGAAAATATTTCAAAGGAGATATGAGGTGTTTTTGCTCATACAATGCAAGTCAATAGGGTCCAAAATTTTCAAGCTCCAAACAGGACATAAAGGCAGCACAAAAGTAATCCATACGACTTGAGTGGTTTATTCCATGTCTTCTGCAGTGATACGACTGGTTTTAGGTAAGAAACAGAATAAAATGTAACTCCTTTTTGACATCTGTAATCTCCTTGGGACAATCACAATTTGAATCTTGATTATACTTCCTTGTACTTGAGGAAGTGTCATTGCATGTGTCATTCATTCTCCAGCTGGATGAACAGAATTCAATTACCACATTAGACTACTAAATCTAAATTATGGATTGCATCCGTTTAACCGTCTGCTGCTGATAAAACAAAAAGCTCATTAAATGTAAGCCTAGCAGAACCACCAAAATAAACTAATTGGAAATTAACAGAATGAAAATAGTAGCATGTCCTATGCAGTGAGAGTGTTTGTTGATTGATGAAATCTAAATTTTCATAGATTGCTGCCCATTTACTACACTCACAGTGAACTGTCCTCTGTGTTGTTGGATGGAAGTTCACTACAACCTCTGTTATTACTTCAAACAAACCCACACAGGAAGTTGAAGAATGCAGTTTTGTGTAGTTTCAGTAGCAAATGTTTTGAGTTTGTTCACATCTTGTGATACTTAAACTAAGATGCTTATCTTGAATGTGATCTCCTTTGGTGCATTAGTTTTTGATTATGGAGTTTCTGGCTTGTTTAATTTGGGCCTCCTCTGTCATTTTGGAGCTGTGGAGCTGTCCATGGTGCTGCTGCTAAAACTGTCAAGACTCAAACCAGTGTTGCATGTTGAAATCATAGTAGATGAATCTCTTAGACAGCTGAATATTGATCTCCTTTGCATCCTCTACAAACTAGTTATTAATGTCAATTCCTGATAAGACAAATAATAGCCCAAAACTATGTGGGCACCCCTTTCTATTTGGTGGTTTGGCTATTACAGTCATTTTAATTTAGCCACACCATTGCTTTCAACACTTTGGCAGCAGTTTGGGGAGGGCCCTTTTCTGTTCCAGCATGACAATACTCATGTGCACAAAATGAGGTATATACAGAAAGTGTTTATTGAGTCTGAAAACTTGAATGTCATTTGTTCATTGGACATTTCAATTGGACTGAATATTTAAAGGTACCTTGACTATTTATAATACTATTTCAAATAAAATAATGCTGCAACAGTCACAAAAAACATTTTAATTAAACACGGTTATGCATAATTATAAGGAATGGAGCAATACATGCATGTGCGTGTGTGGTGGTGGTGTGCCTTTAACCTTTGTGTTGCATTCGTTTTGTGCAACACATTTTGAGTTCCTGGTTAAAAATGACTGGCTCAATAAGATAAATCTGTCATATTGCACATATTATTAAGATATTGTATTAGATCTTTATATCAACTTCTTTATTAATAATTATGTATTATATATATATATATATATATATATATATATATATATATATATATATATATATAGTGGAGTTCACCAGAGCTTCACAGGTTGCCGCTGGAGTCCTCTTCCACTCCTCCATGATGACATCACGGAGCTGGTGGATGTTAGAGACCTTGTGCTCCTCCACCTTCCATTTGAGGATGGCCCACATATGCTCAATAGGGTTTAGGTTTGGAGACATGCTTAGCCAGTCCATCACCTTCACCCTCAGGTTCTTTAGCAAGGCAGTGGTCGTCTTTGGGGTCGTTATTATGCTGGAATACTGCCCTGCGGCCCAGTCTCCGAAGGGAGGGGATCATGCTCTGCTTCAGTATGTCACAGTACATGTTGGCATTCACGGTTCCCTCAATGAAATGTAGCTCCCCAGTGCTGGCAGCACTCATGCAGCCCCAGACCATGACAGTCAGGCACCATGCTTGACTGTAGGCAAGACACTCTTGTCTTTGTACTCTCACCTGGTTTCCGCCACATACGCTTGACACCATCTGAACCAAATAAGTTTATCCTTGTCTCATCAGACCACAGGACATGGTTCCAGTAATCCATGTCCTTAGTCTGCTTGTCTTCAGCAATCTGTGTGCGGACTTTCTTGTGGATCATCTTTAGAAGAGGCTTCCGTCTGGGATGACAGCCATGCAGACCAATTTGATGCAGTGTGCGGCGTATGATCTGAGCACTGAGAGGCTGACCCCCCCACCCCTTCAACCTCTACAGCAATGCTGGCAACACTCATACGTCTACTTCCCAAAGACAACCTCTGGATATGATACTGAGCACATGCACTCAACTTCTTTGGTTGACCATGACGAGGCCTGTTCTGAGTGGAACCTATCCTGTTAAACCGCTATATGGTCTTGGCCACCGTGCTGCAGCTCAGTGTCAGGGTCTTGGCAATCTACTTATTGCCTAGTCCATCTTTATGTAGAGCAACAATTATTTTTTTCAGATCCTCAGAGAGTTCTTTGCCATGAAGTGCCATGTTGAACTTCCAGTGACCATTATGAGGGAGTGTGAGAGCGATGAAACCAAATATAACACACCTGCTCCCCATTCACACCTGAGACTAATTGGGCCCAATTTGGACATTTTCACTTAGGGGTGTACTCACATTTGTTGCCAGCGGTTTAGACATTAATGGTTGTGTGTTTTTTTTTTGAGGGGACAGCAAATTTACACTGTTATTCAAGCTGTACAATCACAACTTTACACTGTAGCAAAGTGTCATTTCTTCAGTGTTGTCACATGAAAACATATAATCAATAAGCCTTCCACGGATCCACCTTCCACGTTCAACGAGCCAGAGCTCACGCTTGCCACGTTCAACGAGCCAGAGCTCACGCCTGCCACGTTCAATGAGCCAGAGCTCACACCTGCCACGGTCAGTGAACCAGAACCTGTAGCCTCGACCGTCAGCGAACCAGCGCCTGTTGCCCCGACCGTCCCAGCACCTGTAGCCCCGACCGTCCCAGAGCCAGCGCCTGTAGCCCTGCCTCCCGAGCCTTCCACAGCTCCGCCTCCCGAGCCTTCCACAGCTCCACCTTCCGAGCCGTCCAGGGCTCCGACTCCCGAGCCTTCCACGTCTCCGGAGCCTTCCATGTCTCCACCTCCAGAGCCTTCCACGGGTTCGAGCACACTCTACAAGGAGTGTTGCGTCCTCATGGGCACTGACTAGGGGCACTTCCCTAGCAGACATTTGTAGGGCAGCAGGTTGGGCAACATCTAATACATTTGCGAGATTTTACAATCTCAGGTTTGAGTCAGTCTCGTACCGTGTTTTCTCAGGTCTGAGCTGGTAGAACTCAGTACTCGCTGACGGTCTGATCGGGTGAATCGCTTGCGTCCAGTGCCCTTTCCCTCGGCCGAGGTAAAACAGTGCGCCTTCTTTCCCAGGAAATCCCACCCAGGTCCCTGGTCAATTTCTCCCTAGCCCTTTTGGGTCCGCAGTTCAGTGGAGGAACTTGCCAACTCAATCCACTATGGGTACCCTAAGCTACCCTGTACTGGAATAGGTACTCCACAGGTCAGGCCTCTTACGCGGATTCCTCCTGTGTGTGTGTTTCCGCGGTACGGTCTCCTTACGAGCTGACCCGCATCTCCCTTAGGCAGTTTTCGCTGCCCTCGGGTCGCCATGTTGTAGCAACTCTCCCCTCCTTGAGGCTGGATCTACCACTGCGCCATCCTTTCCCACATGCGACCGAAGAGGCCATGTGATGTATTCACCGACTTTACCTCCCATTTTGGGCAGGTGTGGCCTCCGCAGAGTCTTTTCCCCTTGAAAGAATAGGAAACTGGGTAAGACCCCCTTTCCTTGATGCGTGTAAGGGCCTCGGCTGCTCTTGCTCTATGCCGAGAAACATAGAGAGAAAAGAGGCCCACCCAGGCTTGACCCGTTCCCAGGTTGGCAAGCATCGCCTTTTTCCCCTGTAAAGGTAACCAGAAGAATTCCGACGACTCTTTTTGGAGCATTGGGGAAGGGTACGTGCAGTCTGAAACACAGTTGGTCGCTTGTGCACGTGAAATACCTACCCACTCCTGTGTCTGCAGTACACGTACATGGCTCAGCGCATGGTGTGATTTAAAGTGGACACCTAGTGTCGCTTCTTCAACATGATGTCGAAGTGAGCGACAGATGGGGAACGTCTTGGTTACGTATGTAACCTCCGTTCCCTGATGGATGGAACGAGACGTCGTGTCCTCCCTGCCACATCGCCGAGCCAAGCCACTGCAGTGGCCGGACCATTTCCGGCTCCTCAGAAAACTCCTGAATGAACTTGACGTATTTCTCTGCTTTTATACCCGTATGTCCGGGGCGGGGTATGCAAATAATGTCTACCAACTTCTCATTGGCCTTTTTTCATAGACCAGAGGCATATTCGGCACTCAAGAGAGACCCCTAGTGTCGCTTCTTTGACACAACGTCTCGTTCCCTCCATCAGGGACCGGAGGTTACATACGTAACCGAGACATTTTCCCTTGTGTATTTAAGCCCTTGTTTCCCCTGGTTAGTTTGTCAGTGTTTGCATGTATTGTTGGATGTTCTGTGCCTGGTTACCGGTGTTATTTTTCTTGTTCTTTTGTAAATAAAGCTGCATTTAGACCCTTGTTCTTCACCTGCCTTGTCACAGAAAGACTGACCTAAGATGGATCTAGCAGCTGTCAGAATTCTCCTTAAGCAAGGGGACCATCCAGTTGAGGATTACGTCCATGAGTTTTTAGAGCTGGCGAATTTAGTGCTCTATCCAGACTACTCTTTGTTGTTTTTTTTAAGATAATTGGCGCCCAATAACTTTGCTTAATTCATATTACAAAATATTAGCACATCGTATGCTAGGAGACTGAAACCCTGTTTAGAAGTTCACTCACGCAATTTGGCTTCATGAAAGATCGACACATTTCAAATAATATTAGTCTTGTTTTTGATCTATTAGATTACTCTATTAGATTACTAGTTAGTTGATTATGATGCCCTTATTTTGTTGTTATATATCTACAAGGCATTTGACACCATAAAGCATGCTTTTATTTAAGATGTTTTAAGATGATTTAGCTTTTGTCCAAAATTTGAGAATACTGTACAGATCCTGTATAAAAACATCACTAGTAGCATCTCCTTGTCTAACAGGGCTTTGATGTGTTTTGTCTTTGTGAGAGGCATTAAACAAGGATGTCCTATTCACATTTTTTATTTTTGTTGATCGCAGAGCTTCAGATAAATGTGGAATTAAGGTGACACAAATGGTTAAGATATCTTGGTATTTTAATTAAGTGTCCATCTGAAAGTTGAATCTAATTTATCAAATTAAACAGAATTTACTTAGATAAAAATACATTCTCTGAAAAGCCTAAATATCTTGTGCATTGTTGTTTATAAAATAAGATCAATCAAAATTATCTTGTTTTAAGGATTTTTAGATATTATTACAGAAAAACAATACAAAAATTAGAATATGATTTTTGCCCTAAAATCAAAGGTCTTACTAGAAAAAAAGAAATTATGATCCAACGTGAATTTTCTTGATAAAAACAATATGATTTGTTTATTTGTATTTCTTCTGCTCCAAACTTACTTCAAACGTACTTCTCTGTCTGCTCGTATGAATGTAACATCATAAGAAAGTGTTTCACTGCTGTTCAAATGCACTTTGGATCACATCATTTATATGTATAAATGTTTTCCATCTGAAAGGACTAAATATTAAATGAAACAAATGACACTAAAATGCAAAGTAATCTCTTCAGTAATCAAAGTAATTTGTGAATGTAACTGTATTCTAATTACCAATGGTTTCAATTGAAAAACAGTTACGTATATTTCGTCTTTTAAATACGTAATCCCATTACCTGTATTCCGTTACTCCCCAAACCTGGAAATTCTTACACTGGATATTTGCCGCACAGATGTGGCACCTGTGCACTTGATGTTTGATTGTGGTGGGATGAGGCCTAATTTTGAACTTTGGCACTGATGGCCCAATGACAAGTGTAAATTGAACTCCCCAAGCCCCTCAACTGGGAAAATAATCAACATAATGCTTCAAAAATAAGTCGAATTCTACATAAATTCATGCATCAAAATGTCATGGGAAAAAAGAGATGGTAAGAACTCTTCTTGTCTTCAATTTAGAGCAGTTTTTGGACAATAAATGTGATTTGTCATTGCAAGTTACTAATATGCCTGCTGCTTTAACTAGAACCTTACTGTGACCCCAATACATTAAAATAAACATTAATAATTTACTATCCTTAATTAACATTAACAGAGACAAGTGAGGGGCTTAACTACAACAATAGAAACATCAGTCCTATTTTGTAAATATTCATTATATATTGGTTTCGTGTTGAGATACATTTTAAACTCTTACATTAACGTGATTAGTGTGGTGTGTTACCGTTTTCATGCCCAAAAGTTGTTGGGTGGGGGGTTTGTTTCCATTGTTGATGTTTTTTTTTTGCCAAATTAGATTGTGCAACCTTAAAGCCCCCCAGTCAAAAACTAGAACACTAACAATCCGAGCTGTGGACCAACATTTAAAATACAACATATTATGCTGGTAACCAGCTATGCTGTTTTATTTAGTTTGGTTGTTACTGCTCAGCAGAGATAACAACTGTAGTTTGAAAGATGTAGAAGTAGCTGCATTAGTGACCTCTATTTATAGTCTGATAAAATCATCTCAAAGTAAAGTTATCTGATTCCTTGCAGCATCAGTTCCTTAATATTGTTCCTGCCTGTTCTGTTTTGCTGATTATAGTGACCAGGTCAGCTCTTCTTCAGGCTCAGACTTCTTGACCAGTTGTTTTTATCAGGACTGAAAAAGTACAATTTATCATGACAAGCATCATGACAATTATGAGTTTAATCAAGGTTCAGTGTGCAGAAATAATACTCTTTACCAACGCCTGTGTGGTCTGAAATAGAAAAAGCTCTCGTAAATCTTATTCTGCTATACTTGTCAGTAAGTTTATTGAGCTTCCTCTAAATGTCTGGTAGAGAAAAATGAAAGAGAAAACAAACATTTGCTAAGAGAAAAACACTCAAAAGATTAACTTGTAATCATGGAATAAACTTTTTAATAAAAAAAATAAAACAAAATTGGAAGCTACAGGAATTTGTCTTATCTAAATTAGAAAGTAAAAGATAAATAAATGTATTAGTATTTATTAATAAATAGGTCAAAAGAAATTTAAAAATAGACAATAGTAATTAAAATGGGGAACTAATTAATAAATTAATAGTATAGTCTAAATTGGGAGAAGTCATGTTTTGTATTGTGTATTGAGATGTTTTAACTGTTTTATTTTTTCAATACATCTTACTTTTTTTCTTTAATACAGCCAGTGTTGTTGTCTTTTCCTTCCCCCCTTGTTGTCAAGCCTGTCTCTTGGGCGAGTTTAGTCTTCTGATATCTGGTCCATATCTGAAATTAGTGGATCCTCCTTGTGCTCATTTCCATTGGTTGTGGGGTGTGAGAGAGGATTGCACTCAAGTCACAGCGCGGGTTGCACAAGTCTCACTACAGGGCTAAATCTTTTGAACAATATCTTGACATCTACACCGATCAGCCATAACATTAAAACCACCTGCCTAATATTGTGTAGGTCCCCCTCATGCAGCCAAAACAGCACCAACCCACATCCCAGAATAGCATTCTGAGAGGATATTCTTCTCAGCAAAACTGTACAGAGCGGTTATCTAAGTTACCATAGACTTAGGCTTGTTTGAGTATTTCTGTAACTGCTGATCTCCTGGGATTTTCGTTTTCATTTTTGATTAATTATTTTTTTGATGAGAACTCTTTGAAGTAGTTTAAAAAAAAAAAAGTTAATAACTTAATTGTAATTGTCCTTGTCTAATCCTGACTATTCATTTTGATAATCTGAAGGCTACTTTAGTGAATAAAAGCACAAATTTATTTCCGTAGAGCAAAATCTGTACATTATTCCAAACTTTTTGCCGCCAGCATAGTTATGACACAACATACATTATTATGTGACACCCTTGACGTATTAGTCACAGGTATGTTTATTTTTATGCATGTGAATATTTCATTTTCGTTATGCATGTAATTATTTGGTGGTCATTATATACAGCTGTACTGGATTGATGAGATGAAGTTTAATGACGTCGGTAAATGACCCACGGCCACTGACGGTGGGGCGGGCGGTAACTGAACAGACACAGTCCCAGTTAAATGAGAAAGTATGTCGGTCTAGTAGATCAGCAGGCTTTTATCCAGAACAACGTCCCCGTGACCGAGTAGCTCAACTCATTGGGAAGAAAGCTGTCCTGAAGTGCCATATTAATGGATTTTCAGTAAATGCTCTGTTGGATACAGGAGCACAAGTTAGCATCATAGATCATCACTGGAAAACCAGATACTTACCAGAACAAACCTTACGACCGCTGTCAGAGATCATTGGCGGGAGCAATTTCAAAGTCTCAGCTGTCAGTGGAGATCCACTACCATTTGAGGGATGGGTAGAACTAACAGTGAACTTACCAGGGAATGATGATCCAAGTTTAACCATCCAAGTGCCTTTCCTTGTAGGGAAAATGCCACTAGAGAGGCCATTACTGGGGTTCAATGTTGTCGAAGAGCTAATAAGGGGCAAGGCAAATCCAGAAAGAGGGTTACGTGCATTCGTAGATCTCCTAAAGTCATCCCTATACCTTGAAGAATAACAGGCCAAAGCGATGGTGAGTTTCATCCAAGAAGGCCCCCTTACGTACCATGAGACGATTGTCACAGTTGGTCCGCAAGATGTAATCGTACCGCCTGACCAAGTGACTGATGTAAAGTGTAAGGTTCCACATGCCTCAGAATACTTAGAGCCAGTAGTACTGTTTGAGTTCAGTGATGAGAATGTTCCACTGACACAACTAGAGATTTGAGAAGGGCTGATGAGGATTAAAGGGAAAAACTTACCTTATGTGAAAGTTCCTTTGGGTAATCCTACTGCACATGAAGTCACCATACAGAGACGGACACCTTTAGGAAGTATCCAGCCAATAGCTAACATTGTACAAACCAAGCGGCAAGATGCAGAAGATGACAGTGACATGCCCGCAAGCCAAGTAGGAGAACTAGTGTCTAGGAACTAGGAAATGGGAAACGACCGTGCAACAGACAGTCGGTGGCACCCACCTTTTGACATAAGACATTTAGACGAAGAACAGCAGAAAGCAGTGAGAGACATGCTTTATGAGGAGTCTAACGACTTCGCTCATGGAGATGGTGACATAGGGTGTATCCCAAGTCTACAGATGACAATCAGCTTGAAAGACGACATTCCTGTTCAAAGAGCATACGCATCCATTCCAAAGCCATTGTACAAAGAGGTGAAGGAGTACGTTCAGGACTTATTAGCACAGGGATGGGTAGTCAAATCAAAATCCTCATATGCAGCCCCAGTTGTGTGTGTTTGGAAAAAAGACGGCAACCTGATACTGTGTATCGACTACCGGTTGTTGAATCAGAAAACGGTCACAGATCGACACCCACTTCCTCGAATTCAGGACCTAATAGACACTCTGAGTGGCTACAGATGGTTCTCAATCCTAGATCAGGGAAAGGCCTACCACCAGGGATTTATGGCAGAAGGATCACGCCATCTCACTGCATTTACGACTACCTGGGGACTGTACGAATGGGTGCGCATACCCTTCGGACTTGCAAACGCACCAGCGACATTCCAGAGAAGTATGGAGGGAATGCTTGACTCACTAAGAGATGAACTGTGTATTTCTTATCTCGATGACATACTCTGTTATGGTAAAACGTTCAGTGACCATTAAGAAGAGTCCTCAGAGCACTGCAAGACCATGGAGTTAAACTGAGACCACAGAAATGTGAATTTTTCAAAAAAAAAGTTAGATATGTAGGGAGACTAGTCTCAGAGAATGGTGTCCGCATAGACCTTAAAGATCTGGAGGAAGTCCAGTCTCTGAAAGAGAAGAAACCGAGTACGATTGGAGAGCTGCGACAACTACTGGGATTTCTCAATTATTACCGCACCTTCATCCAAGACTTTTCACAAATTGCAAAGCCTTTGTATGAACTCCTTCATTCTAAAGGATTAATAATTGCTGTGGAACAGAACAAGTCCTGTAAAGCTGGGAAAAGGGGAACACAATTACCATCACGTGTTAAAGTAGAGTGGACAAGTGTACACCAGGTGGTGTTGGAAAGACTCATCGAAGCCTTAACTAGCCCCCCAGTTCTAGCTTACCCCGATTTTGAACTCCCATTCGTACTACATACCGATGCATCGGAACAAGGACTTGGAGCTGTGCTCTACCTGAAGCAAGAGGGTAGGCTTAGAGTCATAGGTTATGGTTCCAGAACATTAACACCTGCTGAGAAGAACTACAGACTCCACTCTGGAAAACTAGAGTTCTTAGCACTCAAGTGGACGTTCTGTGAGAAGTTCCGTGATTTGTTCTACACAACCTCTTTTACAATGTTCACTGACAATAACCCGTTGACGTATGTCTTAAGTACGGCCAGACTCAACGCTGTGGGACACAGATGGGTAGGGGAGTTGACAGACTTCAAGTTCAATATATGCTACAGACCAGGCAAAGTGAATGACGATGCGGATGTGCTCTCTCGCTGTCCCTTGTATGTTAACAAATATGTGACAAAATGTACAGAAATACTGACTGAGGAAGTAGTCCGAGCCACATGGGAAGGAAGTCGACTCAATCAAGAGAATGATGTCGCCTGGGTTGCCACTCTAATTGCCCATCAAAAGGATGAGGGACATCAGCTTAAGGAGAACCCCATATCATTTGATCGCAAAGAATTGCGAACAGCACAGAGAGAAGATCCATTCTTTGGTGATGTAATCAAGTTGAAGGAGAGTGATCAGGAGTTGACACCCGAATTGAGAAAAGCTGCTAAAGGGGAGACCAAGAGACTGCTATATGAGTGGAGAAAATTGGACCTTCAAGTGGGGCTGCTCTATCGAAAAACAAATCACAGATGTCAACTTCTCCTTCCAGCAAAATTTAAACGGTTGGTCTTGAGACAATTGCACAATGACATGGGCCATGTGGGAACAGAACGAGTTCTAGACTTAGCGAGAAACAGATTTTATTGGCCATTCATGAAAAAAGAGATTGAGCATTATGTCACTTAACAGTGTCAGTCATCAAGCAAAAGAAACCAGTAGTGCGGGTCAAGGCTCCAATGGGAAGTCTCACGTCAAGCTGTCCATTTGATCTTGTGTCAATAGACTATCTGCATCTAGAACAAAGTCGTGGAGGATACATTATAAATACATTCTAGAGCTGGTGGACCATTTTACCAGATTCGCGCAGGCGTATCCGACAAAAGACAAGTCTGGAAGAACAGCTGCTGAGAGGATATTCAATGACTACATCCCAAGGTTTGGATACCCTTACAAACTTCATCACGATCAAGGGCATGAATTTGAGTATCAGCTCTTTGCAACCCTGCAGCGGTTGACAGGTGTCAGGAACTCAAAAACAACACCATATCACCCTCAAGCAAATCCTGCTGAGAGCTTTAATCGAACACTACTACAAACGTTGATGACGTTAAAAGAGAAGGAAAAGGATAGATGGAAAGACCATCTCTCGAAAGTGGTGCATGCATATAGCTGCACTAAGCACGAGGCGACAGGGTTCTCTCCATTCTTCCACTATGGATGTCACCCTAGATTGCCGGTCGATCTGTTGTTCAGACTGAAGCCTGGGGAAGATCATTACTCACCATGAGATTATGCAGAGAAATGGGCACAACGGATGGCTGCAGCATACAAGCTAGCATCAGACACCAGTAAACAAGCGAGTGAGCGGAATAAGAAGTACTATGATCAGCATCTACGAGGAGTTGTACTACAGCCAGGAGACCGTGTTCTGGTACGGAACTTAAGAGAGCGAGGAGGACCAGGCAAGTTAAGATCATACTGGGAAAGAACAGTGCACGTGGTGAAGGAAAGGTTGGGAGATGGTCCAGTCTACCAAGTGTATCCTGAGTCCAGTGAATGTCAGAATCCAGCAGTGATACGTACCTTGCATCGAAACCTGCTTCACCTAGTAAATGACCTACCTGTAGATCCACCACCTCCAGAAGCATATGAATTCTGTAGACCTAAAACAAGGAAACAGAGACTAGGGACATTAGCAAGAGAATCTGAAAGAGCAAGTTCAATTGACTCATGTTCAGCTGACAGTGACACTTCAAGAACTTACTACTGGTTGCGCTCATCTGCACAACAGAAACCTATGAGAAGAGACACAGTATCTGATGATTACTGGAGAGGAGATAGGAGGCAAAGAAACAGCAAGATTGAACCTGTAAGTAATGAAGAATCTATTCCAAGTGTGGAAGAAGACTTAACTGAGTTCAATGAATTACAACCACCTGACAGCTTACCTGCTGTGTTGGAGTCAGAGGAGATCGACAGAGAGTTGGAAGACACAGAAGCTGTGGAGAGAGAAAGACATGTGTTTAGTTCAGTGAAAGGAAGTTCAGGGACTGAATTTGTGAGAAAATCGAAAACGAAGGTCTTTACTTACCTCACATTGGGTAAACCCAATTATGAGCAACCCACTGAAATAAGTACTGCTCAGGTGATGCCAATTCTGAGACTGCCGTATTATCCATATGGGGTACAGGGGCCAGTATACTTAACTTGCGCTTATGCCCAACCTACACCTATTAATTATTATTATTATTATTACACTGCCATACCAGGTGGGGTCTTATCCAACATTATTACCCTATTCTGCTGGTTATGGTTAATAATTAGTTAGTACAATCTAGAGTACACACATATAAAGTAAATGATATACAGACATGAAAAAAGATAGAGGATATATACAGTACTTACCTTTACATAATGCACATTTACACACAAATCTTGAGACTTCTCAAAATCTGAAGATGGCAATGGGTGTATTTACAAAAGGTTGAAGGAATCAAAGGTACAATTGTGTCGGGAGCTATTTATTTTTGTCGTGGAGAGTGTGACACCCTTGACGTATTAGTCACAAGTATATTTATTTTTATGCATATGAATATTTCATTTTCATTATGCATGTAATTATTTGGTTGTCATTGTATTGTTTACCATTATACATCTGTACTGGACTGATGAGATGCAGTTTGCTGAGTGAACAGTAGGGGGCTGTGCTGTGCATTATGTGTGAGAGTACTGCGAGCTGCACTGAAAAGACTCATTACGAGAACAGCTCCGGTGATGGTAACAGCACAACTTTGTCTGTCTCTCATTTCTATCTAACAGAAAACTTTAACTGCAGCACCACCAGTCGGACGGCGGGCGTGCTACAATTATCAAAAAAGATTTATGAAAGAAAGCAGAACATTTAATATTTTAGTTATACATTTGTAAAAGGATATGTAAATAAACAAATACATTTACATTTAAGGCATCTACTTAATGCCACCTGCAGTAGTGATGGGTCGTTCACGAACATGTCGGCTCTAAGAGCCGGCTCTTTTAGGTGAATGTTGGGAGCCAGCTCACATATCAGAAGAGCCAAATCTATTTATGAAAATATAAAAAAATGAATAGATGAATAATCAAAAGAGTTAAATGTATAGAATTAACTAATTCAAAGAACTAAAAAATAAACAAAACAAATAGGCCTATATGCTCATGCGCACATACATTCGTACTGACTCTCTGCTCAGACTAACATCCTCAACTGTTTTTCCTGTCAATCAGACATGCAGTGTCAACCAATGAACCAAAAGGCATGAGGGAGGGTGGAGCCAGCTTAATATGTTGTTCAGATTGTATTTGTTTTGAATTGTTATGCTCTTTGTTTTTATACATTAAAAAAAATATACTTTAAATGAACATGTGTAATAGCATCCATTCTTTTTTACATTTATTTCAATTTGTGGGATGCTGCAGTTTTGCTAATTATTTATTTTTCATTGATATAGAGCAATATTCTTTTAGCAGTACCGCAACTCCCTACACATTTACATTTATGCATTTGGCAGATGCTTTTATTCAAAGAGACTTACAGAGCCCTTTCTAAAGGGACAATTCTCCTGGAGCAACATGGAGTTAAGTGTCTTGCTCAAGGACACATTTTTGGTGGCTGTGAGATCAAACCGACAACCTTCTGCTTACCAGTTCAGTGCTTTAGCTCACTACATCACCACAACCTACATGCATACTACGCAGTCTGCGTAGGGCACCAACTCCCTAGGGGGTCACCATCTTACCCTAGGAGGGCACCAGAAAGTCCACCGGCTGCCCTTACACACACGTTATATGTTATTCAAGGACCTGAAAGCAGTTGCAGAACATAGACGATCGCTTCACGCTCGAATCACGTGAATATGTCCAGATTCTCTCTTGAAAGAAAGGGAGACAGATAGTGATGATGCACGGCCATCACTGATTCAGCTGATCAGTGGGAGATTGAAATAAAGTGGAGCTAGAGACGCCAGTTCGAGAGATAGATGCTCACATTTATATCATTAAACCTTTATGTTGACTGTTCAGCCAGTTCTCGCCGCCTCCTTGCCCATCCTTAAAATGTTACAGTGGTGCCACACCCCGGGAGGGAGGAGGGATATGCTTTTGTGGAGTCAACTGGGAGAGCAGCCGCAACCATCTGCCTCGGGATAGAGGGGTTGCTGCCGGCCACTGAGAGCCGGAGGAACAGACACAGAAACAGACCGCTCCCAACCACCAAAGAAGTGGTCTGCCAGGGGCCGGAGGACTCGCTGCCATCTGCCGGGAGAGGAGCAAGCTGGCTTCTGCCAGAGGGTGGAGGAGCAGTTGAGGACTGGGCAACAGTGCATACTTTCCCTCTCCTGAGAGGGAGAGACCGGTGGTGCCACGGCCTAAAACGGGCGGGTGAGGAGTGTAATGATGAGGCAGGAGTGGCCATGATGATGCACGGCCGGATTGGTGAGAGAGCGAGAAAGTGGAGCCAGAGATGCTGTTTTACACTAGTTTTTTTAGCCCTACAGTAAAGAGACTAGCGACATCAAGCGATAAATTCGCTGCATGTGTGTACTGGGCTAGATGAGGAGGCACAACGAAGAGTGGCGTAATGCTCCAGATAGCGCTACGAGTCCGCCCGCGGCTCCTCTGGCAGCAAGGTAGAGAGTGAAATACGCAGAAACGATCACATGCCGGAACCGGATTGGTTCGTGAGTGCTTTATGGACCACAAACTGTTGGAGAAGGAAATCAGCTTCTTTCAAAAAGAGCATTCAGCTCATAAAACAAGCTTCTATCCTTGTTTTATTTTGCTAAGTCGAGTGAAGAGGCCAGTTTTCTGTTACTACGACTACAACGCACATGAGCAATGACACAGGCCTGCATCAGGGTGTGTGTGTGTGTGTGTGTGTGTGTGTGTGTGTGTGTGTGTGGCCAACATTTAATTAAGAGTATATTGTTAGAATATTATACTTGATGTTGTGAAAAAGGGTTTCCTTGTATTAGTTCATATTCACAAGTTAAGTAACATACTTTGAATTCAGTGTTATTTGCACTATAAGTTTATACTGTGAATTAAAGTTTGCACATACTGTGAAAGTCCAAGAGCAAAAGGGAGTTTTTTATATTGACTAGCCAGTGTAAGTGTATACATTGATGAGTTTATTCTATGAATTTATACATATCTGTCTTCTGATTGAAATCTTGAACTAACTAGTGTCCCATCTGTCTGCACTTACCAAAGTCTGGACTCAGAGGAAGTCTACGGTACTATGACTTAAGGTGCAATTTGGGACAAGGCCAATGTGATTTTTAAATGGCAAAAGGCTGTTATTTAATTAAATATGTAGTCTGTATGTGTCTTACATCACAAAGTGAATTAGCGATCTGCTCGCTGTCTTCACAAGTACTTGAGCGCAGTATTGGACTCGAATCCGATACCAGTATTGGGACTTCCCTACTAAAGTATTTGTCAGGTCTGGGAGAAAGGACTCAATCACAGGGCATGGGATGAGTGAAGGAACTTTATTACAGGAATATATTGCCTATAAATACATGAAAGTAAATATGAAGCAGGTGAAACAAATACACAGTCAAGGTCTAACAAGGGGTGTGATCCAGCGGTATGAGCGTTATTTTATCTAGAGAAAATTCTCATTGAAAGATCATATGAAAACAACTTTAATCAGACAGCTGATAACTTTTAAAACTGTGTGTAATAACAGTGATCCTCTTTTAGCTGAATATTAAAAAGAATATTTCTGTTCACAGATGTACTTTATCTTGTATTTGCATGAGACATCAAACCAAGAGTCTAAAATATAATTCCCCTGTCCAATACAAGCACAGTTCTCTCCTGAAGGATTATCTTCCCTCCAGTTATCCGGTTCACTTGACCCAGACAAACGCCTGTGCCAGAACCTTTAAATGCAGAAACAGACAGTCAATCGAGATAACATTTTCAATCACAATAATATTTAGCAGAAAACAGATGCAGTTTCCAGAAACCTTGTGATGGTTTGTTTGAAAAACAAAACAAAACAAAAAAACATTGAAAATAATGTAATGGTTCATAATTTATGAAGCAATTTAAATTCACAAGGAAACACAATATATATGTGAGGCAACGTACAGTGAGACCAAAATACATCCGTTTAAAAAATATATTTTATTTTATTTAATACAGAAGTTTAAAAGAATTGATTGATGCATGAAAAGACAATAAATGAACAATAAAGCAAGTTTAATCAGTGGTTAAACAAATAGCTAAATAGTGAAGTAAATACAGAAGTCTAAGGTTCGAATAAAAGAATATAAGATGTATATACAGAAGTCTATATAGTGTCTACTGTAAGTATGTGTGTAAGCATCACCTTGGACTTTTGTACTAAAACTAATGAGTGTCTCAGAACAATCTAGTCATGTTTTATTTATTCTAGCAGCATATGAAGAACATGAAACATATTCAAACAAGTGTTGTGCTGTGATTTTAGGTTCTCTATCTTTTAACTTAGACATATTTCACATATTAGTAAGTGTGAAGTGTACAGGATGTGTTCTTTACAAACTGAATATACCCTTCACACATCCTCCAGAACACAGTTCCTTCATCGCCAAAGTTAATAAAACACAATCTCAAAAAGTAAAATCACACTTTTAGATTTGAATACCTTCAGTGTTGGTTATACTTTATTTCATAGCTCTCTGGAAAAATGGATTCTGATTGGTCAATCGCAGTATTAGTGAAATATAAAGGGGTATAAAATAGTGAAATATGTCCTCAGAAACACTGTATAACAGACCAAACAATCTAATTTGTTTGGTTATCTAGATCTTATACTACATATTGTTTCATGTTTTCATCATAACTTTTTTTTTGTTTTCAAAACTCTAAAACTTTGTTACATTTTAAATGAGAAAAACAAAAAGATGCAACATTGTCTTAGATATTTGGTATAAACGGTATCTGCCTTTTCACTGCACCGGACAGACAATATAACGGATGTCTATCATTTCCAGTGGACAGTCGGATGGGGCTGCATAGAGTGCCGAACATCTGTAGAATTATTCAATTGAAATATTTAAACTGGTGTGAGACCGTATGTGACTGCCCGATCGGATGTGATGAAATATCAACAGATTACTTTATACTGAATGCCTACTTTTTGTATATTGGACGATTGTGAACATGGAAGTCAGAAATAATCATTTACTCTGCAAATATATCCCAAAAGGCTTCTGCAACAGTAAATGTGTAATTAAATGCGTACACAGTACGTGTCATTTATTTCTACACAAACAAAACTGACATATTTGTAATCACATCTTTGAATTTCTACTTCCTATTTGCTGAATTTCGTTTTTTTTTTTTTTGTTGTTGTTGTTGTTGTTGTTAATTATCACAAAAATTTACAGTATAGTGTAAAAGGAGATATATTTTGGTGTGTTTTCAACCACAATTGATTGGATCGCATCAGAAGACAAGGAATAAACCACTGGAGTTGTATGAATTACTTTTATGCTGCCTTTATGTGCTTTTTTTGCTACTTCAAAATTTTGGCCACCATTCACTTGCATTGTATGTTCAAACAGATATCATATCTCCATTAAAATGTCTGTTTGTGTTCTGCTGATGAAAGAAAGTCATACGAGTATAGGTGTGAATAAATGATGAGAGAATCATCAGTTTTAAGCTGAACTATTCCTTAAGACAGAAAGCAAAACAGAGTTCTTACTCTACTCCTGTTTCAATGAGAGTTTGGTTATTCGCCCAAATCCACCGTCCCTCTGTGTCTTGATCATTCAAACCAATCCAGTGAGTCTCTTGAATTTTAGAGACCAGAAAATCCTAATGTAAAAAAAAATGACTTTTAACTGTTTTGCAGTTATTCAAACGAAAAAGTTTGTATTCTTCTTTATAATGAATGTAAACAATAAATAGAAGCCACTTGAATTTTATTTCAGACTCACCTGAACTGCTTTACTGTCTATTATGACCTGATGAGCTTGTAATGCTGCACACGAATCACGACTCTCAAACCATGTCTGCTTAACATTGGAGAAGAAGTAGCACTTTCCACTATATGCTGTCCAGCCCTCCTTGCAGGGTTTGCACGGAGCATTGAATTCTGAAGCAAATAATTATGAAAAAATGTATATCTGTAAAAAAAAGACACCTACCTGACTTCAGACTATTTTATTTTTAACCCTCAAATGATACTGTAAGTGGGTCAAATAGGACCCAGTTGTCTAATTTTAAGACATGGCTTAAAACATTCAAGTTGTGATATGGATTACTTTTCTGCTGCCTTTATGTCCTTTTTGGAGCTTGAAATATTTTGACTTACATTGTAAGGACAAAAACACCTCATATATTCTTTAAAATATCTTAATTTGTGTTCCACTGCAGAAAGAAAGTCATGAGAGTTTGGGATGAACAGATGATTAGAGAATTATCATTTTTAGGTGAACTATTCCTTCAAACATACAGAATGCAGAATATTGACCAAAGAAAGCAGCGGCCACAAACAGTCACTCGTGGAATACTAGATGTGTTTATAGGATGGATGTTACTTAACAGGATAGTTCACCTAAAAATGAAAATGCTCTCATCATTTTCTCACCTTCATTCCATCCCAGATGTGTATAACTTTCTTTCTTCAGCTGAAGACAAAAGAAGATTATTTAGAAAAATATCTCAGTTCTGTGGATGAGAGACAGATCAATATTTATGTCCTTTGCTTTTTTATTGTAAATCTCCACTTTATGACAAAGCATTTGCGTGAAGGCGTATCAACGCCATCACTGCAGGAAAAACTGTTGTTTTTGCCTGTAAATAATGTTGTCATGACGAGTACATACAGTATCGCTGATGAGCTATTCAAGAGATTGGACAGATTTGCATGTTGAGAAACTCTCAAGTGAGATATTGAGCGTGCATGTACTCTGTATGAACACGTGCGCAGACCGACTGCCGCTCACATAACATCAGCCATGCTTGGATATTATTTGTTGTTTTTATTTACTTATTTGTATAACATCCGTTTGCAGTTATATTCCCTCTCTATCATGATTCAGCAATGTACAGAACTAGCATAAATCCTCACAATTCATAGATTTGATAGGCTGCTGATATATATTTCTAAAGATTATAACATAACAGAGGCCGCAAAAGATCGCTCGAGGGCCGCATGTGGCCCGTGGGCCACGTGTTGAGTAGCGCTGTGATAGAGCATAGTGCCAGCTACACCATTTTGAAAAAGGTGTCTGCCGAATCTAAAACTGTATTACAGAAAGTAGAATAATTCACTCACCAGTGCAAGAGGAGAGACATTCTTCAACTCTGTGGTACTTGACTAAAATCTCTTTCTCAGAGTCTGATACACAAGACTTGTTCACTTTTATAGAAAAGAAAGTAATTATAAATGAGTTTAGTTCATCAGTCAATGTTTTTGTTGACATCTTTTAATTATCTTTAAATATCATATATATACTTACTCTGACCTGACATCAGTTGTGAAACATTGTGCTGGTCATTCAGAGTGTCACACAAGGTGGATTTACCAGCATCTAATTGACAAAAAACACAAAGGCATGGCAGCACAAGCAAAATCCAAGTTTTGTGGCTTTTGTCCATTTCTATCACCTATGATATGGTGAATGTTGGAATCAAAATACACAAGACACGTATACTCACAAAGGAAACCGCAGACGCCTCCGAGAGCAAAAGCCAGTGACACACCGAGAACTATTAGAGGAACTTTAATCCGCTTAAAGGAGGCGACTTCTCTCTCACATTGAACTGTGGGTTTACCTGTGATTATAAAATGTAATGACTGAATTCATATGCACAACATTGATTGCAATCCTATTCACATTTTTAATACAATGTCATTTTCAACTTGAAAACTTCAGTGTCATGGTTTTGTATTTAAACAAACCTTTTCTGTATTTTAAATATGATATAGATACGAGTAAACCCAGCAATAAAAGCAAACAACTAATTATACAGACAGTTACAGTTGAGAATGTAATGATACACTATAAAGTGCTTCTGTAGCAATGAACTATATGCATGAAACAATTAAACATATTACAGTTTACGTAGAAAGACAAAATGGCAAACATCAGCTTATTTACACTGAGCAACAGAAAGCTGACTGCTGTGCCAGCCATTAACACAGATAGAAACATGCAGGAAGTTACAAAACCACAAACACTGAAAGTATGATCATGTTTTCCAACCATTTTTATATCAAGCAAAAATGAAAAAGACATTTGAATATATGGTATAGATTTGGTGTTTTCTATCTTTTATTACACCTGCCGATTTACAAGAGCAGCATATACTCAAACAGTTCTGTTATATAAATGCAATAAAACAGTGAGGACGTTTCATGTATTACTGCCATTTTGGTGCATATATACATCATTTTTGCTTCACAATCACAACCGTACACATCATTAAACTATATAATGTTAGAATTATAACCTACTAGAACTAAAATAAATACACTTTTTAATTCAAAATGTGTCATTAATCAACATTGTAAATGATTGTATTGTTGCAATGGTAATCAAATGTGTTGTTAAACATATACAGTGTCAGTCATGCAAACATAAAACACCATCAGGGTAGCACATGTGACCCTAAAATTGTGCAATAAACATCAAAACCTCCATGTACTGATACATACTGCTATAAAAAATAAGAAGAAACAAAATGATTTCAATCAAATGTGATTGGTCAAGCATGGATCCATTCTTACCTTGAAAATGGGAGTGCTTGTTGTTTGAAGAATGAATGCCGATTCCGGTGGCGGAATTTTCATAGATTTGTTCCATTTTACTAACCTTGAAAAATCTGAGACCTGTATGTGTGTGACTGTAAAAGAAGGAAGTTAACAGTAACTGACAATTATTAAACTAGACATCATCTCATTTTGGTTTCATTTTAATAGACTTTTTTTTTTTTGGTCTATTTTAGAGCATGTGTTGGGGAGTATAGGAAGTGGTTACAGACTCAGTGGTGTGCATTCGACATAAATTTAAAAAAAAGAGCCAATGTATGTATGTGGCAGTTGTGCTGGCAGTGGAGTATTGTTATATACACAGTGTTATTTGTGTTTCCACAGTCTGCAGGATTTAATTCACAAAATAATCTACAGCAAGGAGGGTTTGTGAAGCTATCGCTTGAGTGTAGTGTAGTTGCCTTACTTTTATGTTGCCCTTGTTATGTGCTGGTGGGGTTTCTGGATTGTTTACTTTGAGTGTCTCCTGTCTGTTGTTCTTTGGTCCTGTCCTAGAATGGTTGTAACAGAGTATAGCAGCCAGTCGGAAACAAGTAAAAGAATAAGACATGCAGAAGAGGAAGATGAGGAAGAGCAAGATGTGACTTGGAAAAGGACATGCAAAGATCAGACCCAAACCAGTGTTGGAATCACCACTAAAATGATAATTCTTCATCATTTACTCACACTAGTGCAATCTCAAACTTTCTTCAGCGGAGCACAACTGAAAATATTTCAAAGGAGATATGAGGTGTTTTTGCCCATACAATGCAAGTCAATATGGTCCAACATTTTCAAGCTCCAAACAGGACATAAAAGCAGCACAAAAGTAATCCATACGACTTGAGTGGTTTATTCCATGTCTTCTGCAGTGATACGACTGGTTTTAGGTGAGAAACGGAATAAAATGTAACTCCTTTTTGACATCTGTAATCTCCTTGGGACAATCACACTTTGAATCTTGATTGTACTTCCTTGTACTTGCGGAAGTGTCATTGCTTGTGTCATTCATTCTCCAGCCAGCTGGATGAACAGAATTCAATTACCACATTAGACTACTAAATCTAAATTATGGATTGCATCCGTTTAACCGTCTACTGCTGATAAAACAAAAACCTCATTAAATGTAAGCCTAGCAGAACCACCAAAATAAAGTAATTGGAAATTAACAGAATGAAAATAGTAGCATATCCTATGCAGGAGAGTGTTTTTTGATTGATGAAATCTAAATTTTCATAGATTGCTGCCCATTTACTACATTCACAGTGAACTGTCCTCTGTGTTGTTGGATGGAAGTTCACTACAACCTCTGTTATTACTTCAAACAAACCCACACAGGAAGTTGAAGAATGCAGTTTTGTGTAGTTTCAGTAGCAAATGTTTTGAGTTTGTTCACATCTTGTGATACTTAAACTAAGCTGCTTATCTTGAATGTGATCTCCTTTGGCGCATTCGTTTTTGATTATGGAGTTTCTGGCTTGTTTAATTTGGGTCTCCTCTTTCATTTTAGAGCTGTGGAGCTGTCCATGGTGCTGCTGCTAAAACTGTCAAGACTCAAACCAGTGTTGCATGTTGAAATCATAATAGATGAATCTCTTAGACAGCTGAATATTGATCTCCTTTGCATCCTCTACAAACTAGTTATTAATGTCAATTCATGACAAGACAAATAATAGCCCAAAACTATGTGGGCACCCCTTTCTATTTGGTGGTTTGGCTATTACAGTCATTTTAATTTAGCCACATCATTGCTTTCAACACTTTGGCAGCAGTTTGTGGAGGGCCCTTTTCTGTTCCAGCATGACAGTCCTCCTGTGCCCAAAATGAGGTATATACAGAAATTGTTTATTGAGTCTGAAAACTTGAATGTCATTTGTTCATTGGACATTTCAATTGGAATGAATATTTAGAGGTAACGTGACTATTTATAATACTATTTCAAATAAAATAATGCTGCAACAGTCACAAAAAACATTTTAATTAAACACTGTTATGCATAATTATAAGGCTTATTTTGTAGAAATGGAGCAATTTGAAGCAATACATTCATGTGCATGTGTGGTGGTGGTGGTGTGCCTTTAACCTTTGTGTTGCTTTCGTTTTGTGCAAACACATTTTGAGTTCCTGGTTAAAAATGATTGCTGATAAATCTGTCATATTGCACATATTATTAAGATATTGTATTAGATCTTTTTATCAACTTCTTTATTAGTAATTATGTGTATATATATATATTATGTTCAAATAACGTGACATGTCATTCATACGTTTTTAAGACTTAAAAGGAAATCACATATTCCTATTTTATTATTTTATTTATGTATTTCAAGTTAAAAATGACTTCTAAAGGTGTATGAAGCAGACTTGTAGAATAAAGCACATCTTAAGAAATATGTCAATTTATATGATAAATAATCGTGAAAGCCCCTTAAAGAGACAATTAATCATCAAAATCACAATTATTTTGTTGATTGGCTCCTGAACACTTAATGTTTCTGTATTTTGCAGTCTAATACATTTATTTCCAATGGCGGTCATTTTTGACCGGGAACACAACAAGTGTAACAAAGTTAAATAAAACAAACAAAAAAGGAATTTCCTATTTTCTTTTTATTATTATTTATTTTTATTTTTATTTTAGACTGGGGTTCAATTTGGTCTGTAGTTAACATTTCTTTATAGATATGTGATCCTAGATGTCTCGTCCCATCATCTAGACCCACAGTCTCAGACAGATCACATTTCTGATGTAACATTATCCTGATGGATTTTGTATTGATATAGTTTTAATAGTGTCCTCTTTTGGAGAACAGTGAGTAAATCAAGAAGCACAAAAAATAACCTTTTCATCTGAATAATGTATGTATTCAACACAAGTTTAAATATATGAAGTGACTGTATATTAAGTAAAGCCTTTCATTTAAAGCCTAAACAGATCAGATCTACAGACATGATCAAAACAGATTAAAGTTCACAGTGCAGATAGATATGATTAGAACATTTGATTCATTCTGCTCTTAAAACAATGAGACATGAACACGGAAATGATTGGAAAAAGAATAATTACTGAGACGCACACATGTAAAGAAGTCCAAAGTCATATTTCTTCTGATATTTCAAGCACTTTTCTGGTAAACAGGTCTTCAATGAGAGATCAGCTTTAATCCGACTCTGGTAACTTTTAAAATTGTGTGTATTAAAAGTGATCCTCTTTCAGGTGTCACCAATTAATAGGAAATGAATATATTAATACAGTGCATATCTTTTTGCAAATGTGTTTTCATATTTGCAAAATGCATCAAACCTATAGTATAAATGGTAATCCTCATATCCCATACAAGCACATGATTTCTGTCTCTTCGGTTATCTGGTTCTCTTGAACCTGAATGTTACCCATCTGTCAGTCACTCGACGTAGTGTCAATGAGTTGACACTGGGGTCACTCCTGCGGAGCCCAGACATCTCTGATCTTGAGAAAAGGCCAATGAGAATTGGCGTGTAGAATTAGCATGCCACTCCCCCGGACATACGGGTATAAAAGGAGTGACGCTGCACATCCACATCAGATTTCTTCTTCAGAGCTGAGAGAGCAGTCACAGATCTGAATTCCTCTGCCGTCTTCGTCATCTCTACAAAGCTGTTGGTTCTACGGCGCTTTCCAGCGGTTCTCCCCCTCGCACACTGCGTTGTGCTGAGTATACACCCCTGGGCGCTTCAGCAGCAGAGAAAAAAGAGCTCACGGAGTGAATAACTTATACTTATAAATATATTTATATACTCATAAAAATATATATAAAAACACAAATAAAAAGTATATTTCTCTAAAAGAGTGGTGGAAACGATGAAGTGTCTTTTTCAAGATGTCTTTCTGTTTGTGTATATTTCCTGGTTGTGGTCGTTGTCTCTCCCCGTCTGATGGCCACGATCGCTGCCTCTCGTGTCTGGGTGCTACCCACGTGGAGTCAGCGTTTGTGGATGGTTCATGTCCTTACTGCGAGGGCATGACCATGGCTACTTTGCGGTCGCGGCTTGCCCTAGTAAGAGCGCAAGACACCTCAAGTGTAAGCCACCACCCGACTCGGTCCTTTTACCTACGGGTATGAAGCAGTGTTGGCTAGCACTGGGGGCGATATGGGGACTTCAGTTGGAGCCTCTATAACTCTATAACAGCGGGTATAACTTCACGCATCTCCCACTCCCCGTCATGCTCGTATGCTCCAACCGAGCGCTGAAGCATTGTGTTCGGTTCGTTTCACGGTGGACCCGCGATCTCGTTCGGAGCGCCTGGCGACGATGAGATCTCGATCATG
This sequence comes from Moxostoma hubbsi, assembly GCA_032164185.1. Classification (NCBI taxonomy): domain Eukaryota; kingdom Metazoa; phylum Chordata; class Actinopteri; order Cypriniformes; family Catostomidae; genus Moxostoma; species Moxostoma hubbsi. The sequence continues at coordinate 864,735 of JAVLUX010000032.1, forward strand.
GCATCGGAGAGCGGGTTCGTCATGTGCTGACGCTGAGGACTCGGCTAGACTCCCACCCTCGGGTGCGGCAGCTCAGTCACAGGCTGACGCGGAGCTGACAGCCATGCTTGCCCAGGCAGCCGTGAGTATTGGGCTGGAGTGGAATCCTCCGCCTCCACCCAAACCCTCGCGGCTCGACGATTGGTTCCTGGGGCCAGATCGCCGCTCACGGCCACGCTCCGCCCCCGTTCCTTTCTTCACGGAGGTGCATGAGGAGCTCAGGCGCTCGTGGCAGGCAACTTTTACTGCCCGCACGCAATCCGTGAGCTCCTCCACTCTCACTACCCTCAACGGCGGGGCAACAATGGGCTACGCGGTGATTCCCCAGGTGGACCAAGCGGTCGCGGTGCACTTATGCCAGCAAAACGTCTCCAACTGGTGGAACCGCCCGAGGCTCCCGTCCAGGGCCTGTAAGCTGACATCGTCTCTGACGGCTAAAGCCTAGAGTGCCGCTGGGCACGCCACCTCCGCCTTGCATGCCATGGCACTCCTGCAGGTGCACCAAGCCAAGGCATTTAGAGAACTACACAAGGGTAGTCCTAACTCTCGGCGACCGACTTCGCCCTCCGGGCAACGAAGGTCACGGCATGGGCTCTAAGGCAGGCGATGTCCACCTTGGTGGTCCAGGAGCACCACTTCTGGCTCATCCTGGTCAAGTTGTGAGAGGCTGACAAGGTACGTTTCCTTGAACCCCCCATCTCCCAGGTTGGGCTGTTTGGCGACACCGTTGGAGACTTCGCCCGGCAGTTCTCAATGGTGAGGAAGCAGACGCAGGCTATACAGCACATCCTGCCCAGGCGGAGCCACAGACCCCGCACCCCGTCTGCTTGTCACCCAGCACATCGCCCTGCGTTGCCAGCACCAACACCAGCCCCGCCACACCCCGTCCCTCGGGGCCAACCCTGATGCGGAGCTACCTGCAGGATGGCGACGCAACCCGCTTCATGGCCGGCCGCCAAGAACCCCAAGAATGCTTTGAAGAGTCCCTGAGACGGGCAGCCCCAGGACTCAGGAAACTGCACTACAGGAGCTGGTAAGCAGACCACTCCCTCCCCCGTCGGACCTCCCGCTTCCACGTGCACAGCCGTGACACAACCGCCCCCGAGCCAACGGTCTCCGTGGGCCACGAGGATGAAATTCTTCATCCCCCGTCCCAGGCTGTTCCGTGAGCGATCGCAAGGAGCCAAGTAAGTGCTTCGATGTCCCTAGACTCAGCACCCTTGGGCTCCGCCCCATCGCGAGGCCCCGCCTGCCAGTACGTCCGACACTATAGTCCCCTTGGTCCCTCTCACACAGAGCTTGGGGGCATGGCCCGTGCTCCCCAACCCATGGCTGATCATGACCGTCCGACTCGTTTATGCGATTCAGTTCACCAGGCACCCGCCCAGGTTCAATGCCGTCCGCTGCACTACTGTGAGAGGTGAGAATGGCGCTGCCTTGCGTGTGGAAATCGCCTCCCTTCTACAGAAGAGCCTGTCCCACCAGCCGAGATGAAGAAGGAGTTTTACAGTCCCTATTTCATCATACCCAAAACAGGCACAGATTCCCGTTCAAGATGCTCACACAGAAACGTATTCTAGCGAGCGTCCGGCATCTGGATTGGTTCGTGGCATTAGACCTGAAGGACGCGTACTTTCATGTCTCGATCCTTCCTCGACACAGACCATTTCTCGAGGGACCATTTTTCAAGGGTCAGGCATATCAGTACAAAGTCCTCCCCTTTGGCCTGTCCCTGTCCCCTCGCGCCTTCACGAAGGTTGCAGAGGCAGCCCTTGCCCCAATGAGGGAAGCGGGCGTCCGCATCTGCAACTATCTCGACGACTGGCTAATCTTAGCTCACTCACAAGACATGTTGTGTGCTCACAGGGACATGGTGCTCAGGCACCTCAACCACTTGGGACTTTGGGTCCACTGGGAAACGAGCAAGCTCGTCCCGGTTCAGAGCATCTCTTTTCTCGGTATGGAGTTGGACTCTGTTTCAATGAGGTCTCACGCACAGTCAGTGCTGAGCTGTCTGCATACGTTCAGACAGAACACGTTGGTCCCACTGAAATCCTTTCAGAGGCTCCTGGGGAATATGGCATCCTCAGCGATGGTCACGCCGCTTGGGTTGAGACCACTCCAGCACTGACTACAGACACGAGTCGAAAGACGAGCATGGCGCCACGGCACACACCGCATCCTCATCACGCAGGCTTGTTGCCACTCTCTCAGCCCCTGGTCAGACCTAGCGTTGTTATGGGCAGGAGTTCCCCAAGGCCAGGTCTCCAGGCATGTCGTGGTTATGACAGATGCCTCCCAAAGGGGCTGGGGCGCCGTATGTAGCGGGCACTCAGTCGCCTTGGACTGACCCGCGACTGCATTGGCACATCAACGTTGGCACATCAACCTCGAGTTGCTGGCAGTACTACTTGCCCTGAGGAGACTTTTTTCGTTGACCCGGGGAAAGCACATGTTGCTCCAGATGGACAATACAGCTGCGGCGGCGTATATCAACCGCCAAGGCGGTCTACGCTCTCGCCGCATGTCATAACTCGCCCGCCGTCTTCTCCTTTGGAGTCAGCACTGACTCAAGTTGCTGAGAACCACTCCCATCCTAAGCTACCTCAAAAGCACAGCGGATGCGCTGTCGCGGCAGGTTACATCCAGGGGAGAGTGGAGGCTCCACCCCCAGGTGGTTCAGCTAATCTGGAGTCGATTCTGCCAAGCGCAGATAGACCTGTTCGCTTCCCCAGAATGCTGTGTCCGGTGCGTGCTCTTCAATCTACTTGGACCGCATGCAGAGCTTAAGAAGCTGAGCAACTCTTTGTTTGCTTCGGCGGACAGCGGAAGGGAAGCGCTGTCTCCAAAAAGAGGATGGCCCACTGGGTCGTCGATGCCATCACAATGGCATACCACGCCCAGCACGTGCCGCCCCCTGCTGGCCTACAATCCCATTCTACCAGGGGTGTTGCGGCTTCTTGGGCATTGTCCCACAGCACCTCTCTAGCAGACATATGTAGAGCCGTGGGTTGGGCAACACCTAACACCTTTGTGAGGTTCTATAACCTCAGGGTTGAGCCAGTTTCATCCCATGTGTTATCAGGTGACACAAACAGGTAAGTTCGGGCAGCTGGCGGGTGTGTCGCTTGTGCATAGCGCCTTTCCCCTCCCATGAGGCGAAGGCCATGCGCTCTTTCCCCAGTTGCGTTCGCAAGAAGTGTGAACTCTGGACGTTCTTCCTCCCTATCATAGCGGCCGTCAAGTCTTCGGAGAGGCTCGCTGCCACTCCGGTGCGGGTGTCACCAGGCCCCCATGGTGAGCTAAGTGCTCCACATGTGCTGGTTGTCCCCCTGGGCAAACCCGTGTGATGTATATTCCGCAAAATGGTTACCCTTCCAGTAAACCGCGTCTTCCTTGCACAGAGGGCCTTCTGACCTTGGTCGACATGTTTGTAGTAACTCCTCCCCTCTTGGGTTGGATCTACTATAATGCCGCTCCACATGATGTGCTTCCACTCCTAACCGTCAAGATCGTGTGTGTATTCCACCTAATTAATAAAATTAATATAATCTTGAGGTAACAGTAGATGTTAAAGTGGTGTGCCTTGTGGTCCAGAAGTGAATGTATTCAAAGAAAATTTATATTTATGTGCACATTTTATGTTATTGAAAATAAAGGTGGAAATGAGTCAGAAGATGGATGCTAAGATAATTGTCCCTGGAGAGAAGAGAAGTTTGTGAGCCTTTATGTTCTCTCTAGTGGTTATCGCATAGAACTGTAAATTGTGAAGCTCCTGTCACTCCATTTAGGAATACTAGAGGGCGCAAACCCCTACAAGAAAGTGAAAACAACAACCTTGTTTCAAGTTGACAGTAATTTTCTATCATTTTGAAGGACTTTGTTTAAAGTGTTGTTGCCCATCAGGAAGATTATATAGCTTTTACCAAATTTAAAAAAAAATATGACACTTGTTGCTCTCTCATTGGTGTCAAAATTTGAGTCGTTGTGGTAACAACTATCTGGCTCATGATCTTTATCTTCTCACTTTCCCAAAGCCACATGGCAATCACAGGAGGGAAGCATCACACCGGTCAAAGTCATTACCCTCAGTGCTGAAACACACACCAGTGAGACACTTACAATGGAAGTGAATGGGGCCTGTCCGTAAACGTTAACATTCTTCAAATGTTTTAAAAGTATTGCCACAAGACAATATGCATGTTAACATGATTTTAGTGTGATAAAATCACTTACTAGCATTAGTAAATTAGGCTATATGCAATTTTACAACTTTGATGACAACATATGTTTATATATAAAAAATATATCTTTATTATTTTTTTATTTTTGTTAATCAACATTATTTCACAAATGCTGTAAATTGTGTTTAACTTATATTGCACCTGGAATATTCCTTTGAAGGGGCTGTATAACAGCATTTCATTACCATTGGGTACATATTCATTCTTTGTTTGTTTGTTTAAAATCTGTTTATTTTGCCAGAACAGAAACTATAAAAACTGAAATGATCTGGCCATTGATTTAAATTTTGATTAACATTTAAAGCATGCAAAATGTAATATTATCACACACACACACACACACACACACACACACACACACACACACACATTGGTCATTGATCATTATGAGGACTCTCCATAGATATAATTATTTTTATACTGTACGAACAAGAGATTCTATCCCCTAACACTATCCCTGACTCTCACAAAAGACATTCTACATTTTCAATAAAACACAGTTTTGTATGTTTTTTTTAAGCAATTTGAATTATGGGGACACTAGAAATGTCCTCGCAAACCACATTTATAGCATAGTACCGATGTAAAATGTCCTCGTAAACCACTAAAACCTTACCCCCCCACGCACAGACGAACGCACGCACGCACAGTGATACTCGCCCATGCAAAACTTGTTGACACAGTGCTGTGTGCTGTGCAATTGATAAGTTGGGTCACTACGGTGTTCTGAGTGGTTGCTAGGTAGTTGCTTACTGGCCTAAATCAAATGTGGGTTGCTAGGGTTTTCTGGGTGGTTGCTAGGTAGTTGCTTACTGGCCTAAATTAAAAGAGCCCACCCCAAGTCTACTTTAATGTAAGTCTGTGGAATTTTTTCACCCCTTTTATTGTCTGCCAGGAAGAAAATTGCTTTTGAAAAAATTGCTTTTGAAAAATAGCCCAGAGCATTCTTCGGTCAGACGCGAATGCTGAGCATCCATGAACAGGACGTGCAATACAAATCTCTTCATCGGCAGAGTGCTTGAGCACTGAAAGCGCACAGCCCGATTTTTCTAACCACGCATCTTTGAATGGCTAAAATGTGCATGCTCCTGGAATTATTTGCACTACTTAGTGATATGTGATTAGTTACTTGGTTTCTAGGGTAAACCCATCTGGTTGCTAGGCAGTTACCAAGGTGATACTCAAAAAAAGTTTGAGAAAGCTAACTGGGGAAAATATAAAATAATGAGTGAGGAAGGAATGAAAATGATCAGGATTAATGAAGGCAAAGATATAGAAAGGATAAATATAAAATTAGTTTCAGTGATACAGAATGCTGCAAAAGAATGTATCCCAAAAAGGAAAGGAAAGAGGAAATAGTTCCATGGTGGAATGAGAAGTGTACAATAGCAGTCAGAAAGAAAAGGAAAGCATTTAAAATATTGACGAAAACACGTAATTGGGAACATATGATAATATACTGTATAAGAAAATTCAATCAGAAACAAGGAAAATTATAAGGGAAGTAAAGAGAGAGTACTGGAGATCATTTTGTGAGGAAATTGGTAAAAGTACTCCAGTTGAGGAAGTGTGGAACATGATTAAAAAGATGAGATGAATTAGGAAAGAATATGAATATCCAGTATTAAGTGTGGATGAGGAAAATGCAATAAGCAACAAAGAAAAAGCAAAAATGTTCCTGAAAGAGGTTTTAAAAATAAATAGTTCGGATAACTTGACAAAGGAGAGTAAGGAAATGAGGGAGAAGCTTCTGAGGAAGCATCCAGATATATTGGAAAGGAAGAGGGCAATGGATGGTTTATTGGATTTTCCGTTTTCATTCCCTGAATTAAAATGAGCATTAAAAAAATGAAGGTAACAACTCCAGGACAAGATGAAATAAGTTATATTATGTTAAAAAAGTTAAGTGAAGAATCACTTGGAGAAATATTAAAGTTTTAGAACAGAATATGGGAAGAAGGGATTTTACCTCAGAGATGGAAGGAAGCTTTAATTATTCCTATAAAGAAACCAGATAAAGAACCAGATGTACCTCTAAATTACAGACCAATAGCTTTAACCACCCATTTATGCAAATTAATGGAAAAAATGATTACTGACAGGCTAATGTATCATTTGGAGAAAATTATGTTCTTTCATATCAAAGTGGATTTAGATGCGGAAGGGGAACGATGGATTCAATAGTGAGTTTGGAATCAGATTTAAGGAAAGCCTTGATAAATAAAGAAACAGTAGTAGCAGTTTTCTTTGATATTCAAAAGCGTATGAAGGAAGGTTTGCTGATAAAATTAGATCAGATTGGAATAGGTGGAAGGTTATATAATTGGATTAAAGGTTTTTTAATGGGAAGAAATATAAAAGTGAATATTGGAGAGTATATATCAGGGAAAGGTCTGATTGAGAACGGGACCCCACAGGGTAGTGTCATAAGTCCATTGTTGTTTACTATTATGATTAATGACTGTGGCACGGTGGAGGGCGGTGCCGGGTCGTGATTCAAAACGCCCGGTCCCGTATTCGGCTAATCAAGCCACCAAGAGGGTTAAAGGCCGACCGCGGACGATGTGCGGGAGAGAGAGATTGTTCACAGACATGTCCGTTGTCTTATGTGTTTGTATTTTGAGTTCACCATTAAACCTTTGGTTTATATGTTAAGCCGGTTTCTCGCCTCTTCCTTGCCCGTGACCTTGATCTGTGTTACAATGACGTATTTGCAACAATAAATATTCATATAGGAAAATCATTGTTTGCAGATCATGGAGCTCTTTGGATTAGAGGAAGAAATGTGGATTATATTGTGGTTAAAATGCAATCTGCTTTAAATAATGTTGGGAAATGGTCTTATAAATGGGGATTTAAATTCTCTGTGGAGAAAACTAAATATATTTTATTTAGTTAAGTAAGTTAAGTAGAGATATAAATCTAAAATTATATAATAAAGACTTAGAACAAGTTAAAGTGATAAGATTTCTAGGAATGTGGTTTGACTTTAATATTAGCATCAATACCTCTATGGATCTTACCACAGCCAATAGTTGATTTATTCCTATTGGAAGCAAGACAGAATAAAGGTCAAAGTGCATTAGAGGCAGAATCAACAAGGGAGTATATATGGACTGAGTATGAATGGTTTATACCGGTTTATACAGATGGATCTAAAGATCCAGGGAACGGTCAAGTGGGGGTAGCGTACGTCATCCCAAGATTGAATGTGGCAGAAGGAAAAAGGGTATCAGGTAAAGTTTCGGTGAATTACTAGCAATTAACAAATGAAAGATATGGGATTAAACAAAACTCTCATATGTTCAGACTCAAACTCTGCCCTGTTATGTCTGGAAACTCAACAGTCTGAAACTAGACAAGATATATTGATAGAGATTCTTCAGATATTATATATAATGCAGCAGACATAAGACAGTTCAGTTTTTATGGGTTCCAGCTCATATTGGAGTATCAGGAATGAGGAAGCAGATAAATTAGCAAAACAAGTAATGGCAAAGGAAAATATAGACATGTATATAATGTATAGTAAGTCAGAAATCAAATCAATAATAAAAAAGGCGTTAAATAAAAATAATGAACAAAAGGGTAGACGTCTACATTTAATACAACCATTAGTAGGAAGAGGAAGGAATTCAGGCGGAAGGAGGAAAGAAGAATGTATTTTGTCTAGACTCAGACTGGGACATACAGGACTTAACTCAACAATGTATATAACAGGAAAACATCTTACAGGATTGTGTGATTGGTGTGGAGTTAGAGAAACAGTGGAACATGTATTAATACAGTGTAACAGATATAAAGAGGAAAGAAATAAACTAACAGATGAATTACAGAAGAAAGTAGAACAACAATTAACCTTAAAGAAGCTTTTAAATCCAGTAAGAGGGGATTGTCTATTAATACAATTTCTGAATAGAACACGGTTATTTGAAAGAATATAGCTTGGCCATAACAGGTTTTATTTATTTATTCATTTTTATTTTTCTCTCTTCCTCTCCATGGGCAGTGATGGACTTGGGGCTTAAGTGGAGGAGCTGAACACGCAGCGCCATTGGAAGCACGAGTCCTGAAAGGTCTGTGGAGGAGGGGAAAGAGTCTCTGATCTGTAACACACAGCAGATGGCGGTAATGCTCTATTTTAGAATGCGAGCCGCCAATAAACAGAAAGAAGAAGAAGAAGAAGAAGAGAACACGGTTGAAGAAGCCGCTTCTGTTGTGCCGCCTAAAAAGCCCTAAAACAGAAAAAATAGAAATTATTTCAGAAATAAGAGAGAGAAAGATCTGAAAATATTGCGGATTTTAACGTTATTGAGTCAAACGATCATGAGTGAGTGCTCACTCGGATTCAACAACAGAAAAAAAAAAAAAAAAATTCTGGATTTTTTGTTCTTCAGGAAACTTTCTTTCAATTAAATCAAGTTCTCTTGGTAAGTGAAACTAAAACAATCTCATCTATTGAGATTTTGTTTAAATATTTGTTAATTGTTGTTTAAATATTAAATGTTGTTATACGCAGTTATATGTAAAAGGTGTATAAAAGCCAATTTTGGGTTCAAAGAAAGAGAAGATAATGTGAATGTTTCATTATGAAAGGAAAGATGTAATATTTAAAAGTTGAAAGTTACTTTGAAGAGTTTTATAAGTGTTATTACAAGTATTTGCACGTGTATTTGAGTATTTGAGTGCACACGTGCTGCGGGTGATGAGGCCCAATATATATCATTTGAATATATATCGATTTATATTAATGTGATCTTAGCACGTTAATGTCAGATGAAAAAAAGGAAGTAAAATATGTGTAATGTTACTTTATTAAGTTGATTGTTGTAATGTATATAATGCATTGAGTATCCAATTGTGTTTTTGGCCTTGTCCTGCAGCGTAGTTATGACACAACATACATTATTATCAAAAAAGATTTATGAAAGAAAGCGGAACATTTAATATTATAGTTTAACATTTGTAAAAAGATATGTAAATAAACAAATACATTTAAGGCATCTACTTAATGCCACCTGCAGTAGTGATGGGCCGTTCACGAACATGTCGGCTCTAAGAGCTGAATCTATTTATAAAAATATATATATAAAAAAAATGAATAGAATTAACTAATTCAAAGAACTAAAAAATAAATAAAACAATATAGGCCCAAATGCTCAAGCGCACACACATTTGTACTGACTGTCTGCTCAGACTAACATCCTCAACTGTTGTTCCTGTCAATCAGAGATGCAGTGTCAATCAATGAACCAAAAGGCATGAGAGAGGGCGGAGCTAACTAAATATGTTGTTCAGATTGTATTTGTTTATTGTATTTTGTATTTGTTGCTCTTTGTTTTTATACATTAAAGTATACTTTAAATGAACATGTGTAATAGCATCCTCCTTTTTTACATTTATTTCAATTTGTGGGATGCTGCAGTTTTGCAAATTAGTTATTTATTTTTCATTGATATGGAGCAATATTCTTTTATCAGTACCGCCACTCCCTACACATTTACATTTATGCATTTGGCAGATGCTTTTATTCAAAGAGACTTACAGAGCCCTTTCTACAGGGACAATTCTCCTGCAGCAACATGGAGTTAAGTGCCTTGCTCAAGGACACATTTTTGGTGGCTGTGAGATCAAACCGACAACCTTCTGCTTACCAGTTCAGTGCTTTAGCTCACTACGTCACCACCACCTACATGCATACTACGCAGTCTGCGTAGGGCACCAACTCCCTAGGGGGTCACCATCTTACCCTAGGAGGGCACCAGAAAGTCCACCGGCTGCCCTTACACACATGTTATATGTTATTCAAGGACCCGAAAGCAGTTGCAGAACATAGACGATCGCTTCACGCTCATATCACGTGATTATGTCCAGATTCTCTCTTGAAAGAAAGGCAGACAGATAGTGATGATGCACGGCCATCACTGATTCAGCTGATCAGCGGGAGATTGAAATAAATTGGAGCTAGAGTCGCCAGTTCGAGAGAGAGAGATGCTCACATTTATATCATTAAACCTTTATGTTGACTGTTTAGCCAGTTCCCGCCTCCTCCTTGCCCGTCCTTAAAATGTTACAGTGGTGCCAAAACCTGGGAGGGAGGAGGGATGCGCTTTCATGGAGTCCACTGGGAGAGCAGCCGCAACCATCTCCCTGGGGATAGAGGGGTTGCTGCCGGCCACTGAAAGCCGAAGAACAGACGCACGAACAGACCGCTGCCGACCACCAAAGAAGTGGTCTACCAGGGGCCGGAGGACTCGCTGCCGTCTTCCGGGAGAGGAGCAAGCTGGCTTCTGCCAGAGGGTGGAGGAGCAGTTGAGGACTGGGCAACAGTGCATACTTTCCCTCTCCTAACAGGGAGAGAACGGTGGTGCCCCGGCCTAAAACGGGCAGGTGAGGAGTGTGACGAGGAGGCGGGAGTGGCCATGATGATGCACGGCCGGATTGGCGAGAGAGTGAGAAAGTGGAGCCAGAGATGCTGTTTTGCACTAGTTTTTTAGCCCTACAGTTCAGAGACTAGCGACATCAAGCGATAAATTTGCTGCATGTGTGTACGGGGTTAGATGAGGAGGCATGACGAAGAGTGGCGCAATGCTCCAGATAGCGCTACGAATCTGCTCTGGCAGCGAGGTAGAGAGTGAAATTCACAGAAGCGATCACATGCCGGAACCGGATTGGTTCGTGAGTGCTTTATGGACCACAAACTGTTGCTGAAGGAGATCAGCTTCTTTCAAAAAGAGCATTCAGCTCATAAAACAAGCTTCTATCCTTGGTTTATTTTGCTAAGTCGAGTGAAGAGGCCAGTTTTCTGTTACTACGACAACAACGCACATGAGCAATGACACAGGCCTGCATCAGGGTGTGTGTGTGTGTGGCCCACATTTAATTAAGAGTATATTGTTAGAATATTATACTTGATGTTGTGAAAAAGGGTTTCCTTGTATTAGTTCATATTCACTAGTTAAGTAACATACTTTGAATTCAGTGTTATTTGCACTATAAGTTTAAACTGTGAATGCACAATTTGCTTACATGTGTATATTGACTATCCAGTGTAAGTGTATAAATTGATTCACATTGATGAGTGATACATTCATGAGTTTATTCTATGAATTTATACATATATGTCTTCTGATTGAAATCTTGAAGTCTGTCCCAAATGTAAGCTTTTATAACTCATGCACTGTCATGGCTAACTAGTGTCCCATCTGTCTGCACTTACCAAAGTCTGGACTCAGAGGAAGACTACGGTACTATGACTTAAGGTGCAATTTGGGACAAGGCCAATGTGATTTTTAAATGGCAAAAGGCTGTTATTTAATGAAATATGTAGTCTGTATGTGTCTTGCATTACAAAGTGAATTAGCGATCTGCTCGCTGTCTTCACAAGTACTTGAGCGCAGTATTGGACTCGAATCCGATACCAGTATTGGGACTTCCCTACTAAAGTATTTGTCAGGTCTGGGAGAATGGACTCAATCACAGGGCATGGGATGAGTGAAGGAACTTTATTACAGGAATATATTGCCTATAAATACATGAAAGTAAATATGAAGCAGGGGAAACAAATACACAGTCAAGGTATAACAAGGGGTGTGATCCAGCGGTATCAGCGTTATTTTATCTAGAGAAAATTCTCATTGAAAGATCATATGAAAACAACTTTAATCAGACAGCTGATAACTTTTAAAACTGTGTGTAATAACAGTGATCCTCTTTTAGTTGAACATTAAAATGAATATTTCTGTTCACAGATGTACTTTTTCTTGTATTCGCAAGAGGCATCAAACCAAGAGTGTAAAATGTAATGCTTAAATCCCACACAAGCACAGTTCTCTCCTAAAGGATTATCTTCACTCCAGTTATCCGGTTCACTTGACCCAGGAGACTTCATGTACCAGAACCTTTAAATGCAGAAACAGACAGTCAATGGAGATAACATTTTCAATCACAATAATATTTAGCAGAAAACGGATAAGATAAAATATTTTAAATAATGTAATAGTTCATAATTTATGAAGCAAGTTAAATTCACAAGGAAACACAATATATCTGTGATGCAACGTACAGTGAGACCAAAATATATCCGTTTAAAAAATATATTTTTTATTTAATTTAATACAAAAGTTTAAAAGAATTGATTGATGCATGAAAAGACAATAAAGCAAGTTTAATTAGTGGTTAAATAGATAAATAGTGAAGTAAATACAGAAGTCGGGTTTGAATAAAATAATACAAGATGTATATATAGAAGTCTATATAGTGTCTACTGTAAGTATGAGTTTAAGCATCACCTTGGACTTTTGTACTAAAATTAATGAGTTTCTCAGAACAATCTAGTCATGTGTTATTTATTCTAGCAGCATATGAAGACCATGAAACATATTCAAACAAGTGTTGTGCTGTGGTTTTAGGTTCTCTATCTTTTAACTTTGACATATTTCACATATTAGTAAGTGTGAAGTGTACAGGATGTGTTGTTTACAAACTGAATATATCCTTCACACATCCTCCAGAACACAGTTCCTTCTTCGCCAAAGGTAATAAAACACAATCTCAAAAAGTAAAATCACACTTTAAGTTTGAATACCTTCAGTGTTGGTTATACTTTATTTTATAGCTCTCTGGAAAAATGGATTCTGATTGGTCAATCGCAGTATTAGGCAGTGATATAAAAAAGGGTATAAAATAGTGAAATATGTCCTCAGTGTCACAAATCTCCCTGTCTTTCCTTGCTTTTATGCTTCACGCTCCCTCTCCACTTATCACTAATCACCTGCACCTGTCTCTTGTTTCCGTTCCACTCTTTAAATACTCTGTTCTCCCCTCACTCTTGGTCTGGTATCGTTAATCGTATACAGACTCACTCCTTCGTTCCTGTGATCTGGCTATCTCCACGCTGCTTTGTCGATCCTCCTATCTCCAAGCTCCTTAGTTCCTGTTAACTTCCTATATCCACGTTCCTTTGCTCCTACTTTTCTAACCCAAGCTCCTCGCTCCTTTTACTCCAGCGGAGATCTCGGAAGCTCAACGATCTCGGAAGCTCCGCGCTCATTCACTCCAGTGACGTCAGCCCAAGCTCCACGCACTTCTGATACTCCTCTCCTTCCCTTAACACTCTTATTAAATAAACACAACCTCCGGGTTTAAGACTACTCCTGTGTCTGAGCGCATCTGTTACACTCAGAAACACTGTATAACAGACTAAACAATCTAATTTGTTTGGTTATCTAGATCTTATACTACATATTGTTTCATGTTTTCATCATAACTTTTTTTTTTTTTTCAAAACCCTAAGACTTTGTTACATTTTAAATGAGAAAAACAAAAAAAAATGCAACATTGTCTTAGATATTTGGTAGAAACTGAAATGTTTCACTGCATCGGACAGACAATATAACGGATGTCTATCATTTCCGGTGGAGAGTCGGATGGGGCTGCATAGAGTGCCGAACATCTGTAGAATTATTCAACTGAAATATATAAACTGGTGTGAGACCGTATGTGACTGCCCGATCGGATGTGACAACAGTAAATGTGTGATTAATTGTGTATACAGTATGTGATTTTTTTATTTTTGTGTTAATTATCACAGTTACTACAAAACTGTATTAATGATAATGACAATAAATGCTTTTTTATATTAATCATGAGCTCAATTGAATTAATCCATCTGCTCTACAAAATCACACATGATATCAAGGTTGATTACACGTACTAGAACTTGACGCATTCGCAAGTAATAGATGGCATTAGGAAGTGGAATCAAGCTTGAAATCACGATTGCCACAAAGAATGACAATGACAATGATTTACAGTATAGTGTAAAAGGAGTTATAATTTGAGGTGTTTTCACCCACAATTGATTGGATCGCATCAGAAGGCATGGAATAAACCACTGGAGTTGTATGAATTACTTTTATGCTGCCTTTATGTGCTTTTTTGCTACTTCAAAGTTTTGGCCACCATTCACTTGCATTGTATGTTCAAACAGATATCATATCTCCATTAAAATGTCTGTTTGTGTTCTGCTGATGAAAGAAAGTCATACGAGTTTAGGTGTGAATAAATGATGAGAGAATCATCAGTTTTAAGCTGAACTATTCCTTAAGACAGAAAGCAAAACAACAGAGTTCTTACTTTACTCCTGTTTCATTGAGAGTTTGGTTATTCGCCCAAATCCACTGTCCCTCTGTGTCTTGATCATTCAGACCAATCCAGTGAGTCTCTTGAATTTTAGAGACCAGAAAATCCTAATGTAAAAAAGTACTTTTTACTGTATTGCAGTTATTCAAACAAAAAAAAGTTTGTATTCTTCTTTATAATGAATGTAAACAATAAACAGAAGCCACTTGAATTTGATTTCAGACTCACCTGAACTGCTTTACTGTCTATTATGACCTGATGAGCTTGTAATGCTGCACACGAATCACGACTCTCAAACCATGTCTGATTTACATCGGAGAAGAAGTAGCACTTTCCACTATATGCTGTCCAGCCCTCCTTGCAGGGTTTGCACGGAGCTTTGAATTCTGAAGCAAATAATTATGGAAAAAATAATGTATAAAAAAAAGACAAACCTATCTGACTTCAGACTATTTTATTTTTAACACTCAAATGATACTGTAAGTGGGTCAAATAGGATCCAGTTGTCTAATTTTAAGACATGGCTTATACAAGTTTTGATATGGATTATTTTTATACTGCCTTTATGTCCTTTTTGGAGCTTGAGCATTTTTTGACTTGCATTGTAAGGACAAAAACACCTCATACGGCAGAGTGCCGTGAGAACGGCATTTGCGGGCCAGGTGACCCAGAGACAAAGGAAATAACTCTGTTATTGAGAATGTGGGTACGGCAAATGAAATAAATTCAACAAAGGATTCTCCTCCTGGCCCTCCACCGGGGAACGGAGTGGTCCGCTTAACAGCCTCCGTTGCTAACGTCTTGGTCTCTGGGTTGTCCATCTCAGGAACGCCTGGGAGCCTTCCGGGTCCTCGAGGGGGTCCTTGCACCGGGGGCGTCTGCTTCCTGCGGGGCACTTGACACTGGGCCCAGGTTGAGGTGGAGCAGCCTGGTGTTTCTTCGCAGGGGGACGACCTCGGCGAGCAGACGGGGCAAGGCCCATGGCGGCAGGCTTGCGGCGGGGCAGGATGTGAGAGATCGCCTCCGTCTGTTTCTTCACCATGGACAACTGCAGGGTAAAGTCCTCGACGGTGTCGCCAAAAAGGCCGAACTGGGAGACAGGGGTGTTGAGAAAGCGAGTCCTGCTGGTTTCACGCATATCGACCAAATTCAGCCATTGATGACGTTCCTGGACCACGAGCGTTGCCATCGCCTGCCCGAGTGACTGCGCTGTGACCTTCATGGCCCTGAGGGCAAGGTTGGTCGCTGAGCATAGTTCCTGCATCACTTCGGGATTAGGGCTACCCACATGCAGATCTTTAAGTGCCTTGGCCTGGTGGACTTGCAGGAGGGCCATGGCGTGCAGGGCGGAAGCGGTGTGTCCGACTGCGCTGCAGGGTTTAGCAGTCATTGTAGACGTCGTCCTACAGGCCTTGGAGGGGAGCAACCCTATCCACCTGGGGAATCGCCATGTACCCGTGGGCCACTCCGCCGTCGAGGGTAGCGAGAGCGGATGAGCGGGTGGCATGACGAGTGGAGAGCAGCGCCCTCCACGTAGACGTCAGCTCATCATGCTCTTCCGGGAAAAATGGGACCGGGGTTGTGCGCGGCTGTGAGTGGCGCGCTGTTCACAGGAACAAGTCATCCAGCCGTGATGGCTGTGGGGAAGACGGAGGGTTCCAGTCCAGCCCCATGCTAGTGGTGGGACGGGCAAGCATATTGGACATCTGCGTGTCCGCCTCAGCCTGGGCGTGCTGGCCCGGGGGAGTCGTCTGTGTCAGACGCCGCGCTCTCCAATGTAGCGGCGAGCTCATCCACTTCTAGCTCTAGAGGATAGGCAGGCCGGCCATGAGGCGAGCCGCTGTTGCCCCGAGCACGGACGGGAGTCAACGAGCGTGCCTGGGGGGGGGCGGGTGGTCCGAGGGGGCGTACCCGGCAGAGCTGCACCCGCTGCCATCCCCAGATTACCTCCAGTGCCAGCGGCATCATCCTCAATCCCGTGGGAAGGAGCGATGCGGGGGGCGACTGGAGTGGCGTGCTTTCTGTTGAAAGCGAGCCACGACTGCAACGTTGCCATGGTCATGCTCTCGCAGTGAGAACATGAACCATCCACAAACGCTGCCTCGGTGTGATCGCAACCCAGACACACGAGACAACACCTGTGGCAGTCTGAAGCGGAGATCACTCTACCGCATTCAGGAACTTCACAGGGGTGGAATGGCATCTTTATAAAGACGCGTCCTGAAAACGCCGCTCTGTATTGCTCTTTTAGAGGAAAATACTCTTTTACAGAGAAAATCACTCTTTTAAGAATTAAAACCCTTTTAATTTTGCGCTGTCGAAGTGTCCAGGGGCAAACTGCACTGCCCTGCAGAGAAGGAGAAAATCCGCTGATGTGCACCGTAGATCCAATAGCAAGCAAAGCGTCAGAGGAACAGGTGTGTAACTCGCAGTTGACTGCTGACATGACCAAGGCTCTGAAGAAAATTTCTGAATGAACTCATAGTATTTCCTCGCCTTTATACCTGTTTGTCCAGGGCGGGGTATGCAAATACTGTCTGACAACTTCTCATTGGCCTTTTTTCATGCATCAGAAGCATATTCGGCACTCAAGAGACACCCCCTAGTGTCGCTTCTTCGACACGACGTCGAAGTGAGCGACAGACGTGGAACTGTTATATTTGCCTGTAAATAATGTTGTTATGATGAGTACATACAGTATCTCTGATGAGCTATTCAAGAGATTGGACAGATTTGCATGTTGAGAAACTCTCAAGTGAGATTGTGAGTGCGCATGTACTCTGTATGAAGACGTGCGCAGACCAACTGCCGCTCACATAACATCAGCCATGTTTAGATATTATTTGTTGTTTTTATTTACTTATTTGTATAACATCCTTTTGCAGTTATATTCCCTCTCTATCATGATTCAGCAATGTACAGAACTAGCATACATCCTCACAATTCATAGATTTGATAGGCTGCTGATATATATTTCTAAAGATTATATCATAACAGGGGCCTCAAAAGATCGCTCGAGGGCCGCATGTGGCCCGTGGGCCGCGTGTTGCCCGTGGGCCGCGTGTTGAGTAGCGCTGTGATAGAGCATAGTGCCAGCGACACCATTTTGAAAAAGGTGTCTGCCGAATCTAAAACTGTATTACAGAAAGTAGAATAATTCACTTACCTGTGCAAGAGGAGAGACATTCTTCAACTCTGTGGTACTTGGCTAAAATCTCTTTCTCAGAGTCTGATACGCAAGACTTGTTCACTTTGATAGAAAAGAAAGTAATTATAAATGAGTTTAGTTCATCAGTCAATGTTTTTGTTGACATCTTTTAACCTTCTGATGGTCTTTGTTTACTGTTTACACTTCTGGTCTTTGGGGTCTATATGACCCCAACAATTGATAGAGTAATTGTACAAAAAATATACATTTTTAATCATACAAATAATATATCATTTTTTTTGTTTACTTCTCATCTATTCATTAATGCTGTGTTTTGGGAGATATGAAGTACTTTTGTACCCATTTACCACACAATTCCTCAACTACACCATTAGCTTGCATATGAAATATTACATTTTTATGAAAAAATCACTTAAATGATGATTTAAATTAAATTTGTTTCTGGATATTGATCTAGGTGTTAGGTGTAGAAGTATGCAATCTGCTGGTTAGAGATAAACCTAAAATTATTACAGTTTAAGAAATACATAGTTTTGACCAGTAGAGGCAATAGAGAGCCATTTATTTTACTGGATGTGGCCAACTGCTCTATAATAAAGTTTGTGATACATTTTGTGAATTTTTATATACGCTACCGTTCAAAAGTTTGGGGTCACATTGAAATGTCCTTATTTTTGAAGGAAAAGCACTGTACTTTTCAATGAAGACAACTTTAAACTAGTCTTAACTTTGAAGAAATACACTCTATACATTGCTAATGTGGTAAATGACTATTCTAGCTGCAAATGTCTGGTTTTTGGTGCAATATGTACATAGGTGTATAGAGGCCCATTTCCAGCAACTATCACTCCAGTGTTCTAATGGTACAATGTGTTTGCTCATTGGCTCAGAAGGCTAATTGATGATTAGAAAACCCTTGTGCAATCATGTTCACACATCTGAAAACAGTTTAGGTCGTTACAGAAGCTACAAAACTGACCTTCCTTTGAGCAGATTGAGTTTCTGGAGCATCACATTTGTGGGGTCAATTAAACGCTCAAAATGGCCAGAAAAAGAGAACTTTCATCTGAAACTCGACAGTCTATTCTTGTCCTTAGAAATGAAGGCTATTCCATGCGAGACATTGCTAAGAAATTGAAGATTTCCTACAACGGTGTGTACTACTCCCTTCAGAGGACAGCACAAACAGGCTCTAACCAGAGTAGAAAAAGAAGTGGGAGGCCGCGTTGCACAACTGAGCAAGAAGATAAGTACATTAGAGTCTCTAGTTTGAGAAACAGACGCCTCACAGGTCCCCAACTGGCATCTCAAATCAAATCAAATCAAATCACTTTATTGTCACACTACTGTGTACACAAGTGCAACAGCAGGTGAAATTCTTGTGTGCAGTTCCGATCAACATAGCAGTAATGACAGTGACGAGACATAAACCACTTTACAATAACAACATATATACACAAAACAATTTACATAACAAATGTACACATACCTACACAACAATTAACATATCAAATGTACACAATACACAGTGTAGAATACACATACACTATGTAATGGTATAAATATATATATATATATATATATATATATACACATTAACTGAATGGGAGCGAGAATATATTGACAAATGAGGATTAATAAAGTGCAGTGCTGATTGTAGATCGTGAGAGATCATGTGTTCAAAAGTCTTATTGCTTGTGGGAAGAAGCTGTCATGTAGTTGGGTGGTGCGGGTCCTGATGCTGCGATACCGCCTGCCTGATGGAAGCAGTGAGAGCAGCCCATGACTCGGGTGGCTGGAGTCTTTGATAATCCTCCGAGCTTTCTTCACACACCGTCTGTTATATATATCCTGGAGGGAGGGAAGCTCACCTCCGATGATGTTTCTGGCAGTTCGCACCACCCTTTGCAGGTCTTTGCGGTTGTGGGCGGTGCTATTGCCGTACCAGGCGGTGATGCAGCCAGTCAGAATGCTCTCAACAGTGCTGGTGTAGAACCGTGTGAGGATGTGGTGGTTCATTCCAAACTTCCTCAGCCGTCTCAGGAAGAAGAGGCGCTGGTGAGCCTTCTTCGCAACGGCCTCAGTGTGGACGGACCATGTGAGTTCCTCAGTAATGTGGACACCGAGGAACTTGAAGCTGCTGACTCTCTCCACCGGTGCTCCATTAATGGTGATGGGGCTGTGTTTTCTGTCTTTCTTCCTGAAGTCCACCACAAGCTCCTTGGTTTTACTGACGTTGAGGAAGAGGTTGTGCTCCTGACACCAGCGTGTCAGAGTGTGCACCTCCTCTCTGTAGGCTGTTTCATCATTGTCAGTGATCAGACCTACAACCGTCGTATCGTCAGCAAACTTAATGATGGCATTGGAGCTATGTGTCGCCACACAGTCATGTGTGTACAGGGAATACAGGAGTGGGCTGAGAACACAGCCCTGCGGGGCTCCAGTGTTGAGGGTCAGTGATGAGGAGATGTTGCTGCCCATTCTAACCACCTGACGTCTGCCTGACAGGAAATCCAGGATCCAGCTGCACAGCGAGCTGTTTAAGCCCAGAGCCCGGAGTTTCACATCAAGCTTGGAGGGCACTATGGTGTTGAATGCTGAGCTGTAGTCTACAAACAGCATTCTCACATATGTGTTCTTTTTTTCCAGGTGGGAAAGAGCAGTGTGTATTGTAGATGCAATGGCATCATCAGTGGAGCGGTTGTTGCGGTAGGCAAACTGTAATGGGTCCAGAGAGGTGGGCAGAACAGAGCAGATGTGATCTCTGATCAACCTCTCGAAGCATTTGCTGATGATGGGGGTGAGGGCAACAGGACGCCAGTCATTTAAGCAGGTGATTTTGGCTTGCTTCGGTACAGGCACAATAGTTGATGTTTTGAAGCATGTGGGGACTACAGACAGGGAGAGGGACAGGTTGAAAATGTCCGTAAAAACACCAGCCAGTTGGTTCGCGCATGCTCTGATGACGCGGCCCGGAATGCCGTCTGGACCCGCGGCTTTGCGAATGTTCACCCGTCGAAAGGATCGGGTTACATCCACAACAGAGACGGAGAGTGAACCATCATCTGTAGTATCGGCCGCGAGTGCTCTCTCCGCGAGGGCGGTGTTGTTGTTGTCCTCGAAACGAGCATAAAATGTATTAAGCTCGTCCGGGAGAGAGGCAACGGTGTTCATGGCGGAGTTTTTATTCTGTTTATAGTCCGTGATGATGTTAATTCCCTGCCACATACTTCTGGAGTCAGTGGTGTTGAACTGTTCTTCAATTTTGTGCCTGTACTGGCGTTTGGCTGCACTGATGGAGTTACGGAGGGCATAACTGGCTTGTTTACGCTCCTCCGCGTTCCCGGAATTAAAAGCGGTGGTCCGCGCAGTAAGTGCCGCGCGAACATCGCCGTTAACCCAGGGTTTCTGGTTGGGGTAGATTCGTATTGTTTTGGTTGGAACAACATCCTCTACGCACTTCCTGATGAAACACGTTACGCTATCAGCGTAAACCTCGATGTCGTCATCTGAGGCGGACCGGAACATCTCCCAGTCCGCGTGATCAAAACAGTCCTGTAGCGCAGAGTCTGATTGGTCCGACCAGCACTGGATCGTCCTGAGGGCGGGTGCTTCCCTTTTCAGTTTCTGCCTGTAGGCGGGCAGAAGCAGAACGGAGGAGTGGTCAGATTTGCCAAATGGTGGGCGGAGGAGGGATTTGTAGCCATCCCGGAAAGGAGAATAGCAATGATCCAAAACCCGGTCCCCTCGTGTGTTAAAGCTGATGTGTTGGTGGTATTTTGGTGCTATTGTTTTGAAGTTGGCTTTGTTGAAGTCCCCGGCAACAATGAACGCGGCCTCAGGGTGCGCGGTTTCCTGCTCATTTATACTGCCATACAGTTCCTTCACCAGTTCTTCACAATCTTCATTAAATAGTACCCGCAAAACACCAGTGTCAACATGTACAGTGAAGAGGCGGCTGCGGGATTCTGGGCTTCAGGGCAGAGTGGCAAAGAAAAAGCCATATCTGAGACTGGCCAATAAAAGAAAAAGATTAAGATGGGCAAAAGAACACAGACATTGGACAGAGGAAGACTGGAAAAAAGTGTTGTGGACCGATGAATCCAAGTTTGAGGTGTTTGGATCACAAAGAAGAACGTTTGTGAGACGCAGAACAAATGAAAAGATGCTGGAAGAATGCCTGACGCCATCTGTTAAGCATGGTGGAGGTAATATAATGGTCTGGGGTTGCTTTGGTGCTGGTAAGGTGGGAGATTTGTACAGGGTAAAAGGGATTCTGAATAAGGAAGGCTATCACTCCATTTTGCAACGCCATGCCATACCCAGTGGACAGCGCTTGATTGGAGCCAATTTCATCCTACAACAGGACAATGACCCTAAACACACCTCCAAATTGTGCAAGAACTATTTAGAGCAGAAGCAGGCAGCTGGTATTCTATCGGTAATGGAGTGGCCAGCGCAGTCACCAGATCTGAACCCCATTGAGCTGTTGTGGGAGCAGCTTGACCGTATGGTACGCAAGAAGTGCCCATCCAACCAATCCAACTTGTGGGAGCTGCTTCTGGAAGCGTGGGGTGCAATTTCTCCAGATTACCTCAACAAATTAACAGCTAGAATGCCAAAGGTCTGCAATGCTGTAATTGCTGCAAATGGAGGATTCTTTGACGAAAGCAAAGTTTGATGTAAAAAAAATCTTATTTCAAATACAAATCATTATTTCTAACCTTGTCAATGTCTTGACTCTATTTTCTATTCATTTCACAACGTATGGTGGTGAATAAGTGTGACTTTTCAGGAAAACACAAAATTGTTTGGGTGACCCCAAACTTTTGAACGGTAGTGTATATATATAAACATTAGAAAAGACATTTAAAATAAATATTCTTTCAAATAGTAGATTTCTTTTAAGTTTTTGATGCATTTTGAAATGCCTTTTTTTACAAAATGCCACAGAAATTTGACAGAAAAATGCCACATAAGACACACCTAAAGGACAAGACTTGGAGTCAGATTGTAGTTGCATATTACTGATTTTAATTAACAAAGTGTAAAAAAATAATAATAATTAACTTTGGAATGCAAAAGAATTGAAATAAATATTATGTAAATAAAACCAACAACAATATGCATATGTCTGTGTGTGTGTGTGTGTGTGTGTGTGTGTGTGTGTGTGCGAGCGTGTGTGTGTGTCTTGTGTGCATGCATTAGGTCTCACCCTTTTATATTTTGTTCTGCATTTGTGCTAAATTCTACCAAAATGCTCTCTGGGGCAGTCATACATGTGTGTGTTTTTTTGTGTGTGTTTGTGTGTGTGTGTGTGAGTGAGTGAGCATGTCTTTTCTACATCTCATGTATGCTCTAGTACTAGGCCTTAATTTCTGTGTGAAAATTTTCAGATTTATGCTGGATTTATTGACTCTTTTTTTCGCATTTCCCATTCATTTCAATATGGGGTCATACTGACCCCGAAGACCAGAAGTGTACAAATTTTTTTTACATACCTATAGAACAACCGAATCAAGCCCAGTTTGTTTTGTGTGTGTGTATAGATAGATAATGTAGGAAAAGTCACAAAATCTTATTCCACTGAGATGAAGGGAACCATTTTTATTTATTAAGTACTTAATAAATTTACTTAAATAAATAAAAATGTTTCCCTTCATCTCAGTGGAATAAGATTTTGTGACTTTTCCTACATTATCTATCTATACTCTGACCTGACATCAGTTGTGAAACATTATGCTGGTCATTCAGAGTGTCACACAAGGTGGATTTACCAGCATCTAATTGACAAAAAACACACATAGGCATTGCAGCACAAGCAAAATCCAAGTTTTGTGGCTTTTGTCCATTTCTATCACCTATGATATGGTGAATGTTGGTATCAAAATACACAAGATACGGATACTCACAAAGGAAACCGCAGACGCCTCCGAGAGCAAAAGCCAGTGACACACCGAGAACTATTAGAGGAACTTTAATCCACTTAAAGGAGGCGACTTCTCTCTCACATTGAACTGTGGGTTTACCTGTGATTATAAAATGTAATGACTGAATTCAAATGCACAACATTGATTGCAATCCTATTCACATTTTTAATACAATGTCATTTTCAACTTGAAAACTTCAGTGTCCTGGTTTGTATTTAAACAAACCTTTTCTGTATTTTAAATATGCTATGAATATGAGTAAACCCAGCAATAAAAGCAAACAACTAATTATACAGAAAGTTACAGTTGAGAATGTAATGATACACTATAAAGTGCTTCAGTAGCAATGAACTATATACATGAAACAATTAAACATATTACAGTTTACATAGACAGACAGACAAAATGGCAAACATCAGCTTATTCACACTGAGCAACAGAAAGCTGACTGCTGTGCCAGCCATTAACACAAATAGAAACATGCAGGAAGATACAAAACCACAAACTCTGAAAGTGTGATGACGTTTTACAACATTTTTTATATCAAGCAAAAATGAAAAAGACATTAGAAAATATGGTATAGATTTGGTATTTTCTATCTTTTATTACACCTGCCGATTTAAAAGAGCAGCATATACTCTAAAACAGTTCTGTTATATAAATGCAATAAAACAGTGAGGACGTTTCATGTATTACTGACATTTTGGTGCATATATACATCATTTTTGCTTCACGATCACAACCATCCACATCATTAAATTAAATAATGT
Organism: Moxostoma hubbsi; assembly: GCA_032164185.1. NCBI lineage: Eukaryota > Metazoa > Chordata > Actinopteri > Cypriniformes > Catostomidae > Moxostoma > Moxostoma hubbsi. The sequence continues at coordinate 889,030 of JAVLUX010000032.1, forward strand.
TAGGATTATAACCTACTAGAACTAAAATAAATACACTTTTTAATTCAAAATGTGTCATTAATCAACATTGTAAATGATTGTATTGTTGCATTGATAATCAAATGTGTTGTTAAACATATACAGTGTCAGCCATGCAAACATAAAACACCATCAGGGTAGCACATGTGACCCTAAAATTGTGCAATAAACACCAAAACCTCAATGTACTGATACATACTGCTATATATACAAAATTATTTGAATCAAATGTGATTGGTCAAGCTTGGATCCATTCTTACCTTGAAAATGGGAGTGCTTGTTGTTTGAAGAAAGAATGCCGATTCCGAAGGTGGCGGAATTTTCATAGATTTGTTCCATTTTACTAACCTTGAAAACTCTGAGACCTGTATGTGTGTGACTGTAAAAGAAGGAAGTTAACAGTAACTGACAATTATTAAAATAGACATCATCTCATTTTGGTCTCATTTTAACAGACTTTTTTTTTTTTTGGTCTATTTTAGAGCATGTGTAGGGGAGTATAGGAAGTGGTTACAGACTCAGTGGTGTGCATTGGACATAAATTAAAAAAAGAGCCAATGTATGTATGTGGCAGTTGTGCTGGCAGTGGAGTATTGTTATATACAGTGATATTTGGGTTTCCACAGTCTGCAGGATTTAATTCACAAAATAATCTACAGTAAGGAGGGTTTGTGAAGCTATCGCTTGAGTGTAGTGTAGTTGCCTTACTTTTATGTTGCCCTTGTTATGTGCTGGTGGGGTTTCTGGATTGTTTACTTTGAGTGTCTCCTGTCTGTTGTTCTTTGGTCCTGTCCTAGAATGGTTGTAACAGAGTATAGCAGCCAGTCGGAAACAAGTAAAAGAATAAGACATGCAGAAGAGGAAGATGAGGAAGAGCAAGATGTGACTTGGAAAAGGACATGCAAAGATCAGACCCAAACCAGTGTTGGAATCACCACTAAAATGATAATTCTTCATCATTTACTCACACTAGTGCCATCTCAAACTTTCTTCAGTGGAGCACAACTGAAAATATTTCAAAGGAGATATGAGGTGTTTTTGCCCATACAATGCAAGTCAATATGGTCCAAATATGGATCAAGCTCCAAACACGACATAAAGGCAGCACAAAAGTAATCGATACGACTTGAGTGGGTTATTCCATGTCTTCTGCAGTGATACGACTGGTTTTAGGGGAGAAACGGAATAAAATGTAACTCCTTTTTGACATCTGTAATCTCCTTGGGACAATCACAATTTGAATCTTGATCGTACTTCCTTGTACTTGCGGAAGTGTCATTGCATGTGTCATTCATTCTCCAGTCAGCTGGATGAACAGAATTCAATTACCACATTAGACTACTAAATCTAAATTATTGATTGATTGCATCTGTTTAACCGTCTGCTGCTGATAAAACAAAAACCTCATTAAATGTAAGCCTAGCAGAACCACCAAAATAAACTAATTGGAAATGAACAATGAAAATAGTAGCATGTCCTATGCAGTGAGAGTGTTTTTTGATTGATGAAATCTAAATTTTCATAGATTGCTGCCCATTTACTACACTCACAGTGAACTGTCCTCTGTGTTGTTGGATGGACAAGTTCACTACAACCTCTGTTATTATTTCAAACAAACCCACACAGGAAGTTGAATAATGCAGTTTTGTGTGGTTTCAGTAGCAAATGTTTTGAGTTTGTTCACATCTTGTGATACTTAAACTAAGCTGCTTTTCTTGAATGTGATCTCCTTTGGCGCATTCGTTTTTGATTATGGAGTTTCTGGCTTGTTTAATTTGGGTCTCCTCTGTCATTTTGGAGCTGTGGAGCTGTCCGTGGTGCTGCTGCTAAAACTGTCAAGACTCAAACCAGTGTTGCATGTTGAAATCATAGTAGATGAATCTCTTAGACAGCTGAATATTGATCTCCTTTGCATCCTCTACAAACTAGTTATTAATGTCAATTCATGACAAGACAAATAATAGCCCAAAATATGTGGGCACCCCTTTCTATTTGGTGGTTTGGCTATTACAGTCATTTTAATTTAGCCACATCATTGCTTTCAACACTTTGGCAGCAGTTTGGGGAGGGCCATTTTCTGTTCCAGCATGACAATACTCATGTGCACAAAATGAGGTATATACAGAAAGTGTTTATTGAGTCTGAAAACTTGAATGTCATTTGTTCATTGGACATTTCAATTGGACTAAATATTTAGAGGTACTGTGACTATTTATAATACTATTTCAAATAAAATAATGCTGCAACAGTCACAAAAATCATTTGAATTAAACACTGTTATGCATAATTATAAGGCTTATTTTGTAGAAACGGAGCAATTGGGAGCAATATATGCATGTGCGTGTGTGGTGGTGGTGGTGTGCCTTTAACCTTTGTGTTGCTTTCGTTTTGTGCAAATACATTTTTAGTTCCTGGTTAAAAATGATTGCTGATAAATCTGTCATATTGCACATATTATTAAGATATTGTATTAGATCTTTTTTATCAACTTTTTTATTAGTAATTCTGTATATATATATATATATATATATATATATATATATATATATATAATGTATATATATATATAATGTATATTATGTTCAAAAAAGATGTCATTGTGACATGTCATTCATACGTTTTTAAAGACTTAATAGGAAATCACATATTCCTATTTTATTATTTTATTTATATATTTCAAGTTGAAAATGACTTCTAAAGGTATATGAAGCAGACATCCAGAATAAAGCACATCTTAAGAAATATGACAATTTATATGACAAATAATCGTGAAAGCCCTTAAAAAGACAACTAAGCATCAAAATCACAATTATTTGTTTGACAATTTATCATCAGCCAAATTGTTTTTTCAGAACCTCAGAGAGTTATTTGCCATGAGGTGCCATGTTGAACTTCCAGTGACCATTATGAGGAATGTGAGAGTGATGACACCAAATTTAACACACCTGCTCCCCATTCACACCTGACACCTTGTAAAACTAACGAGTCACTTAACACCGGGGAGGGAAAATGGCTAATTGGGCCCAATTTGGACATTTTCACTTAGGGGTGTACTCACATTTGTTGCCAGCGGTTTAGACATTAATGGTTGTGGTTTTTTTTTGAAGGGACAGCTGTTATTCAAGATGTACACTCACTACTTTACATTGTAGCAAAGTGTCATTTCTTCAGTGTTGTCACATGAAAAAATATAATCAAGCATTTACAATAATGTGAGGGGTGTACTCACTTTTGTGAGATACTGTAGATTGTTTCATATTTATTGTTAAACTGCATAATTTTTACTATTTACAGGTACTTACATTGACTTGTTGAACATGTTCTAGTACCGGTTCTGTATCCTTAACAAAAAACATAGTTTCTTTAAACAGCACCTTTAAATGAGCGCATATTGACTAAAGATGACTCAAAATGCTTTTTGTAGTTATTTTTGATCAACAACTGACTGTAAAGAACAGAAAGGGTGTTAAAAGAGACAGTATTCAATGATAAATGGGTTGAGTGGATCTCGTCTTGGACACACATCACACGGAATTACTTTTACTCTCAAACACTTTGAAAGTATCTCACGACTACACATCTCTCAACTACACTACACAATTACTGGAGAGTGAAATGTAAACATTCACCAGACAGTTGCCAAATAAATTCACTTAATGCACAAAGTGCAAATCTTGGTTGCAAATGGACAGGGCCACCTCGCCTCCGGACTCATGACTGCCCAGCCCCGGCAGACCAGTGCTGACGAGTCTAAAAGATGTCCCTACAGGACATCCTCCTCTGTCCCGTCCACTGCCAGGTGCGCGGAACAAGGTAAGTGCTTTGAGTTTTTTCTAAGCACCCAAGCCTCGGGATGCGCTTTTGCCTCCCGACGCAATATTACCTGCTCCCCCCCGCTGCGAGACCCCACCAAGTACGTCCAAAATGATTGTCCCGTTTGTGCCCCTCGCACAGAGCTTAGACGCATGGCTTGCACTTCCCAGCCCATCACATTGGCAGGCCAGGACCATCAGACTCGACTACGTGATTCAATTCGCCAGGCTTCCACCTCGTTTCAGTGGTATTCGCTCCACCCCGTTACGCAGCGAGAACACCTGCACCTTACGAGCAGAGATTGCCACTCTGTTACTCAAGGACGCGATAGAGCCTGTCCCCCCAGCCGAGATGAAGAAGGGATTCTACAGCCCTCACTTTATCGTACCCAAAAAAGGCGGTGGGTTGTGGACAATCTTGGACTTGCGAGTTCTCAACCGGACTTCCGTTCAAAATACTCATGCAGAGGCATATTCTAACCTGCGTTCGGCATCAAGATTGGTTTGCGGCGGTAGACCTGAAGGACACGTAATTCCACGTCTACGTTCTGCCTCGGCACCGACCCTTCTTACGATTCGTGTTTGACGGCCAGGCGTATCAGTACAAGCTTCTCCACTTCGGCCTGTCCCTGTCCCCTCGCATTTTCACCAAGGCCGCAGAGGCAGCCCTTGCCCCACTACGGGAAGTGGGCATCCGCATACTCAACTACCTCGATGATTGGCTCATCTGAGCATACTCTCGAGAGTTACTATGCGCACCTCAGCCACTTAGGGCTTCAGGTCAACTAGGAAAAAAGCAAGCTCTCTCCGGTTCAGAGCATCTCTTTTCTAGGTTTGGAGTTAGACTCAGTCTCAAAGTCAGTGTGCCTCACAACCAAGCAGTGCTCATGTGCCTTGCTCGCTTTAAGCCAGGCACAGTGGTTCCTCTCAAACAGTTCAAGAGGCTCCTGGGGCATATGGCATCCTCGGCCGCGGTCGCGCCACTCGGGTTGATGCATATGAGACCGCTCTAGCACTGGCTTCAGACTCGAGTGCCAAGATGGGCATGGCGCCACAGCACATACCGTATGGTTCTCACCTCTTCCTGCCGTCAGACTTTCAAAACTTGGAAAGACCTCTGTTTTCTGCAGACAGGAGTCCCCCTACAGCAGGTGTCCAGACCTGTCGTAGCCTTCTTGCACTGGTGCAGTGCAAGGTCAGGGAGGATGAAGAACAGGTCACCTTGGTGGCTCCTTATTGGCCCACCCGGACCTGGTTCTCAGATCTCACGCTCCTCGCGACTGCACCTCCCTGGCAAACCCTGGACAGACCTCTGTTTTCTACGGGCAGGAGTATCCTTACAGCAGGTGTCCCGACGTGTCCTGGTCATGACCGATGCCTCCAGATCGGGTTGGGGCGCCGTGTGCAACGTGCACGCAGTAGCAGGCCATTGGAAAGGGGCCCCACTGCTTTGGCACATCAACTGCCTGGAGTTGTTGACTGTCTTCTTTGCCCTGCTGAAGTTTCTCCCATTAGTTCGAGACAAACATGTCCTGGTCAGGTCAGACAGCACCACTGCGGTGGCGTACATAAATCGCCAAGGTGGCATACGCTCCCACCACGTGTCACGACTCACATCCCCGGCTACCTCAATGTGATAGCAGATGCGCTGTCACGACAACGCTTGCCTGGCGGAGAGTGGAGGCTTCACCCCCAGTCGGTCCAGCTGATTTGGGAACGGTTCGTCAATGCCCAGGTAGACCTGTTCGCCTCCCGAGAGACCTCCCACTGCCCGCTCTGGTACGCCTGTTCAGAGGCTCCCCTCAGGGCAGATGCACTGGCACACAGCTGGCCGGCGGGGCTGCGCAAGTATGCATTTCCCCCAGTGAGCCTTCTTCCACAGGTGCTGTGCAAGGTCAGGGAGGACGAGGAACAAGTCACTCTTGTTGCTCCTTATTGGCCCACCCGGGCCAGGTTCTCGGACCACGTACTCCTCGTGACAGCCCCTCCCTGGTGAATTCCCCTGAGGAAGGAACATCTTTCTCAGGGACGGGGCATGCTCTGGCATCCGCACTCAGACCTTTGGAACCTCCACGTCTGGCCCCTGGATGGGACGCGGAAGATTTAGCTGGCCTACAACCCACAGTTGTAGCTACGATCAACCAAGCCAGAGCCCCCTCTACCAGGCAACTTTACGCCCTGAAATGGCGTCTGTTCGTGAATTGGTGCATTTCCCGGGCAGAAGACCCACAGAGGTGCGCAGTTAGGTCAGTGCTTTTTCCTACAGGAGAAGTTGGAAGGGAGGCTGTCCACTTCCACCTTGAAGGGGTATGTTGCCACCATCGCAGCTCACCAAGACCCAGTAGACAGCAAGTCTCTGGGTAAGAATGACTTAATTATCAGGTTCCTAAGAGGCGCCCGCAGGTTAAATCCCTCCCGGCCAAGCCTGTTCCCCTCCTGGGATCTCTCGGTGGTCCTCGACGGCCTTCAGAGATCTCCCTTCGAGCCACTAGAATCAGCTGGACTCAGGGACCTCTCCCTAAAGACGGCCCTGCTGATCGTGCTTGCCTCCATCAAGAGGGTCAGGGACCTGCAAGAATTCTCTGTTAGCAACACCTGCCTGGAGTTCGGTCTGGCAGACACACATGTGATCCTAAAGAACCCTTGTTCTTCACCTGCCTTGTCACAGAAAGACTGACCTAAAATGGATCTAGCAGCTGTCAGAATTCTCCTTAAGCAAGGGGATCGTCCAGTTGAGGATTACGTCCGTGAGTTTTTAGAGCTGGCAAATTTAGTGCACTATGCAGACTACTCTTTGGTGTTTTTTTTAAGATAATTGGTGTATGTAACTTTGCTTAATTCTGATTACAAAATATTAGCACATTGTATGCTAGGAGGCTGAAACCCTGTTTAGAAGTTCACTCACGCAATTTGGCTTCATGAAAGATCGACACATTTCAAATAATATTAGTCTTGTTTTTGATCTATTAGATTACTCTATTAGATTACTAGTTAGTTGATTATGATGCCCTTATTTTGTTCTTATATATCTACAAGGCATTTGACACTATAAAGCATGCTTTTATTTATGATGTTTTAAGATGATTTAGCTTTTGTCCAAAATTTGAGAATACTGTACAGATCCTGTATAAAAACATCACTAGTAGCATCTCCTTGTCTAACAGGGCTTTGATGTGTTTTGTCTTTGTGAGAGGCATTAAACAAGGATGTCCTATTCACATTTTTTATTTTTGTTGATCGCAGAGCTTCTTAACCTCTATATATGACAATTAATCATTCATACATTTCAGATAAATGTGGAATTAAGGTGACACAAATGGTTAGATATCTTGGTATTTTAATTAGTAAGTGTCCATCTGAAAGTCGAATCTAATTTATCAAATTAAACATAATTTACACATGTTAAAAATACATTCTCTGAAAAACCTAAATATCTTGTGCATTTTTGTTTCTAAAATAAGATCAATCAAAATTATCTTGTTTTAAGGATTTTTAGATATTATTACAGAAAAACAATACAAAAATTAGAATGTGATTTTTGCCCTAAAATCAAAGGTCTTACTAGAAAAAAAGAAATTATGATCCAACGTGAATTTTCTTGACAAAAACAATGATTTGTTTATTTGTGTTTCTTCTGCTCCAAACTTACTTCAAACGTACTTCTCTGTCTGCTCGTATGAATGTAACACATCATAAGAAAGTGTTTCACCACTGTTCAAATGCACTTCGGATCACATCATTTATATAGATAAATGTTTTCCATCTGAAAGGACTAAATATTAAATGAAACAAATGACACTAAAATGCAAAGTAATCTCTTCAGTAATAAAAATAATTTGTGAATGTAACTGTAATCTAATTACCAATGATTTAAACTGAAAAACAGTTACTTATATTTTGTCTTTTTAATACGTAATCCCGTTACCTGTATTCCGTTACTCCCCAAACCTGGAAATTCTTACACTGGATTTTTGCCGCACAGATGTGACCAATGATTTAAACTGTAGTTTGAAAGATGTAGATGTAGCTGCATTAGTGACCTCTATTTATATTCTGATGAAATCAGCTCAAAGTAAAGTTATCTGTTCCTTGCAGCTTCAATTCCTTAATATTGTACCTGCCTGTTCTATTTTGCTGATTATAGTGACCAGGTCAGCTCTTCTTCAGGCTCAGACTTCTTGACCAGTTATTTTTATCAGGACTGAAAAAGTACAATTTATCATGACAAGCATCATGACAATTATGAGGTTAATCAAGGTTCAATGTGCAGAAATAATACTTTTTACCAACGCCAATCACATATAGAATTTTGGAGAAAGGGGTCACAATGGGATATATATTAGTAGAAATATGGATTATATATCCATGTATAATCCATGTAATAGGTTAACACATGAGAGTATGGAAGAAATAAAAGGTGTAAGTGGTGAAAGGGTGATATGGTGTGGGGATTGTAATGCCATAATACTTTATGGGGAGGAACAACGACAGACACAAATGGTCGGGTTATTGAAGACCTGATGGAAAGGAAAAATTTAATTTGCTTAAATGAAGGAAAATCCACATGAATGGATGTGAAATCAGGAAGGGAATCAGCAATAGATCTAACAATTGTTTCATATACATTAGGAGGGATAATACATTGGGAGGTATTAAATAAATGTACAGTTGGTAATGATCATTTTCCCATAATAAGTACAATATTAAATAATGAGATCAGGACGGAAAAACGAGGAAATACAGGAAAATGGAAGTTTGAGATAGCTAACTGGGGAAAATATAAAATAATGAGTGAGGAAGGAATGAAAATGATCAGGATTAATGAAGGCAAAGATATTGAAAGGATAAATATAGAATTAGTTTCAGTGATACAGAATGCTGCAAAAGAATGTATCCCAAAAAGTAAAGGAACATTTACATGTATGCATTTGGCAGACACTTTTATCCAAAACAACTTACAGTGCACTTATTACAGGGACAATCCCCCCAGAACAACCTGGAGTTAAGTGCCTTGCTCAAGGACACAATGGTGGTGGGGTTCAAACCAGCCACCTTCTGATTAGCAGCCCTGTGCTCTAGCCACTACGCCACCACCACTCAAGGAAAGAGGAAATAGTTCCATGGTGGAATGAGAAGTGTACAATAGCAGTCAGAAAGAAAAGGAAAGCATTTAAAATATTGACGAAAACACGTAATTGGGAACATATGATAATATATAAGAAAATTCAATCAGAAACAAGGACAATTATAAGGGAAGTAAAGAGAGAGTACTGGAGTTCATTTTGTGAGGAAATTGGTAAAAGTACTCCAGTTGAGGAAGTGTGGAACATGATTAAAAAGATGAGATGAATTAGGAAAGAATATGAATATCCAGTATTAAGTGTGGATGAGGAAAATGCAATAAGCAACAAAGAAAAAGCAAAAATGTTCCTGAAAGAGTTTTTAAAAATAAATAGTTTGGATAACTTGACAAAGGAGAGTAAGGAAATGAGGGAGAAGCTTCTGAGGAAGCATCCAGATATATCGGAAAGGAGGAGGGCAATGGATGGTTTATTGGATAGTCCGTTTTCATTCCCTGAATTAAAACAAGCATTAAAAAAATGAAGGTAACAACTCCAGGACAAGATGAAATAAGTAATAATTTCTTTTTTAATGTTGCTGTGTAGACTCAAGCTTTGCCCTGTTATGTCTGGAAACTCAACAGTCTGAAACTAGACAAGATATATTGATAGAGATTCTTCAGATATTATATATAATGCAGCAGACATAAGACAGTTCAGTTTTTATGGGTTCCAGCTCATATTGGAGTATCAGGAATGAGGAAGCAGATAAATTAGCAAAACAAGTAATGGCAAAGGAAAATATAGACATGCATATAATGTATAGTAAGTCAGAAATCAAATCAATAATAAAAAAGGAGTTAAATAAAATATGGCAATTTTATTGGGATAATGAACAAAAGGGTAGACTACATTTAATACAACCATTAGTTGGAAGAGGAAGGAATTCAGGCGGAAGGAGGAGAGAAGAATGTATTTTGTCTAGACTCAGACTGGGACATACAGGACTTAAATCAACAATGTATATAATAGGAAAACATCTTACAGGATTATGTGATTGGTGTGGAGTTAGAGAAACAGTGGAACATGTTTTAATACAGTGTAACAGATATAAAGAGGAAAGAAATAAACTAACAGATGAATTACAGAAGAAAGGAGAACAACAATTAACCTTAAAGAAGCTTTTAAATCCAGTAAGAGGGGATTGTCTATTAATACCATTTCTGAATAGAACACGGTTATTTGAAAGAATATAGCTTGGCCATAACAGTTTTTATTTATTTATTTATTTATTTTATTTTTCTCTCTTCCTCTCCATGTGTAGTGATGGACTTGGGGCTGAAGTGGAGGAGCTGAACACGCAGCGCCATTGGAAGCACGAGTCCTGAAAGGTCTGTGGAGGAGGGGAAAGAGTCTCTGATCTGTAACACACAGCAGATGGCGGTAACGCTCTATTTTAGAATGAGAGCCGCCAATAAACAGAAAGAAGAAGAAGAAGAAGAAGAGAACACGGTTGATGAAGCCGCTTCTGTTGTGCCGCCTAAAAAGCCCTAAAACAGAAAAAATAGAAATTATTTCAGAAATTAGAGAAAGAAAGATTTGAAAATATTGTGGATTTAACGTTATTGAGTCAAACGATCGTGAGTGAGTGCTCGGATTCAACAACAGAAAAAAAAACTGGATTTTTTTTGCTCTTCTGGAAACTTTCTTTCAATTAAATCAAGTTCTCTTGGTAAGTGAAACTAAAACTATCTCATCTATTGAGATTTTGTTTAAATATTAAATGTTGTTATACGCAGTTATATGTAAAAGGTTTATAAAAGCCAATTTTGGGTTCAAAGAAAGAGAAGATAATATGTGAATGTTTCATAATGAAAGGAAAGATGTAATATTTAAAAGTTGAAAGTTACTTTGAAGAGTTTTATAAGTGTTATTACAAGTATTTGCACGTGTATTTGAGTATTTGAGTGCACACGTGCTGCGGGTGATGAGGCCCAATATATATCATTTGAATATATATCGATTTATATTAATGGGATCTTAGCACGTTAATGTCAGATGAAAAAAAGGAAGTAAAATATGTGTAATGTTACTTTATTTACAAGTTGATTGTTGTAATGTATATAATGCATTGAGTATCCAATTGTGTTTTTTGCCTTGTCCTGCAGCGTAGTTATGACACAACATGCATTATTATCAAAAAAGATTTATGAAAGAAGGCAGAACACTTAATATTTTAGTTATACATTTAACATTTGTAAAAGATATGTAAATAAACAAATACATTTAAGGCATCTACTTAATGCCACCTGCAGTAGTGATGGGCCGTTCACGAACGTGTCGGCTCTCCGAATCTATTTATAAAAATATAAAAAAAATGAATACAATTAACTAATTCAAAGAACTAAAAAAATAAAACAATATAGGCCTAAATGCTCAAGCGCACACATTCGTACTGACTGTCTGCTCAGACTAACATCCTCAACTGTTGTTCCTGTCAATCAGAGATGCAGTGTCAATCAATGAACCAAAAGGCATGAGAGAGGGCGGAGCTAACTAAATATGTTGTTCAGATTGTATTTGTTTATTGTATTTTGTATTTGTTGCTCTTTGTTTTTATACATTAAAAAAGTATACTTTAAATGAACATGTGTAATAGCATCCTCCTTTTTTACATTTATTTCAATTTGTGGGATGCTGCAGTTTTGCAAATTAGTTATTTATTTTTCATTGATATGGAGCAATATTCTTTTATCAGTACCGCCACTCCCTACACATTTACATTTATGCATTTGGCAGATGCTTTTATTCAAAGAGTCTTACAGAGCCCTTTCTACAGGGACAATTCCCTTGGAGCAACATGGAGTTAAGTGCCTTGCTCAAGGACACATTTTTGGTGTCTGTGAGATCAAACCGACAACCTTCTGCTTACCAGTTCAGTGCTTTAGCTCACTACGTCACCACCACCTACATGCATACTACGCAGTCTGTGTAGGGCACCAACTCCCTAGGGGGTCACCATCTTACCCTAGGAGGGCACCAGAAAGTCCACCGGCTGCCCTTACACACACGTTATATGTTATTCAAGGACCCGAAAGCAGTTGCAGAACATAGACGATCGCTTCACGCTCATATCACGTGAATATGTCCAGATTCTCTCTTGAAAGAAAGGCAGACAGATAGTGATGATGCACGGCCATCACTGATTCAGCTGATCAGCGGGAGATTGAAATAAAGTGGAGCTAGAGACGCCAGTTCGAGAGAGAGATGCTCACATTTATATCATTAAACCTTTATGTTGACTGTTTAGCCAGTTCCCGCCGCCTCCTTGCCCATCCTTAAAATGTTACAGTGGTGCCAAAACCTGGGAGGGAGGAGGGATGCGCTTTCGTGGAGTCCACTGGGATAGCAGCCACAACCATCTGCCTGGGGATAGAGGGGTTGCTGCCAGCCACTGAGAGCCGGAGGAACGGACGCACGAACAGACCTCTGCCGACCACCAAAGAAGTGGTCTACCAGGGGCCGGAGGACTCGCTGCCATCTGCCGGGAGAGGAGCAAGCTGGCTTCTGCCAGAGGGTGGAGGAGCAGTTGAGGACTGGGCAACAGTGCATACTTTCCCTCTCCTAACAGGAAGAGACCGGTGGTGTCCCGGCCTAAAACAGGCAGGTGAGGAGTGTGACGAGGAGGCGGGAGTGGCCATGATGATGCACGGCCGGATTGGCGAGAGAGCGAGAAAGTGGAGCCAGAGATGCTGTTTTACACTAGTTTTTAACCCTACAGTTCAGAGACTAGCGACATCAAGCAATAAATACGCTGCATGTGTGTACGGGGTTAGATGAGGAGGAACGAAGAAGAGTGGCGCAATGCTCCAGATAGCGCTACGAATCTGCTCTGGCAGCGTGGTAGAGAGTGAAATTTGCATAAGCAATCACATGCCGGAACCGGATTGGTTCGTGAGTGCTTTATGGACCACAAACTGTTGCAGAAGGAGATCAGCTTCTTTCAAAAAGAGCATTCAGCTCATAAAACAAGCTTCTCTCCTTGTTTTATTTTGCTAAGTCAAGTGAAGAGGCCAGTTTTCTGTTAAGTAACATACTTTGAGTTCAGTGTTAATTGCACTATAAGTGTTAAGATTATACTGTGAATGCACAATTTGCTTACATGTGAGAAGTTTATACTGTAAATCAAAGTTTGCACATACTGTGAAAAGTTCAAGAGCAAAAGGGAGTTTTTTATATTGACTATCCAGTGTAAGTGTATACATTGACATTGAGTTTATTCTTTGAATTTTGCACTTGAGTTCAGAGAGTGTGTATGTGTTGAAGCATATTTGAATATATTCACAAAGTAACATCACTCTTAGAAATATTGGTAACACTTTAGATTACAGCCCGCAATTTACAGCGTATCTTTGTGTAATGATAGTGTACCTATAATTGACTTTGTAGGTATAAAGGAACAATATTTAAAGTTTGATGGATAAAGGTGTAACAACCTGGAAATTACAAATAATTTATACTGTATTTTATAACTAAGGGGTAACTATTCTAATATTATGTAGTATGTATGACCTACTATGCAAAACAACAAACTTACATTTGCAAGCAATTTAGCAAGAACTCTAAACAGTTAAAATGATGGGGTTTTGTTGTTGTTGTATGTGCGCTTTGTCAGAGGCTCTACATCATATTCTCTAATGCTTTACTCTCAGTGTGTTGCTTGTAATTATTCAATGAAAAACAAATGTTGAAGAGTTAAAGTGTGTCCCCTGTCTATCAGTGTCTTGACTTTTCAAAAAGTAATTTGTAAAACTGCATGAAAAATATACAATGCATTTATACATGTCTATTCTGATTGAAATCTTGAAGTCTGTCCCAAATGCAAGCTTTTATAACTCATGCACCGTCATGGCTAACTAGTGTCCCATCTGTCTGCACTTACCAAAGTCTGGACTCAGAGGAAGTCTACGGTACTATGACTTAAGGTGCAATTTGGGACAAGGCCAATGTGATTTTTAAATGGCAAAAGGCTGTTATTTAATTAAATATGTAGTCTGTATGTGTCTTGCATTACAAAGTGAATTAGCGATCTGCTCACTGTCTTCACAAGTACTTGAGCGCAGTATTGGACTCGAATTCGATACCAGTATTGGGACTTCCCTACTAAAGTATTTGTCAGGTCTGGGAGAATGGACTCAATCACAGGGCATGGGATGAGTGAAGGAACTTTATTACAGGAATATATTGCCTATAAATACATGAAAGTAAATATGAAGCAGGTGAAACAAATACACAGTCAAGGTATAACAAGGGGTGTGACCCAGCGGTATGAGCGTTATTTTATCTAGAGAAAATTCTCATTGAAAGATCATATGAAAACAACTTTAATCAGACAGCTGATAACTTTTAAAACTGTGTGTAATAACATTGATCCTCTTTTAGTTGAATATTAAAATGAATATTTCTGTTCACAGATGTACTTTTTCTTGTATTCGCAAGAGGCATCAAACCAAGAGTGTAAAATGTCACGCTTAAATCCCACACAAGCACAGTTCTCTCCCAAAGGATTATCTTCACTCCAGTTATCTGGTTCACTTGACCCAGGAGACTTCATGTACCAGAACCTTTAAATGCAGAAACAAAGTCAATGGAGATAACATTTTCAATCACAACAATATTTAGCAGAAATAAACAAAAAATAAATATTTAAAATAATGTAATATTTCATATTTTATGAAGCAAGTTAAATTCACAAGGAAACACGATATATCTGATGCAACGTACAGTGAGACCAAAATATATCCGTTTAAAAAAAGATATTTTTTATTTTATTTAATACAAAAGTTTAACAGAATTGATTGCATGAAAAGACAATAAATGAACAATAAAGCAAGTTTAATCAGTGGTTAAACAAATAGCTAAATAGTGAAGTAAATACAGAAGTCAGGTTTGAATAAAAGAATACAAGTAGTATATTTAGAAGTCTATATAGTGTCTACTGTAAGTATGTGTGTAAGCATCACCTTGGACTTTGGTGCTAAAACTAATGAGTTTCTCAGAACAATCTAGTCATGTTATTTATTCTAGCTGCTTATGAAGAACATGAAACATATTCAAACAAGTGTTGTGCTGTGGTTTTAGGTTCTTAACTTTGACATATTTTACATATTAGTAAGTGTGACGTGTACAGGATGTGTTCTTTACAAACTGAATATACCCTTCACACATCCTCCAGAACACAGTTCCTACTTCGCCAAAGGTAATAAAACACAATCTCAAAAAGTAAAATCACACTTTTAGATTTGAATACCTTTGGTGTTGGTTATACTTTATTTTATATCGCTCTGGAAAAATGGATTCTGATTGGTCAATCGCAGCATTAGGCAGTGAAATAAAAAAGGGTATAAAATAGTGAAATATGTCCTCAGAAACATTGTATAACAGACCAAATAATCTAATTTGTTTGGTTATCTAGATCTTGTACTACATATTGTTTCATGTTTTCATCATAACTTTTTTTTTTCAAAACCATAAAACTTTGTTACATTTTAAATGAGAAAAACAAAAAGATGCAACATTGTCTTAGATATTTGGTAGAAATTAGCTGCCTTTTCACTGCACCGGACAGACAATATAACGGATGTCTATCATTTCACAATAAATGCTTTTTTATATTAATCATGAGCTCAATTGAATTAATCCATCTGCTCTACAAAATCACACATGATATCAAGGTTGATTACACTTACTAGCACTTGATGCATGCGCAGATTACATTACTGATGGCATTAGGAAGTGGAATCGAGCTTGATATCATGATCACCACAAATAATGACAAAGATTTACAGTATAGTGTAAAAGGAGACATAATTTGGTGTGTTTTCACCCACAATTGATTGGATCGCATCAGAAGGCATGGAATAAACCACTGGAGTTGTATGAATTACTTTTATGCTGCCTTTATGTGCTTTTTTGCTACTTCAAAGTTTTGGCCACCATTCACTTGCATTGTATGTTCAAACAGATATCATATCTCCATTAAAATGTCTTTGTTTGTGTTCTGCTGATGAAAGAAAGTCATACAAGTTTAGGTGTGAATAAATGATGAGAGAATCGTCAGTTTTAAGCTGAACTATTCCTTAAGACAGAAAGCAAAACAACAGAGTTCTTACTTTACTCCTGTTTCATTGAGAGTTTGGTTATTCGCCCAAATCCACTGTCCCTCTGTGTCTTGATCATTCAAACCAATCCAGTGAGTCTCTCGAATTTTAGAGACCAGAAAATCCTAATGTAAAAAAAGGACTTTTAACTGTGGTGCAGTTATTCAAACAAAAAAAGTTTGTATCCTTCTATATAATGAATGTAAACAATAAACAGAAGCCACTTGAATTTGATTTCAGACTCACCTGAACTGCTTTACTGTCTATTATGACCTGATGAGCTTGTAATGCTGCACACGAATCACGACTCTCAAACCATGTCTGATTTACATCGGAGAAGAAGTAGCACTTTCCACTATATGCTGTCCAGCCCTCCTTGCAGGGTTTGCACGGAGCTTTGAATTCTGAAGCAAATAATTATGAAAAAATGTTATATCTATAAAAAAAGACAGCCCTATCTGACTTCAGACTATTTTATTTTTAATCCTCAAATGATACTGTAAGTGGGTCAAATAGGACCCAGTTGTCTAATTTTAAGACATGGCTTAAAACATTCATGTTGTGATATGGATTACTTTTATGCTGCCTTTATGTCCTTTTTGGAGCTTGAACATTTTTGGACCACTTTGACTTACATTGTAAGGACAAAAACACCTCATATATCCATCCATCTTCAACCACTTATCCGAAGTCGGGTCGCGGGGGCAGCAGCTCCAGCAGGAGGCCCCAAACTTCCCTATCCTGAGCCACATTAACCAGCTCTGACTGGGGGACCCTGAGGCATTCCCAGGCCAGTGTGGAGATGTAGTCTCTCCACCTAGTCCTGGGTCTTCCCTGAGGTCTCCTCCCAGCTGTGTGGCACGGTGGAGGGTGGGGCCGGGTCATGACTCAACACGCCCGGTCCCGTATTAGGCTAATCAAGCCACCGAGAGGGATAAAGGCCGATAGCAGAGGGCGGTGCGGGAGAGAGAGATCCTTATGGATATGTCCGTCGTCCTGTGTGTTTGTCTTTTGAGTTTTCCATTAAAACTGTTATTTTTATGTCGAGCCGGTTTCTCCGATACGCCGTAGCTTGTTCCTCGGCCACTCCTCCCCCCTCTAATGGACGACAGCCGGACATTTCCGTAAGGATCTCACTCTTCCGCACCACCCTCTGCTATCGGCCTTTATCCCTCTCGGTGGCTTGATTAGCCTAATACGGGACTGGCCGTGTTGAGTCACGACTCGGCCCCGCACTCCACCGTGCCACAACGTGCCTGAAACGCCTCCCTAGGGAGGCGCCCATGGGGCATCCTTACCAGATGCCCAAACCACCTCAACTGACTCCTTTCGACGCACTCCTTTCTTTTCTTGGCTCTACTCCGA
Source organism: Moxostoma hubbsi (assembly GCA_032164185.1). NCBI lineage: Eukaryota > Metazoa > Chordata > Actinopteri > Cypriniformes > Catostomidae > Moxostoma > Moxostoma hubbsi. Next base: position 906,445 of record JAVLUX010000032.1, read on the forward strand.
GCTTCTCACAGATGACTGAGCTCCTCACCCTATCTCTAAGGGAGAAGCCTGCCCCCCTTCTGAGGAAGCCCATTTCGGCCGCTTGTACTCACGACCTAGTTCTTTCGGTCTTGACCCAGCCTTGATAACCATAGGTGAGGGTTGGAACAAAAATTGACCGGTAGATCGAGAGCTTTGCCTTCCGGCTCAGCTCTCTTTTCGTGACAACGATGTGATAGAGCGAGTGCAATACCGCCCCCGCTGCCCTGATTCTCCGGCCAACCTCCCGCTCCATTGTCCCCTCACTCGTGAACAAGACCCCGAGGTACTTGAACTCCTTCAATTGGGGCAATACCTCCTTCCCTACCCGGAGTACGCACTCCATCGGTTTCCTGCTGAGAACCATGGCCTCAGATTTAGAGGTGCTAATCCTCATCCCAGCCGCTTCACACTCGACTGCCAAGCGATCCAGTGAGAGCTGAAGGTCACGGACCGATGATGACATGAAGACCACATCATCTGCAAAAACACCTCATATAATCTTTAAAATATCTTCATTTGGGTTCCACTGAAGAAAGAAAGTCATGAGAGTTTGGGATGGCATAAGGATGAACAGATGATTAGAGAATCATCCTTTTTAGGTGAACTGTTCCTTCAAAACATACAGAATGCAGAATATTGACCAAAGAAAGCAGCGGCCACAAACAGTCACTCGTGGAATACTAGAGGTGTTTCTGAAGCTCAACTGAAAGAGCAGGGTACTAAGGTCAGGGGCCACAAATTTGGATCCCTTTACCCTCGAGGGCCGCACTCTTAATTTATTTATATATATATATATATATATATATATATGTTAACATTTTTATAGGATGGATGTTAGTTAACAGTTCACCTAAAAATGAAAATTCTCATCATTTTCTCACAATCATTCCATCCCAGATGTGTATAACTGTCTTTCTTCAGCTGAAGACAAAAGACAATTATTTAGAAAAATATCTCAGCTCAGATGGCTTTTTTATTGTAAATCTCCACTTTATTACAAAGCATTTGTGTGAAGACGTCTCAACGCCGTCACAGCAGGAAAAACTGTTATTTTTGCCTGTAAATACTGTTGTCATGACGAGTACATACAGTATCTCTGATGAGCTATTCAAGAGATTGGACAGATTTGCATGTTGAGAAACTCTCAAGTGAGATATTGAGCGTGCATGTACTCTGTATGAACACGTGTGCAGGCCGACTGCCGCTCACATAACATCAGCCATGCTTGGATATTATTTGTTGTTTTTAATAACTTATTTGTATAGCATCCTTTTGCAGTTATATTCCCTCTCTAACATGATTCAGCAATTGGAGAACTAGCAATAATCCTCACAATTCATAGATTTGATAGGCTGCTGATATTTCTAAAGATTATAACATAACAGGGGCCGCAAAAGATCACTCGAGGGCCGCATGTGGCCCGTGGGCCGCGTGTTGAGTAGCGCTGTGATAGAGCATAGTGCCAGCAACACCATTTTGAAAAAGGTGTCTGCCGAATCTAAAACTGTATTACAGAAAGTAGAATAATTCACTCACCAGTGCAAGAGGAGAGACATTCTTCAACTCTGTGGTACTTGGCTAAAATCTCTTTCTCAGAGACTGATACACAAGACTTGTTCTCTATGATAGAAAAGAAAGTAATTATAAATGAGTTTAGTTCATCAGTCAATGTTTTTGTTAACATCTTTTAATTATCTTTAAATATCATATATATACTTACTCTGACCTGACATCTGTTGTGAAACATTGTGCTGGTCATTCAGAGTGTCACACAAGGTGGATTTACCAGCATCTAATTGACAAAAAACACATGGGTATGGCAGCACAAGCAAAATCCAAGTTTTGTGGCTTTTAGTCCTTTTTAGTCACCTATGATATGGTGAATGTTGGTATCAAAATACACAAGACACGTATACTCACAAAGGAAACCGCAGACGCCTCCGAGAGCAAAAGCCAGTGACACACCGAGAACTATTAGAGGAACTTTAATCCGCTTAAAGGAGGCGACTTCTCTCTCGCACTGAACTGTGGATTTACCTGTGATTTATAAAATGTTTATAATTATGATTATAAAATGAATATAAATTTCAGATAACGTTAAAGCTGCAAAAACTTCATATTACCAGACCAAGATCAACAGCACCACAGACACTCGTAGCTTGTTTAGAACATTTAACACACTTCTCTGCCCTCCACCACCTGACACATCACTTACAGCAGATATCTTCGCCACATTTTTTACTAATAAGGTTACAGCCATCAGCAATACATTCACAGCAACACACCCTGTCAAACACCCACCTCCTGTATGCAACTCTCTCTCTCTCTATGTTCTCTCCTCTGACTGACACTGACGTCTCTAAACTCCTCCTCTCCAACCACCCCCACCACCTGTTCTCTTGACCCCATTCCATCACAACTTCTCCAGCCCATATCTCCGTCCATCCTACCTGCACTTACACACATAATTAACACATCTCTTCTTGAAGGCACTTTTCCCACTACATTTAAGCAGGCTTGAGTAACCCCGCTGCTGAAAAAACCTGCACTTAACCCCACACAGATAGAACACTAGTCTCTCTCATCCCATTCATGGCAAAAACACTTGAAAGGGCAGTTTTCAATCAGATTTCTACTCATTTTTCACAGAACAAGCTGCTGGATGACAATCAGTCAGGCTTCAAAAGTGGACACTCCACTGAGACTGCCCTGCTGTCTGTCACAGAGTCGCTGAGACAGGCGCAAGCTGAATCCAGATCATACGTTCTGATCCTGCTGGACCTTTCTGCTGCCTTTGATACAGTCAACCATCAGATCCTACTTTCCACCCTCTCTAAACTGGGCATCACCACAACTGTGCTTGGATGGTTCCAGTCCTATCTCTCCGGTAGGTCTTTCAAGGTAGCCTGGAGAGGTGAGGTATCCAAGCCACATCAGTTACTTACTGGGGTACCTCAGGGATCAGTGCTTGGGCCACTTATCTTCTCCATATACACAACGTCATTAGGACCCATCATCCAGTCACATGGTTTCTCTTACCACTGCTACGCTGATGACACGCAACTCTGCCTGTCTTTCCAGCCCAACGACACCACAGTGACAGCTGAATCACTGCCTGTCTGGCAGACATCTCAGCCTGGATGAAGGAACACCACCTGCAACTCAACCCAGCCAAGACTGAACTTCCTCGTCTTTCCAGCCATCCCTGATGTTGAACACAACATCACTGTGCAGCTGGGTCCAACTACAGTGTCGCCTTCCAAAACGGTCAGAAATCCAGGGGTAACCTTTGATAACAAGCTAAATTTCACAGACCACATCTCAAAGACTGCAAGATCATGTAGATTTACACTCTACAATATCAGGAAGATAAGACCTTTCGTCTCTGAACATGCCACACAGCTGCTTGTTCAGTCACTTGTCATAACTAGACTGGACTACTGTAACGCTCTCATTGCAGGCCTTCCTGCATATGCTATTAGATCTCTGCAAATTATACAGAATGCATCAGCACGTCTGGTCTTTAATGAACCAAAGAGAGCACATGTTACACCACTCCTCATCTCTCTCCACTGGCTGCCGGTTCATGCACGTATTAAAGTCAAGGCCCTGATGCTGGCATACAAAACCGTCACTGGGTCTGCTCCAGCATACCTAAAAACATTTATGCAGAGCTACGTTCCCACCAGAAGTCTGCGGTCGGCTAAGGAACGTCGCCTTGTCGTACCAAAACAAAGAGGCACCGAAACACTTTCCTGGACTTTCAGTTTTATCATACCACGTTGGTGGAATGACCTCCCCAACTCTCTATCTTCAAAAAATGGCTAAAAACACATCTTTACCAAGAGCATTTAACCAGTCACTTAAACAAATTAAAATAAAATAAAATTTAACAGTTCTTGTTGCACTTAAATCGGTTTTGTATACTACACTGATGATAGTGAAACTTTGTAGTATGGCACTTTTCGTACCACTGTATCCTTAAGATGATTCGCTTATGTTTTTCCTCTTTTGTAAGTCGCTTTGGATAAAAGCGTCTGCCAAATGAATAAATGTAAATTAAAAATGTAATGAATGAATTCAAATGTCATATTCAACTTGAAAACTTAAGTGTTATGGTTTTGTATTTAAACAAACCTTTTCTGTATTTTAAATTGTCATATTCCCTGTTGTCTTTTGTTTTTGTGCTATTATGTTGAAATTCTTGTTTAGTTTCTGTTTCCTGTTAGTATTTGTAGTCCTATGTAGTTTTATTTGTTGATTGGTTCTCCCAGATTGTTCCTTGTGTTCCCTTGTATATTTAAGCCCTTGTTTCCCCAAGTTAGTTTGTCAGTTCTTGCATGTATTCTTTATCCTCTGTGCTTTGTTCCTGTGTTTTAGTTTTAGTTTTATTCTGAGTAAGCTTGTTTATTTTGATGTTAAATAAATCTGCGTTTAGATCCTCCTTCCTCGCCAGCCTCGTCACATTAATATGCTATGAATATGAGTAATCCCAGCAATAAAAGCAAACTAATAATCATGCAGACTGTACACAATAAGTTACAGTTGAGAATGTAATGATACACTATTTTAACACTGTATACCACTGCATGCATTTGGTTGTATCAGTCTGCCTCATCTATAGCCTGTATGTAAAGTGATTCAGTAGCAATGAACTATATGCATGAAACAATTAAACATATTACAGTTTACATAGAAAGACAGACAAAATGGTAAACATCAGCTTATTTACACTGAGCAACAGAAAGCTGACAGCTGTGCCAGTCATTAACACAAATAGAAACATGCAGGAAGTTACAAAACCACAAACTCTGAAAGTGTGATCACCTTTCCCAACCATTTTTATAACAAGCAAAAATGAAAAAGACATTTGAAAATATGGTATAGATTTGGTGTTTTCTATCTTTTATTACACCTGCCGATTTAAAAGAGCAGCATATACTCTAAAACAGTTCTGTTATATAAATGCAATAAAACAGTGAGGACGTTTCATGTATTACTGCCATTTTGGTGCATCTATACATAATTTTTGCTTCACAATCAAAACCGTACACATCATTAAATTAAATAATGTTAGTATTCCAACCTACTAGAACTAAAATAAATACACGTTTTAATCCAAAATGTGTCGTTAATCAACATTGTAAATGATTGTATTGTTGCATTGGTAATCAGATGTGTTGTTAAACATATACAGTGTCAGTCATGCAAACATAAAACACCATCAGGGTAGCACATGTGACCCTAAAATTGTGCAATAAACATCAAAACCTCAATGTACTGATACATACTGCTATAAAAAAATAAGAAGAAACAAAATGATTTAAATGAAATGTGATGGGTCAAGCATGGACTTGTGGGGATGTCTGATATATTTGAATTGTTTCCACTGTAGTATTAACAATAGTTTAATGTAAAAGTATTTAGAATGTTTTAATAAACATAATGTACATTTTTACTTTTAAGAAAATCACAAATCCATTCTTACCTTGAAAATGGGAGTGCTTGTTGTTTGAAGAATGAATGCCGATTCCGAAGGTGGAATTGTCGTAGATGTGTTCCATTTTACTAACCTTGAAAACTCTGAGACCTGTATGTGTGTGACTGTAAAAGAAGGAAGTTAACAGTAACTGACAATTATTAAACTAGACATCATCTCATTTTGGTCTCATTTTAACAGACATTTTTTTTTGGTCTATTTTAGAGCATGTGTAGGGGAGTATAGGAAGTGGTTACAGACTCAGTGGTGTGCATTGGATGTAAAAAAGAGCCAATGTACATAGATGTCAGTTGTGCTGGCAGTGGAGTATTGTTATATACAGGGTTATTTGTGTTTCCACAGTCTGCAGGATTTAATTCACAAAATAATCTAATGCCAAAAAACGACTAAAACAGTAATTGGAGTGGGGTGGCTAATGGGGTCCATAGTGGCTTTGGCCACCCCTGGCCACCCCCTAGTTCCGCCACTGTACAACCTGCCACCTGTCTAGGACAGGACCAGAGTATAGCAGCCAGTCAGAAACAAGTAAAAGAATAAGACATACAGAAGAGCAAGATGTGACTTGGAAAAGGACATGCACAGATCAGACCCAAACCAGTGTTGGAATCACCACTAAAATGATAATTCTTCATCATTTACTCACACTACTGCCATCTCAAACTTTCATCAGCGGAGCACAACCGAAAATATTTCAAAGGAGATATGAGGTGTTTTTGCCCAAACAATGCAAGTCAATATGGTCCAAATATGGATCAAGCTCCAAGCAGGACATAAAGGCAGCAAAAAAGTAATCCATACAACTTGAGTGGTTTATTCCATGTCTTCTGCAGTGATACGACTGGTTTTAGGTGAGAAACGGAATAAAATGTAACTCCTTTTTGACATCTGTAATCATCTGTAATAACCTTCTGCTGTAAACTGTGTTGTTGGATGGAAGTTCACTACAACCTCTGTTGTTACTTCAAACAAACCCACACAGGAAGTTGAAGAATGCAGTTTTGTGTGGTTTCAGTAACAAATGTTTTGAGTTTGTTCACATCTTGTGATACTTTGTCCTAATGAACTAAGCTGCTTTTCTTGAATGTGATCTTCTTTGGCGCATTAGTTTTTGATTATGGAGTTTCTGGCTTGTTTAATTTGGGTCTCCTCTGTCATTTTGGAGCTGTGGAGCTGTCCGTGGTGCTGCTGCTAAAACTGTCAAGACTCAAACCAGTGTTGCATGTTGAAATCATAGTAGATGAATCTCTTAGACAGCTGAATATTGATCTCCTTTGCATCCTCTACAAACTAGTTATTAAAGTCAATTCATGACAAGACAAATAATAGCCCAAAATATGTGGGCACCCCTTTCTATTTGGTGGTTTGGCTATTACAGTCATTTTAATTTAGCCACATCATTGCTTTCAACAATTTGGCAGCAGTTTGGGGAGGGCCCTTTTCTGTTCCAGCATGACAATACTCATGTGCACAAAATGAGGTATATACAGAAATTGTTTATTGAGTCTGAAAACTTGAATGTCATTTGTTCATTGAACAAATAAAAATAATGCTGCAACAGTCACAAAAAAACATTTGAATTAAACACTGTTATGCATAATTATAAGGCTTATTTTGTAGAAATGGAGCAATTGGGAGCAATGTATGCATGTGCGTGTGTGGTGGTGGTGTGCCTTTAACCTTTGTGTTGTGTTCGTTTTGTGCAAACACATTTTGAGTTCCTGGTTAAAAATGACCGGCCCAATAAGATAAATCTGTCATATTGCACATATTATTAAGATCTTGTATTAGACCTTTTTATCAACTTCATATTAGTAATTATGACAGGTTTTGTACTTTGTACTTTTTTTTTTTTAACACAAATATATATGTTCAAAAAAAAATGTCATTGTCACTCATTCAATCATTTTCTATAATTTTCTCACACTTTGTTTAAAGTGTTGTTGCCCATCAGGAAGATTATATCACTTTTACCATATTTAACAAAATATGACACTGGTTGCTCTCTCCTTGGTGTCAAAATGTGAGTCATTGTCAAAACAAATATCTGGCTCATGATCTTTATCTTCTCACTTTCCCAAAGCCACATGGCAATCACAGGAGGGAAGCATCACACAGGTCAAAGTCATTACCCTCAGTGCTGAAACACACACCAGTGAGACACTTACAACGGAAGTGAATGGGGCCTGTCCGTAAACGTTAACATTCTTCAAAAGTTTTAAAAGTATTGCCACAAGACAATATGCATGTTAACATGATTTTAGTGTGATAAAATCCCTTACTAGCCATTTCCTTGTAAAGTTAGGCTATATGCAATTTTACAACTTTGATGACGACATAACAACTAAAACAACCGTAAAAAAAATAAAAATAAAAATATATATATATTTTTGTTAATCAACATTATTCCACAAATGCTGTAAATTGAGTTTAACTTGTATTGCACCTGGAATATTCCCTTGAAGGGGCTGTATAACAGCATTTCATTACCATTGGGTACATATACATTCTTTGTTTGTTTGTTTGTTTAAAATCTGTTTATTTTGCCAGAACAGAAACTATAAAAACTGAAATGATCTGACCATCCATCCATCCATCGTCAACCGCTTATCCTGTGTACAGGGTCACGGGGGGCTGGAGCCTATCCCAGCTAACATTGGGCGAAAGGTGAGGTACACTCTGGACAGGTCGCCAGTTCATCGCAGGGCCACACATAGACAGACACACACTCACATCCACACCTAGGGCAATTTTTGGAGACACCAATTAACCTAGCCTGCATGTCTTTGGATGGTGGGAGGAAGCCGGAGCACCTGGAGAGAACCCACGCAGACACGGGGAGAACATGCAAACTCCACACTGAAAGGCCAGGGCAACCGGGGTTTGAACCCACGACCTTCTTGCTGTGAGGCGACAGTGCTAACCACTGCACCACCGTGCCAAAGCATGCAAAATGTAAACACACACACACACACACACACACACACACACACACACACACACACACACACACACACACACACACACACACACACACACACACACACACACACACACACACACACACACACACACACACACACACACACACACACACACACACACACACACACACACACACACACACACACACACACACACACACACACACACACACACACACACACACACACACACACACACACACACACACACACACACACACACACACACACACACATTGGCCATTGATCATTATGAGGACTCTTCATAGACATAATTATTTTTATACTGTACGAACAAGAGATTCTATCCCCTAACACTACCCCTAACTCTCACAAAAAACATTCTACATTTTCAATAAAACACAGTTTAGCATGTTTTTTTAAGTGTTTTGAATTATGGGGACACTAGAAATGTCCTCCCAAACCACATTTATAGCATAGTACCGTTGTAATTACCAGTTTGTAATCTAAAAATGTTTCCTTGTAAACCACTAAAACCTGCCCCAACACACACACATGCACACACACTGAGGACTGCAGATGTGGCCAGGGTAATAAATTGCAATGTCCGTACTGTGAGACGCCTAAGACAGCACTACAGGGAGAAAGGAAGGACAGCCGATTGTCCTTGCTGTGGCTGAAAGAAAAATCATTCAGATTCTTGGGCACTACCATCTCATATGAGCTGATGTGGGAGACCCACATTGACTCAGCAAAGGTTATTCTTCCTTTGCCATTTGAGGAAGTTCAACCTGCCACAGGCGCTGCTGATTCAGCTATACTCAGCAGTGATTGAGTCTGTCTCTGCACAATAACTGTCTGGTTTTGTTCAGTTACGAAATCAGATATTAGAAGACAACAAAGGACAGTTCGGATTGCTGAGAGGATTATTGGTTGAATTATAAATCACATTATTAATGTCCTGACTATACATTGTGATCAGATGATGCCACTTTGGTGAATATAAGTACCAATTTCTTTACATAAGAGCAAAATCTGTACATTATTCCAAAGTTTTTTTCTGCCAGTGTGTGTATATATAAAGTATCTCACAAAAGTGAGTACACCCCTCACATTTTTGTAAATATTTGATTGTATCTTTTCATGTGACAACTCTGAAGAAATGACACTTTGCTACAATGTAATGTAGTGAGTGTACAGCTTGTATAACAATGTAAATTTGCTGTCCCCTCAAAATAACTCAACACACATTAATGTCTAAACAGCTGGCAACAAAAGGAGTACAACCCCTAAGTAAAAATGTCCAAATTGGGCCCAAAGTGTCAATATTTTGTGTGGCCACCATTATTTTCCTTCACAGGTTGCTACTGGGGTCCTTTTCCACTCCTCCATGACGACATCACGGAGCTGGTGGATGTTAGAGACCTTGTGCTCCTCCACCTTCCATTTGAAGATGGCCCACATATGGTCAATAGGGTTGAGGTCTGGAGACATGCTTGGCTAGTCCATCACCTTCACCCTCAGCTTCTTTAGCAAGGCAGTGGTTGTCTTGGAGGTGTGTTTGGGGTCGTTATTATGCTGGAATACTGCCCTGCGGCCCAGTCTCTGAAGGGAGGGGATCATGCTCTGCTTCAGTATGTCACAGTACATGTTGGCATTCATGGTTCCCTCAATGAACTGTAGCTCCCCAGTGCTGGCAGCACTCATGCAGCCCCAGACCATGACAGTCCCACCACCATGCTTGACTGTAGGCAAGACACACTTGTCTTTGTACTCCTCACCTGGTTTCCGCCACACACGCTTGACACCATCTGAACCAAATAAGTTTATCCTTGTCTCATCAGACCACAGGACATGGTTCCAGTAATCCATGTCCTTAGTCTGCTTGTCTTCAGCAAACTGTTTGCGGACTTTCTTGTGCATCATCTTTAGAAGAGGCTTCCGTCTGGGACGACAGCCATGCAGACCAATTTGATGCAGTGTGCAGTGTATGGTCTGAGCACTGACAGGCTGACCCCCCACCCCTTCAACCTCTGCAGCAATACTGGCAGCACTCATACGTCTATTTCCCAAAGACAACCTCTGGATATGATGCTGAGCACATGCACTCAACTTCTTTGGTCGACCATGGCGAGGCCTGTTCTGAGTGGAACCTGTCCTGTTAAACCCCTGTATGGTCTTGGCCACCGTGCTGCAGCTCAGTGTCAGGGTCTTGGCAATCTTCTTTTAGCCTAGGCCATCTTTATGTAGAGCAACAATTCTTTTTTTCAGATCCTCAGAGAGTTCTTTGTCATGAAGTGCCATGTTGAACTTCCAGTGACCAGTATGAGGGAGTGTGAGAGCGATGAAACCAAATTTAAAACACTTGCTCCCCATTCACACCTGAGACCTTGTAACACTAAAGAGTCACATAACACCGGGGAGAGAAAATGGCTAATTGGGCCCAATTTGGACATTTTCACTTAGGGGTATACTCACATTTGTTGCCAGCGGTTTAGACATTAATGTCTGTGTGTTGAGTTATTTTGAGGGGACAGCAAATTTACAGTGTTATTCAAGCTGTACACTCACTACATTACACTGTAGCAAAGTGTCATTTCTTCAGTGTTGTCACTTCAAAAAATATAATCAAATATTTACAAAAATGTGAGGGGTGTACTCACTTTTGTGAGATACTGTAATTTGTTTAATATTTATTGTTAAACTGCATAACTCTTACTATTTACAAGTATTTACATTGATTTGTTGAATACGTGCTAGTACCGTAATTTCTTTAAACAGCACCTTTAAATGAGCGCATGTTGACTAAAGAGGACTCAAAATGCTTTACCTTGTCTGTGCAATTCATGAATAAAATTAAATATTTTTTGTAGTAGTTTTTGATCAACAACTGACTGTAAAGAACAGAAAGGGTGTTAAAAGAGACAGTATTCAGTGATAAATTGCTTGAGTGGATCTCGTCTTGGACACTGTAAAGAAGTTCGCCCTCATGGGCAAGGAAGGGGCGAGAAACCGGCTTAACGTACAAATAATATTTTAATGTAAAACTCAAAAGACAAACATATAGGAAGACGGACATGTCCGTAAGGATCTCTCTCTCTCGCACCGCCCTCCGCGATCGGCCTTTATCCCTCTCGGTGGCTTGTTTAGCCTAATACGGGACCGGGCGTGTTGAGTCAGTGGTAGCTCAGCAGTTAAGGCTCTGGGTTACTGACCGAAAGGTTGGGCGTTCAAGCCCCAGCACTGTCAAGATACCACTGTTGGGCCCTTGAGCAAGGCCCTTGACCCTATCTGCTCCAGGGGTGCTGTTTCATGGCTGACCCTGCGCTCTGACCCCAGCTTAGTTGGGATATGCAAAAAACTGCATTTCATTGGCTCTGTACCTGTACTCTGCACAATGACAATAAAGTTGAATCTTAATCTTATAGACTCTGACCCTGGGCACTTCGACAGCGCTTCTCTCCTAAAAGAGTTGACTTCTCTGAAAGAGTTTATTTTCCTCAAAAAGAGTTTGTTCTGGTAAAAGAGCAACATACACAAGTGTGCGTTGAACTTCGCTTCACGGCCAGTTTGCCTCATCCATGGAGCCAGATGTGGATGACGACATCACTGTTGCATCGGAGAGTGTTCAGACGTCTGATGCTGAAGACCTGACTGGACTCCCGTCCTCGGGCCAGCCTGCCCAGTCAGAGTCTGACATGCAGATGGCCGGCATGTTTTCCCGGGCAGCGGTGAGCATTAGGTTGGACTGGAACCCTCCATCCTCCCCCCACCCCTCGCGGCTTGATGATTGGTACCTTGACTCCGGGCGCCGCTCCCAGCCACACCAGTACCGGTTCCAGAAGTTCATGACGAGCTGACGAGTGCACCTTTTACTGCCCGTATCCGACCTGCTTGCTCTTCCGCTCTTGCTAACCTGGACGTCAGGCGGTCCACGGGTATATGGAGGTCACTTAGGTAGACAGGGCGGTTGTGATCCACCTGTGTCCCGAGAACGCCTCCACCTGACAGGACTGCCCGTTACTCCCCTCCAAGGCCTGTAGGACAATGTTGTCACTGACTGCGAAAGCCTACAGCACCACTGGACAGGCCGCCTCTGCCTTGCATGCCATGGCTCTCCTGCAGGTACACCAAGCCAGGGCACTCAAAGAACTGCACCAGGGTAGTCGCAATCCCGACTTCCTGCAGGAACTGCGCTCTGCCACCAATCTTGCTCTCAGAGCTACAGAGCTCACAGCGCAAGCAATCGGGCGGGCGATGGCAGACCTCGGGGTCCAGGAATGCCACCTGTGGCTGAACTTGGTCGAGATGCGCAATGTTGACAAAGCCCACTTTCTCAACGCCCTCCTCTCCAAGTTCGGTCTCTTTGGCGACACTGCCAGTTCTCAGCGGTGAAGAAACAGACGGAGGCCATCTCCCACATCATGCTGCACCGTTGTAGGTCTGTCTGCCCCCCATCTTCTTACAGCACCTTGGCACCAAAACTATGCAATCCCGGCTCCCCGGACACTTCCATCTCGCCTCCGGACCCACGACTGCCCAGACCCGGCAGGCCAGTGCTGACGAGTCTCGAAGATGTCCCTACAGGACCTCCTACTCTGTCTATATCCCGCCCCCTACCGCGTGCATGGAGCAAGGTAAGTGCTTTGAGTTTCACCCAACGCACTATTACCTGCTCCCTCCCACTACAAGACCCCACCCGGTACGTCCAAAATGATCGTCCCGTTAGTGCCCCTCGCACGGAGCTTAGACGCATGGATTGCACTTCCCACCCCGTTGCATTGACTGGCCAGGAACATCCGACTCGGCTACATGATTCAATTCACCAGGCTGCCGTGTCGTTTCAGTGCTATTCGCTTCACCCCGTTATGCGGCGAGAACGCTAGCACCATATGAGCAGAGATTGCTACTCTGTTGCTCAAGGACATGGTAGAGCCAGTACCTCCAGCCGAAATGAAGAAGGGTTTCTACAGCCCTTACATGTGCCTTACATGTTTCTACAGCAGTGCTCATGTGCCTTGCATGCTTTAAACCAGGCACAGCGTTTCCTCTCAAACAGTTCCAGAGGCTCCTGGGGCATATGGCATCCTCGGTCGCGGTCACGCCACTTGGGATGATGCATATGAGACCGCTCTAGCACTGGCTTCAGACTCGAGTCCTGAGATGGGCATAGCTCCTCGGCACATAGCGTGTGGTTATCACCCCTTCTTGACATCAGACTTGCAACCCTTAGACAGACCTTTGTTTTCTGCGTACAGGAGTACCCCTACAGCAGGTGTCCAGTTGTGTCGTGGTCACCACAGATGCCTCTCAACTGGGTTGGGGCGCCGTGTGCTACAGGCACGCAGCCGCGGGCTCCTGGACGAGGCCCCACCTGTGTTGGCACATCAGCTGCCTCGAGTTGATGGCTGTATTCCTTCCCCTGCGTAGGTTTCACCTTCTTGGGGGAAGCACATCTTGATCCTTTCAGACAGCACTGCCACGGTAGCGTACATAAATAGCCAAGGAGGCGTGCGCTCCTGTCACATGTCACAACTCGCCCGTCATCTCCTCCTTTGGAGTCAGCCGTGACTCAGGTGGTCCAGCTGATTTGGGGCCGCTTTGTCGGGCACAGATAGATCTCTTCGCCTCCCAAGACAACTCCCATTGCCCGCTCTGGTATTCCCTAATGGAAACCCCCCTTGGCACAAACGTGCTGGCACACAGCTGGCCCCAGGGGCTGCGCAAGTACGTATTTCCCCTAGTGAGCCTTCTTGCACTAGTGTTGTGCAAGGTCAGGGAGGATGAGGAACAGGTCTCCTTGGTGGCTCCTTATTGGCCCACCCGGACCTGGATCTCGGATCTCATGCTCTTTGTGACAGCACCTCCTTGGAAAATTCCCCCGGGAAAGGACCTTCTTTCTCAGGGACGGGGCACGCTCTGGCATCCGCACCCAGATCTTTGGAACCTCCACGCCTGGCCCCTGGACGGGACGCGGAAGATCTAACTGGCCTACCACCCACAGTCGCAGCCACGATTAACCATGCCAGAGCCCCCTCTACCAGGCAACTTTACGCCCTGAAATGGCGTCTGTTCATGAATTGGTGTTCTTTCCGGGCAGAAGACCCACAGAGGTGCGCAGTTAGGTCAGTGCTCTTGTTTCTACAGGAGAAGTTGGAAGGGGGGGGCTGTCCCCTTCCACCTTGAAGGTTTATGTTGCCGCTATCCAAACAGATGCTTTCCTACTGGGTGGTGGATGCCATCCTTCTGGCCTATCGCACCCAGGCCGTGTCACCTCCCTTGTGGGTTCGAGCACACTCTACAAAGAGTGTTGCATCCTCATGGGCACTGGCTAGGGGCACCTCCCTAGCAGACATTTGTAGGGCAGCGGGTTGAGCAACACCTAATACCTTTGCGAGATTTTACAATCTCAGGGTTGAGTCAGTCTCATCCCGTGTTTTCTCAGGTCCGAGCCGGAAGAACTTGGTACACGCTGATGGTCTGACCGGGTGAATCGCTTGCGTTCAGCGCCCTTTCCCTCAGCCGAGGTAAAACAGTGCGCCTTCTTCCCCAGGAGATCCCACCCAGGTCCCTGGTCGATTCCTCCCTAGCCCTTTTGGGTCCGCAGTTCAGCGGAGGAACTTGCCGACCCAGTCCACTATGGGTACCCTAGGCTACCCTATACTGAAATAGGTGCTCCATAGGTCCGGCCTCCTACGTGGACTCCTCCTGTGTGTGTTTCCGTGGTATGGTCACTTTACGAGCTAACCTTGCGTCTCCCTTAGGCAGTTTTTGCTGCCCTCCGATCGCCGTGTTGTAGCAACTCCCCCCTCCTTGAGGCTGGATCTACAACCACGCCATCCTTTCCCACATGCGACCGAAGAGGCCATGTGATGTATTCCCTGCCTTTAACTCCCCTTTTGGGCAGGTGTGGCCTCCGCAGAGTCTTTTCCCACTGAAAGAATTGGAAACTGGGTAAGACCCCTTTCCTCAATGCGTGTAAGGGCCCCAGCTGCTCTTGCTCTATGCCGAGAAACATAGAGAGAAAAGAGGCCCAGCCAGGCTTGGCCCGTTCCCAAGTTGGCAAGCGTCGCCCCTTTAAGGGTAACCAGAAGGATTCCGACGACTCTTTTTGGGGCATTGGGGAAGGGTATGTGCAGTCTGAAACACAGTTGGTCGCTTGTGCACATGAATTACCTGTGTCTGCAGTACACGTACACGGCTCAGCGCATGGTGTGGACCCCTTGTGTCGCTTCTTCGACACGACATTGAAGTGAGCAAGTGCAACTGCAGTGGCCGGACCATTTCCGGTTCCTCAGAAAATCCTGAATGAACTTGAAGTATTTCTCCGCATTTATACCTGTATGTCCGGGGCGGGGTATGCAAATACTGTCTGCCAACTTCTCATTGGCCTTTTTTCATAGACCAGAGGCTTATTCGGCACTCAAGGGAGACCCCTAGTGTCTCTTCCATCAGGGAACGGAGGTTACATACGTAACCAAGACGTTTTCCCTTGTGTATTTAAGCCCTTGTTTCCCCTGGTTAGTTTGTCAGTCTTTGCATGTATTGTTGGATGTTCTGTGACTGGTTACCTGTGTTATTTTGTTTGTTCTTTTGTAAATAAAGCTGCGTTTAGACCCTTGTTCTTCACCTGCCTTGTCACAGAAAGACTGACCTAAGATGGATCTAGCAGCTGTCAGAATTCTCCTTAAGCAAGGGGACCATCCAGTTGAGCATTACGTCCGTGAGTTTTTAGAGCTGGCAAATTTAGTGCACTATCCAGACTACTCTTTGGTGGGGGTTTTTTTCAAGATAATTGGCGCCCAATAACTTAATTCTGATTACTAAATATTAGCACATCGTATGCTAGGAGATTGAAACCCTGTTTAGAAGTTCACTCACGCAATTTGGCTTCATGAAAGATCGACACATTTCAAATAATATTAGTCTTGTTTTTGATCTATTAGATTACTCTATTAGATTACTAGTTAGTTGATTATGATGCCCTTATTTTGTTCTTAGATTTCTACAAGGCATTTGACAACATAAAGCATGCTTTTATTTATGATGTTTTAAGATGATTTTGTTTTTGTCCAAAATTTGAGAATACTGTACAGATCCTGTATAAAAACATCACTAGTAGCATCTCCTTGTCTAACAGGGCTTTGATGTGTTTTGTCTTTGTGAGAGGCATTAAACAAAGATGTCCTATTTCACATTTTATTATTTTTGTTGGTCGCAGAGCTTCTTAACCTCTATATAGTGCACTGCTCAAATATCAAGAGGGATTCAAATAGCAGACTATTCTATTTTAATCATTCAGCTTGCAGATGAGTCCTGTATATTCCCCAAAGATAAATGTCAGGTCCCCATTATTTTAGATGCATTAAAACTCTTCTCAGAGGCCTCAAGTCTTTCTGTTAATCAAAGTAAGACTGAGATTATGACAATTAATAATTCATACATTTCAGATAAATGTGGAATTAAGGTGACACAAATGGTTAGATATCTTGGTATTTGAATTAGTAAGTGTCCATCTGAAAGTTGAATCTAATTTATCAAATTAAACAATTTACACGTTAAAAATACATTCTCTGAAAAACCTAAATATCTTGTGCATTGTTTATAAAATAAGATCAATCAAAATGATCATGTTTTAAGGATTTTTAGATATTATTATAGAAAAACAATACAAAAATTAGAATATGATTTTTCCCCTAAAATCAAAGGTCTTACTAGAAAAAAAGAAATTATGATCCAACGTGAATTTTCTTGATAAAAACAATATGATTTGTTTATTTGTATTTCTTCTGCTCCAAACTTACTTCAAACGTACTTCTCTGTCTGCTCATGTGAATCATAAGAAACATCATAAGAAAGTGTTTCACCACTGTTCAAATGCACTTTGGATCAAATTATTTATATAGATAAATGTTTTCCATCTGAAAGGACTAAATATTAAATGAAACAAATGACACTAAAATGCAAAGAAATCTCTTCAGTTATCAAAATACTTTTTGAATGTAACTGTATTCTAATTATCAATGATTTAAATTGAAATACAGTTACTTATATTTCGTCTTTTAAATACGTAATCCTGTTACCTGTATTCCGTTACTCCCCAAACATGGAAATTCTTACACTGGATTTTTGCCGAACAGATGTGGCACCTGTGCACTTGATGTTTGATTGTGGTGGGATGAGGCCTAATTGTGAACTTTGGCACTGATGGCCCAATGATAAGTGTAAATTGAACTCCCCAAGCCCCTCAACTGGGAAAATAATCAACATAACGCTTCAAAAATAAGTTGCATTCTACATAAATTCATGCATCAAAATGTCATGCGAAAAAAGAGATGGTAAGAACTCTTCTTGTCAGCAAGTTAGAGCAGTTTTTGGACAGTAAATGTGATTTGTCATTGCAAGTTACTAATATGCCTGCTGCTTTGACTAGAATCTTACTGTGACCCCAATACATTAAAATAAACATGAATAATTTACTAACCTTAATTAACATTAACAGAGACAAGTGAGTGGTTTAACTACAACAATAGAAACATCAGTCCAATTTTGTAAATATTCATTATATATTGGTTTCGTGTTGAGATACATTTTAAACTCTTACATTAACATGATTAGTGTGGTGTGTTACTGTTTTCATGCCCAAAAGTTGTTGAGTGGGGGGTTTGTTTCCATTGTTGATGGTTTTTTGCCAAATTAGATCGTGCAACCCCAGTCAAAAACTAGAACACTAGCAATCCGAGCTGTGGACCAACATTTAAAATACAACATATTATACTGGTAACCAGCTATGCTGTTTTATTTAGTTTGGTTGTTACTTTTCAGCAGAGATAACAACAAAGTTTGAAAGATGTAGAAGTGTAGAATGTGTAGAAATGTAGAAAATTGAGGATAATTGGAAAACAAAAAGACAGAGAAAGTTGCTGTCATAAAAATTTCTGTACAGATGATACAGATGAAAACACTGAATTTATTTGCCCGTAATATTATTTGAATGTAAAATAAGCTTCTAATATATTTATTTAATCATGACACATTAAAAGAAAACAGTATTATTTTTATTTTTATAAACAGTGTGCTCAAAGAAAATTAAATGAAACTTCACACCAGTTCATGAAAGAGTTTTCACACATGGCATATAAATGTTTCCTGATAGAATGTGTGAAAATATACTCCCAGTTTGTAAATGAAAGTAGAGACATTTTACACAGGCAAGTCTCACTACAGGGCTAAATCTTTTGAACAATATCTTGACATCTACACTGATCAGCCACAACATTAAAACCACCTGCCTAATATTGTGTAGGTCCCCCTCGTGCTGCCAACACAGCGCCAACCTGCATCTCAGAATAGCATTCAGAGATTATATTCTTCTCACCACAATTGTACAGAGCGGTTATCTGAGTTATTGTAGACTGTCAGTTATAACCAGTCTGGTCATTCTCTGTTGACCTCTCTCATCAACAAGACATTTCATCCACAGAACTGCTGCTCACTGGATGTTTTTTGTTTTTGCCACCATTCAGTGTAAATTCTAGAGACTGTTGTGTGTGAAAATCCCAGGAGATCAGCAGTTACAGAAATACTCAAATACTGCCTAATGATTGGCTGATTAGATAATCACATGGTTTGTTTGAGTATTTCTGTAACTGCTGATCTCCTGGGATTTTCGTTTTCATTTTTGATGGGTTTTCACCAAACTAGATCGTGCAACCTTAAAGCCCAGGGGCCTCCCTGGCAGTCAAGGGCCCCTGGGAACTGGCCCCATTGGCCCAGGCGGTAATCCATCCCTGGGTAATGCTGGTTAACCAAGGAAGTCTTACTGGTACATATTGGTTGTTACTTTCAGCGGAGATCACAACTGTAGATTGAAAGATGTAGAAGTAGCTGCATTGGTGACCTGTTTATATTCTGATAAAATCAGCTCAAAGTAAAGTTATCTGATTCCTTAATTACATCCAACATCAGTTCCTTAATATTGTCCCTGCCTGTTCTGTTTTGCTGATTATAGTGACCAGGTCAGCTCTTCTTCAGGCTCGGACTTCTTGACCAGTTGTGTTTATCAGGACTGATGAAGTACAATTCACCATGACAAGCATCATGACTATAATATTCTTTACCAACGCCTGTGTGTGCATTGGTCTGAAATAGAAACAACTCTTGTAAATGAAAGCACAGTGTAGTTCTAGCGGGAAGACTAGCAGCTGTACATCATCACACCATTAGCTGGGTAATTCCAAGCCAATCGTATATAAGCCATTGCTTTATAAGCCATTTATATAAGTCCGCTCACAATCTATCACATTGCTGTTTCAGTGTACTAACATGCAAATAGACACGTTTCAACCTATCCAGGCCACAGGAGAACCAGTGCACAGCAGAACCAGTGCACAGAACATCTCTGGAAGCCCGCCTTCCCTTTCCAACGACGTCATCACTTCAACTCAGCTTCTGCCAACATCAAACCCATGGGGAGTAAACAACCAGCAAACCCGGATCTTCACCCATATCTCATTAATTTAGGAGATCTCTCTCAATCGAATTGCACGACCTGACACAGAAGGAGCTCCACGCCGAGTCCATCAAAATCATGGGCTCAGGCAGCAGCTGATTTCCATCAGAAATAATCTAAGTCATTTTCATATCCATCAAATGCAATCATATTTAGTCATGGGTCTAGGCCTTTCATTGCCATGCTGCATGTTCATTAGAAAGTTGCAATGCTGTCTGTTCATCATAACGCATCCACATCAATATCAAAGCCAGTATTTTCATGTCAACTGTGCATTCACTTGCAATTCAGTACATTCGCATGGTTTTCATAATAAAGGTATGAAGTCCCGTTTTGACACTGTATGCTTTCATTCGTACTCCTGGCACAAATAAATAAATAGCTGTTTCTGGAGGATCGCTATCATGCAACAGAGATCGGATATCAATGTTGAACCCTTAGACCTTTGAAAAGATGTATCATTTGTTAACATTAATTACATTTATAGACGGTAAATTAAAAATTAAATGTAAGCAGAGTGACGTTACTCCCGAGTGTGAACAAATGCGTATCGACAGGTTAATATAGTCTTCACCAAAGCTTTGTGAAAGGGTCCTTGGTGAAATACTTATTTCGTTTGGTACAACATTTCGAGTGATGTTCCCCGAGCGCCTCCAAGGGCGCATTAATACCGATCCATAAAACAGAGCGTTTTCTTTCACTATACATACTTCCACATTCTCATCGCAAGCACGACTGTTCCTATCTCATGGCATATTTCCATTTTATTTCAGGCATCATTAAAGTGCAGAAATTCGTATGGCATGTCTTCATAAATCATTCAATCATTGTTGTTCAGACCACGTTTCAATCTGTGGGGATCTTCAAGCACTTGGGGCTTTATCCATGTTCCAAATTTCAAAGCTCAGTCTAACAGTCATATCAACCCAACTACATTACTTTTAAATATCAAAGCATTTCGATATGAGCCGTTCCCTTTTAATGCGCATGGTCAGGGACGTTACATTTTAGTAGCAGGTAAGTAGGTCTGTCAATCACTGGATAAAACCTGTGCCAAGTCAAGCTCATTAATATAATCTGGTTACTGTTAAAGGAAACCATTATGTCCATTTAAAAAAAAAATTTTTTTTTAAGATGTAATAAGTCCCAGGTGTCGCCAGAATGCGTCTGTGAAGTTTCAGCTCAAAATACCCCATGGATCATTTACTATACCATGTTATTAATGTCTCTTTAGGGTGGAATCAAAAACGCGCTGATTTTGTGCATGCCTCTTTAAATGCAAATGAGCTGCCGCTCCCGCCCCCTTTCCGGTAGAGGGCTGTGTCTTTTCAGCTCCTGCTTCAGACACTACAGCAACAACAAATCAGAACCCATATATTGACAGCGTAAGTACCGGAGTTCAGCCATATATATGAATATATATGTATATCCAGTCTTCGTGAATGCAGTCAGAGACAATGGTAACTTGTCACACTATTGCACAAGCCAGCTGCACAAGCCAGCTGCCCTCGCTGGAAAGATGGCACCATAATGGGTTATCCTTCAACAGGGTATTGCACGACAACGTCGCCATTATCGTATGGCTCTATGCATGCTGTAACCCATCAAAAAAAAGAAAAAATAAACATTTTCACTTCCCTCGTCGGAGGGTTTTCATAGTAAAACATTTTCTTTCAGCAAAGGGATTGCACGCAACGTCGCCATTATCGTATGGCTTTACGCACGTCACCCATCTTTCAGCAAAGATACCCAAACATCTCTTCCCTTGTCGGAGGGTTTTCATGAGCAATGACTGAAATACAGTAGATGTAAACTCTGTTCCATTATCTGATCTTATACATTTAATTTTACCATATGGTGCAACATCAGCAATTAATTTCTCGGTGGCTATGGCAGTGTCACTCTTGCTCTTCAAAAAATAGGTAAACACAGCTCCTGAATAGTCATCTGTGAATGCTAAGGCAAATCTGAAACCATCTTTCCCTGCTGGTTCTATAGGACCAGCCAGATCTGCATGAACAAGTGCAAATACCTCTTTTGCTTTCTCATCTAGATCTCTATTTCTGCTCTGAGCAAATTTGCCTTTTACACACACTTAACATTTCAAATTGGATCTGTCAATTTTACCTCTAATTTTCATTCCATCTGTAACATTCTCCAACTTTAACACATCATCATAATTACAATGACCCAGTATTTCATGCCATGTCTGAATATCATAGCACGCGTTACACTCATCAGTCTCATTAATTACAGTACTCAAGTAAAACAATCTGTCATACATATGAATATCAAAAGTTGTACCATTTTTGTGAACGAGTCGGTTCTGTCCCTCTTTGAAGATTACTGTCGCTCCGTGTGTAATTGCCGCTTTGACGGAAAAGATGTCTTGAGAAAATGATGGCACATAAAGTGCCTCTGTCAACATCATGTCCACAATGTGGCCATTATTATTTCTCAAACGCAATTTTGCGGTACCTTTCTTCAACGCGATACCACTGGCCCGTTCTCCATCAGCCAGCTCCAGTATGTGGCTCTGAGGCTTGAAACTTGAGTCGAAATCCACGAACTTCTCAATGTCCGTAATGATGTGTTTAGTAGCTCCAGAATCCACCATGAGACCTTTCATTTCCACTCCACCAATCGGGTCTTCCTTCACCTGCTCCACCATAAACGCAAATGTATGATCCTCCTCTTCATCCGTCATTTGCTTCACTTTATCCCGCTTTCTTCGACGACAGTGCACGTCTTTATGTGAGGTGCTTTTACAGAAACTACACCATTGTCTCCGTTCCCCACGCTCCTCAGCAACCACCGTGCACTCCGCGGCTTTGTGACCTTTCTGTCCACAATTGTAACAGGTGAGTCTCATACTCCAATTGTCTCTTCCTTTAATTTTCATTACGCTGTCCACAACCGAACCAGCAGTGCCAAACTTCTCTGTGCTTTCATAGCTCCTCAGTTTTGCTTTAAAGTCGGCAAAAGTTAGTTTTTCATCACTCTGCGTAATAAAAATAGAGAATGGTTTGAAAGTATCGGGTAGACCCTTTAGAATCATGGCAGTCAATAAATCGTCGCTCAAAGTCTCTCCCGCATTCCGTAATGCTGTAATTGCGGTCTCCGCACAAATAATATAATCCGTAACGGTTTCATTTACACCTTTCTGAAGAGATGTCAACTCCGTATATAAACTTATCACACGTGGCTTCCCCTTACCAGCGTAGTGATCTCTCAAAATCTGTAAGCCTCTGTAATCTAAGCAGCCTCTCTCATCACAAGGGACATACTCTTGTCATCCAATAATTGGATCAGCACTGCATATGCCTCCTCATTTTTACTGTCTTCTTCCACCTCCTCACCTTCATCATTCACGGCCGAGGCTCCACCCAATATGGTGGATTTTAAACCCAGAAGACGCAAATGTGCCAGGAACTTCGTTTCCCACAGTTCGTAATTCTTTTCCTCTCCGTCGAAACATAAACGATTCCATCGGTTCCCATGCTCTTTACTGGGCCCATAACCTGTTGGCGCTGCCATCTCAATTAGAGATAGGTAACCGGTAATACATGACGAAGGATCAAAGGACTTACAACTCAGACATTATCTAGCAGCGGCCATTTTATTAATGATGCACACCTGTGTATGTTACTCCACCCACATCATGATCAGTCAATTAGAGAACATATACAATTACATAGATCAACAATTATATATTGTGCCTATTTATATGAACAATGCCTTTATAATTAATTAACCTTAAATCTTAATATGTCGAATTATGAAGTTGTCAACTACTCTTTTATCCCGAGATGTATTTTGAAGCTATTATTGATAATATTGTCTATTTATAGGAGTACTCTTGCTGATTGTTAAATTATTTATATTGCAATATGCAGTATTTAAATTGAATCATGTACATGATGATAAAATGAATGAACTGAGATTATGATTATGATAATATGATGACTTTATGGTATTGTGATTATGGTGATAGTTGTTATGCTTGGAACCAGTGTTAATTATTAATTGGTCCTGTTTTATACAGGCAAGGTTCTGTGTATGGATGGTGAGCCACTAAGCCCGAAACTGATGCTTGGAGTGCATGCATCTAGCCGGTGTGGTAGGAGGCGCTGCAGCTGCTTATTTAACACACACACACACACACACACACACACACACACACACCTTCAGACATATTTACACCTACACACACCTTCAGACAATACTTACATTTACATGCGTATTAATCTCATGGACCATTCCATTATGGACTCATTGGACTCTGCCTGTTTCAAGGGTTGTGTGTTGTGAACTGCTGTGGCTTCAAGCACTGCTTATTGAGTGAATTCTGAATGTTGTATGCTCCATTAATAACTTTGAACTGAATACTACCTATGTGCATGTGTAAATATTGTAAATGTTATTGTCCTATATTTATGTAATACAATTCACAATTGCACTGCAGCAATGAGTCTGTTTCATTGAACTTCACCTTTTCCTTGAGCTGAACTAAGATTTTCTGATACTGCTCCACTATTTTTACATACAATTGCAGCACTTATATATGCTACATTACTGTGGCAAGCCAGCCAGGAGGAATTAGTGAGTTTAATGTACATTTGAGTTATTAATTTGGGTTATTGCAGTTCAGTAATAATAATGGATGTGTTTTTGAAACGTGGTATCAAATTACCAAATGCTGTGCTGTTGGAGGGCATAACAGAACCAGGAAGTAATGAAGTCATTGAGTTTCTAAGCCAATATGGTACAGTCAATAAGATTGAGAGAATATCTGAGACCGAATCTGAGTATGATGGTGTGCTTGTTGTTGAATTTACTAGTGGTGCAGCTTTGGAAGCGCTGCGTCCCATTTTGCCGCACCCATGGGTCTCGGCTAAAAAGACACATACATGTTGCATTTTGGAGCTATCTTCTGTTTGTACAGATCACTTTGCTAAGCTAAAACTATGTTGTATTTGTCTGATTTGCAGAATTTAGCCAAATTAACCGGGGTGGATTACACAGAAGTGCTCAAAACAATGATGTCTCAGATTGGACTTTCGGTCTCCGAGCTCCGCCCTGTGCCTCATGTGGAAGATCCATCAATCACTGAGTTGCCCACACTGCCAGGACCATCAGTGAAGCCATCAACTCAGTCTCCACCAGCCATTCCTGTTCCCCTTGTGGACACTGCTGCTTCCAGGTCAGTCGCTGAGCCCCGCATTGATCCTTCTGATCCTATACAGCTGGAGATGAGACATTCAACTTCCAGCATTGACATCCATCCACCTGAGGTCCAGCGCTATGTAGTAGAGCACATTGTAAAGAATGAGGAGAGTGCAGCACATCACCAGAGGATCAGGGTTTTCTCAGGTTGGCTTCCCAGACCTACTCATGAGGCTGACTATGACACCTGGCGGTCAGGAGTAGAACTGCTGTTGAAGGATCCATCTGTGTCCGATCTCCATCGCTCTAGGAGGATAGTGGAGAGCCTCCTTCCTCCAGCAGCAGATATGGTCAAGCAATGGAGTCCCAGCACGCTGCCTATAGTGTATCTAGACACTCTTGACTCTGCATATGCTACTGTTCAAGATGGGGATGAACTGTTTGCTAGATTCATGGACACATTTCAGGATGCCGGTGAGAAACCATCTGCCTACCTCCAACGGCTCCAGGTTGCCCTGAATTCTGCCATGAAAAGGGGAGGAGTCATAGAGTCTGAAGTAAATCTGCATTTGTTGAACCAGTTCTGTCGTAGATGCTGGGACAATTCTTTGATTGCTGAGCTCCAGCTAAAACAAAAGAAGACTTGTCCATCCACTTTTGCTGAGCTGCTGCTCCTATTGCGCACTGAAGAGGACAGAGAGGCAGCAAAAGCACATCGAATGAAGCAATATCTGGGGTCTACATGGCAGAAAGCTACAGCTCATGTCTAGTCTGCTCGTGTTACTCCTGAAGACGGGGCCACAGTTACCGCTTTGGTTAACATCACCCAGCAACTGGCTCAACAACTAGCTGACATCCAGCGACAGTTAGCCATGCTAACGGCCAGCCAGTCAGTCAAAGACCAGTGCTATCCCCAAGACTTCCACCTACAGTAAGCCACTTGCCAGGGCCACCAATCAGCAGCCTCGTCGATCCACACCTACTCAGGCCAAACCTGGTTATTGTTTTCGGTGTGGTGAGGATGGCCACATCCGTCCCCAGTGTGAGAATTAACCCAATTCTACTCTGGTTGCTCGTAAAAGGAAACAGTTCACTAGCAACCAACAAAACACTTCCAACTCAGTCCATTTAAACCGAGTCCGGTTCCTGTTGTGGGACAGACAGGGGCCAGAGGGGACCAAATCCGTCCCAAGGAAAAAGAGAAGATTGTCAGGTGTGCAGAAATGTCACAGCCCAAGATAAAGAACGCAACCATACAGTTTCCAAGGGGCCTGGTGGGCTCAAAATGTTCTGCAGTCGTTCAGATTGCTGGACAGAACTATCATTGCCTTTTGGACACTGGCTCGGAGGTCACCACGATTCCAGTCTCTTTTTACAACCAGAGTCTCAGCAATCACCCTGTGAAGCCACTTTACAACTTACTCCAGGTAGAGGGTGCCGCCGGTCAGTCAGTGCCATATCTGGGGTATGTAGAGATGACCATAGGATTTCACAAAGAGTTCTTGGGGGAATAATTTGATGTACCAACCCTTGCCTTGGTTGTACCCGATGGCCATCCTGAGGGTTCTTCAGTTGTGCTTATCGGCATGAATACTCTGGAGCCTTTATATGAGCGATACACTAGCAGTGACATCTCTAATTTTCAACCTACGACACAAGGGTACTGTCCCATCCTAAAGCTCCTACAACTGAAGCACCAACAAAGCCAGGTGGGTCGAGCAGGAACCGTGAAGTTGTTGAGTCAGACACCAGTCCTGATTCCTTCTGGTCAGACCATTGTTCTAGAAGGCTCTGCCAGAGTAGACAGTCCAACTACAGTTCAATGGGCTGTGATTGAACATCCCATATCATCTCTTCCTGGCGGGCTGTGTGTCCAGAGCTGTCTCATCACACTTCCAACTCATGCTCCCTACAAGGTTCCTGTTCTCGTTATGAACGAGTCTGAACAAGGTGTTCTCATTCCACCAATGACTGTAATTGCTGATATTGGTACATCACCTACCATCCTGGCCCAGCACACCATAAACACTTCTCCAGTCCAAGGAGGTTCCCAAAGAAGCACTTTGGAGTTAAATTTTGGAGAATCGCCTATCCCATCTGAATGGAAGGAGCGAGTAACTTTCAAGCTCAAACAAATGCCTGAAGTGTTTTCTTACCACGACCTTGATTTCGGCTGTATGGACCAGGTAAAACACCATATCAAGCTCCACGATGAAACCTCTTTCAGGCTTCGAGCCAGGCCCATCCATCCCCGCGATATTGAAGCTGTTCAAAGCCATTTGCGGGATCTGCTTGAAGCTGACATCATCCGGGAGTCAGAGTCACCATTTGCTTCTCCAATTGTGGTGGTCCGGAAGCGGAATGGCGAGGTTAGGTTGTGCATTGATTATCGTAAATTAAATTTACAAACAGTGAAAGATGCCTATGCTCTGCCGAACCTTGAAGAGTCGTTTTCAGCATTAACGGGCTCCAGATGGTTCAAGGTTTTGGATTTAAAGTCTGGATATTATCAGATTCAAATGAGTGAAACTGACAAGGCTAAAACCGCATTTGTCACACCACTGGGTTTTTGGGAATGGAATCAGATGCCGCAAGGCGTTACGAATGCTCCAAGTACATTCCAGAGACTTATGGAGAAGTGTATGGGGGATTTAAATCTCAAGGAAGCTCTTGTATTTCTGGATGACATTATTATCTTCTCTGACACTTTAGAGGAACATGAGAAGTGCTTACTCGGAGTACTTACCTGCCTGAAGGAATTTGGCTTGAAGCTGTCCCCTGAAAAATGCAAAATTTTCCAGTCCAGTGTACGTTACCTTGGACATGTCGTGTCCGAGAAGGGCGTTGAAACGGACCCTGAAAAAATATCTGCCCTCAAATCCTGGCCAGTCCCCCGAAATCTTAAAGAGCTAAGGTCCTTCCTAGGGTTTGCAGGATACTATCGGAGGTTCATCAAGGATTACGCCACCATAGTAAAACCTCTTAATGGCCTTACTAGAGGCTATGCACCCATCCGTCAGTCTATAAAAGATAAAAGTCCTGCTGGAAAATTCCTGGACCCAAAGCAGTCCTTTGGGGAGAGATGGACGTCTGATTGTCAAGCTGCTTTTGACACAGTAATTTCTAAGTTAACATCTGCCCCTCTTCTTGGGTTCGCCAATGCGAAGTTGCCCTACATCCTTCACACAGATGCTAGCATAATCGGATTGGGAGCTGTTCTATACCAAGAACAGGATGATCAACTCCGGGTTATTGCCTATGCCAGCCGAGGCCTATCTCAGAGTGAATCTCGATATCCGGCACACAAACTTGAGTTTCTGGCCTTAAAATGGAGTGTCACAGAGAAATTCCATGATTATCTCTATGGTGCTGACTTCATAGTTGTTACGGACAACAATCCTCTTACATACGTTTTGACCTCAGCAAAATTGGACGCCACAAGCCACCGGTGGCTAGCTGCATTGTCAACGTATTCCTTTAAGATGCAGTACCATGCTGGCAAACACAACTTTGATGCCGATGCTCTGTCCAGACGTTATCATGGAGAAGTGCCCGATAAGGCTACAAGCTGTGAAGAATGGGAACTTGTGAACCGCCTAGCAGAGCAACTGTGTGATCCCGGTGAAGCTGCAGAAATCTCCCCCGACATTATGATTCCTATTTGTCAGAGCAGTCTTATTAGATCATGCTGTCCTGCAGATTACTCTCAACTTGATTTGACCTTAGTTGAGTCTCTTTCTGTCCATACTGATATTATTCCTGACTGTTTTGCTGAGGAAGAGTCACATGGCCTTCCTGTCATTTCCCCTCTGACCCACGCTGACCTGAAAGAAGAGCAGTGTGCCGACCCAGCAATTCGAGAAGTCATCTACCAGCTTGAGACAGGAGAAAAGGTTTCTTCCACTGTTCTAGAGGAACTTCCTGAGCTCCCTTTGTTGATACGGGAGTGGAATCGGTTAGAGCTGGAATATGGAGTTTTATACAGGAGAAGACAGAATGAAGATAAACTTGTCCTTCAGCTTGTTCTGCCCCCAGTGTTGCATTCTACCATCCTGAAGAGTCTCCATAGTGACATGGGGCACATGGGCATAGAACGAACCCTGGATTTGGTGCGGCAGCGGTTCTTCTGGCCAAAGATGGCCGCTAATGTTGAGAACTTCATCAAAACCTGTGGTCGGTGTGAAAGACATAAGACTCTTCCTGAAAAGGCAGCTCCTTTAGTAAATATTCAAACCAGTCGTCCTTTGGAATTAGTATGTATGGATTTTCTAACCCTTGAGCCGGACAGCAGCAACACCAAGAACATCTTGGTACTTACTGATCACTTCACCAAATTTGCAGTCGCTATTCCAACTGCAAACCAGAAGGTCAAAACTGTGGCGTATTGTCTGTGGAACGACTTCATGGTTTGCTATGGCATCCAGAACACCTACATTCTGACCAAGGCCCAGACTTTGAGTCTAAGCTGATTAAAGATCTCTTTGATGTAGCTGGCATCAAGAAAACTCGGACCACTCCATACTATCCCAGGGGCAACCCTGTCGAGCGCTTTAACTGGACGCTGTTAAACATGCTGGGAACTCTCGAGAGCAAGCAGAAGGCTAAGTGGAGGGAGTACGTTAAACCTCTTGTCCATGCGTATAATTGCACGCGGAATGAAGTAACTGGGTTCACACCTTATGAACTCCTGTTTGGACGATCACCGCGGCTCCCGGTTGACTTAGCTTTCGGGTTGCCAGTCCGTGACTCTCCCTCTCCTTCGCACTCCCAGTATGTGAAGGATTTAAGATCACGTCTCGAGGAGAGCTACAAGCTTACATGCCAGAATGCTCAGAAGTCAGCTAAAAGGAACAAAATTCATTTCGATCAACGTGTAAAACCTGCAAGCTTAGATGTTGGCGACAGAGTCCTTGTTCGGAATGTCAGAATCCGAGGAAAACACAAGCTCGAGGATAAGTGGGAACAAGAGGTGTATGTGGTTGTGAAATGTGCCGGGGATCTTCCTGTTTACATTGTGAGAGCAGGGGGGGACCTGACCGCACACTCCATTGTGATCTGCTCTTGCCCTGTGGCTTCCTATCAGCTTCTGCTACAGAGGATTTTCCAGAAGATCTTCCTGCTCAAAACCCCCATACTCGCAGCCAGATTCGCAACCGCACTGACCAAGTTGATATTTTTGAGGATGAGGATACTGAACTTACCATCCTTAGGAGTTTTCCTCAGTTCCCAATGAAGTTCAGTGTGGAAAGAGCGAGTGGATGTGAACACGAACCAACAACCGGTGACATAGTGGGGTTGGCCTTACCGACAGCCCCAAGTGATGCTGATTCTGTTCCACTTTTTCCACAAAGCCCTGCAGCAACCTCATTTGAAAACCATTTACCTGAAGTTGAAGAGTCTTGGCCAACCACTGGTGAAGATTTATCTATGTTCAGCTGCGAGGTAGAAACTCCTGTGAAAGAGATTGAAGTGGAAGAACCTGGAAATCCTCTACTTGAACCGATAGACGAACATGTTACCAGAGAGATGGAGCTAACTGTGGGAGGAGAATTGGAATTTCCAGTGCTTCTGGACCCTGAGGCTGAAGCTCGTGAGCCGGTCCAATCTGAGGCATCTGTGGGTCCTGCTGTTCATAGTTCTGCTACTGCCCCCAGTGATATAGTGGGATCTGATGTAGTACCCAGACATTCAGGTCGGCAGCATCAACCCCTTCAACGTCTTCAATATGCAGTATTGGGCAACCCATTAATTTCAGTCGTCCAAACTCTTTTTCATAGCTTGTCTAATGTTTATACAGAGGCCCTTAGTCAAGCCGCTGCAGCAGACTCGGTCCCTAAATTGTAATACTTCTGCAGTTCTTATGCAACGGGGACGTGCATGATTTAAGGGGGGAGGGTGTAACCCAGGTGTTTTCTGCCTTGTTATCCCTTCTCGCGGCTCCACACTGTGTTCATGTTGTCGCGAGACTTCGTGACAGTATCGCGAGACTTGACACAGAGTTGGGTCAGTTTCCTTTATATATTGTGTGGGTGTGGGTGTGTGGGTGGGAGAGCCGGTGTGTTGAGCTGCTGCAGGTAGGCGTTTAGCCCTGTAAACCTTTTTTATTAGACTGCTGGTTTAATTGTTATGCCTGACAACTTTTTAGATGCCTCTACCATTCAATTGACTGCCGTTTGAGTGGCTTAATGATACGGGAACTGGTGAGTCTCATTGTTTGTATTATACGGCGCTAATAGTGTATTGTTTATATGGATTTGTTAGCCGGCGCTGGCTGTAGTTGTTTAATTGTACTGAATCTATGATTATATATTGTGCCTATTTATATGAACAATGCTTTATAATTAATTAACCTTAATCTTAATATGTCGAATTATGAAGTTGTCAACTACTCTTTTATCCCGAGATGTATTTTGAAGCTATTATTGATAATATTGTCTATTTATAGGAGTACTCTTGCTGATTGTTAAATTGTTTATATTGCAATATGCAGTATTTAAATTGAATCATGAACGTGTGATGAGGAGGCGGGAGTGGCCATGTTGATGCACGGCCGGATTGGCGAGAGAGAGCCAGAGACGCTAGTTTGAGAGATAGTTGGGTGTCTGTTCGTTTATGTTTTATGTAGTTTTAAGTTGATATAATTAAACCTTTATGTTGATGTAGGGGAGTCACACAGTATGAGGGAAGGAGGACACTGGGACAGGAGGTTTCAGGTCTCAGGTGAGCTTTTAATCACAAACTTCAGGGTAACACAGTCTCAACTGGCACAGTAACTACTTCAGCTTCACAAGCTCTTTAGCATCACAGGCTCTTAGTCACAACCTCTTAATCATCAAAAAGTCTTTGCTCAGACTGCCTCCAATCTGCCTGGAGAGGCGCGGCTGTCATCCTTTAGAGGGTGGGAGTGGCCGAGGAAAAAGCTATGGCGTATCAGAGAACTGGCGAGCAAGTGTTTATTTTTATTTTTTTTCCTCTCTCGGCCTTTTCCCTCTCTTTTAAATTTTACAGTTTTTTTTTTTTTTGGGGGGGGGGGGGGGGGGGGGGTGTACTACACTGTTACAGGAAGTACCCCCCCCCCCCCCCCCCCCCCCCCCCCATCCCCCCATTTTTAACTATTTCGGTTTCCCTGTGTATTTTGGTGTACTTCATGCCGGGGGCTCCCCAGCCTGAGAGAACGAGGGAGGAATGTGGCAGGGCGGGGCCGGGTCTTGATCCTACACCCGGTCCCATTTTAGGCCAATCAAGCCTCCCGAGAGGGATAAAGGCCGACTGCAGAGGATGGTGCGGGAGAGAGAGATCATTTATCGTCATCATGTGTGTTTTGTCTTTTGTTTTAGTTTATCATTAAACTATTATTTATATTGTCAAGCCGGTTCTGGCCTCCTTTCCATTCTAAATCCCTTTACAGTTGATTAGCAAAATAATTGTTAGTTGCAGCCCTACAGTACAGAGACTAGCGACATCAAATGAAAATTCGCTGCATGTGTGTATGGGGCTAGATGAGGAGGCACGACGAAGAGTGGCGCAATGCTCCAGATAGCGCTACGAGTCCGCCCGCGGCTCCTCTGGCAGCGAGCTAGAGAGTGAAATTTGCAGAAGCGATCACATGCCGGAACCGGATTGGTTCGTGAGTGCTTTATGGACCACAAACTGTTGCAGAAGGAGATCAGTTTCTTTCAAAAAATAGCATTCAGCTCATAAAACAAGCTTCTATCCTTGTTTTATTTTGCTAAGTCGAGTGAAGAGGCCAATTTTCTGTTACTATGACAACAAAGCACATGAGCAATGACACAGGCCTGCATCGTGTGTGTGGCCCACATTTAATTAAGAGTATATTGTTAGAATATTATATTTGAAGTTGTGAAAAAGGAAACTTGTAAAAACTAAAACTTGTATTAGTTCATATTCACTAGTTAAGTAACATACTTTGAGTTCAGTGTTAATTGCACTATAAGTGTTAAGATTATACTGTGAATGCACAATTTGCTTACATGTGAGAATAGTTTATACTGTAAATCAAAGTTTGCACATACTGTGAAAGTTCAAGAGAAAAAGGGAGTATTTTTATATTGACTATCCAGTGTAAGTGTATACATTGATTCACATTGAGTTTATTCTGTGAATTTTGCACTTGAGTTCTGTGAGTGTGTATGTGTTGAAGCATATTTGAATATATTCACAAAGTAACATCACTCTTAGAAATTTTGGTAACGCTTTAGATTACAGCCCGCAATTTACAGCGTATCTTTGTGTAATGATAGTGTACCTATTGATTACTTCCGTGTAGGTATAAGGGAACAATATTTAAAGTTTGAGGGATAAAGGAGTAACAACCTGGAAAATTACAAATAATTTATACTGTATTTTATAACTAAGGGGTAACTATTCTAATATTATGTGGTATGTATGACCTACTATGCTAAACAACAATCTTACATTTACAAGCAATTTAGCAAGAACTCTAAACATTTAAAATGATGGGGTTTTGTTGTTTTTGTATGTGCGTTTTGTTTTTCAGAGGCTCTATTATATGATCTAAAGCTTTACTCTCAGTGTGTAACGTCCAGAAACAGGAGAGGATCTATATGCAGCTTTATTTAGCTCAAAAACAGGAACACTTGAAATAACGAAATCCACAGAGCAAGTAACGCAAAACAAAAACATGAAATAACTGACAAATAGACGGGGGAAAACAGGAGCTTAAATATACAAGGGGGAACAAGGAACACCTGGGAAAACAATCGGAATGGAACCATGGCCACTGGGCTAGGGCAGGGTCAGGAGGCCAGGGAGAAGGCCACAGGACAGGGTCAGAAGGCCAGGGAGAAGGCCACAGGACAGGGTCAGAAGGCCTGAGAGAAGTCGAGGAGGACTCCAGGGGTTGTGCCAGGGTAGGCGGAGCCATAGAAGGTTCAGGAGGCTGAGGCCTGGTAGGCCCGAGAGGTGGAGTACTGGGTGGCTCGGGAGGCGGAGCACTGGGAGGTGGAGCACTGGGAGGCTCGGAGACGGAGCGCTGGGAGGCTCGAGAGGCGGAGCGCTGGGAGGCAGAGCGCTGGGAGGCAGAGCGCTGGGAGGCAGAGCTCTGGAGGCTCTGGAGGCGGAGCTCTGGGAGGGCTCTGGAGGCAGAGCTCTGGGAGGCTCTGGAGGCGGAGCTCTGGGAGGCGGAGCTCTGGGAGGCAGAGCGCTGGGAGGCAGAGCGCTGGGAGGCAGAGCGCTGGGAGGCAGAGCGCTGGGAGGCTCGGGAGGCAGAGCGCTGGGAAGCAGAGCGCTGGGAGGCTCGGGAGGCGGAGCTCTGGGAGGCTCGGGAGGCGGAGCTCTGGGAGGCTCTGGAGGCGGAGCTCTGGGAGGCTCGAGAGGCGGAGCGCTGGGAGGCAGAGCGCTGGGAGGCAGAGCGCTGGGAGGCAGAGCGCTGGGAGGCTCGGGAGGCAGAGCGCTGGGAAGCAGAGCGCTGGGAGGCTCGGGAGGCGGAGCTCTGGGAGGCTCGGGAGGCGGAGCTCTGGGAGGCTCGGGAGGCGGAGCTCTGGGAGGCTCGGGAGGCGGAGCGCTGGGAGGCTCGGGAGGCGGAGCGCTGGAGGCTCGGGAGGCAGAGCGCTGGGAAGCAGAGCGCTGGGAGGCTCGGAGGCGGAGCTCTGGAGGCTCGGGAGGCGGAGCTCTGGGAGGCTCGGGAGGCGGAGCTCTGAGAGGCGGAGCACAGGGAAGCTGAGCACAGGGAAGCTGAGCACAGGGAAGCTGAAGCACTGGGAAGCTCGAGAGGCGGAGCACTGGGAAGCTCGAGAGGCGGAGCACTGGGAAGCTCGAGAGGCGGAGCCACTGGGAAGCTCGAGAGGCGGAGCACTGGAAAGCTGAGCACTGGAAGCTCGAGAGGCGGAGCACTGGGAGGCTCGAGAGGCGGAGCACTGGGAGGCTCGAGAGGCGGAGCACTGGGTGGCTCGAGAGGCGGAGCACTGGGTGGCTCGAGAGGCGGAGCACTGGGTGCTCGAGAGGCGGAGCTCTGGGTGGCTCGAGAGGCGGAGCTCTGGGTGGCTCGGGAGCTCTGGGGAGCTCGGGAGGCGGAGCTTTGGGAAGCTCGGGAGGCGGAGCTCTGGGAAGCTCGGGAGGCGGAGCTCTGGGAAGCTCGGGAGGCGGAGCCGTGGAAGGCTCAAGGAGGGCTGGTTCTTGGACAGTCGAGGCTACAGGCGCTGGCTCTGGCTCTTGGACGGTCGAGGCTACAGGCGCTGGCTCTGGCTCTTGGACGGTCGAGGCTACAGGCGCTGGCTCTGGCTCTTGGACGGTCGAGGCTACAGGCGCAGGCTCTGGCTCTTGGACGGTCGAGGCTACAGGCGCTGGCTCTGGCTCTTGGACGGTCGAGGCTACAGGCGCTGGCTCTGGCTCTTGGACGGTCGAGGCTACAGGCGCTGGCTCTGGCTCTTGGACGGTCGAGGCTACAGGCGCTGGCTCTGGCTCTTGGACGGTCGAGGCTACAGGCGCTGGCTCTGGCTCTTGGACGGTCGAGGCTACTGGCGCTGGCTCTGGCTCTTGGACGGTCGAGGCTACTGGCGCTGGCTCTGGCTCTTGGACGGTCGAGGCTACTGGCGCTGGCTCTGGGCTCTTGGACGGTCGAGGCTACAGGCGCTGGCTCTGGCTCTTGGACAGTCGAGGCTACTGGCTCTGGCTCTGAGGACGGGGCCATGGAGGACGGAGACTGGTGTGTGGAAGCCCTTCCTCTTCGCCTCCTCTTCCTGGCAGACGAGGGCTGGCAACGCTGGCGCTGGGACGGACGAGGCTGGCAACGCGTTGACCGTGACAGGCGTGGGCGTTGGCTCGTTGGCCGTTGCAGGCGTGGGCGTTGGCTCGTTGGCCGTGGCAGGCGCAAGCTTGTTGTCCGTGGCAGGCGAGGGCTTCTTGGAGGTTCCGACAGGGGGCAAACATCTCCAAAATCAGGCAGACATACCTCTCCCACGTATAATCACTGGTCTCAGGCAGCTCAATCCATCCTTGGGCCAGGAGGCCGAGCTGAAAAATGGATTTGAGGTGTCCATCAGTGAAATTAGTGCATCGAGCAAGGGTGCAAAACAGACGTGAGTATTCTGTCAGCGGGAGGTTAGCACGGCTCAACTGCAGAAAAACAGCTGCTAGATCCATGTTTGTTTGGTCAGTTATTCTGTAACGTCCAGAAACAGGAGAGGATCTATATGCAGCTTTATTTAGCTCAAAAACAGGAACACTTGAAATAACGAAATCCACAGAGCAAGTAACGCAAAACAAAAACATGAAATAACTGACAAATAGACGGGGGAAAACAGGAGCTTAAATATACAAGGGGGAACAAGGAACACCTGGGAAAACAATCGGAATGGAACCATGAAGGGAAAACCAATCAAAAAACAGAACTACAAAGGACTACAAAAACCAAACAGGAAACAGGAACTAAACAGAAAACTTCAACATAAAAGCACAAAAACAAAAGACAACAGAGAACATGACACAGTGTGTTGCTTGGAATTATTCAATAAATACAAGTGTTGAAGAGGTAAAGTGTGTCCCCTGCTATCAGTGTCTTGACTTTTCAAAAAGTAAATTTGTAAAACTGCATGAAAAACATATTGTAACGGTGGCTGCCCATCAACTTTCAGAAATAAAACAATTTCCTCTGTTTATTTTATTCGTTCGGGTACCAGACAGGCCTTTAATCCTGTCAATAAATAAACTTCAGATAGTTTATTAAAAACCACCAGTTACATATGAAGGACTTGAAAGGAGGGATAATCAAATTAAGCACAGGAAAACTCAAGCTCGTACCCAGTACCGCTGGTCTTCAGTTGGAGTCTCAGGTTAGTATCAGCCAGAGAGTGACTGTAAAATCTCTGTGATGTTAGGCAGTGGATAAGCATCACTCTCGGTGAGGGCATTGACCTTTCTATAGTCTACACAGAATCTGAGGCTCCCATCCTTTTTAGGAACTAAGACAACTGGTGAAGCCCATGCGGAATGTGAGGGTTCTATGATGCCAGCACTCAACATGTCTTCAATCTGTTCTTTAACTATGACCTTCTTTACAGGTGTGAGCCGATACGGTCGTTGTTTAATGGGTACCTGTTGACGGACGTATAGGCAGTGTTGAAGAACACTCGTTCGTCCGGGCCGATGAGTACACACTGTTGGATGTGATTCCAAGATCTGACGTAACTGGACTTCTTCATGGTGAGACACGGTTGCTTCCTTGATTGCTTTGTCAATCAAGACTTGATCCCCTGTAAGTGTAGAATCAGTCTCTTGCGATGCCAATTAGAGTTGAGGTGGTGGGACAGCACTAAGTAGAGAGAGATTTTGTTGAGATCTTGCAAATGGCTTGATTTTCCGTGGACATGAAACTCTACTTGTAGGTATGCTGGCTTGTCCAGGTTGAAAAAAGTATTTCACTTCAGGTGTATTTTTAAAAAAATATTTCCCGTCGGCAACATTAAGTTGAAGACCACTTAGGAAGATGAAGTCCAGCTCCAAGACTGCTACATACGTCAAAGATACTGTGGAAAGAAAATTCTTATTATGAAGTGTAATAAGTACATTGATCCATCCAAGCGGAACTTTGGCCTCACCATTCGATAAATAAAGAGGTCCTGCTGTACAAGGATAAAGACTCTGTTGGGGTGTAAGTTCCTTCCACAAACTTTCACGTATGAGAGTATAGCTGGCCCCAGTGTCGAGAATGGCTTTCCCTTTCCAGGCACCAATATTAATAGGAACAACTAGTTGTTGTGGTACTGCACATTGGGGGTTGTCCGTAACATTAGGTTTTGAATTAGGTGCGGTCTTTGTTGCTGAGACGACATTGTTGGAGGGTAGACCTCCTTGTTTTGGACTTTGGTGTGGTCGCTTAATTTGAGATGGCTGTGACTGATGAAATGATTGATTAGATGAGGAGTAACTAGGACAATTTCCTGGTGGATGGTTACCTTTACACCACCAGCATTGAACTTGAGTCTTGTCCACCTGTCAAATTACAGGTGCTCGGGGTGTCGTAGGTGGTTGTTTGTGATGTAAGCTGCTCTCATATTGGAGTTGCTGCTCATAGTCCTTCTCCAGTTGATGACCTAGCTTCACCAACTCCTCCACTGTAGATACTCTACTGCGGAGCTGGCTGGCTGGCAAGATGAGGTTTAATATTTTTCAGAATCAGTTTTACAATTTCACTCTCGGTTAACACAGACTTCCATCTCTTGCATAACGCCCTGTATGAAAAAGCAAAATCTCTTATGGGTTCTGTCTCTCCTTGAGTTCTTGTTCTGACTCTTTCTGCCAATTTGTCCTCATAGTCTTCGGAAAGAAATGCAGAGAGGAAGACCGACTCAAATTCAGAGGTACGTGCCACTTCCCACCAGTCGCGGGCAGTTCCATACAGGACTGTACGGAATGTGGCTAGTAGATCCACATCTGACAAAGGATGCAATGCCAGAAAATCTTGACATCGAGTTAAGTAGTTCAAAGGATCTGGGTCATCAGTGGATTTTCCAAAGGTGGGAAAGGTAAGTCGTAGATAATCACCTTTAGCTATAGCAACAGGCGAAACGGTAGTAGTAGTAGTAGTAGTAGTAGGTGGTGCTGAATGAATACTAGTTGAAGGTACTGATGAAGATACTATCTGTTGGTGAGCAGTCATCTCTTTTATTTGTGTTTGACAATATTCAATTATAAACATGTTAATTTTAGCGGACAATAAACCCAGGTCAAATAAGTGTAAATTACCAGTAAGCTGAACAGTTCAGTTTTACACATTCAATTCCTTTTGCAATATTTTTTTTTAGAAAAGATCAATTTAAGATCATAATAGGCATTATTTCATGAGGATTCATAACTTAATGTTTTTGGAAAACATAGCTTTGCTTTCAAAATCACAGGGGAAAAAAATAAATAAAAAACTATTTTTCAAAGTTCAGCTTACACAGCTCAGTTCGATTCATTCCCTTGAAGTTCAAATTTGTCCAATAGTCACTTCTTGAATGACCCCTATGAATTTTTCTGTTACAATTGATTTTAAATCTTTTTCACAATTTTTAAACAATTCAGGTCCCTGTTTGGGTGCCACTTCTGTAACGGTGGCTGCCCATCAACTTTCAGAAATAAAACAATTTCCTCTGTTTATTTTATTCGTTCAGGTGCCAGACAGGCCTTTAATCCTGTCAATGAATAAACTCCAGATAGCTTATTAAAAACCACCAGTTACATATGAAGGACTTGAAAGGAGGGATAATCAAATTAAGCACAGGAAAACTCATTCATAAAAAAGAATTATTTTATTTTAGTGTCAATTTCACTTAATTCACCCCTCTATGGGGATCCAGGCAAAGTGAAAACAAAAAAAACTTCAAAGTACAGTTCCACAACTTGGATATGAAGGCTGCATTGGTTTTTCCTTTTTTTTGTCTCAGTCCCAAATGTTCATAAACTCTCCCCCAAAAAAAAACAAGGAAAAAAAAAAAAGAGATGAGAAAAGATTAACATTTGTTGGAGCAAACCCATCAACTCATTTCACTTTTATATATTTTACACGCTGCAGATTAACAAGAAAGAAAAAAAAGAAAAATATTGCGTGTTTAGTATCGCGTCTGTTTGTATGACATGTGTGCATGTAATGTGGGTGGATCAAGCTCGTACCCAGTACCGCTGGTCTTCAGTTGGAGTCTCAGGTTAGTATCAGGAGCTTCGTTTGCAGCACGGACCAGGGGAACTGTCAGGGAGGCATAATCCAAGGCACACATCTCTACCGGCAAACGAGTTTGAGTCTTTGCTTCACAGCTGCGCTCTCGATTACATCTCCGTAGCAACGCCTTTTCTTGTGTCACCAGTTCACTTCCGTCTTCTCGACTTTACGATATCCCTCCTTAAATAGTTAGTCACCAATTATCTCTAATTGGTCAACAGCGTAACAAAAATAGAGTGGCTACTGGATTCTGTTCTGCCACAATATACAAAACATGTATACATATCTGTCTTCTGATTGAAATCTTGAAGTCTGTCCCAAATGCAAGCTTTTATAACTCATGCACGGTCATGGCTAACTAGTGTCCCATCTGTCTGCACTTACCAAAGTCTGGACTAAGAGGAAGACTATGGTACTATGACTTAAGGTGCAATTTGGGACAAGCCCAATGTGATTTTTAAATGGCAAAAGGCTGTTATTTAAATAGATAAATATGTATTCTGTATGTGTCTTGCATTACATTAGCGATCTCTTGC
Organism: Moxostoma hubbsi; assembly: GCA_032164185.1. Taxonomy (NCBI): domain Eukaryota; kingdom Metazoa; phylum Chordata; class Actinopteri; order Cypriniformes; family Catostomidae; genus Moxostoma; species Moxostoma hubbsi. The sequence continues at coordinate 946,799 of JAVLUX010000032.1, forward strand.
TGTCTTCACAAGTACTTGAGCGCAGTATTGGACTCGATTCCGGTACAAGTATTGGTACTGGGGGGGGGGGGGGGGGGGGGGGGGGGTATTTGTAACTTAGGTTTGCTAAATCTTTGCACTCACATCTAGAGCTACACTTATGTCAACAACCAGTCAAGAAACCAAGATGTTAACAAGTAAAACGTGACAGAAATATCCTCTTCTTCCATTTCTACTCTGTTAAAGAAAAGTTACTGTAATGTTAGCTTTTAGACACATCAAAGCTGCATGGGGGAATTTACTTAGGCCAGACTTTGCTCCTGATGAGTTATTCTATAAGCAATTACATAAATCCTATCTGTCTGCTCATGTATGATATGTATGTATGATAAAGTAATTACATTTAGGTAACATCTACGTATTTATTTAATTTATCACAGCCAATGAATGCAGAAAGTTAAATTGGTATAGCTAGCATATATAATAAATATAATAATTTAGTTTAGGTTATGCACAGTGCCTAGACCTGCCAACAAATGCTTATTGTTAGAAGAAAACAAAACATTCCTTAGACATATAGACCATTACTGACCTCAATCACAGTCAGAATCAACTGGCCTGCCAATCTCCTGCGGCTGCTTCTCTTTCTCTCTCTGCTAAAATATCTTTGAATATCCATCTTATCTGCTCAATGAATTGAAGGATACAACAGTAATAGCATTAACAGGGACCCTATGACATTTAGTTTTCAGTGACAACAACATTCTATGGGGATTGATATTGTTTTATATGCCTATTATAGAGATAGGTTATATTATTGGCAAAGAATAAAGAGTTGTCATTAGCTTGCTAAGTTCACCATTTCTTGTATTTTGCTTGTTCACTCTAGCTAGACTACAGTTTTCCATAGCAAACCAAAATATCCCATTTCCTTTACCTCAAGATATGTAGCTAAAGGTAAGCAGGTAATTAAAAACAACTTACAATTTCACTCTGTATCACGACACTTACCAATCTTCCTTTCACCATTAGTGTGTGTATCGGTGTGTGTGGGTGGGAGGGTGCATAGCGAGTTCAACTTCAGACCAAACTAGAGTAACGACGACACGAGATGAATCCTCCAGTTACTTGCAGCGCTCCGGTCTGCAACGGTCTGAAAGCTGCCACAGTTCACACCAATGCAACGAGACGCTGCGGTGCATCATCTTGATAGCACAACGACTCTTTGTACTTCTGTCCAACTTCCGACTTTTCGGCTATTTTTTGTAGCTGGATATATATCATTTGTTGCGTCTAATTCTAAATATGAACGAGGATACGGTTATTGATGAATCGAATTGTTATTGTTGTTCTTATTATCATTTAGGGGGGCTTAGGAACATTTTGGGGTAGCTTCAGCCCCCCTAAAATAGGCCTAACGACATCCCTGATCCCTACTAAAGTATTTGTCAGGTCTGGGAGAAAGGACTCAATCACAGGGCATGGGATGAGTGAAGGAACTTTATTACATGAAAGTAAATATGAAGCAGGTGAAACAAATGCACAGTCAAGGTCTAACAAGGGGTGTGACCCAGCGGTATGAGCGTTATTTTATCTAGAGAAAATACTCATTGAAAGATCATATGAAAACAACTTTAATCAGACAGCTGATAACTTTTAAAACTGTGTGTAATAACAGTGATCCTCTTTTAGTTTAACATTAAAATGAATATTTCTGTTCACATATGTACTTTTTCTTGTATTCGCAAGAGGCATCAAACCAAGAGTGTAAAATGTAATGCTTAAATCCCACACAAGCACAGTTCTCTCCTGAAGGATTATCTTCACTCCAGTTATCCGGTTCACTTGACCCAGGAGACTTCATGTACCAGAACCTTTAAATGCAGAAACAAAGTCAATGGAGATAACATTTTCAATCACAATAATATTTAGCAAAAAAACAAAACAAAAACAAAAATATTTAAAATAATGTAATAGGTCATAATTTATGAAGCAAGTTAAATTCACAAGGAAACACAATATATCTGTGATGCAACGTACAGTGAGACCAAAATATATCCGTTTAAAAAAATATATTTTATTTTATTTAATACAAAAGTTTAAAAGAATTGATGCATGAAAAGACAATAAATGAACAATAAAGCAAGTTTAATCAGTGGTTAAACAAATAGATAAATAGTGAAGTAAATACAGAAGTCGGGTTTGAATAAAATAATACAAGCTGTATATATAGAAGTCTATATTGTGTCTACTGTAAGTATGTGTGTAAGCGTCACCTTGGACTTTTGTACTAAAATTAATGAGTTTCCCAGAACAATCTAGTCATGTGTTATTTATTCTAGCTGCTTATGAAGAACATGAAACATATTCAAACAAGTGTTGTGCTGTGGTTTTAGGTTCTTAACTTTGACATATTTTACATATTAGTAAGTGTGACGTGTACAGGATGTGTTCTTTACAAACTGAATATATCCTTCACACATCCTCCAGAACACAGTTCCTTAAGTTAATAAGACACAATCTCAAAAAGTAAAATCACACTTTTAGATTTGAATACCTTTGGTGTTGGTTATACTTTATTTTATAGCTCTCTGGGAAAATGGATTCTGATTGGTCAATCGCAGCATTAGGCAGTGAAATAAAAAAGGGTATTAAATTATTACACAATTATTGTGTTAATTATCACAATTACTACAAAACTGTATTAATAATAATGATGATAACAATAAATGCTTTTTTATATTAATCATGAGCTTAATTGAATTAATCCATCTGCTCTACAAAATCACACACGATATCAAGGTTGATTACACTTACTAGCACTTGACGCATGTGCAAGTAATAGATGGCATTAGGAAGTGGAATCGAGCTTGATATCATGATCGCCACAAAGAATTACAAAGATTTACAGTATAGTGTAAAAGGAGATATAATTTGATGTGTTTTCACCCACAATTGATTGGATCGCATCAGAAGGCATGGAATAAACCACTGGAGTTGTATGAATTACTTTTATGCTGCCTTTATGTGCTTTTTTTGCTACTTCAAAGTTTTGGCCACCATTCACTTGCATTGTATGTTCAAACAGATATCATATCTCCATTAAAATGTCTGTTTGTGTTCTGCTGATGAAAGAAAGTCATACGAGTTTAGGTGTGAATAAATGATGAGAGAATCGTCAGTTTTAAGCTGAACTATTCCTTAAGACAGAAAGCAAAACAACAGAGTTCTTACTCTACTCCTGTTTCAATGAGAGTTTGGTTATTCGCCCAAATCCACTGTCCCTCTGTGTCTTGATCATTCAAACCAATCCAGTGAGTCTCTCGAATTTTAGAGACCAGAAAATCCTAATGTAAAAAAAGGACTTTTAACTGTTTTGCAGTTATTCAAACAAATAAAAGTTTGTATCCTTCTTTATAATGAATGTAAACAATAAACAGAAGCCACTTGAATTTGATTTCAGACTCACCTGAACTGCTTTACTGTCTATTATGACCTGATGAGCTTGTAATGCTGCACACGAATCACGACTCTCAAACCATGTCTGCTCTACATCGGAGAAGAAGTAGCACTTTCCACTATATGCTGTCCAGCCCTCCTTGCAGAGTTTGCACGGACCATTGAATTCTGAAGCAAATAATTATGAAAAAATGTATATCTATAACAAAAAGACAGACCTATCTGACTTCAGACTATTTTATTTTTAACCCTCAAATGATACTTTAAGTGGGTCAAATAGGACCCAGTTGTCTAATTTTAAGACATGGCTTAAAACATTCATGTTGTGATATGGATTACTTTTCTGCTGCCTTTATGTCCTTTTTGGAGCTTGAGCATTTTGGACCACTTTGACTTACATTGTAAGGACAAAAACACCTCATATATTCTTTAAAATATCTTAATTTGTGTTCCACTGAAGAAAGAAAGTCATGAGAGTTTGGGATGTTATAAGGATGAACAGATGATTAGAGAATTATAATTTTTAGGTGAACTATTCCTTCAAAACATACAGAATGCAGAATATTGACCAAAGAAAGCAGCGGCCACAAACAGTCACTCGTGGAATACTAGATGTGTTTCTGAAGCTCAACTGGAAGAGCAGGACTACTCAACTTTGGAAAGGTCAGGGGCCACAAAGTTGGATCCATCTACCCTCGCAGGCCGCACTCTTAATTTATATATATATATATAGGTTAACAGTTCACCTAAAAATGAAAATGCTCTCATCATTTTCTCACCTTCATTCCATACCAGATGTGTATAACTTTCTTTCTTCAGCTGAAGACAAAAGAAGATTATTTAGAAAAATATCTCAGTTCTGTGGATGAGAGACAGATCCATATTTATGCAGATGGCTTTTTTATTTTAAATCTCCACTTTATGACAGCATTTGCATGAAGGCGTCTCAACGCCATCACTGCAGGAAAAACTGTTATTTTTGCCTGTAAATACTGTTGTCTTGACGAGTACATACAGTATCTCTGATGAGCTATTCAAGAGATTGGACAGATTTGCATGTTGAGAAACTCTCATGTGAGATAGTGAGCGTGCATGTACTCTGTATGAACACGTGTGCAGGCCGACTGCCGCTCACATAACATCAGCCATGTTTAGATATTATTTGTTGTTTTTATTTACTTATTTGTATAACATCCTTTTGCAGTTATATTCCCTCTCTATCATGATTCAGCAATGTACAGAACTAGCATAAATCCTCACAATTCATAGATTTGATAGGCTGCTGATATATATTTCTAAAGATTATAACATAACAGAGGCCGCAAAAGATCGCTCGAGGGCCGCATGTGGCCCGTGGGCCGCGTGTTGAGTAGCGCTGTGATAGAGCATAGTGCCAGCTACACCATTTTGAAAAAGGTGTCTGCCGAATCTAAAAGTGTATTACAGAAAGTAGAATAATTCACTAACCTGTGCAAGAGGAGAGACATTCTTCAACTCTGTGGTACTTGACTAAAATCTCTTTCTCAGAGTCTGATACACAAGACTTGTTCACTTTGATAGAAAAGAAAGTAATTATAAATGAGTTTAGTTCATCAGTCAATGTTTTTGTTAACATCTTTTAATTATCTTTAAATATCATATATATACTTACTCTGACCTGACATCAGTTGTGAAACATTGTGCTGGTCATTCAGAATGTCACACAAGGTGGATTTACCAGCATCTATTTGACAAAAAACACACATAGGCATTGCAGCACAAGCAAAATCCAAGTTTTGTGGCTTTTGTCCATTTCTATCACCTATGATATGGTGAATGTTGGTATCAAAATACACAAGACACGTATACTCACAAAGGAAACCGCAGACGCCTCCGAGAGCAAAAGCCAGTGACAGACCGAGAACTATTAGAGGAACTTTAATCCGCTTAAAGGAGGCGACTTCTCTCTCACACTGAACTGTGGGTTTACCTGTGGTTATAAAATGTACTGACTGAATTCAAATGCACAACATTGATTTTGTTTAAAATATGTCAATAGGATTTCTGTATTTTAAATATGTTATAAATATGAGTAAGCCCAGCGATAAAAGCAAACAACTAATTATGCAGAAAGTTACAGTTGAGAATGTAATGATACACTAGTTTAGCGGTTCTCAACCGGTGGGGCGCGAGTAGGCTACAGGATGGGAGGGGAAAAAAAAAAATAGCAAAACATTTTTATCACTAAACTACTGTCATAAAAAGTTAATAGTTTTGTATATACATAACTCCTGAATAAAAATTAAAATGTGTTTGGACTGATTTAAAAAAAAGTTTTGAACAAATTTGATTGGTTTGTCGATAGTGAGCGCAAATGCAGGCGATAAGCGGTTTTATTAAGCGAGTCATTGAGTCGTTCATTCAAACGATTCGTTCAAATTGCCGATTCATCAAGAATGAGACAGATGTTTGTGAATGGGTCATTGAATCTTTGACTCAACCGATTCTTTCAAAACACTGAATCATTCAAAACACGATTGAGTGTTGCTGTGAGATGCGCTATGGCTGTGATCTTTGTTTGGATTCATCGGATCTATTTTCGCTGCTAAAATAGACCAGAACAGTCATTATTTCGACTAAAATGTAAGTGACTTAATATTATTAACTTGTTTTTTGAACTGTCATATGAAAACAGTGTCACATTTTCAATCGTGAGGAGATGGTAAATTAAGTGATGGTCAATTGTCAGCTCTCTTGGTCGTCAGGTCGTGCGATGTAGCCTATGTTGCTGAACTGTAGTCAAATGTTATAAATATAAAAACAACACATTTTGAAATTTAACTGCAGTATGTCAATTTAGCTTATTTGTTTGTGCTGCGCTCATATGTTTGATTTCTCCTCGAGAAGCTGCGCAAGCCTCAGAAGTTTAAGGTCCTCGCACCCTGACTGAGTCCGAAACTGTCGTATTCGTTTTTTCATATCCATCATTTGGTGGCTCTCAATTGTCAAAACCCCTCAAAATATTTGCTACGGTTGCGAAAAATGCAGAAAATCGAACCATCCATCGGACGGAAGTTTCAGAGGCTGCAAAGGTATAAAACGTGAGGTCGTATTTAGTTTGTGTAGGCCTATATATATATATATATATACACGAATAAACTAGGCCTAATAGGCTACAGTTAAAGCTTTCCTTTAGTTTTTGTGAAATGCTGACACGCAGCCACGCACACACAAACATGTTTAAATACATTTATGTTGTTAATAAATAAATAACAATAAATTGTTGTAACAGCAATATCTCCCAAGTTTTGTTTTTCACTGTAAAAATGTCATGATTTGCCAATGCAAAGAGAGTACCACCACCTTTTTCCCCCACTTCAAGCACTGATTATAACACAAACAAATCATCCTTCTGGCGACTTTTTTTTTTGTCAAAAGCGACAAATCCAGCGACTTTTACTGGTGTTTTTGGAGACTTTTGTGGTATTTGGAGACTCGAAAACACGAATCACTCTGCAGTTAGGCCTAATGTGCTCAACGAGCAGCGGGTGCTGCCGTGAGCCCCTCTCCCGTCCAAAAGCACTCACAAGCGGTCAGTCTCTCAGTAGCCTCGCGCAGCAGTCCCAGCCTGCAGTCAGAGCAGAGTGGAGACGCACACCCCTCCGCTTCCAGGCTGCAAATGAAACGCGCATGCGCATGGCCGCCGCCGTTCCCGCCCTGGCTTACAGAGCGGGGTGTAAATGTAAATGTTCACTCACTCTCACACAAAAATAAATCACTGCATTTAAATTGACTCACGACATAGCTCTCCATTCACTCTAGTCTAGTCTCTTACCAAGTTCGCTTGTGCCAGCTCTCGCTAGTCGTTATCAATCTCGATTTACATAGGCCTTTACTACAAAACCCCAACAGTCTTTTTAAAGACTAAACCCACAAACATTATTTTTTAAGATTAGATCATCTCAGCCCTAGCCAGTAATTTTTTTTAACTGCTAGCTACTTAGCTAAAACTACCCACACGACTAAGACACACACACACAGACGAGGACTACAATCGTTAAGTATTAAAATAAAATCTGAATTGTCTGCAAAATAATTATTTTGTTTGTTTAATTAAAGATTGTGCCTAAGTCCCTGATTAGCCCCTGATACGTCTCTCAACATACACCACACACACGGTTACATATTGCCTAAACTTTATTAAAAACAAATAAAAATGGAGAAATTTCTTGTGAGGACCAACAAGCCAACTGACGCATCACCAGCTGCAAAAAAGCTTAGAAGGTACGATGAAGCATACCTGCAGTTTGGGTTTACAGTCACGGCTGATCTGAGACCTCAGTGTGTCGTGTGTGCCGAGGTGCTGGCAAACGACAGAATGAAGCCCTGCAAATTAAAAAGGCACCTCGAAACAAAGCATGCTGGCATTAAAAATAAACCGGCTGAATATTTTAAAAGAAAGCTTGATGGCCTCCATCAGCAACAGGCAACCATTTCAGTGCACAGCACTGTGTCTAAACAGTGTTTGGAGGCATCGTATGTAGTGGCCAAAAGGATCGGTAAACTGGGTAAACCGCATACAATCGCTGAGACTCTCATTTTGCCGGCAGCACAAGACATGTGCAGAATAATGATAGGCGATAGTGCAGCAGCCAAACTCGGTGCAGTACCACTGTCCAATGACACAGTCGCTAGGAGAATTGTAGACATGTCCAATGATATCAGAGAGCAACTGATAGAGTTCATAAAACAAGAGTCCTTACTACGCGCTGCAGCTGGAGGAATCCACTGATATTGCTGGGCAGGCACAGCTCCTCACCTATGTCAGGTATCTGCGGGACAAGGCGATGTCCTGTTTTGCCGGCCTCTTCAGTCGCACACTACAGGAGAAGCCATTTTCAATGTCCTTGATATTTTTATCCGTGAAAATGCTTTGGCTTGGGACCGATGCGTTGGCCTATGCACGGATGGTGCGCAGGCAATGACGGGGCGTGAGCGTGGCCTAGCTGCTCACGTTCAGCAAGTAGCTCCACTTGTGAAATGGACATATTGCATGGTCCATCGCGAAGCACTAGCTGCTAAAAAAATGCCGGTTCTCTTTGACTCCGTGCTGAACCAATCCGTGAAAATAATAAATCTGATCAAATCACGGCCGCTAAACTCTTGCTTGTTTGGGGTCCTCTGCCAGGAGATGGGGTCAGGGCCCGAACAGCTGCTTCTGCACACTGAGGTTCGCTGGCTCTCCAGGGGGCGGGTGTTACAGCGGTTGTATGAGCTGCGAGAGGAGGTGAAGTGGTTTTTGACAGAAATAAAATCAGATCTGGCGAAGCATCTGGACGACACTATGTGGCTTGCATCTCTGTCCTATTTGGTCGATATATTTGACCGCTTGAATGGCCTCAACCTGTCTTTGCAAGGCTGCGAAACTCATATTTTGCTCCTTGCAGACAAAGTGCACGCCTTCACACAGAAACTAGACCTCTGGCATGGCCGCATCAGTCGAGGGAACTGCGACATGTTCCCCAGCCTTGCAGACTTTATCACTGATGCAGGCACGTCACACGATTTCTCCTCCCTATTTCAATCAGCGTCTGAGCACCTGTCAGCAATGAGAATACAATTTGCGGTGTACTTTAAAGAGGATTATTGCTCTTTTGCGTGGGTTCGAGATCCGTTTGTGTGCACAGCAAACGAGCTATCAGTTGATATGCAGGAACAGCTTATTGAGCTGAAGAGTGACAGTAGACTGAAGGAACTCTTTAGCTCCTGCCCTCTTTCGTCATTCTGGGCAGCATTGATGCAGGAATTCCCTGAACTCTGTGACGTCGCCTTGAAGATTCTCCTTCCTTTCGCGTCGAAAATATTTGTGTGAGGCAGGATTCTCAAAAATGACTGCACTCAAAACGAAATACCGCAATCGTGCACAAATCGAGGATGATTTGAGGCTATGTTTATCAAACATTGAGCCAAGAATTGAGGATCTTTGCAAGGCAAAGCAGGCTCAGGTCTCACATTAACATCACCTACCTGCAAGCTTCTGTAAAAAATGCAGATGATGCCTACATTAGGCCTAGTAATAATAACAATAATAAAGCATAAATTAATATCAGAGGTCTGGTGCCAATTCCCAATTATACCAATAGCCTAGTAATGATAATAGGCCTACTGAATAATAATAATAATAATAACAATAACAACAACAACAACAACAACAAAGCATGTAACCTCATATAATTATATAGCAATAGCCTAGTAATGATGATAGGCCTACTACTACTCATAATAATAATACATAATAATAATAATAATAATAATAATAATAATAATAATAATGCCTGCAAGCTCACATTAGAAGTCTGGTGCTACTGCCAATTATAACAGTAGCCTAGTAATGATAATAGGCCTACCTACCGCTACTGATGATAATAATAATAATAATAATGTGGGCCTAAAAATAATAGCCTAGGGCTATCTATATATATATGGGTCATACTCTATCTATCTATCTATCTATCTGTCTATCTATCTATCTATCTATCTATCTATCTATCTATGGTGGTGGGGCGGGGGGCACTGGGCCCTCAACTGCAATTAACCAGCTTTGGGGGGGCCCAGCTTGCAAAAGGTTGAGAACCCCTGCACTATTTTAACACTGTATACCACTGCATGCATTTGGTTGTATCAGTCTGCCTCATCTATAGCCTGTATGTAAAGTGCTTCAGTAGCAATGAACTATATGCATGAAACAATTAAACATATTACAGTTTACATAGACAGACAGACAACATGGCAAACATCAGCTTATTTACACTGAGCAACAGAAAGCTGACAGCTGTGCCAGCCATTAACACAAATAGAAACATGCAGGAAGTTACAAAACCACAAACTCTGAAAGTGTGATCACCTTTCCCAACCATTTTTATATCAAGCAAAAATGAAAAAGACATTTGAAAATATGGTATAGATTTGGTGTTTTCTATCTTTTATTACACCTGCAGATTTAAAAGAGCAGCATATACTCTAAAACAGTTCTGTTATATAAATGCAATAAAACAGTGAGGACGTTTCATGTATTACTGACATTTTGGTGCATATACACATCATTTTTGGTTCACGATCACAACTGTACACATCATTAAACTATATAATGTTAGAATTATAACCTACTAGAACTAAAATAAATACACTTTTTAATTCAAAATGTGTCATTAATCAAATGTGTTGTTTAACATATACAGTGTCAGTCATGCAAACATAAAACACCATCAGGGTGGCACATGTGACTCTAAAATTGTGCAATAAACATCAAAACCTCAATGTACTGATACATACTGCTATAAAAAAATAAGAAGAAAGAAAATGATTTGAATCAAATGTGATGGGTCAAGCATGGACTTGTGGGGATGTCTGATATATTTGAATTGTTTTCACTGTAGTATTAACAATAGTTTAATGTATAAGTATTTATAATGTTTTAATAAACATAATGTACATTTTTACTTTTAAGAAAATCACAAATCAATTCTTACCCTGAAAATGGGAGTGCTTGTTGTTTGAGGAACGAATGCCGATTCCGATGGCGGAATTTTCGTAGATGTGTTCCATTTTACTAACCTTGAAAACTCTGAGACCTGTATGTGTGTGACTGTAAAAGAAGGAAGTTAACAGTAACTGACAATTATTAAAATAGACCATCTCATTTTGGTCTCATTTTAACAGACTTTTTTTTTTTTTTGGTCTATTTTAGAGCATGTGTAGGGGAGTATAGGAAGTGGTTACAGACTCAGTGGTGTGCATTGGACATAAATAAATAAAAAAAAAGAGCCAATGTACGTAGATGTCAGTTGTGCTGGCAGTGGAGTATTGCTATATACAGTGTTATTTGGGTTTCCACAGTCTGCAGGATTTAATTCACAAAATAATCTAATGACAAAAAATGACAAAAAAAAAAGAAAAAAAAAAGACTAAAAGAGTAATTGCGAGTGGGGTGGCTAATGGGGTGGCCAATGGGGTCCATGGTGGCTTCGGCCACCCCTGGCCACCCCCTAGTTCTGCCACTGTACAACCTGCCACCTGTCTAGGACAGGGCCAGAGTATAGCAGCCAGTCGGAAACAAGTAAAAGAATAAGACATGCAGAAGAGCAAGGTGTGACTTGGAAAAGGACATGCAAAGATCAGACCCAAACCAGTGTTGGAATCACCACTAAAATGATAATTCTTCATCATTTACTCACACTACTGCCATCTCAAACTTTCTTCTGCGGAGCACAACTGAAAATATTTCAAAGGAGATATGAGGTGTTTTTGCCCATACAATGCAAGTCAATATGGTCCAAATATGGATCAAGCTCCAAACAGGACATAAAAGCAGCACAAAAGTAATCCATACGACTTGAGTGGGTTATTCCATGTCTTCTGCAGTGATACGACTGGTTTTAGGTGAGAAACGGAATAAAATGTAACTCCTTTTTGACATCTGTAATCATCTGTAATAACCTTCTGCTGTAAACTGTGTTGTTGGATGGAAGTTCACTACAACCTCTGCTATTACTTCAAACAAACCCACACAGGAAGTTGAAGAATGCAGTTTTGTGTGGTTTCAGTAGCAAATGTTTTGAGTTTGTTCACATCTTGTGATACTTTGTCCTAATGAACTAAGCTGCTTTTCTTGAATGTGATCTCCTTTGGTGCATTAGTTTTTGATTATGGAGTTTCTGGCTTGTTTAATTTGGGTCTCCTCTGTCATTTTGTAGCTGTGGAGCTGTCCGTGGTGCTGCTGCTAAAACTGTCAAGACTCAAACCAGTGTTGCATGTTGAAATCATAGTAGATGAATCTCTTAGACAGCTAAATATTGATCTCCTTTGCGTCCTCTACAAACTAGTTAAGACATATAATAGCCCAAAACTATGTGGGCACCCCTTTCTATTTGACGGTTTGGCTATTACAGTCATCTTAATTTAGCCACATCATTGCTTTCAACACTTTAGCAACAGTTTGGGGAGGGTCTTTTTCTGTTCAAGCATGACAGTAATCCTCCTGTGCACAAAATGATGTATATACAGAAATTGTTTATTGAGTCTGAGAACTTGAATGTCATTTGTTCATTGGACATTTCAATTGGAATGAATATTTAGAGGTATTGTGACTATTTATAATACTATTTCAAATAAAATAATGCTGCAACAGTCACAAAAAACATTTGAATTAAACACTGTTATGCATAATTATAAGGCTTATTTTGTAGAAATGGAGCAATTGGGAGCAATATATGCATGTGCGTGTGTGGTGGTGGTGGTGTGCCTTTAACCTTTGTGTTGCTTTCGTTTTGTGCAAACACATTTTGAGTTCCTGGTTAAAAATGATTGCTGATAAATCTGTCGTATTGCACATATTATTAAGATATAGTATTAGATCTTTTTATCAACTTCTTTATGAGTAATTATTTATATATATATATATATATATATATATATATATATATATATATATATATATGTCTGTGTGTGTGTGTGTTTTGTGTGTGTGTGTGTGTGTGTGTTCAAAAAAAGATGTCATTGTGACATGTCATTCATACGTTTTTAAAGACTTAAAAGGAAATCACATATTCCTATTTTATTATGTGATTTATGTATTTCAAGTTAAAAATGACTTCTAAAGGTGTATGAAGCAGTCATGCAGAATAAAGCACATCTTAAGAAATATGACAATTTATATGATAAATAATCGTGAAAGCCCCTTAAAGAGACAATTAATCATCAAAATCACAATTATTTTCTTGATTGGCTCCTGAACACTTAATGTTTCTGTATTTTGCAGTCTAATACATTTATTTCCAATGGCGGTCATTTTTGACCGGGAACACAACAAGTGTAACAAAGTTAAATAAAACAAACAAAAAAGGAATTTCCTATTTTCTTTTTATTATTATTTATTTTTACTTTAGACTGGGGTTCAATATGGTCTGTAGTAAACATTTCTTGAAGATATGGGATCCTAGATGTCTCGTCCCATCATCTAGACCCACAGTCTCAGACAGATCACATTTCTGATGTAACATTATCCTGATGGATTTTGTATTGATATAGTTTTAATAGTGTCCTCTTTTGGAGAACAGTGAGTAAATCAAGAAGCACAAAAATAACGTTTTAATTTGAATAATGTATGTATTCAACATAAGTTTAAAAATATGAAGTGACTGTATATTAAGTAAAGCCTTTCATTTAAAGCCAATAGGAAACACTTGATCTACAGACATGACCAAAACAGCTAGTGCAGATAGATGTGATTAGAACGTTTGATTCATACTGCTCTTAAAACAATGAGATATGAACATGGAAATGATTGGAAAAAGAATAATTACTGAGACGCACACATGTAAAGAAGTCCAAAGTCATATTTCTTCTGATATTTCAAGCACTTTTCTGGTAAACAGGTCTTCAATGAGAGATCAGCTTTAATCCGACTCTGGTAACTTTTAAAATTGTGTGTATTAAAAGTGATCCTCTTTCAGGTGTCACCAATTAATAGGAAATTAATATATTAATACAGTGCATATCTTTTCGCAGATGTTCGTGTATCTTTTCGTGTTTTCATATTTGCAAAATGCATCAAACCAATAGTATAAATGGTAATCCTCATATCCCACACAAGAACATGATTTCTGTCTCTTCGGTTATCTGGTTCTCTTGAACCTGAATGTTTTGTCTACCAGAACCTTTGGAGGCAGAATCAGGAAGTCATGGGACGTAAGATTTTCAGGATCCTTGATTTTACATGTTTGCACGTGTTAATATAATCTTGAGGTAATAGTAGATGTTAAAGTGGTGTGCCTTGTGGTCCAGAAGTGAATGTATTCAAAGAAAATGTATATTTATGTGCACATTTTATGTAATTGAAAATAAAGGTGGAAATGAGTCAGAAGATGGATGCTAAGATAATTGTCCCTGGAGAGAAGAGAAGTTTGTGAGCCTTTATGTTCTCTCTAGTGGTTATCACATACAACTGTAAATTGTGAAGCTCCTGTCGCTCCATTTAGAAATACTAGAGGGCGCCAAACCCCTACAAGAAAGTGACAACAACAACCTTGTTTCAAGTTGACAATCATTTTCTTACACTTTGTTTAAAGTGTTGTTGCCCATCAGGAAGATTATATCGCTTTTACCATATTTAACAAAATATGACAATTGTTGCTCTCTCCTTGGTGTCAAAATGTGAGTCATTGTCAAAACAAATATCTGGCTCATGATCTTTATCTTCTCAATTTCCCAAAGCCACATGGCAATCACAGGAGGGAAGCATCACACAGGTCAAAGTCATTACCCTCAGTGCTGAAACACACCAGTGAGACACTTACAATGGAAGTGAATGGGGCCTGTCCGTAAACGTTAACATTCTTCAAAAGTTTTAAAAGTATTGCCAAGACAATATGCACGTTAACATGATTTTAGTGTGATAAAATCACTTACTAGCCATTACTAAGTTAGGCTATATGCAATTTTACAACTTTGATGACGACATAACACCTGCAACAACCGTAAAAAAAAAAAATATTTTTTATTTTTGTTAATCAACATTATTACAAAACTGCTTTAAATTGAGTTTAACTTGTATTGCACCTGGAATATTCCTTTGAAGGGTCTGTATAAAAGCATTTCATTACCATTTCATACATATTCATTCTTTGTTTGTTTGTTTAAAATCTGACCATTGATTAAAATTTTTATTTACATTTAAATCATGCAAAAAGTAATATTATACACACGCACGCACACACACACGCACACACACACACACACACACACACACACACACACACATTGGCCATTGATCATTATGAGGACTCTCCATATAATTATGTCAGACATAATTATTTATATATTGTACGAACAAGAGATTCTATCCCCTAACCCTAACACTACCCCTAACCCTCACAAAAAACATTTGATATTTTCAATAAAAAATAAAATAAACACAGTTTAGTTTGTTTTTTAAGTGATTTGAATTATGGGGACACTAGAAATGTCCTGACAAACCACATTTATAGCATATTACCATTGTAATTACCAGTTTGTAACCTAAAAACAATTCCTTGTAAACCACTAAAACCTGCCCCAACACACACACACACACACACACGAACACAAGCACACACATATATAAACTCTTTTAAAGATAATTTTGTACAAATCCAAATAACTTTACAGATCTCTATTTTAAAGGGTTTAAACAATGTTTTCCATGCTTGCTCACCGAACAGTAAACAATAAATGAACATGCACCTGTGGAACGGTCATTAAGACACTAACATCTTACAGACGGTAGGCAATTAAGGCCACAGTTATAAAAACTTAGGAAACTAAAGAGACCTTTCTACTGAGTCTGAAAAACACCAAAAGAAAGATGCCCAGGGTCCCTGCTCATCTGTGTGAATGTGCCTTAGGCATGCTGCATATAGGCATGAGGACTGCAGATGTGGCCAGGGCAATAAATTGCAATGTCCGTACTGTGAGACGTCTAAGACAACACTACAGGGAGACAGGAAGGACAGCTGATCGTCCTCGCGGTGGCTGAAAGAAAAATCATTCAGACTCTTGGGCACTACCATCTCATATGACCTGATGTGGGAGACCCACATTGACTCAGCAAAGGTTATTCTTCCTTCGCCAGTTGAGGAAGTTCAACCTGCCACAGGCGCTGCTGATTCAGCTATACTCAGCATTGATTGAGTCTGTCTCTACACAATAACTGTCTGGTTTTGTTCAGCTGAGAAATCAGATATCAGAAGACTACAAAGGACAGTTCGGATTGCTGAGAGGATTATTGGTTGAATTATAAATTACATTATTAATGTCCTGACTATACATTGTGATCAGATGATGCCACTTTGGTGAATAAAATGACCAATTTCTTTACATAAGAGAAAAAGCTGTACATTATTCCAAACTTTTGGCCGCGAGTGTGTGTGTGTGTGTGTGTGTGTGTGTGTATATATATATATATATATATATATATATATATATATATATATATATATATATATACAGTATCTCACAAAAGTGAGTACAATCCTCACATTTTTGTAAATATTTGATTATATCTTTTCATGTGACAACACTGAAGAAACGACACTACAATGTAAAGTAGTGAGTGTACAGCTAGTATAACAGTGTACATTTGCTGTCCCCTCAAAATAAGTCAACAGACAGCCATTAATGTCTAAACTGCTGGCAACAAAAGTGAGTACATCCCTAAGTGAAAATGTCCAAATTGGGCCCAAAGTGTCAATATTTTGTGTGGCCACCATTATTTTCCAGCACTGCTTTAACCCTCTTGGGCATGGAGTTCACCAGAGCTTCATAGGTTGCCATTGGAGTCCTCTTCCACTCCTCCATGATGACATCACAGAGCTGGTGGATGTTAGAGACCTTGTGCTCCTCCACCTTCCGTTTGAGGATGCCCCACAGATGCTCAATATGGTTTATGTCTGGAGACATGCTTGGCCAGTCCATCACCTTCACCCTCAGCTTCTTTAGCAAGGCAGTGGTAGTCTTGGAGGATTGTTTGGGGTCGTTATTATGCTGAAATACTGCACTGCGGCCTAGTCTCCGAAGGGAGGGGATCACGCTCTGCTTCAGTATCTAACAGTACATGTTGGCATTCATGGTTCCCTCAATGAACTGTAGCTCCCCAGTACCGGCAGCACTCATGCAGCCCCAGACCATGACACTCCAACCACCATGCTTGACTGTAGGCAAGACACACTTGTCTTTGTACTCCTTACCTGGTTTCCACCACATGCGCTTGACACCATCTGAACCAAATCATTTTATCTTGGTTTCATCAGACCACAGGACATGGTTCCAGTAATCCATATCATTAGTCTACTTGTCGTCAGCAAACTGTTTGCAGGCATTCTTGTGCATCATCTTTAGAAGAGGCTTTGTTCTGGGATGACAGCCATGCCGACCAATTTGATGCAGTGTGCAGCGTGTGGTCTGAGCACTGACAGGCTGACCTCTCACCCCTTCAACCTCTGCAGCAATGCTGGCAACACTCAATGCTGGTCTATATCCCAAAGTCAACCTCTGGATATGACACTGAGCACGTGCACTCAACTTCTTTGGTTGACCATGGCGAGGCCTGTTCTGAGTGGAACCTGTCCTTTTAAACTGCTGTATGGTCTTGGCCACCATGCTGCAGCTCAGTGTCAGGGTCTTGGCAATCTTCTTATAGCCTAGGCCATCTTTATGTAGAGCAACAATTATTTTTTTCAGATCCTCAGAGAGTTCTTTGCCATGAGGTGCCATGTTGAACTTCCAGTGACCAGTATGAGGGAGTGTGAGAGCGATGACACCAAATTTAACACACCTGCTCCCCATTCACACCTGAGACCTTGTAAAACTAACGAGTCACATGACACCGGGGAGGGAAAATGGCTAATTGGGCCCAATTTGGACATTTTCACTTAGGGGTGTACTCACATTTGTTGCCAGTGGTTTAGACATTAATGGTTGTGTGTTTTTTTTTTGAAGGGACAGCTGTTATTCAAGATGTACACTCGCTACTTTACATTGTAGCAAAGTGTCATTTCTTCAGTGTTGTCATATGAAAAAATATAATCAAATATTTACAATAATGCGAGGGGTGTACTCACTTTTGTGAGATACTGTAGATTGTTTCATATTTATTGTTAAACAGCATAATTCTTACTATTTACAGGTACTTACAATGATTTGTTGAACACGTGCTAGTACCGGTTCTGTATCCTTAACAAAAAACATAATTTCTTTAAACTGCACCTTTAAATGAGTGCATGTTGACTAAAGATGACTCAAAAAGATGCAAACTGACTGTAAAGAACAGAAAGGGTGTTAAAAGAGACAGTATTCAATGATAAATGGGTTGAGTGGATCTCGTCTTGGACACACATCACACGGAATGACTTTTACTCTCTGTGGCACGGTGGAGGGCGGGACCGGGGCGTGATTATGCACGCCCGGTCCCGTATTAGGCTAATTAAGCTGTCAAGAGGGATAAAGGCCACTCGCGGATGGCGATGCAAGAGAGAGAGATCGTTCACGGACATGTCCGTTGTCTTATGTGTTTGTATTTTGAGTTTCCCATTAAACCTTTAAGTTATACGTCAAGCCGGTTTCTCGCCTCTTCCTTTCCCACGAACTTGATCTGTTTTACATTGGTGCCAAAACATGGGAAGGAAGGGGGATACGCCGTAGCGGAGTTCTCGCCACTACCCCAAAGAAGCAGCCGCGGCCATCTGCCGGGGGACGAGGAGCCCAGCCGCCTGGACGTGGAGGAATGGCCGCTGACCGCAAGGGAAGAAGGGGCTCCTATAGCCGTTCGCCAGGAGCGGTCAGGGCCACTGCCAGGGGCGGAGGATACCCCTACCAGCCGCTGAAACGCGGAGGGGTTGAGGGAAGACCAGCGTCCGCGAGCGGGTAGGGGATCGCGACCGACCGCCTGGAGCGGGAGAACCGCTGCCAGGGGCGGGGGAGTCCCCTTCGGCTCCCCGAGAACGCGGCGGGGCGTTCCGTCCGCCAGGGTCTGAGGACTGCCTCGGATCCGCCTGGAGAGGCGCGGCTGCCGTTTGGTAGAGGGTGGAGGAGTGGCTGAGGAACAAGCTGCGGCGTATCAGAGAACCGGCGAGTACGTTTTTTTTTTTTTATTAATCTCTCTCTCCTCTCTCTCTCTCGCTGCCGCTCTGCGTTGGCCTTTTCCCTCTTTTTTAAATTATGGTGTTCGTGGGAGGGGAGGTACTGCCCAGTGCAGGAACCTCCCCCCCCATTTTTAATTGTTGTTGTTTCCCTCCCCTTGCCCCCTCCCTCGTCCAGGTGATGGGGATGGGGATGACCTGCCGGCAGACCGAATGTAAACATTCACCAGACAGTTGCCAAGTAAATTCACTTTATGCACAAAGTGCAAATCTTGGTTGCAAATGGACAGGGCCACCTCGCCTCCGGACCCACGACTGCCCAGCCCCGGCAGGCCAGTGCTGACGAGTCTAAAAGATGTCCCTACAGGACATCCTCCTCTGTCTATATCCTGTCCACTGCCAAGTGCGCGGAACAAGGTAAGTGCATTGAGTTTTTTCTAAGCACCCAAGCCTCGGGACGTGCTTTTGCCTCCCGACGCACTATTACCTGCTCCCCCCCCACTGCGAGACCCCACCAAGTACGTCCAAAACGATCGTCCCATTTGTGCCCCTCGCACGGAGCTTAGACGCATGGCTTGCACTTCCCAGCCCATCACATTGGCAGGCCAGGACCATCAGACTCGACTACGTGATTCAATTCGCCAGGCTCCCACCTCGTTTCAGTGGTATTCGCTCCACCCCGTTACGCAGTGAGAACACCTGCACCTTACGAGCAGAGATTGCCCCTCTGTTACTCAAGGACGCGATAGAGCCTGTCCCTCCAGCCAAGATGAAGAAGGGATTCTACAGCCCTTACTTTATCGTACACAAAAAAGGCGGTGGGTTGCGGCCAATCTTGTACTTGCGAGTTCTCAACCGGACTTTAAACAGACTACCGTTCAAAATGCTCATGCAGAGGCATATTCTAACCTGCGTTCGGCATCAAGATTGGTTTGCGGCGGTAGACCTGAAGGACACGTAATTCCACATCTACGTTCTGCCTCGACAACGACCCTTCTTACAATTCGCGTTTGACGGCCAGGCGTATCAGTAAAAGGTTCTCCACTTCGGCCTGTCCCTGTCCCCTCGCATCTTCACCAAGGCCGCAGAGGCAGCCCTTGCCCCACTACGGGAAGTGGGCATCCGCATACTCAACTACCTCGATGATTGGCTCATCCGAGCATACTCTCGAGAGTTACTATGTGCACCTCAGCCGCTTAGGGCTTCAGGTCAACTGGGAAAAAAGCAAGCTCTCTCCGGTTCAGAGCATCTCTTTTCTAGGTTTGGAGTTAGACTCAGTCTCAAAGTCAGCATGTCTCACAACCGAGCAGTGCTCATGTGCCTTGCTCGCTTTAAGCCATGCACAGTGGTTCCTCTCAAACAGTTCAAGAGGCTCCTGGGTCATATGGCATCCTCGGCCGCGGTCGCGCCACTCGGGTTGATGCATATGACCTCCCACTGCCTGCTCTGGTACGCCTGTTCAGAGGCTCCCCTCTGGCAGATGCACTGGCACACAGCTGGCCGGCGGGGCTGCGCAAGTACGCATTTCCCCCAGTGAGCCTTCTTCCACAGGTGCTGTGCAAGGTCAGGGAGGACGAGGAACAAGTCACTCTTGTGGCTCCTTATTGGCCCACCCGGGCCTGGTTCTCGGACCTCGTACTCCTCCCGACAGCCCCTCCCTGGCGAATTCCCCTGAGGAAGGACCTTCTTTCTCAGGGACGGGGCATGCTCTGGCATCCGCACCCAGACCTTTGGAACCTCCACGTCTGACCCCTGGATGGGACGTGGAAGATCTAGCTGGCCTACAACCCACAGATGTAGCCATGATCAACCAAGCCAGAGCCCCCCTCTACCAGGCAACTTTACGCCCTGAAATGGCGTCTGTTCGTGAATTGGTGTACTTCCCAGGCAGGAGACCCACAGAGGTGCGCAGTTAGGTCAGTGCTCTTGTTCCTACAGGAGAAGTTGGAAGGGAGGCTTTCCACTTCCACCTTGAAGGGGTATGTTGCCACCATCGCAGCTCACCAAGAAGCATGACTTAATTATCAGGTTCCTAAGAGGCGCCCGGAGATTAAATCCCTCCCGGCCAAGCCTGTTCCCCTCCTGGGATCTCTCAGTGGTCCTCTCGGGCCTTCAGAGATCTCCCTTCGAGCCGCTAGAATCAGCTGGACTCAGGGACCTCTCCCTAAAGACAGCCCTGCTGATCGTGCTTGCCTCCATCAACAGGGTCGGGGACCTGCAAGCATTCTCTGTTAGCAACACCTGCCTGGAGTTCGGTCTGGCAGACACACATGTGATCCTAAGACCCCGACTGGGCTACGTGCCCAAGGTTCCTACCACGCCCTCAGAGACCAGGTAGTGAACCTGCAAGCCCTGCCCCGGGAGGAGGCAGACCCAGCCCCTTCATTGCTGTGTCCGGTACATTCGTTGCGTGCCGACCTGGACCGCACTCAGAGCTTTAGATGCTCTGAGCAGCTCTTTGTCTGCTTTGGGGGACAGCGGAAAGGGAACGCTGTCTCCAAACAGAGGCTTTCCTACTGGGTGGTGGATGCCATCCTTCTGGCCTATCGCACCCAGACCGTGCCACCCCCCTTGCGGGTTCAAGCACACTCTACAAGGAGTGTTGCATCCTCATGGGCAGTGGCTTGGGGCACCTCCCTAGCAGACATTTGTAGGGCAGCGGGTTGGGCAACACCTAATACATTTGCGAGATTTTACAATCTCAGGGTTGAGTCAGTCTTGTCCCATGTTTTCTCAGGTCCGAGCCGGTAGAACTCGGTACACGCTGACGGACTGACCGGGTGAATCGCTTGCGTCCAGTGCCCTCGGCCGAGGTAAAACAGTGCGCCTTCTTTCCCAGGAGATCCCACCCAGGTCCCTGGTTGATTCCTTCCTAGCACTTTTGGGTCTGCAGTTCAGAGGAGGAACTTGCCGACCCAGTCCACTACGGGTACCCTAGGCTACCCTGTTCTGGAATAGGTGCTCCACAGGTCAGGCCTCCTACACGGACTCCTCCTTTGTGTGTTTCTGCGGTACAGTCACCTTACGAGCTGACCCGCGTCTCCTTTAGGCAGTTTTCGCTGCCCTCCAGTCGCCATGTTGTAGCAACTCCCCCCTCATTGAGGCTGGATCTACCACTATGCCATCCATTCCCACATGAGACCGAAGAGGCCATGTGATGTATTCACCGCCTTTACCTCCCCTTTTGGGCAGGTGCGGCCTCCGCAGAGTCTTTTCCCCCTGAAAGAATAGGAAACTGGGTAAGACCCCCTTTCCACGATGCGTGTAAGGGCCCTGGCTGCTCTTGCTCTATGCCAAGAAACATAGAGAGAAAAGAGGCCCAGCCAGGCTTGGCCCGTTCTCAGGTTGGCAAGTGTCGCCTTGTTCCCCTCTAAGGGTAACCAGAAGTATTCCGACAACTCTTTTTGGGGCATTGGGGAAGGGTACGTGCAGTCTTAAACACAGCTGGTCGCTTGTGCACATGAAATACCTGCCCGCTCCTGTGTCTGCAGTACACATACACGGCTCAGCGCATGGCGTGATTTTAAAGTGGACCCCTAGTGTCCTCCCGGCCGTGTCGCTGAGCCGAGCCACTGCAGTGGCCGGACCATTTCCGGCTCCTCAGAAAAATCCTGAATGAACTTGACGTATTTCTCCACTTTTATACCGGACGTATGTCCGGTGCGGGGTATGCAAATACTGTCTGCCAACTTCTCATTGGCCTTTTATCATAGACCAGAGGCATATTTTGAGCTCAAGCGAGACCCCTAGTGTCGCTTGTTCGACACAACGTCTCGTTCCCTCCATCAGGGAACGGAGGTTACATACGTAACCGAGACGTTTTCCCTTGTGTATTTAAGCCCTTGTTTCCCCTGGTTAGTTTGTCAGTCCTCGCATGTATTGTTTGATGTTCTGTGACTGGTTACCTATGTTATTTTGTTTGTTCTTTTGTAAATAAAGCTGCGTTTAGACCCTTGTTCTTCACCTGCCTTGTCACAGAAAGACTGACCTAAGATGGATCTAGCAGCTGTCAGAATTCTCCTTAAGCGAGGGGATCGTCCAGTTGAGGATTACGTCCGTGAGTTTTTAGAGCTGGCGAATTTAGTGCACTATCCAGACTACTCTTTGGTGTTTTTTTTTTAAAGATAATTGGCGCCCAATAACTTTGCTTAATTCTGATTACAAAATATTAGCATATCGTATGCTAGGAGACTGAAACCCTGTTTAGAAGTTCACTCACGCAATTTGGCTTCATGAAAGATCGACACATTTCAAATAATATTAATCTTGTTTTTGATCTATTAGATTACTCTATTAGATTACTAGGTAGTTGATTATGATGCCCTTATTTTGTTCTTAGATTTCTACAAGGCATTTGACACCATAAAGCATGCTTTTATTTATGATGTTTTAAGATGCTTTAGCTTTTGTCCAAAATGTGAGAATACTGTACAGATCCTGTATAAAAACATCACTAGTAGCATCTCCTTGTCTAACAGGGCTTTGATGTGTTTTGTCTTTGTGAGAGGCATTAAACAAGGATGTCCTATTTCACATTTTTTATTTTTGTTGATCGCAGAGCTTCTTAACCTATATATATGACAATTAATAATTCATACATTTCAGATAAATGTGGAATTAAAGTGACACAAATGGTTAGATATCTTGGTATTTTAAGTAAGTGTCCATCTGAAAGTTGAATCTAATTTATCAAATTAAACATAATTTACACATGTTAAAATTACCTCAAAGGTCTTACTAGAAAAAAAGAAATTATGATCCAACGTGAATTTTCTTGATAAAAACAATATGATTTGTTTATTTGTATTTCTTCTGCTCCAAACTTACTTCAAACGTACTTCTCTGTCTCTTCTCTTCTCTTCTCGTGTGAATGTAACACATCATAAGAAAGTGTTTCACCGCTGTTCAAATGCACTTTGGATCACATCATTTATTTAGATAAATGTTTTCCATCTGAAATGACTAAATATTAAATGAAACAAATGACACTAAAATCTAAATGCAAAGTAATCTCTTCAGTAATCAAAATTATTTTTGAATGTAACTGTATTCTAATTACCAATGATTTAAATTGAAATACAGTTACTTATATTTTGTCTTTTAAATACGTAATCCCGTTACCTGTATTCCGTTACTCCCCAAACCTGGAAATTCTTACACTGGATTTTTGACGCACAGATGTGGCACCTGTGCACTTGATGTTTGATTGTGGTGGGATGAGGCCTAATTGTGAACTTTGGCACTGATGGCCCAATGATAAGTGTAAATTGAACTCCCCAAGCCCCTCAACTGGGAAAATAATCAACATAACGCTTCAAAAATAAGTTGCATTCTACATAAATGCATGCATCAAAAATGTCATGAGTAAAAAGAGATGGTAAGAACTCTTCTTGTCTTCAAGTTAGAGCATTTTTTGGACAGTAGATGTGATTTGTCATTGCAAGCTACTAATATGCCTGCAGCTTTAACTAGAACCTTACTGTGACCCCAATACATTAAAATAAACATGAATAATTTACTATCCTTAATTAACATTAACAGAGACAAGTGAGGGGCTTAACTACAACAATAGAAACATCAGTCCAATTTTGTAAATATTCATTATATATTGGTTTCGTGTTGAGATGCATTTTAAACTCTTACATTAACATGATTAGTGTGGTGTGTTACTGTTTTCATGCCCAAAGGTTGTTGGGTGGGGGGTTTGTTTTCATTGTTGATGGTTTTTTTTTGCCAAATTAGATCGTGCAACCTTAAAGCCCCCCAGTCAAAAACTAGAACACTAGCAATCCGAGCTATGGACCAACATTTAAAATACAACATATTATACTGGTAACCAGCTATGCTGTTTTATTTAGTTTGGTTGTTACTTTTCAGCAGAGATCACAACTGTAGTTTGAAAGATGTAGAAGTAGCTGCATTAGTGACCTCTATTTATATTCTGATAAAATCATCTCAAAGTAAAGTTATCTGATTCCTTGTAGCATCAATTCCTTAATATTATCCCTGCCTGTTCTGTTTTGCTGATTTTAGAGATCAGGTCAGCTCTTCTTCAGGCTCAGACTTCTTGATCAGTTGTTTTTATCAGGACTAAAAAAGTACAATTTATCATGACAAGCATCATGACAATTATGAGGTTAATCAAGGTTCAATGTGCAGAAATAATACTTTTTACCAACGCCAATCACATATAGAATTTTGGAGAAAGGGATCACAATGGAATATATAGTAGTAGAAATATGGATTAAAAAGAAGAATTATGTCATAATAAACGTTTATAATCCATGTAACAGGTTAACACAGGAGAGTATGGAAGAAATAAAAGGTCTAAGTGGTGAAAGGGTGATATGGTGTGGGGATTGTAATGCCCATAATACTTTATGGAGAGGAACAACGACAGACACAAATGGTCGGGATATTGAAGAGCTGATGGAAAGGAAAAATTTAATTTGCTTAAATGAAGGAAAATCCACATGAATGGATGTGAACTCAGGAAGGGAATCAGCAATAGATCTAACAATTGTTTCATATACATTAGGAGGGATAATACATTGGGAGGTATTAAATAAATGTACAGTTGGTAACGTCTCGGTTACGTATGTAACCTCCGTTCCCTGATGGAGGGAACGAGACGTCGTGTCGAAGAAGTGACACTAGGGGTCTCTCTTGAGCGCCGAAAGATACCTCTGATCTATGAAAAAAGGCCAATGAGAGTTGGCGAACAGTATTTGCATACTCCGCCTCCGGATACGGATATAAAGGCGAGAGAAATACGCTCGTTCATTCAGGATTTTTCTGAGGAGCCGGGAGTGTTCCGGGCATCTCAGCGGCTCGGCTTAGCGACGTGGCCGGGAAGACACGACGTCTCGTTCCCTCCATCAGGGAACGGAGGTTACATACGTAACCGAGACGTACGTATGTACGTGTCGAAGAAGCGACACTAGGGGTCCACTTCAAAACTCGCCATGCGCTGAGCCGTGTACGTGTACTGCTGACACAGAAGCGGGCACGTATTTTGCACGTGCACAGCGACAAACTGTGTTCAGGCTGCACGTACTCTTCCCTAATGCCCCGAAAAAGCGTCAGCATCCTTTTGGTTACCCTAGGGGGGAACAAGGTGACGCTCCCAACTAGGGAACGGGCCAAGCCTGGCTGGGCCTCTTTTCTCTCTATGTTTTCTCGGCATAGAGCAAGAGCAGCCGGGGCCCTTACCGCATCGAGGGAAGGGGGTCTTATTCCTGAATTCCTATTCTTTTAGGGGGAAAAGACCCTGCGGAGGCCACACCCGCCCAGCAGGGGAGGTAAAGGTGGCAAAATACATCACATGGCCACTTTGGGCATGTGGGAGGAAATGGCGCGGTGGTAGATCCAACCTCGAGGAGGGGGAAGTTACTACAACACGGCGACCGGAGGGCAGCGAAGGACTGCCTAAGGGAGACGCGGGTCAGCTCGTAAGGTGACCGTGCCGCGGAAATACACACAGGAGAAGTCCCGTAGGAGGCCTGATCTGTGGAGCACCTATTCCAGTAGGGGTAGCCGGAGGTACCCGTAGTGGACTGGACCAGCACGTTCCTCCGCTGAACTGCTGCGGGCCCGAAGGGCTAGGGAGGAATCAACCAGGGACCTAGGTCCTCTGGGACAAAAGCGCACTGTTTTGCCTTGGCAGAGGGAAACGGCGCTGGAACAAGCGGTTCACCCGGTCAGATCGTCGACGTGTACCGAGTTCTACGGGCTCGGACCTGAGAGAATACAGGACGAGACTGACTCAACCCTGAGATTGTAGAATCTCGTAAAGGTATTAGGTGCTGCCCAGCCCGCAGCTCTGCAAATGTCTGCTAGGGAGGTACCCCTCGCCAGTGCCCATGAGGATGCCACGCTCCTAGTGGAGTGGGCCCGAACCCGTAAGGGGGGTGGCACGGCCTGGGTGTGGTAGGCCAATTGAATGGCCTCCATCACCCAGTGAGACAACCTCTGTTTGGAGACAGTGTTCCCTTTCTGCTGTCCTCCAAAGCAGACAAAGAGCTGCTCAGAGCGCCTAAAGCTCTGGGTGCGTTCCAGGTAGGCACGCAAGGCACGTACCGGACACAATAGTGAGAGGGCTGGGTCTGCCTCCTCCCGGGGCAGCGCTTGTAGGTTCACTACCTGATCTCTAAAGGGCGTGGTAGGAACCTTGGGCACATAGCCCGGTCGAGGTCTTAGGATTACATGAGTGTCTGCCGGACCGAACTCCAGGCAAGTGTCGTTAGTAGAGAACGCTTGCAGGTCCCCGACCCTCTTGATGGAGGCGAGCGCGATCAGCAGGGCCGTCTTTAGAGAGAGGGCCCTGAGTCCAGCTGATTCTAGCGGCTCGAAAGGGGATCTCTGAAGACCGGCGAGGACCACCGAGAGATCCCAGGAGGGGAACAGGTTTGGCCGGGAGGGGTTTAACCTCCGTGGCGCCTCTTAGGAACCTGACGATTAAGTCGTGCTTGCCCAGAGACTTGCCGTCTACTGGGTCGTGGTGAGCTGCGATAGCGGCAACATACACCTTCAAGGTGGACGGGGACAGCCTCCCCTCCAACCTCCTGTAGGAACAGGAGCACCGACCTAACTGCGCACCTCTGTGGGTCTTCTGCCCGGGAAGAACACCAATTGACGAACAGACGCCACTTCAGGGCGTAGAGTTGCCTGGTAGGAGGGGCTCTGGCTTGGTTGATCGTGGCTACGACCGTGGGTGGTAGACCAGCTAGATCTTCTGCGTCCCGTCCAGGGACCAGACGTGGAGGTTCCAGAGGTCTGGGTGCGGATGCCAGAGCGTGCCTCGTCCCTGAGAAAGAAGGTCCTTCCTCAGGGGAATTCGCCAGGGAGGGGCTGTCGCGAGGAGTACGAGGTCCGAGAACCAGGCCCGGGTGGGCCAGTAAGGAGCCACGAGAGTGACTTGCTCCTCGTCCTCCCTGACCTTGCACAGCACCTGTGCTAGAAGGCTCACTGGGGGGAATGCGTACTTGCGCAGCCCCACCGGCCAGCTGTGTGCCAGTGCATCTGCCCCGAGAGGAGCCTCTGAACGAGCATACCAGAGCGGGCAGTGGGAGGTGTCCCGGGAGGCAAACAGGTCTACCTGGGCCTTGCCGAACCGTTCCCAAATCAGCTGAACCGAGTGGGGGTGAAGCCTCCACTCTCCGCCAGGCAAGCGTTGTCATGACAGCGCGTCCGCTACCACATTGAGGTTGCCGGGGATGTGAGTGGCGCGCAGCGACTTGAGTCGGTGCTGGCTCCAAAGGAGGAGACGACGGGCGAGTTGTGACATGTGACGGGAGCGTACTCCGCCTTGGCGATTTATGTACGCGACCGCAGTGGTGCTGTCCGACCTGACTAGGATATGTTCGTCCCGAATTAACGGGAGAAACTTCTGCAGGGCAAAAAGGACGGTCAACAACTCGAGGCAGTTGATGTGCCAACGCAGCTGGGCCCCTTTCCAACGGCCTGAGGCTGCGTGCCCGTTGCAAACGGCACCCCAACCCAATCTGGAGGCGTCGGTCGTGACCAAGACGCGTCTGGACACCTGCTGCAGGGGTACTCCAGCCCGTAAGAAACAGAGGTCTGTCCAGGGGTTGAATGTTTGTTGGCAGGCGGGGGTGATTGTTACCCGGTGCGTGCCGCGGCGCCATGCTCGTCTCGGGACTCGGGTCCGGAGCCAGTGTTGGAGCGGTCTCATATGCATCAAGCCCAGCGGCGCGACCGCCGCGGAGGATGCCATATGCCCCAGGAGCCTCTGGAAAAGTTTTAAGGGGACCGCTGTGCCCGGCCTGAAGGCAGCGAGGCAGTTCAACACTGACTGGGCACGCTCTTTGGTGAGACGTGCGGACATTGAGACCGAGTCTAACTCCATCCCGAGAAAAGAGATGCTCTGAACTGGAGTGAGCTTGCTCTTTTCCCAGTTGACCTGAAGCCCCAGACGGCTGAGGTGCCTGAGCACCTGGTCTCTGTGGGCGCATAGTAACTCTCGCGAGTGGGCCAGGATGAGCCAGTCGTCGAGGTAGTTGAGTATGCGGATGCCGGCTTCTCGAAGCGGGGCAAGAGCTGCCTCTGCGACTTTCGTGAAGACGCGAGGGGACAGAGACAGGCCGAAGGGGAGGACTTTGTACTGATATGCCTGGCCCTCGAACGCAAACCGCAGGTAGGGGCGGTGTCGGGGCAGGATGGAGACGTGGAAGTACGCGTCCTTCAGGTCTATCGCTGCGAACCAATCTAGATGCCGGACGCAGGTTAAGATGTGCTTCTGCGTGAGCATTTTGAACGGGAGTTTGTGCAACGCTCGGTTGAGAACTCGCAGGTCCAAGATTGGTCGTAAGCCAACCGCTTTTCTTGGGTACGATGAAGTAAGGGCTGTAGAAACCCTTCTTCATCTCGGTTGGAGGGACAGGCTCTATCGCGTCTTTGGCCAGAAGAGTCGCGATTTCCGCGCGCAGGGAGTGGGCGTGTTCGCCGTGTACTGCGGAAAAGCGGACGCCCATGAAGGGGGGCGGGGGCCTGGCAAACTGAATTGCGTAACCGAGTCGGACGGTCCGTGCCAGCCAGCGAGACGGGTTGGGAAGTGAAAGCCACGCATCCAACCTCTGCGCTAGGGGCACCAAAGGGACGGTCAATTTGGACGTACCCGGCGGGGCTTCGCAGCGAGGCGGAGCAGGTAGGGCAGCGTTGGGCAGCGACGAGGCGACCCGCGGCTGAGGTGCTGAGAAAGGACTCAAAGCACTTACCTTGCTCCGCACACCCGGCAGGGGGCGGGTTAGCGACTGAGGAGGAGGTCCTGGGTAGGCGTCCTCTAGACTCATCGGAACCGGCCGGCCGGGGGACAGTCGTGGGGCTGAAGATGGGTGGTCCATGTCCAGGAAGCCAGGACTGTTGAGATCTAAGGGCAAAGTGCCGTGAGAACGGCATTTGCGGGCCAGGTGACCCAGAGACATAGGAAATAGCTCTTCTATTGAGAATGTGGGTACCGCAACCCCATCTAAGGGGGGGCAGCAAATTAAATTGTTTGAAAACAAAAGATTCTCCTCCCGGCCCTCCACCGGGGGACGGAGTGGTCTTACCACCTCCGGAGCTAACGTCTGTGTCGCTGGATCGTCCGTCTCAGGACCGCCTGGGAGCCTTCCGGGTCCTCAAGGGAGTCCGGGAGACGGGGGGCGTCTGCTTCCTGCGGTGTGCTCGACGCAGGGGCTGATAGCTGGGCCCGGGTTGAGGCGGAGCAGATTTCTTAGCCGCAGGGGGACGCCCTCGGCGAGCAGACGGGGCAGTGGCCTTGGCGGCAGGTTTGCGGCGAGGCAGGATGTGAGAAATGGCCTCCGTCTGTCTTTTCACCTCGGAGAACTGCTGGGCAAAGTCCTCGACGGTGTCGCCGAAAAGGCCAAGCTGGGAGACAGGGGCGTCGAGGAAGCGAACTTTGTCGGCCTCACGCATCTCGACCAGGTTGAGCCAAAGATGACGTTCCTGGACCACAAGGGTGGCCATCGCCTGCCCGAGTGCCTGCGCGGTGACCTTCGTGGCTCTGAGGGCGAGGTCGGTCACTGAGCGCAGTTCCTGCAGCACATCGGGATCAGGGCTACCCTCATGCAGATCTCTGAGCGCCTTGGCCTGGTGGACTTGCAGGAGGGCCATGGCGTGCAAGGCGGAGGCGGCCTGTCCCGCGGCGCTGTGGGCTTTGTTGTTTAAGGAGGATGAAATCCTACAGGCCTTGGAAGGGGGTACAGGGCGCCCGCGCCAGGTGGTAGGGTCGCCGGGACAAAGATGGAGCGCAACTGCCCTATCCACCTGGGGAATCGCCGTGTACCCGTGGGCCTCTCCGCCGTCGAGGGTAGCGAGAGCGGACGAGCAGGGCTTTTGACGAATGGAGAGCGGCGCTCTCCATGAAGACGTCAGCTCGTCATGCACCTCCGGGAAAAACGGGACCGGGGGGGGCGTGGCTGTGAGCGGCGCCCAGACCCCAGGAACCAGTCATCCAACCGTGACGGGTGTGGGGAGGGTGGAGGTTTCCAGTCCAACCCCACCCCGACGGCGGCCCGGGCAAGCATGTCGGACATCTGTGCATCCACCTCAACCTGGGCCTGCTGGCCCGAAGGCGGCAGTCCAGGGGAGGAGTCAGCGTCTGATGCCGCGTCCAGAGGATAGGCAGACCGGCCCGGAGGCGAGTCGCCGTTACCTCGAGGCTGGACGGAGGTAAACGAGCGTGTAGGTGGGCGGGTGGTCCGAGGGGACGTGCCCGCGGAAGCGCACCCGCTGCCCTCCCCAAATCACCTCCCGCGCCAACCGCATCGTCCTCAATCCCGTGGGAAGAAGGAGCGATACGGGGGGCGGCTGGAGTGGCGTGCTTTCTATAGAAAGCGAGCCACGACCGCAACGTTACCATGGTCATGTTCTCGCAGTGAGAACATGAGCCATCCACAAACGCTGCCTCGGTGTGATCGGCGCCCAGACACACGAGACAGCGCCTGTGGCCGTCAGAAGCGGAGAGCACTCTACCGCTTCCAGGAACTACACAGGGGTTGAATGGCATCTTTATAAAGACGCGCCCTGAAAAGGGCGTTCAACACCACTATGTATTGCTCTTTTAGAGAAATAAACTCTTTATAAGAAATGTAACTCTTTAGAAAGGGAACTCTTTCAACTCTGCGCTGTCGAAGCGCCCAGGGGCAAACTGCACGCCGGCAGAGAAGAGAAAACAGCCGCTGTAGTGCGCCGTAAATCCAACAGCAGCAGAGCGTCAGAGGATCAGAAGCAGGATCAGCAGTGTTACACGCAGCTATCAGCATAAACACGACCATCGGCTCCGAAGAAAATTACTGAATGAACGAGCGTATTTCTCTCGCCTTTATA
The DNA here is from genome assembly GCA_032164185.1 of Moxostoma hubbsi. Taxonomy (NCBI): domain Eukaryota; kingdom Metazoa; phylum Chordata; class Actinopteri; order Cypriniformes; family Catostomidae; genus Moxostoma; species Moxostoma hubbsi. Next base: position 978,736 of record JAVLUX010000032.1, read on the forward strand.
TCCGTATCCGTATGCGGAGTATGCATATACTGTTCGCCAACTCTCATTGGCCTTTTTTCATAGATCAGAGGTATCTTCCGGCGCTCAAGAGAGACCCCTAGTGTCGCTTCTTCGACACGACGTCGAAGTGAGCGACAGACGGAGAATGATCATTTTCCCATAATAAGTACAATATTAAATAATGAGATCAGGAGGGAAAAACGAGGAAATACAGGAAAATGGAAGTTTGAGATAGCTAACTGGGGAAAATATAAAATAATGAGCGAGGAAGGAATGCAAATGATCAGGATTAATGAAGGCAAAGATATTGAAAGGATAAATATAGAATTAGTTTCTGTGATACAGAATGCTGCAAAAGAATGTATCCCAAAAAGTAAAGGAACATTTACATGTATGCATTTGGCAGACACTTTTATCCAAAACGACTTACAGTGCACTTATTACAGGGACAATCCCCCCGGAACAACCTGGAGTTAAGCGTCTTGCTCAAGGGCGCAATGGTGGTGGGGTTCAAACCAGCGACCTTCTGATTAGCAGCCCTGTGCTCTAGCCACTACGCCACCACTCAAGGAAAGAGGAAATAGTTCCATGGTGGAATGAGAAGTGTACAATAGCAGTCAGAAAGAAAAGGAAAGCATTTAAAATATTGACGAAAACACATAATTGGGAACATATGATAATATATAAGAAAATTCAAGCAGAAACAAGGAAAATTATAAGGGAAGTAAAGAGAGAGTACTGGAGATCATTTTGTGAGGACATTGGTAAAAGTACTCCAGTTGAGGAAGTGTGGAACATGATTAAAAAGATGAGATGAATTAGGAAAGAATATGAATATCCAGTATTAAGTATGGATGAGGAAAATGCAATAAGCAACAAAGAAAAAGCAGAAATGTTCCTGAAAGAGTTTTTAAAAATAAATTGTTCGGATAACTTGACAAAGGAGAGTAAGGAAATGAGGGAGAAGCTTCTGAGGAAGCATCCAGCTATATTGGAAAGGAAGAGGGCAAAGAATGGTTTATTGGATGGTCCGTTTTCATTCCCTGAATTAAAATGAGCATTAAAAAAATGAAGGTAACAACTCCAGGACAAGATGAAATAAGTTATATTATGTTAAAAAAGTTATGTGAAGAATCACTTGGAGTAATATTAAAGTTTTATAACAGAATATGGGAAGAAGGGATTTTACCTCAGAGATGGAAAGAAGCTTTAATTATTCCTATAAAGAAACCAGGTAAAGAACCAGATGTACCTCTAAATTACAGACCAATAGCTTTAACCACCCATTTATGCAAATTAATGGAAAAAAATGATTACTGACATGCCAATAAATAATTTGGAGAAAATTATGTTCTTTCATATCAAAGTGGATTTAGATGCGGAAGGGGAACGATGATTCAATAGTGAGTTTGGAATCAGATTTAAGGAAAGTCTTGATAAATAAAGAAACAGTAGTAGCAGTTTTCTTTGATATTCAAAAGCGTATGAAGGAAGGTTTGCTGATAAAATTAGATCAGATTGGAATAGGTGGGAGGTTATATAATTGGATTAAAGATTTTTTAATAGGAAGAAATATAAAAGTGAATATTGGAGAGTATATATCAGGGAAAGGTCTGACTGGGAACGGGACCCCACAGGGTAGTGTCATAAGTCCATTGTTGTTTACTATTATGATTAATGACGTATTTGCAACAATAGATATTCATATAGGAAAATCATTGTTTGCAGATCATGGAGCTCTTTGGATTAGAGGAAGAAATGTTGATTAAATTGTGTTTAAAATGCAATCCGCTTTAAATAATGTTGGGAAATGGTCTTATAAATGGGGATTTAAATCCTCTGTGGAGAAAACTAAATATATTTTATAAAGTTAAGTAAGTTAAGTAGAGATATGAATCTAAAATTATATAATAAAGGCTTAGAACAAGTTAAAGTGATAAGATTTCTAGGAATGTGGTTTGACTTTAATATTAATATCAATACCTCTATGGATCTTACCACAGCCAAAAGTTGATTTATTCCTATTGGAAGCAAGACAGGATAAAGGTCAAAGTGCATTAGAGGCAGAATCAACAAGGGAGTATATATGGACTGAGTATGAATGGTTTATACCGGTTTATACAGATGGAGCTAAAGATCCAGGGAACGGTCAAGTGGGGGTAGCGTACGTCATCCTAAGATTGAAAGTGGCAGAAGGAAAAGGGGTATCAGGTAAAGTTTCGGTGAATTACTAGCAATTAACAAATGAAAGATATGGGATTAAACAAAACTCTCATATGTTCAGACTCAAGCTCTGCCCTGTTATGTCTGGAAACTCAACAGTCTGAAACTAGACAAGATACATTGATAGAGATTCTTCAGATATTATATATAATGCAGCAGACACATAAGACAGTTCAGTTTTTATGAGTTCCAGCTCATATTGGAGTATCAGGGAATGAGGAAGCAGATAAATTAGCAAAACAAGTAATGGCAAAGGAAAATATAGACATGCATATAATGTATAGTAAGTCAGAAATCAAATCAATAATAAAAAAGGAGTTAAATAAAATATGGAAATTTTATTGGGATAATGAACAAAAGGGTAGACTACATTTAATACAACCATTAGTAGGAAGAGGAAGGAATTCAGGCGGAAGCAGGAGAGAAGAATGTATTTTGTCTAGACTCAGACTGGGACATACAGGACTTAAATCAACAATGTATATAACAGGAAAACATCTTACAGGATTGTGTGATTGGTGTGGAGTTAGAGAAACAGTGGAACATGTATTAATACAGTGTAACAGATATAAAGAGGAAAGAAATAAACTAACATATGAATTACAGAAGAAAGGAGAACAACATTTAACCTTAAAGAAGCTTTTAAATCCAGTAAGAGGGGATTGTCTATTAATACAATTTCTGAATAGAACACGGTTATTTTAAAGAATATAGCTTGGCCATAACAGGGTTTTTTTTTTTTTTAATTTATTTATTTATTTTATTTTTCTCTCTTCCTCTCCATGTGCAGTGATGGACTTGGGGCTGAAGTGGAGGAGCTGAACACGCAGCGCCATTGGAAGCACGAGTCCTGAAAGGTCTGTGGAGGAGGGGAAAGAGTCTCTGATCTGTAACACACAGCAGATGGCGGTAACGCTCTATTTTAGAATGCGAGCCGCCAATAAACAGAAAGAAGAAGAAGAGAACACGGTTGATGAAGCCGCTTCTGTTGTGCCGCCTAAAAAGCCCTAAAACAGAAAAAAAAAAAATTGAAATTATTTCAGAAATTAGAGAGAGAAAGATTTGAAAATATTGTGGATTTAACGTTATTGAGTCAAACGATCGTGAGTGAGTGCTCACTCGGATTCAACAACAGGAAAAAAAAACTGGATTTTTTGCTCTTCAGGAAACTTTCTTTCAATTAAATCAAGTTCTCTTGGTAAGTGAAACTAAAACTATCTCATCTATTGAGATTTTGTTTAAATATTTGTTAATTGTTGTTTAAATCTTAAATGTTGCTGTGTTATACGCAGGTCTATGTAAAAGGTGTATAAAAGTAAACCTAGTAATGAAAGGAAAGATGTAATATTTAAAAGTTGAAAGTTACTTTGAAGAGTTTTATAAGTGTTATTACAAGTATTTGCACGTGTATTTGAGTATTTGAGTGCACACGTGCTGCGGGTGATGAGGCCCAATATATATCATTTGAATATATATCGATTTATATTAATGTGATCTTAGCACGTTAATGTCAGATGAAAAAAAGGAAGTAAAATATGTGTAATGTTACTTTATTTGCAAGTTGATTGTTTTAATGTATATAATGCATTGAGTATCCAATTGTGTTTTTGGCCTTGTCCTGCAGCGTAGTTATGACACAACATACATTATTATCAAAAAAGATTTATGAAAGAAAGCGGAACATGTAATATTTTAGTTTAACATTTGTAAAAAGATATGTAAATAAACAAATACATTTAAGGCATCTACTTAATGCCACCTGCAGTAGTGATGGGTCATTCACGAACATGTCGGCTCTAAGAGCTGAATCTATTTATAAAAATATATATATATATATATAAAAAAATGAATAGAATTAACTAATTCAAGGAACTAAAAAATAAATAAAACAATATAGGCCTAAATGCTCAAGCGCACACATATTTGTACTGACTGTCTGCTCAGACTAACATCCTCACCTGTTGTTCCTGTCAATCAGAGATGCAGTGTCAATCAATGAACCAAAAGGCATGAGAGAGGGCGGAGCCAACTTAATATGTTGTTCAGATTGTATTTGTTTTGAATTGTTACATTTATATGCTCTTTGTTTTTATACATTAAAAAAAAATACTTTAAATGAACATGTGTAATAGCATCCTCCTTTTTTACATTTATTTCAATTTGTGCGATGCTGCAGTTTTGCAAATTGTTATTTATTTTTCATTGATATGGAGCAATATTCTTTTATCAGTACCGCCACTCCCTACACATTTACATTTATGCATTTGGCAGATGCTTTTATTCAAAGAGACTTACAGAGCTCTTTCTACAGGGACAATTCTCCTGCAGCAACATGGAGTTAAGTGCCTTGATCAAGGACACATTTTTGGTGGCTGTGAGATCAAACCGACAACCTTCTGCTTACCAGTTCAGTGCTTTAGCTCACTACGTCTCCACCACCTACATGCATACTACGCAGTCTGCGTAGGGCACCAACTCCCTAGGGGGTCACCATCTTACCCTAGGAGGGCACCAAAATTAATTAAGCCCACATTTAATTAAGAGTATATTGTTAGAATATTATACTTGAAGTTGTGAAGAAGGGTTACCTTGTATTAGTTCATATTCACTAGTTAAGTAACATACCTTGAATTCCTTGAATTCAGTGTTAATTGCACTATAAGTGTTAAGATTATACTGTGAATGCACAATTTGCTTACATGTGAGAAGTTTATACTGTAAATCAAAGTTTGCACATACTGTGAAAGTTCAAGAGCAAAAGGGAGTTTTTTTATATTGACTATCCAGTGTAAGTGTATACATTGATTATTCTGTGAATTTTGCACTTGAGTTCTGTGGGTGTGTTGAAGCATATTTGAATATATTCACAAAGTAACATCACTCTTAGAAATATTGGTTACACTTTAGATTACAGCCCGCAATTTACAGCGTATCTTTGTGTAATGATAGTGTACCTATAGATTACTTCCATGTAGGTATATGACAACAATATTTAAAGTTTGATGGATAAAGGTGTAACAACCTGGAAAATTAAAAATAATTTATACTGTATTTTATAACTAAGGGGTAACTATTCTAATATTATGTGGTATGTATGACTTACTATGCAAAACAGCAATCAAATTAGCAAGAACTCTAAACAGTTAAAATGATGGTGTTTTGTTGTTGTTGTATGTGTGCTTTGTTTGTCAGAGGCTCTACATCATATTCTCTAATGCTTTACTCTGTGTGTTGCTTGTAATTATTCAATGAAAAACAAATGTTGAAGAATTAAAATGTGTCCCTTGTCTATCAGTGTCTTGACTTTTCAAAAAGTAATTTGTAAAACTGCATGAAAAACATACAATGCATTTATTCATGTCTATTCTGATTGAAATCTTGAAGTCTGTCCCAAATGTAAGCTTTTATAACTCATGCACCGTCATGGCTAACTAGTGTCCCATCTGTCTGCACTTACCAAAGTCTGGACTAAGAGGAAGACTACGGTACTATGACTTAAGGTGCAATTTGGGACAAGGCCAATGTGATTTTTAAATGGCAAAAGGTTGTTATTTAAATAAATATGTAATATGTATGTGTCTTGCGTTACAAAGTGAATTAGCGATCTGCTCACTGTCTTCACAAGTACTTGAGCGCAGTATTGGACTCGATGCCGATACCAGTATTTGGACTTTCCTACTAAAGTATTTGGCATGTCTGGGAGAATGGACTCAATCACAGGGCATGGGATGAGTGAAGGAACTTTATTACAGGAATATATTGCCTATAAATACATGAAAGTAAATATGAAGCAGGTGAAACAAATACACAGTCAAGGTCTAACAAGGGGTGTGACCCAGCGGTATGAGCGTTATTTTATCTAGAGAAAATTCTCATTGAAAGATCATATGAAAACAACTTTAATCAGACAGCTGATAACTTTTAAAACTGTGTGTAATAACTGTGATCCTCTTTTATCTGAACATTAAAATGAATATTTCTGTTCACAGATGTACTTTTTCTTGTATTCGCAAGAGGCATCAAACCAAGAGTGTAAAAAGTAGTCATCTCCCAAACGAGCACAGTTCTCTCCTAAAAGATTATGTTCTCTCCAGTTATCCGGTTCTCTTGACCCATCCTCCCTGTACCAGAACCTTTACATGCAGAAACAGAAAGTCAATGGAGATAACATTTTCAATCAGTTTCCAGAAACCTTGTGATGGTTTGTTTGAAATAAAAAGAAAATATTTAAAATAATGTAATAGTTCATAATTTATGAAGCAAGTTAAATTCACAAGGAAACACAATATATCTGTGATGCAACGTACAGTGAGACCAAAATATATCCGTTTAAAAAAATATATATTTTATTTTATTTAATACAAAAGTTTAATAGAATTGATTGATGCATGAAAAGACAATAAATGAACAATAAAGCAAGTTTAATTAGTGGTTAAACAAATAGATAAATAGTTAAGTAAATACAGAAGTCTAAGGTTTGAATAAAATAATACAAGATGTATATATAGAAGTCTATATAGTGTGTACTGTAAGTATGTGTGTATGCATCACCTTGGACTTTGGTGCTAAAATTAATGAGTTTCTCAGAACAATCTAGTCATGTGTTATTTATTCTAGCAGCATATGAAGACCATGAAACATATTCAAACAAGTGTTGTGCTGTAGTTTTAGGTTCTTAACTTTGACATAATTTACATATTAGTAAGTGTGAAGTGTACAGGATGTGTTGTTTACAAACTGAATATACCCTTCACACATCCTCCAAAACACAGTTCCTTTTTCGCCAAAGTTAATAAGACAAATTTAAGTAAAATTAAAATTTTCACTTTAAAACACTTTTAGATTTGAATACCTTCAGTGTTGGTTATACTTTATTTTATAGCTCTCTGGAAAAATGGATTCTGATTGGTCAATCGCAGCATTAGGCAGTGAAATAAAAAAGGGTATAAAATAGTGAAATATGTCCTCAGAAACATTGTATAACAGACCAAATAATCTAATTTGTTTGGTTATCTAGATCTTATACTACATATTGTTTCATGTTTTCATCATAACTTTTTTTTTTTTTCAAAACCCTAAAATTTTGTTACATTTTAAATGAGAAAAACAAAAAGATGCAACATTGTCTTAGATATTTGGTAGAAATTAGCTGCTTAAGACAGAAAGCAAAACAGAGTTCTTACTCTACTCCTGTTTCAATGAGAGTTTGGTTATTCGCCCAAATCCACCGTCCCTCTGTGTCTTGATCATTCAAACCAATCCAGTGAGTCTCTTGAATTTTAGAGACCAGAAAATCCTAATGTAAAAAAAGGACTTTTAACTGTATTGCAGTTATTCAAACAAAAAAAAATTGTATCCTTCTTTATAATGAATGTAACAATAAACAGAAGCCACTTGAATTTGATTTCAGACTCACCTGAACTGCTTTACTGTCTATTATGACCTGATGAGCTTGTAATGCTGCACACGAATCACGACTCTCAAACCATGTCTGCTCAACATCGGAGAAGAAGTAGCACTTTCCACTATACGCTGTCCAGCCCTCCTTGCAGGGTTTGCACAGTGCATTGAATTCTGAAGCAAATAATTATGAAAAAATGTATATCTATAACAAAAAGTCAGCCCTATCTGACTTCAGACTAATTTTATTTTTAACCCTCAAATGATACTATAAATGGGTCAAATAGGATCCAGTTGTCTAATTTTAAAACATTCAAGTTGTGATATGGATTACTTTTATGCTGCCTTTATGTACTTTTTGGAGCTTGAAATATTTTGTCTTACATTGTAAGGACAAAAACACCTCATATATTCTTCAAAATATCTTAATTTATGTTCCACTGAAGAAAGACAGTCATGAGAGTTTGGGATGAACAGATGATTAGAGAATTATAATTTTTAGGTGAACTGTTCCTTCAAAACATACAGAATGCAGAATATTGACCAAAGAAAGCAGCGGCCACAAACAGTCACTCGTGGAACACTAGATGTGTTTATAGGATGGTTGTTACTAACAGGATAGTTCACCTAAAAATGAAAATTCTCTCATCATTTTCTCACCTTCATTCCATCCCAGATGTGTATAACTTTCTTTCTTCAGCTGAAGACAAAAGAAGATTATTTAGAAAAATATCTCAGTTCTGTGGATGAGAGACAGATCAATATTTATGTCCTTTGCTTTTTTATTTTAAATCTCCACTTTATGACAGCATTTGTGTGAAGGCGTATCAACGCCATCACTGCAGGAAAAACTGTTGTTTTTGCCTGTAAATAATGTTGTCTTGACGAGTACATACAGTATCTCTGATGAGCTATTCAAGAGATTGGACAGATTTGCATGTTGAGAAACTCTCAAGTGAGATTGTGAGTGCGCATGTACTCTGTATGAACACGTGCGCAGACCGACTGCCGCTCACATAACATCAGCCATGCTTAGATATTATTTGTTGTTTTTATTTACTTATTTGTATAACATCCGTTTGCAGTTATATTCCCTCTCTATCATGATTCAGTAATGTAGAGAACTAGCATAAATCCTCACAATTCATAGATTTGATAGGCTGCTGATATTTCTAAAGATTATAACATAACAGGGGCCGCAAAAGATCGCTCGAGGGCCGCATGTGGCCCGTGGGCCGCGTGTTGAGTAGCGCTGTGATAGAGCATAGTGCCAGCTACACCATTTTGAAAAAGGTGTCTGCCGAATCTAAAACTGTATTACAGAAAGTAGAATAATTCACTCACCAGTGCAAGAGGAGAGACATTCTTCAACTCTGTGGTACTTGGATAAAATCTCTTTCTCAGAGACTGATACACAAGACTTGTTCACTTTGATAGAAAAGAAAGTAATTATAAATGAGTTTAGTTCATCAGTCAATGTTTTTGTTAACATCTTTTAATTATCTTTAAATATCATATATATACTTACTCTGACCTGACATCAGTTGTGAAACATTGTGCTGGTCATTCAGAGTGTCACACAAGGTGGATTTACCAGCATCTAATTGACAAAAAACACACATAGGCATTGCAGCACAAGCAAAATCCAAGTTTTGTGGCTTTTGTCCATTTCTATCACCTATGATATGGTGAATGTTGGAATCAAAATACACAAGACACGTATACTCACAAAGGAAACCGCAGACGCCTCCGAGAGCAAAAGCCAGTGACACACCGAGAACTATTAGAGGAACTTTAATCCGCTTAAAGGAGGCGACTTCTCTCTCACACTGAACTGTGGGTTTACCTGTGGTTATAAAATGTACTGACTGAATTCAAATGCACAACATTGATTGCAATCCTATTCACATTTTAAATACAATGTCATTTTCAACTTGAAAACTTCAGTGTCCTGGTTTGTATTTAAACAAACCTTTTCTGTATTTTAAATATGATATAGATACGAGTAATCCCAGCAATAAAAGCAAACAACTAATTATACAATAAGTTACAGTTGAGAATGTAATGATACACTATAAAGTGCTTCAGTAGCAATGAACTATATGCATGAAACAATTAAACATATGACAGTTTACATAGACAGACAAAATGGCAAACATCCGCTTATTTACACTGAGCAACAGAAAGCTGACATCTGTGCCAGCCATTAACACAGATAGAAACATGCAGGAAGATACAAAACCACAAACTCTAAAAGTATGATCATGTTTTCCAACCATTTTTATATCAAGCAAAAATGAAAAAGACATTTGAAAATATGGTATAGATATGGTGTTTTCTATCTTTTATTACACCTGCCGATTTAAAAGAGCAGCATATACTCTAAAACTGTTCTGTTATATAAATGCAATAAAACAGTGAGGACGTTTCATGTATTACTGCCATTTTGGTGCATCGATACATCATTTTTGCTTCACAATCAAAACCGTACACATCATTAAATTAAATAATGTTAGGATTATAACCTACTAGAACTAAAATAAATACACGTTTTAATCCAAAATGTGTCATTAATCAACATTGTAAATGATTGTATTGTTGCATTGATAATCAAATGTGTTGTTAAACATATACAGTGTCAGTCATGCAAACATAAAACACCATCAGGGTAGCACATGTGACCCTAAAATTGTGCAATAAACATCAAAACCTCAGTAAAAAAAATAAGAAGAAACAAAATGATTTAAATCAAATGTGATGGGTCAAGCATGGATCCATTCTTACCCTGAAAATGGGAGTGCTTGTTGTTTGAAGAATGAATGCCGATTCCGGTGGCGGAATTTTCATAGATTTGTTCCATTTTACTAACCTTGAAAACTCTGAGACCTGTATGTGTGTGACTGTAAAAGAAGGAAGTTAACAGTAACTGACAATTATTAAAATAGACATCATCTCATGTCTCATTTTAATAGACTTTTTTTTTTTTTTGGTCTATTTCAGAGGATGTGTAGGGGAGTATAGGAAGTGGTTACAGACTCAGTGGTGTGCATTCGACATAAATTAAAAAAAGAGCCAATGTATGTATGTGGCAGTTGTGCTGGCAGTGGAGTATTGTTGTATACAGTGTTATTTGGGTTTCCACAGTCTGCAGGATTTAATTCACAAAATAATCTACAGTAAGGAGGGTTTGGGGAGCTATCACTTGAGTGTAGTGTAGTTGCCTTACTTTTATGTTGCCCTTGTTATGTGCTGGTGGGGTTTCTGGATTGTTTACTTTGAGTGTCTCCTGTCTGTTGTTCTTTGGTCCTGTCCTAGAATGGTTGTAACAGAGTATAGCAGCCAGTCGGAAACAAGTAAAAGAATAAGACATGCAGAAGAGGAAGATGAGGAAGAGCAAGATGTGACTTGGAAAAGGACATGCAAAGATCAGACCCAAACCAGTGTTGGAATCACCACTAAAATGATAATTCTTCATCATTTACTCACACTACTGCCATCTCAAACTTTCTTCAGCGGAGCACAACCGAAAATATTTCAAAGGAGATATGAGGTGTTTTTGCCCATACAATGCAAGTCAATATGGTCCAACATTTTCACGCTCCAAACAGGACATAAAGGCAGCACAAAAGTAATCCATATGACTTGAGTGGTTTATTCCATGTCTTCTGCAGTGATACGACTGGTTTTAGGTGGGAAACGGAATAAAATGTAACTCCTTTTTGACATCTGTAATCTCCTTGGGACAATCACAATTTGAATCTTGATTGTACTTCCTTGTACTTGAGGAAGTGTCATTGCATGTGTCATTCATTCTCCAGCCAGCTGGATGAACAGAATTGAATTACCACATTAGACTACTAAATCTAAATTATTGATTGCATCTGTTTAACCGTCTGCTGCTGATAAAACAAAAACCTCATTAAATGTAAGCCTAGCAGAAACACCAAAATAAACTAATTGGAAATGAACAATGAAAATAGTAGCATGTCCTATGCAGGAAAGTGTTTGTTGATTGATGAAATCAAAATTTTCATAGATTGCTGCCCATTTACTACACTCACAGTGAACTGTTCTCTGTGTTGTTGGATGGAAGTTCACTACAACCTCTGTTATTACTTCAAACAAACCCACACAGGAAGTTGAAGAATGCAGTTTTGTGTGGTTTCAGTAGCAAATGTTTTGAGTTTGTTCACATCTTGTGATACTTAAACTAAGCTGCTTATATTGAATGTGATCTCCTTTGGCGCATTCGTTTTTTATTATGGAGTTTCTGGCTTGTTTAATTTGGGTCTCCTCTGTCATTTTGGAGCTGTGGAGCTGTCCATGGTGCTGCTGCTAAAACTGTCAAGACTCAAACCAGTGTTGCATGTTGAAATCATAGTAGATGAATCTCTTAGACAGCTGAATATTGATCTCCTTTGCATCCTCTACAAACTAGTTATTAATGTCAATTCATGACAAGACAAATAATAGCCCAAAACTATGTGGGCACCCCTTTCTATTTGATGGTTTGGCTATTACAGTCATTTTAATTTAGCCACATCATTGCTTTCAACACTTTGGCAACAGTTTAGTGAGGGCCCTTTTCTGTTCCAGCATGACAGTAATCCTCCTGTGCACAAAATGATGTATATACAGAAAGTGTTTATGGAGTCTGAAAACTTGAATGTCATTTGTTCATTGAACATTTCAATTGGAATGAATATTTAAAGGTATCGTGACTATTTATAATACTATTTCAAATAAAATAATGCTGCAACAGTCACAAAAAACATTTGAATTAAACTGTTATGCATAATTATAAGGCTTATTTTGTAGAAATGGAGCAATTGAGAGCAATATATGCATGTGCGTGTGTGGTGGTGGTGGTGTGCCTTTAACCTTTGTGTTGCTTTCGTTTTGTGCAAACACATTTTGAGTTCCTGGTTAAAAATGATTGCTGATAAATCTGTCATATTGCACATATTATTAAGATATTGTATTAGATCTTTTTTATCAACTTTTTTATTAGTAATTCTGTGTATATATATATATATATATATATGTATATTATGTTCAAAAAAGATGTCATTGTGACATGTCATTCATACGTTTTTAAAGACTTAATAGGAAATCACATATTCCTATTTTATTATTTTATTTATATATTTCAAGCTGAAAATTACTTCTAAAGGTGTATGAAGCAGACATGCAGAATAAAGCACATCTTAAGAAATATGACAATTTATATGACAAATAATTGTGAAAGCCCTTAAAAAGACAACTGATCATCAAAATCACAATTATTTGTTTGACAATTTATCATCAGCCAAATTTCATAATCGTGACAGTCCTAATTGGGATGTTCCTAAACACTTAATGTTTCTGTATTTTGCAGTCTAATACATTTATTTCCAATTGGAACACAACAATTGTAACAAAGTTAAATAAAACAAACAAAAAAGGAATTTCCTATAAATTCTGAGTTAATATGGTCTGTAGTAAACGTTTCTTGAAGATATGGGATCCTAGATGTCTCGTCCCATCATCTAGACCCACAGTCTCAGACAGATCACATTTCTGATGTAACATTATCCTGATGGATTTTGTATTGATATAGTTTTAATAGTGTCCTCTTTTGGAGAACAGTGAGTAAATCAAGAAGCACAAAAAATAACCTTTTCATTTGAATAATGTATGTATTCAACACAAGTTTAAAAATATGAAGTGACTGTATATTAATTAAAACCTTTCATTTAAAGCCAATAGGAAACACTTGATCTACAGACATGATCAAAACAGATTAAAGTTCACAGTGCAGATAGATATGATTAGAACATTTGATTCATACTGCTCTTAAAACAATGAGACATGAACATGGAAATGATTGGAAAAAGAATAATTACTGAGACGCACACATGGAAAGAAGTCCAAAGTCATTTTTCTTCAGATATTTCAAGAACTTTTTCTGGTAAACAGGTCTTCAATGAGAGATCAGCTTTATTCCGACTCTGGTAATTTTTAAAATTGTGTGTATTAAAACTGATCCTCTTTCAGGTGTCTCCAATTAAAAGGAAATTAATATATTAATACAGTGCATATCTTTTCGCAGATGTGTATAAATGGTAATCCTCATATCCCACATGATTTCTGTCTCTTCGGTTATCTGGTTCTCTTGAACCTGTATGTTTTGTGTACCAGAACCTTTGGAGGCAGAATCAGGAAGTCATGGGATGTAAGATTTTCAGGATCCTTGATTTTACATGTTTGCATGTGTTAATATAATCTTGAGATAATAGTAGATGTTAAAGTGATGTGTCTTGTGGTCCAGAAGTGAATGTATTCAAAGAAAATGTATATTTATGTGCACATTTTATGTAATTGAAAATAAAGGTGGAAATGAGTCAGAAGATGGATGCTAACATAATTGTCCCTGGAGAGAAGAGAAGTTTGTGAGCCTTTATGTTCTCTCTAGTGGTTATCGCATACAACTGTAAATTGTGAAGCTCCTGTCACTCTATATAGAAATACTAGAGGGCGCCAAACCCCTACAAGAAAGTGAAAACAACAACCTTGTTTCAAGTTGACAATAATTTTCTTACATTTTGAAGGACTTTGTTTAAAGTGTTGTTGCCCATCAGGAAGATTATATAGCTTTTACCAAATTTAACAAAATATGACTCTTGTTGCTCTCTCCTTGGTGTCAAAATGTGAGTCGTTGTCGTAACAAATATCTGGCTCATGATTATGATATCTTCTCACTTTCCCAAAGCCACATGGCAATCACAGGAGGGAAGCATCACACAGGTCAAAGTCATTACCCTCAGTGCTGAAACACACACCATTGAGACACTTACAATGGAAGTGAATGGGGCCTGTCTGTAAACGTTAATGTGGCAGCGGGGGCGTGGTCAAGCGCCCGTCCGGAGAGGGAAAGCGGAAAGGGTGCTTACACCTAAGCTAAATTATGTCTAACACCTGTCTCTAATTTCAGTGAGCACGGGGAGACCGGCATAAATAGAGAGCTTCACTACCTCCAAAGGACACAGAATTACGCCAGTCCAGTGTTGGCAATATAGAGAGAGAGACCTTAATTTGTTATGTGTAAAAGTCTGTATGTTTAGTGGAGTCTACGTTTATCTTCTACCCCTCTGTGTGTGAATAATTTAGAATTAAAACCCTTACCTGTGAGTCGAACCCCATTCCCGTGTCCTCCTTCCCGTCCTGTGAACCCAAACCGTTACCTGGGGCCGAAACCCGGGAAAGTTAAAGATTGGATCCTCCGCGTCCAAACATGGAAAAAGGTCGTCCCGTAGAGTCCTCCCAGCTGGCCGAAGTCCTCCTGTCCCTCACCACATTACATCAGAGCCACCAAAAGTCCCTGCTTGAGCTCAGGCAAGACCAAGATCGGCGGTTCTGCGAGATCGTGCGGGCCCAAGCAGAGGAACGACAGGTCATCCGGAGCCTCCTCAGCCAGGAGGCCGCTCCAGCCACAGCCGCGACCCCAGACACCCGTGCCACGTTACCCTCGCCCACGTTACAGAAGATGGGGGCGGCGGATGATGCAGAAGCCTTTTTAGATTTGTTCCAGCGAACCGCTGTAATTTGGGGCTGGCCGCAGTTTCAGTGGGCAGCCCGCCTTGTTCCTCTTCTGTCTGGGGAAGCCCAACTCGCGGCTCAACAACTGCCGGCAACGAACCTCCTGGCCTACGCTGATCTAAGAAAAGCCATTCTGCATCGGGTTGGTCGGAGCCCCGAGGAAAACCGTCAGCTCTTCCGGGGCATGAAGCTGGAAAAGTCCGACCGCCTGTTCGCCTTCGCCCAGTGGCTCCGTGATGCCTGCCGGAGGTGGCTGCTAGTGGGGGACCGTGACGTCGAGGGACTCGTCGATCAGGTGGTGCTGGAGCAGTTTATTCAACGCTTGCCCAGGAGAACGGCAGAGTGGGTCCAGTGCCAACGCCCGGCGTCGCTGGAGGCAGCCGTCCAGCTTGCAGAAGACCACATGGCAGCGATCCCAAGGGCGGACGAGCCCTCTCTCTCTCTCTCTCTCTCTCTCTCTCTCTCTCTCTCTCACTCTCTTCCCCCTCCTGTGTTTACTTCCGCTCTTCCCCACTCCCCCCAACCCTCTCGCTCTGTCCTCTCGCCAGGTCCCGTTGCTGCCCCACTCAGGTGAGGAGCCTGGTTGAGACCAACACCTCCATCATCAGCATCAGCCCATCCCTCCTCAACCACCTACAGCCGTTCTCCCCCTCAGGTGGGGGCGTCCGTTGAAGCAGGTACGGGTGTGGTGTCTGGGCCGGCCTGTTGGAGGTCCGGGGACCCGAGCCACTTCCGCGAGCGGTGTCCATTGATGAAGGTGGGGGCGGTGGTCCGGGTCGCCGATCACCCACATGCTGCCCCCGATCGGGCTGGAGCGTACCGGGTTCCGGTAAGAATCCAGGGGGGTACACAGCAAGCTTTGCTGGATACTGGTTGTAATCAGACCACCATCCATCAACGCTTGGTTCAACCCGAGGGTTTGGGCACGGCTAAGCGGGTAAGGGTGAGGTGTGTGAACTTTACGATCTATTGGGCATTAAATCAATTCGCACTAGCATGTACCATCCGCAGACAGATGGCCTAGTGGAACGATTTAATAAAATGCTCAAGAATATGATTCGTAAATTCGTACACAAAGACGCTAGGAATTGGGATAAATGGCTTGACCCCCTGTTATTTGCAGTACGAAAGGTCCTGCAAGCCTCCATGGGATTTTCCCCGTTTGAGCTGCTGTATGGGCGGCGCCCGCGCGGAGTGCTGGACGTCATCCGTGAAGCCTGGGAGGAAGGACCTTCGAGTAGTAAAAATGAAATTCAGTATGTTCTTGATCTTCGAGCAAAACTCCACACATTGGGGAAACTAACACAGGAGAATTTGCTCCAGGCTCAAGCACACTAACGCCGGCTGTATGACAGGGGTACTCAGCTAAGGGAATTTGCACCGGGAGACAAAGTTCTTGTATTGCTCCCCACATCTAGCTCCAAATTACTCGCCAAGTGGCAAGGGCCCTTTGAGGTCACACGACGAGTGAGGGATCTCGATTATGAGGTTAAGCGAACCGATAGGGGGGACGCACGTCAAATATACCACCTCAATCTCCTTAAATTATGGAGGGAGGCGGTCCCTGTGTCATTGTCTACGATGGTTCCAGAGAGGGCGCAGCTCGGACCGGAGGTGAATCCAAAGCCCGATTACAATGCCCCGGTCATTTGCGGAGACCACCTCTCCCCATGCCAATGTTCAGAGGTTGCCAAGTTGCAAAAAGAGTTTGCAGACGTGTTCTCTCCTCTACCGGGTCATACGAACATCATCGAACATCACATCGAGACCGAGCCGGGGGTGGTGGTTCGTAGCCGCCCTTATCGCCTCCCCGAGCATAAAAAGAAAATTGTTCAGGACGAATTGGATGCGATGCTCGATATGGGGGTAATAGAAGAGTCCCACAGCGAATGGTCTAGCCCGGTCGTTCTTGTGCCCAAGAGTGACGGATCTGTCTGGTTCTGTGTGGACTATCGAAAAGTCAACGCCGTGTCTAAATTTGACGCGTACCCAATGCCTCGTGTTGATGAACTGCTCGATCGGTTAGGTACTGCTCACTTTTATTCGACATTGGATTTGACAAAGGGTTATTGGCAGATCCCCTTGACACCAATTTCCCGTGAGAAAACCGCCTTCACCACGCCGTTCGGATTACACCAATTTGTGACACTTCCGTTCGGTTTGTTTGGGGCTCCAGCCACGTTCCAGCGTCTGATGGACCGTGTCCTCCGACGGCCCTCCGCTTACGCCGCTGCCTATTTAGATGATATCATTATCTATAGTAATGACTGGCAGCGGCATATACAACACCCGAGGGTGGTCTTGAAGTCGCTGCGGCGGGCGGGGCTCACAGAAAAACCCCAAGAAGTGCGCGATTGGGCGTGTGGAGGTACGGTATCTGGGGTTCCACTTGGGTCATGGCCTGGTGCGTCCCCAAATTGACAAGACCGCGGTGATTGCGACTTGCCCTAGACCTAAGACCAAAAGGGGGGTGAGGCAGTTCCTGGGGCTGGCTGGCTATTATAGAAAATTTGTGCCTATCTATTCAGATGTCACCAGCCTGCTGACTGACCTCACTAAAAAGGGGGCTCCAGATCCGGTCCAATGGTCGGAGCAGTGCCAACAGGCATTTACACAAGTTAAAGCCGCACTCTGTGGAGGGCCGCTCTTATTTTCACCTAACTTCTCTCTCCCTTTCTTATTGCAGACGGACGCTTCAGACAGAGGGCTGGGGGCCGTACTCTTGCAGGTGGTGGAGGGGGAGGAGCGCCCCGTGCTGTACATCAGCAGGAAGCTCTCCTTGAGGGAAACGATGTACAGCACTGTAGAGAAGGAGTGTCTGGCCATCAAGTGGGCGGTCCTCACTCTCCGCTACTACCTGCTGGGGCGGGCCTTTACTCTCTGCTCGGATCACACCCCACTGCAGTGGCTCCACCGCATGAAGAATACTAACGCCCGGATCACCCGTTGGTATCTGGCTCTCCAGCCTTTTAAGTTCGAAGTGGTCCACAGACCGGGGGTGCAGATGGCTGTCGCCGACTTCCTTTCCAGAAATGGGGGGGGAGTGGTAGGCAGGCCGGATGACGCCCCGGCCTGAGTCGGGCGGTGGGGCTATGTGGCAGCGGGGGTGTGGGCAAGCGCCCGTCCGGAGAGGGAAAGCAGTAAGGGCGCTTGCACCTGAGCTAAATTATGTCTAACACCTGTCTTTAATTTCAGTGAGCACGGGGAGACCTGCATAAAAAGAGAGCTTCACTACCTCCAAAGGACACAGAATTACGCCAGTCCAGTGTTGGCAATATAGAGAGAGAGACCTTAATTTGTTATGTGTAAAAGTCTGTATGTTTAGTGGAGTCTACGTTTATCTTCTACCCCTCTGTGTGTGAATAATTTGGAATTAAAACCCTTACCTGTGAGTCGAACCCCGTTCTCGTGTCCTCCTTCCATATGCATATGATTTTAGTGTGATAAAATCACTTACTAGCAATTAGTAAGTTAGGCTATATGCAATTTGACAAAATTGATGATGACATAACACCTGAAACAACTGTAAAAAATATATTTTTTATTTTTGTTAATCAACATTATTACAAAAATGCTTTAAATTGAGTTTAACTTGTATTGTACCAGGAATATTCCTTTGAAGGGGCTGTAGCATTTCATTACCATTGGGTACATATTCTTCTGTTTCTGTTTATAAAAACTGAAATGATCTGGCCATTGATTTAAATTTTTATTTACATTTAAAGCATGCAAAAAGTAATATTATATGCACGCATGCACACACTCACACACACACACACACACACACACACACACACGTTGGCCATTGATCATTATGAGGACTCTCCATATAATCATGTCAGACACAAAAGACATTCTATATTTTCAATAAAAAATAAAATAAACACAGTTTAGTTTGTTTTTTGAGTGATTTGAATTATGGGGACACTAGAAATGTCCTGACAAACCACATTTATAGCTTAGTACCATTGTAATTACCAGTTTGTAACCTAAAAATGTTTCCTTGTAAACCACTAAAACCTGCCCCAACACACTCAAACACAAGCTAAACTCTGCAAAAAAAGAAACTTCCCCTTTTCAGGACACTGTATTTTAAAGATAATTAAAAAAAAATCCAAATAACTTTACAGATCTCTAATGTAAAGAGTTTAAACAATGTTTATCATGCTTGCTCAATATAGAGACATTAACAGCTTACAGACAGTAGGCAATTAAGGCCACAGTTATAAAAACTTAGGACACTAAAGAGACCTTTCTACTGAGTCTGAAAAACACCAAAAAAAAGATGCTCAGGTTCCCTGCTCATCTGTGTGAACGTGCCTTAGGCATGCTGCATATAGGCATGAGGACTGCAGATGTGGCCAGGGCAATAAATTGCAATGTCCGTACTGTGAGACTGATAAGACAGCACTACAGGGAGACATGAAGGACAGCTGATCGTCCTCGCAGTGGCTGAAAGAAAAATCATTCAGATTCTTGGGCACTACCATCTCATAGGACCTGATGTGGGAGACCCACATTGACTCAGCAAAGGTTATTCTTCCTTCACCAGTTGAAGAAGTTCAACCTGCCACAGGCGCTGCTGATTCAGCTATACTCAGCAGTGATTGAGTCTGTCCTCTGCACAATAACTGTCTGGTTTTGTTCAGCTATGAAATCAGATATCAGAAGACTACAAAGGACAGTTCGGATTGCTGAGAGGATTATTGGTTGAATTATAAATTACATTATTAATGTCCTGACTATACATTGTGATCAGATGATGCCACTTTGGTGAATAAAATGACCAATTTCTTTACATAAGAGTAAAAGCTGTTCATTATTCCAAACTTTTGGCCGCCAGTGTGTGTATATATTAAGTATCTAACAAAAGTGAGTACACTCCTCACATTTTTGTAAATATTTGATTCTATCTTTTCATGTGACAACACTGAAGAAATGACACTTTCCTAAAATGTAAAGTAGTGAGTGTACAGCTTGTATAACATTGTAAATTTGCTGTCCCCTCAAAATAATTCAACAGACAGCCATTAATGTCTAACCGCTGGCAACAAAAGTGAGTACATCCCTAAGTGAAAATGTCCAAATTGGGCCCAAAGTGTCAATATTTTGTGTGGCCACCATTATTTTCCAGCACTGCTTTAACCCTCTTGGGCATGGAGTTCACCAGAGCTTCACAGGTTGCCCTCTTCCAGTCCTCTTCCACTCCTCCATGATGACATCACAGAGCTGGTGGATGTTAGAGACCTTGTGCTCCTCCACCTTCCGTTTGAGGATGCCCCACAGATGCTCAATATGGTTTAGTTCTGGAGACATGCTTGGCCAGTCCATCATCTTCACCCTCAGCTTCTTTAGCAAGGCAGTGGTAGTCTTGGAGGTTTTTTTGGGGTCGTTATCATGCTGGAATACTGCACTGTGGCCTAGTCTCCGAAGAGAGGGATCACGCTCTGCTTCAGTATCTCACAGTACATGTTGGCATTCATGGTTCCCTCAATGAACTGTAGCTCCCCAGTGCCGGCAGCACTCATGCAGCTCCAGACCATGACACTCCCACCACCATGCATGACTGTAGGTAAGACACACTTGTCTTTGTACTGCTCACCTGGTTTCCGCCACATACGCTTGACACCATCTGAACCAAATAATTTTATCTTGGTCTCATCAGACCACAGGACATGGTTCCAGTAATCCATATCATTAGTCTGCTTTTCGTCAGCAAACTGTTTGCGGGCATTCTTGTGCATCATCTTTAGAAGAGGCTTCGTTCTGGGACGACAGCCATGCCGACCAATATGATGCAGTGTGCAGTGTATGGTCTGAGCAATGACAGGCTGACCCCTTACCCCTTCAACCTCTGCAGCAATGCTGGCAACACTCTTACGTCTATTTCCAAAAGTCAACCTCTGGATATGACACTGAGCACGTGCACTCAACTTCTTTGGTTGATCATGGCGAGGCCTGTTTTGAGTGGAACCTGTCCTTTTAAACTGCTGTATGGTCTTGGCCACCGTGCTGCAGCTCAGTGTCAGGGTCTTGGCAATCTTTTTATAGCCTAGGCCATCTTTATGTAGAGCAACAAATATTTTTTTCAGAACCTCAGAGAGCTATTTGCCATGAGGTGCCATGTTGAACTTCCAGTAAATAGTATGAGGGAGTGTGAGAGTGATGACACCAAATTTAACACACCTGCTCCCCATTCACACCTGAGACCTTGTAAAACTAACAAATCACATAACACCGGGGAGGGAAAATGGCTATTTGGGCCCAGTTTGGACATTTTCACTTAGGGGTATACTCACATTTGTTGCCAGCGGTTTAGACATTAATGGTTGTGGGTTTTTTTTAAGGGACAGCTGTTATTCAAGATGTACACTCACTACTTTACATTGTAGCAAAGTGTCATTTCTTCAGTGTTGTCACATGAACAAATATAATCAAGTATTTACAATAATGTGAGGGGTGTACTCACTTTTGTGAGATACTGTAGATTGTTTCATATTTATTGTTAAACTGCATAATTCTTACTATTTACAGGTACTTACATTGATTTGTTGAACACGTGCTAGTACCGGTTCTGTATCCTTAACAAAAAACATAATTTCTTTAAACAGCACCTTTAAATGAGCGCATATTGACTAAAGATGACTCAAAATGCTTTTTGTAGTTGTTTTTGATCAACAACTGACTGTAAAGAACAGAAAGGGTGTTAAAAGAGACAGTATTCAATGATAAATGGGTTGAGTGGATCTCGTCTTGGACACACATCACACAGAATGACTTTTACTCTCAAACACTGTGAAAGTATCTCACGGCTACACATCTCTCAACTACACTACACAATTACTGGAGAGTGAAATGTAAACATTCTCCAGACAGTTGCCAAATAAATTCACTTTATGCACAAAGTGCAAATCTTGGTTGCAAATGGACAGGGCCACCTCGCCTCCGGACCCACGACTGCCCAGCCCCGGCAGACCAGTGCTGACGAGTCTAAAAGATGTCCCTACAGGACATCCTCCTCTGTCCCGTCCACTGCCAGGTAAGCGGAACAAGGTAAGTGCTTTGAGTTTTTTCTAAGCACCCAAGCCTTGGGATGCGCTTTTGCCTCCTGACGCACTATTACCTGCTCCCCCCCCCCCCCGCTGCGAGACCCCACCAAGTACGTCCAAAACGATCGTCCCGTTTGTGCCCCTCGCACAGAGCTTAGATGCATGGCTTGCACTTCCCAGCCCATCACATTGGCTGGCCAGGACCATCAGACTCGACTACGTGATTCAATTCGCCAGGCTTCCACCTCATTTCAGTGGTATTCGCTCCACCCCGTTACGCAGCGAGAACACCTGCACCTTACGAGCAGAGATTGCCACTCTGTTACTCAAGGACGCGATAGAGCCTGTCCCTCCAGCCGAGATGAAGAAGGGATTCTACAGGCCTTACTTTATCGTACCCAAAAAAGGCGGTGGGTTGCGGACAATCTTGGACTTGCGAGTTCTCAACCGGACTTTAAACAGACTGCCATTCAAAATGCTCATGCAGAGGCATATTCTAACCTGCGTTCGGCATCAAGATTGGTTTGCGGCGGTAGACCTGAAGGACATGTAATTCCACATCTACGTTCTGCCTCGACACCGACCCTTCTTACGATTCGCGTTTGATGGCCAGGCGTATCAGTACAAGCTTCTCCACTTCGGCCTGTCCCTGTCCCCTCACATCTTCACCAAGGCCACAGAGGCAGCCCTTGCCCCACTACGGGAAGTGGGCATCCGCATACTCAACTACCTCGATGACTGGCTCATCCGAGCATACTCTCGAGAGTTACTATGCGCACCTCAGCCGCTTAGGGCTTCAGGTCAACTGGGAAAAAAGCAAGCTCTCTCCGGTTCGGAGCATCTCTTTTTTAGGTTTGGAGTTAGACTCAGTCTCAAAGTCAGCGTGCCTCACAACCGAGCAGTGCTCATGTGCCTTGCTCGCTTTAAGCCAGGTACAGTGGTTCCTCTCAAACAGTTCAAGAGGCTCCTGGGGCATATGGCATCCTCGGCCGCGGTCGCGCCACTCGGGTTGATGCATATGAGACCGCTCCAGCACTGGCTTCAGACTCGAGTCCCAAGATGGGCATGGCGCCACAGCACATACCGTATGGTTATCACCCCTTCCTGCCGTCAGACTTTCAACACTTGGACAGACCTCTATTTTCTGCGGACAGGAGTCCCCCTACAGCAGGTGTCCAGACCTGTTGTAGCCTTGCTGTGCAAGGTCAGGGAGGATGAAGAACAGGTCACCTTGGTGGCTCCTTATTGGCCCACCCGGACCTGGTTCTCGGATCTCACGCTCCT
This sequence comes from Moxostoma hubbsi, assembly GCA_032164185.1. NCBI lineage: Eukaryota > Metazoa > Chordata > Actinopteri > Cypriniformes > Catostomidae > Moxostoma > Moxostoma hubbsi. Next base: position 1,002,270 of record JAVLUX010000032.1, read on the forward strand.
CGTGACAGCACCTCCCTGGCAAACCCTGGACAGACCTCTGTTTTCTACGGGCAGGAGTATCCTTACAGCAGGTGTCCCGATGTGTCCTGGTCATGACCGACGCCTCCAGATCGGGTTGGGGCGCCGTGTGCAACGGGCATGCAGTAGCAGGCCATTGGAAAGGGGCCCCACTGCTTTGGCACATCAACTGCCTGGAGATGTTGACTGTCTTCTTTGCAAACGTACTTCTCTGTCTGCTCGTATGAATGTAACACATCATAAGAAAGTTTTTCACCGCTGTTCACATGCACTTTCGATCACATCATTTATTTAGATAAATGTTTTCCATCTGTAAGGACTAAATATTAAATTAAACAAATGACAATAAAATGCAAAGTAATCTCTTCAGTAATCAAAATAATTTGTGAATGTAACTGTATTCTAATTACCAATGATTTAAACTGAAAAACAGTTACTTATATTTTATCTTTTAAATACGTAATCCCGTTACCTGCATTCTGATCCTCCCCAAACCTGGAAATTCTTACATTGGATTTTTGCCGCACAGATGTGGCACCTGTGCACTTGATGTTTGATTGTGGTGGGATGAGGCCTAATTGTGAACTTTGGCACTGATGTCCCAATGATAATTGTAAATTGAACAACCCAAGCCCCTCAACTGGGAAAATAATCAACATAACGCTTCAAAAATAAGTTGCATTCTACATAAATTAACGCATCAAAATGTCATGCAAAAAAAGAGATGGTAAGAACTCTTCTTGTCAGCAAGTTAGAGCAGTTTTTGGACAGTAAATGTGATTTGTCATTGCAAGTTACTAATATCCCTTCTGCTTTGACTAGAACCTTACTGTGACCCCAATACATTAAAATAAACTTACTATTCTTACTATAATTTACTATTCTTAATTAACATTAACAGAGACATGTGAGGGGCTTAACTACAACAATAGAAACATCAGTCCAATTTTGTAAATATTCATTATATATTGGTTTCGTGTTGAGATACATTTTAAACTCTAACATGATTAGTGTGGTGTGTTACTGTTTTCATGCCCAAAAGTTGTTGAGTGGGGGGTTTGTTTCCATTGTTGATGGTTTTGTGCCAAATTAGATCGTGCAACCCCAGTCAAAAACTAGAACACTAGCAATCCGAGCTGTGGACCAACATTTTAAATACAACATATTATGCTGGTTACCAGCTATGCTGTTTTATTTAGTTTGGTTGTTACTTTTCAGCAGAGATCACAACTGTAGTTTGAAAGATGTAGAAGTAGCTGCATTAGTGACCTCTATTTATATTCTGATAAAATCAGCTCAAAGTAAAGTTATCTGATTCCTTGCAGCATCAATTCCTTAATATTGTCCCTGCCTGTTCTGTTTTGCTGATTATAGTGACCAGGTCAGCTCTTCTTCAGGCTCAGACTTCTTGACCAGTTGTTTTTATCAGGACTGAAAAAGTACAATTTATCATGACAAGCATCATGACTATAATATTCTTTACCAACGCCTGTGTGTGCATTGGTCTGAAATAGAAACAACTCTTGTAAATGAAAGCACAGTGTAGTTCTAGCGGGAAGACTAGCAGCTGTACATCATCACACCATTAGCTGGGTAATTCCAAGCCAATCGTATGTAAGCCATTGCTTTATAAGTCCGCTCACAATTTGTCACATTGCTGTTTCAGTGTACTAACATGCAAATAGACACGTTTCAACCTCTTCAGGCCACAGAAGAACCAGTGCACAGCAGAACCAGTGCACAGAACATCTCTGGAAGCCTGCCTTCCCTTTCCAACGACGTCATCACTTCATCTCAGCTTCTGCCAACATCAAACCCATGTGGAGTAAACAACCAGCAAACCCGGATCTTCACCCATATCTCATTAATTTGGGAGATCTCTCTCAATCGAAATGCATGACCCAACGCAGAAGGAGCACACTCCATCAAAATCATGGGCTCAGGCAACAGCTGGTTTCCATCAGAAATAAGCTAAGTCATTTTCATATCCATCAAATGCAATCATATTTAGTCATGGGTCTAGGCCTTTCATTGCCATGCTGCATGTTCATTAGAAAGTTGCAATGCTGTCTGTTCATCATAATGCATCCACTTCAATATCAAAGCCAGTATTTTCATGTCAACTGTGCATTCACTTGCAATTCAGTACATTTGCATGGTTTTCATAATAAAGGTATGAAGTCCCGTTTTGACATTGTATGCTTTCATTCGTACTCCTGGCACAAATAAACAAATTGCTGTTTCTGGAGGATCGCTATCATGCAACAGAGATCGGATATCAATATTGAACCCTTAGACCTTTGAAAAGATGTATCATTTGTTAACATTAATTACATTTATAGACGGTAAATTAAATATTAAATGTAAGCAGAGTGACGTCACTCCCGAGTGTGAACAAATGCGTTTCAACAGGTTAATATAGTCTTCACCAAAGCTTTGTGAAAGGGTCCTTGGTGAAATAAATTACTTATTTAGTTTGGTACAACATTTCGAGTGATGTTCCCCGAGCGTCTCCAATTGCGCATTAATACCGATCCATAAAACAGCGTTTTCTTACACTATACATACTTCCACATTCTCATCGCAAGCACGACTGTTCCTATCTCATGGCATATTTACATTTTATTTCAGGCATCATTAAAGTGCAGAAATTCGTGTGGCATGTCTTCATAAATCATTCACTCGTTGTTCAGACCACGTTTCAATCTGTGGGGATCTTCAAGCCTTTGGGGCTTTATCCATGTTCCAAATTTCAAAGCTCAGTCTAACAGTCATATCAGCCCAACTACATTACTTTTAAATATCAAAGCATTTCAATATGAGCCGTTCCCTTTTAATGCGCATGGTCAGGGACGTTACGTTTTAGTAGCAGGTAAGTAGGTCTGTCAATCACTGGATATAACCTGTGCCAAGTCAAGCTCATTAATATAATCTGGCTACTGTTTAAGGGAACCATTATGTCCATTTAAAAAAATTTTTTTTTTAAGATGTAATAAGTCCCAGGTGTTGCCAGAATGCATCTGTGAAGTTTCAGCTCAAAATACCCCCATGGATCATTTACTATACCATGTTATTAATGTCTCTTTAGGGTGGAATCAAAAACAAGCTGATTTTGTGCATGCCTCTTTAAATGCAAATGAGCTGCCGCTCCCGCCCCCTTTCCGGAAGAGGGCTGTGCCTTTTCAGCTCCTGCTTCAGAGACTACAGCAACAACAAATCAGAACCCATATGATTGACAGCGTAAGTACCGGAGTTCAGCCATGAACACATATATATGAATATATATGTATATCCAGTCTCCGTGAATGCAGGCAGAGACAATGGTAACTTATTAACCATGGAATCAGCTATCAAGCACATTCGGAAAGGAGATTTGCAAACATTCACAAATATAAAGTGCGATACTTGCATCTTCAGGACATAAAGCTGGGACACAAACAGTTGGTACTGATCCGTGCTTGAGAATCACATTTTTGAAGATCCTGATTTATACTGACACACATTCACATATCAGTCTATTTACTATATTAGCAGTAAAATGATTTGCACAAACATACACACATTTTTGTATGTTTTGGGGCACATTTCCTTAAAAAAAAATGTTTAAAAAAAAGGGACCACATCTCTCGAATTTCTAGGTATCCCACTCGATTCTCTAAACATGCAAGCTTTCCTGCCTAAAGAAACACGACAGGATCGGGTCTATTTGCACGTCGTTCTCTGGTCATAATGCAATCTACAATCCCTATCAGACCATCTCAATTTTGGCATGCTTATCATTCCTTCGTCTCCTGCCTCCCCACACAAGCTCTTTCCGTAGATAACCTCTCCTACCTATCAATCGATGATGGCTGCCATGAATCTCCGGACAACATGTCCCTATTCACGGACGCGGCTCCCTCCATAGGATTTAGGGCTTACTTTCTAGGATCATGGTGCACAGGGAAATAGCCAGAATTATACATTTTCAATATAGCTTCCTACGCTCCATCCACTCTCTTCGAGATTAATCCCATTGTTAGATAATTTCGTCATTTAATGCATTTAATACATTTTCTTGATCTGCAATCCTCGTCTTGCTGCGGCTCAGCTGAAGGACGGAAGATATGACACAGACACCAAAGCTATCAAATCCTTCCACGTTTATTCCTACAGCACTTCATTATATGGTACAGCAAAACAAAATTCCACTATACCCTCAGTGAAATAGTTCTTTACCCCATTGGGTAACATATACGTTTGAGTACAGAAATGGGAAACACATTCCCCAAGCTGCTGCATTTTGTGATGACACAGCAAGATACATCAACAAGAGAAGTTTAAAAGAGGTCTTTATTATTCCACACCCACAGTCACAGCCAGCGTCATATGGGTTCCCTTCAGACACGCAAACGTACGTAGTTATGCAAAAATTCCGCAGTCGTCACTATAAATCAATAAAGGCTGGTCCTCCTTGAACCATCATGTCCCTTATGAGACATCTGACATGGCAGTGTATTTCCTGCAACTTCATTATCCAAGCCACTTCCCTGGGTTTCCAATGTAATTTCTGTCTCCTTCACTCGTTTCGCAGGAGTTCTACAGACCAGCTCCTACTGGCACCCTTCGAGGTATACTGGAATCCACAATGAAGATACTCGGCCGCCGGTCTCCCCAATCGTACCCGAAATGGTCAACCTAACCCAAATCCTCAAACAAGCTCAACTCTCCATCAGCCATAAATTCTCATGCATATCTGGTGGTGGTTGGTGGCTCTCTCCCAGCAGATCCGATTCAATTCAAACACGCCCACTGTGCATAACTATGTCTACCCCCCTTGCCAGGGCTTCAATTATCTCAAGCATGGTTCCTTTGCATAGGCATTGCACAAGCCAGCTGCCCTCGCCGGAAAGCTGGCACGATAATGGGATATCCTTCAACAGGGTATTGCACAACAACATTGCCATTATTGTGTGGCTCTATGCATGCTGTAACCCATCAAAAAAAAAAGAAATAGAAAAAAAAAAACATTTTCAAAGGGATTGCACGCAACGTCGCCATTATCGTATGGCTTCCCTTGTCAGAGGGTTTTCATATCAAATGTTGTCTTTCAGCAAAGGGATTGCACGCAACGTCGCCATTATCGTATGGCTTTAGACACATTGTCCACTTTCGGCAAAGGTACCTCAAACAACTCTTCCCTCATCGGAGGGCTTTCATATCAAATGTTCTCTTTCAACGAAGGGACTGCACGCAACGTCGCCATTATCGTGTGGCTTTACACATGTTGTCCACCTCCAGCAAAGTTACCTCAAACAACTCTTCTCTCGTCGGAGGATTTTCATATCAAATGTCTTTCAAGAAGGGACTGCACGCAACGTCCTTACAAATGTCCTCGCAACCCATGGAGATCATCACATCGGTGGTGGGTTTGTGCCACAGCTGGGAGTGTGGAAGCCAGGGGCCTGGTTCCGGGGCACCGTACCTGCCAAAGAGAGCCGGTGGCTGTGATAACGATGGCCGGGGAGACCGGAAATAGAGCCCAGGGAATGAGGAAACTGCCCTTTTCTGAAAAATGTGTGTACCGCAGCCTGTTGGGCATGCAACAAAACAAAGGTTAAATGAAAACAAGGATTCTCCACCCGAGCCTCCGGTGTGAGAAGTAGTGGTCTGCTTACCAGCTGCCATAGTGCAGTTTCCTGAGTCCCAGGGCTACCTGTCTCAGGGGTGCTTCGAAGCCTTCTTGGGGTTCTTGGCGGCCGGTCGTGAGGCGGATGGCGAGCTGGTGTTGCCACCACAGAGGGACGCCCAGGGCGATGAGTAAATAGAGTGTGGTGTCTGTAGCTCAGCCGAGGCAGAATATGCTGTATAGACTCTTTCTGCTTTCTTACCATTGAGAACTGCCAGGCAAAGTCTCCAACGGTGTCGCCAAACAGCCCAACATGGGAGATGGGGGCGTCAAGGAAGCAAACCTTGTCAGCCTCTCATGACTCGACCGGGTTGAGCCAAAGGTGGCGTTCCTGGACCACCAGGGTGGACATTGCCTGCCCCGGTGCACACGCCATGACCTTCGTTGCTCGGAGGGCGAAGTCAGTTGCCGAGCACAGCTCCTGCATTAGTCCCAGGTCAGGATTACCTTTGTGTAGTTCTCTTAGTGCCTTTGCTTGGTACAGCTGCAGGAGTGCCATGGCATGCAAGGTGGAAGTGGCGTGCCCAGCACCGCTGTAGGCTTTAGCCGTCAGTGATGAAGTCATCTACAGGCTCTGTACTGGAGCCTTGGGCGACTCCGCCAAGTGGCGGTGGTCTGCGGGCACAGGTGCACCGCAACTGCTTGGTCAACTTGGGGAATAGCCGTGTAGCCCCTTCCTCCCCGCCATCGAGGGTAGTGAGAGCGGATGAGCTCACGGACCATATGCGGGCAGAGAAAGGTGCCTGCCAGGAACGCGTGAACTCTTCATGCACCTCCGAGAAGAAAGGAACGGGGGTGGAGCATGGCCGTGAGCAGCGCTCTGGCCCCAGAAACCAATAATCGTGCCATGAGGGTTCGGTGGGGGGGAGGAGGGTTCCACTCCAGCCAGACACTCTCGGCTGCCCGGGCAAGCAAGGCCACCAGCTCTGCGTCAGCCTGCGACTGAGCTACCGCACCTGAGGCTGGGAGTCCAGCCGAGTCCTCAGCGTCAGACATGACGAGCCCACTCTCCGATGCTGTGAACGATAACTCATCTTCGTCACAAACCCGGAACGAGATCGCGGGTCCGGCGTAAGACGGACCGGCAACCTCACTCCAGAGATCGGTCGGAGCATACTAGAATGACAGGGAATGGGAGATCCGAGGGGGAATACCCGCCGGAGATGGTTCCACTAATGTCCCCATGTCGCCCCCAGTTCTAAACGACCCCACCTCATACCCGTAGGTAGAATGACCGAGTTGGGGAGCCGCTGGGTTGGCTTGCCCTCTTACGAAGGGTCGTAAGAGGGCATGGTCATGTCCTCGCAATGAGGGCACAAACCATCCACGAATGCTGACTCTGTGTGGGTAGCACCTATGCATGAAATGCAGCAATTGTGGCCTTCAGAAGTGGAGAAAAATCGGCCGCAACCAGGAATTACACACAAACGAAAAGGCTCTTTAAGAGAAATATAAACTCTTTTATTGATTTTTTTATATATATATATATATATAAGGATGGGCTCTGCTGCACCGCTGAAGCGCCCAGGGGTGTTGCTCGACACAACCATAGTGTGTGAGGGGGAGAACCACTGAAATGCGCCGTAGAACCAGCAGCTTTTGGTAGAGGAGAGATGAATGGAACGGCAGGAAGAATTCAACTCAGTGAATGTTTCTGCTTGGCTTTGAAGAAGAAATCTGAATGTGGGTTTGCTGCATCACTCCTTTTATACCCGTATGTCCAGGGGAGTGACATGCAAATCCAACATGCCAATTCCCATTGGCCTTTTCTCCAAAAATCTGAGATTTTTGGGCTCCCAAGAGTGACCACTAGTGTCAACTCATCGACACAGATAATGACAATAAAGTGATTTGATTTGATTGATTTGACAGGGAACATGTTTTTCTCACTTGTGCTGTTTTTTTTCTTGAGCCAACAGTTGCTTCGAAACCATAATGTGCTGTTCATTCAGTGATTCAAAATCTGCAATCTTATTAACATCTGATTAAAGATGTCACGATTTCCCATTGTCTGCCTTGTGTTTTTCCCTCACCTTCACTGTAAACTACGTTTCCCACAATTCCCGGCCCTCATCACATCCTACCATCCCATCATTGTTTGCACCTGTTCATTGTTAACCCTGTGTTTTTATACCCTGTTGTTTTTCCACCCACTGTCGATCGTTGAATGTTGTTCCAGTCGTGTTGCACCGAGTTCCTGTTGCGCCAGTCCTCTTCCCACCGAGTTCCTGTTTGCTCCAGTCGTGTTTGTTTCCCTCTTGTTTACTTTCGTTTTCCCCTCGTGGACCTTTTGTTTATTCTAGTGTTTTGTTTACTTTGATTCAAAAGTGAAGTCCTCCATGGCTCCGCCTTCTACGGCTCTGCCCCAGAAGTCCTACATGGCTCCGCCTCCTATGGCTCTGCCTCCCAGGGCTCCGCCCCTCTAGCCTTCCACGGCTCCGCCTCCCATTTCTCCGCCTCCCGAGCCTTCCACGTCACCAGAGCCTTCCACGATTCTGCCCCTGAAGTCCTCCACGACTCTGCCTCCCTCGGCTCTGCCCCTTGAGCCTTCCACGGCACCGCCTTCCACGGCTCTGCCCCTATGTCCTCCATGGCTCCACCCTTGAAGTCCTCCACGGCTCTGCCTTCCACGGCTCTGCCCCTGAATTCCTCCACGGCTTCGCCATCCACGGCACCGCCCACTAAGCCTCCCTGGCCTCCTGACACTGTCCCTGTCCTGTGGCCTTCTCCCTGGCCTCCTGACCCTGTCCCTGTCCTGTGGCCTTCTCCCTGGCCTTCTGACCCTGTCCCGTGGCCTCCTCCCAGGCCTCCTGACCCTGTCCCATGGCCTCCTCCCAGGCCTCCTGACCCTGTCCTGTGGCCTTCTCCCAGGCCTCCTGACCCTGTCCCTCCTGAATCCTTCCCTGTCCTACGACCACCTCCCAGACCTCCTGACCCGTCACCTGTCCCGTGTACTGTCCGTTGGGCCCCCACCCCTAGCCCCCCTTCACTCCTGGGATGTTTTGTTTTTTTCTTTCCCCTTTTTTGTTTTGGGGCATCTGGAATCCGCCCTTTTGAGGGGGGATTCTGTCACGATTTCCCATTGTCTGCCTTGTGTTTTTCCCTCGCCTTCACTGTAAACTACGTTTCCCACAATTCCCAGCCCTCATCACATCCTACCCTCCCTCATTGTTTGCACCTGTTCATTGTTAACCCTGTGTGTTTATTCCCTGTTGTTTTTCCACCCAGTGTCGATCGTTGAATGTTGTTCCAGTTGTGTTGCACCGAGTTCCTGTTACTCCAGTCCTCTTCCCACCGAGTTCCTGTTTGTTCCTGTCGTCTTTGAACCTAGTTCCTGTTTGCTCCAGTCGTGTTTGTTTCCGTCTTGTTTACTTTCGTTTTCCCCTCGTGGACCTTTTGTTTATTCTAGTGTTTTGTTTACTTTGATCTGCTCAATTAAAAAGCTGCACCTAGATCCCCACTCCGCGCCTGCTCCATTCCTTTTCGTAACAAAAGAGAAAGAAAATAGCAGTAGATGTGGTGTCAACCAGTGTTGGGCAGTTAAATTTTTTAGCATAAACTGCAAACTACTCCACAGAAAAATTAGCCACTTAAAATCAGTCCTTTAGAATAGTCTTCCTGGTGTTTCCTGGTGAAATAAGCACTAGAGGTGTGAAAAAATCAAAGCATTTTATTCCCCCTCACACAAACCACGAGTAAAACTGCTGATTATCAGTTCTTAAACACTTGCTTTTTGCTTTGTTCCTCAACAGTGCTATCTTATGTCATCAAACACATTATCCATAGCGAATTCCTTAAAAGGCAACACATTTTAAAGGGGTCATGACATGAGGAATTAAATTTTCCTTGATCTTTTGACATAGAAGAGTTCATTGTACTATAAAAACATCCAACTTTTAGTTTCAGAACTCAAAACTTTATCACTGCAAAAAAAGCATTTGTTGAAACCAAGCTGCCAAAACTACTCATTGCCTCCATATTTTGATGTCACACTGTGGTAGACATTTGCATAGATATAATTGGCTAGGAGGCCCCACCCACTCATGGAGGAAAGCAAAGCACTGTCACCAAAGTTGCTCATTCAATCCAACGAGAAAAACAGGGAGAAATATCCAAAATTCTAGAGACTGTTGTGTGTGAATATCCCAGGAGATCAACAGTTACAGAAATACACAAACCAGCCCATCTGGCACCAACAATTATGTCTCAATCAAAATCACTGAGATCAAATTTTTCCTGAACTCCTTACTCGTATCTGCACGATTTTACACACTGCTACCACACAATTGGCTGATTAGATAATTGCATGGCAGTGACGGAACTACAGTTTTATACTTGGGGTGGCCGCTGCTACTTTTGGGAGTTCACACACACACACACACACACTGTTTGTCTACAAGTGTTCAACATCCAAAATATTTTCATAAAATAAAGCTTATGCACCAAGGAGACAAGATACAGTAGTGTGTGTTTGTTACATGAACTGCTGAGTTTATTTACAAAAAAAAAATAAAAAATAGTCGCATAGTGGAAAGAATTGGGTCTTTTTGTGTTTATAAGTGTTGAACATCCATACTCCTGGCAGCTCTGGCTTGCTGTCTTGCTCAGAACAAGAGGTCTCTGTGTCATCCCTTGATACATTTATTTAAAACACAAGAACCATTAGTGTATAATCACAAGCTTTTGGTTCCCATCAACTTCCATAGTAAAGACAAAAATACAATGGAAGTTGACGGGAACCCAAAACTATTTGATTACCAACATGCTTCAAAATATCTTCTTTTGTGTTCTGCAGAAGGAGTTCATACTGTTTTGGAATGACACGAGTAAACGATGACTGAATTTGCATTTTTGTGTGACCTATCCTTTTAATCTGACAAAATCATCTCAATGTAAATTCCTGAATTTGGCATGTGACTGACTGCCAGTGTCTGGTAGATGCTCTGACCTGTTGGTGGTCCAGAAGTCTGACCACACTGACTCTGACTAGCCTCAGTGTAAAGCAGTTCAAGGGAAAGGAGGAGGCGAGAACCAGCTTGACAATATAAATAATATTTTAATAATAAACTGAAACCAAAAGACAAAACACACACACATGATGGACATGTCCGTAAACGATCTCTCTCTCTCTCTCACCATCCTCTGCAGTCAGCCTTTATCCCTCTTGGAGGCTTGATTAGCCTAATTAGGGCACGCCCTCCCAGGGGTTAAAAATGGGGTTTAGAATGAAGATAACCCAGGGTTAAGCAATGTGTGAAAAGCCATATGGTTTAAACATTTCCACACACGCTGGTAAGACAAAACTTAATTTGTTTACTTGTGGCCATATCAACACTGTGTAGAGAAAAAAATGGCAGAACTTTGAAAGATATTGCCAAAAGTTACGTTTTAAGGAGCAAAAGTAAAAATTCACAAGTAAATGTTTCATCTACGTTTTTAGTGTTTGTTTAAAACTAGGCAAACTTGGTCTCATTTTAATCTCCAATCTGTAAGATAGCCTCTTGCATAATCATATAATTCTTATCTTCCCAGCAGAATTGACTAGTCAGGTTTAAATCCCAGTTGCAGCAACAGGGCATGTTGTAACGCTACATTAGAATGTGCCCCAGTAAGAACTAACTATATGGAATTCAATGCAGTCAGATATGTGTGTGTGTGTGTGTGTGTGTGTGTGTGTGTGTGTGTGTGTGTGTGTGTGTGTGTGTGTGTGTGTGTGTGTGTGTGTGTGTGTGTGTGATTAATCCAAGCAGTATTTCGGTCAATCCTGTGTTTTGTTGTGTATTTATTGTCAAGTGTCAAAATCATTGCTATAATATATATGCCAAATATAATATGACTTAAATTGACGAAATATTTTTGTTTATCTTTTATTTATTATAATTAGATCAGATATACAGTAGTTGTTGGAGGGGGTTTTAAGCAGTCATAATGATCAGTGGGGCACAATGCAACATTTCACTTTCCTTTTTTCCAGGTAGAGGGCGAAAAAGTATACGCTGTATTCATAAAACAAGTCCACATATTTGTACCAGACATGTGAAAATTAACGTGAAAAATAAAAATTATTTGAACCCCAAGTGCATTTACACATACCGCAGAGCATTACTTTAACATTTATAACAGAATTATTATACAGAGATTGCACACCTTGCACCAGAAATGCATAAAAGAAGCCATGAAAAATAGTACTTTGTGACAATTTGAGTTTTTGAGGCTTACAGTGTTTAAAGTATGGCAAATACAGAGCCTGTCAAAGCAAAGGGCTTTTCACTTTTTCTCAGGAATCAACTGGGGAGGCGGGCCTGGGTAGCTCAGCGAGTAAAGTCATGAGTTTGAATCCAGGGCGTGCTGAGTGACTACAGCCAGGTCTCCTAAGCAATGAAATTGGCCCGGTTGCTAGCGAGGGTAGAGTCAAATGTGTTATAATAATATATTATTATTATACATCTTTCCACAAACTCTTTCCAGTGTATTTGAACTTCTAGAAAAAAGCTGAAAGGTGATTAAGATTTTTAAAAACTTGAAGAAATGCTGACTTGTCACAGCACCTGCACACTTTGCCTTGTTCATGTACATTTTAACTTAATATCTGCATGGGGAAAAAAAAAGTTATTGGACAAAAGTTTTCTGAGCTATAAAGTGCTTATTTTGTGTGCTTTCCCTAAACAAAGAAAAAATCCACTCATCACATTTCCTCTGGTTGTACATGTTTTAAAGATCTAACAATTGTTTGCCCTGCCAGGAATCCTGCTCTCTGTAGTTCCTCCCATGCTCCACCAGAGGGCTCCATCACCTGAGTATTGACTCTAACTCTCCAGACTCCATTTCCCATAATCCCTGTACCAGGAACTGATTACCTCCTCACCTGTTGCCTATCTACTCAGCTATTTAAGACTCATTCTCACTCTATGTCTTTGCCAAGTCTTGTTATGCCCTGGCTGACTTTTCTGAGCGGTATCTGTATTTACTGCCAAACTTGTATATGATCCTGGCCTGTTATACTGATTTGACCCTTTGCTGCCTGCCTACTGTTACTGCTTTGTTTACTGGGATATTACCTGTGATTGCCTGCCGCCTGCTCTGACCTCTTGCCTGTTTTCATCTCTCTGATTTACCTTGGATACTACTATTGCTGGTGATTGACCCCTGCCTGTCTATATTACTATGTTTACTGTTAATAAAGCTGCCCATGGATACCAACTCCACTGACTCATCATTACAGGCCCTTTATAGGACTTTTATTCACCAAAGTGGCATTCAACTGGTCACAATGTATAGTCAGGACAATAATAACATGAAATATTACTATTACAATTTGAAAAAATAAATAAAATATGTTCAGAACTACTTCAAAGTGTTCTCATAAAAAAGGGTATATGTTAGATTTGATTGAATGCTATTTATATACGGCCAGCCAGTGCATGCAAAGGATTTTATAGAACTTTAATTTTTAAGAAGGTAATGTAATAATAAACTATCCAAGAAACAATGTAATATTTTACTATTAACATAGATACTGCAGATAGACAGACAAAAATGACACATGGGAAAGAAAGCTGACTGTTGTGCCAACCATTAACACAAACATGCAGGAAGTTACAAAACCTCAACCTCTGAAAGTGTGTTCACATTTTACAACCATTTATATGTCGAGCAAAAATGAAAAGGGCTTTGAAATTATTGTAAAATTTTTGGTGTTTTCTGTGTTTTCATGGATTTGCAGAGTCTACTGAGCAGAAAACACTGTAAAAAAATAAATAAATAATAATATAATAATATATATATAATATACTCAGGTGCTGGTCATATAATTAGAATATCACCAAAAAGTTGATTTATTTCTGTAATTCCATTCAAAAAGTGAAACTTGGATATTATATTCATTCATTACACACAGACTGATATATTTCAAATGTTTATTTAATTTAATTGTGATGATTAAAACTGACAACTAATGAAAATCCCAAATCCAGTATCTCCTAAAATTTGAATATTACTTAAGACCAATACAAAAAAAGGATTTTTAGAAATGTTGGCCAACTGAAAAGTATGAACATGAAAAGTATGAGCATGTACAGCACTCAATACTTAGTTAGGGCTCCTTTTGCCTGAATTACTGCAGCAATGCGGCGTGGCATGGAGTCGATCAGTCTGTGGCACTGCTCAGGTGTTATGAGAGCACAGGTTGCTCTGATAGTGGCCTTCAGCTCTTCTGCATTGTTGGGTCTGGTGTATCGCATCTTCCTCTTCGCAATACCCCATAGATTTTCTATAGGGTTAAGGTCAGGTGAGTTTGCTGGCCAATTAAGAACAGGGATACCATGGTCCTTAAACCAGGTACCGGTAGCTTTGGCACTGTGTGCAGGTGCCAAGTCCTGTTGGAAAATGAAATCTGCATCTCCATAAAATTGGTCAGCAGCAGAAAGCATGAAGTGCTCTAAAACTTCCTGGTAGACGGCTGCGTTGACCTTGGACCTCAGAAAACACAGTGAACCAACACCAGCAGATGACATGGCACCCCAAACCATCACTGACTGTGGAAACTTTACACTGGACTTCAAGCAACGTGGATTCTGTGCCTCTCCTCTCTTCCTCCAGACTCTGGGACCTTGATTTCCAAAGGAAATGCCAAATTTACTTTCATCAGAGAACATAACTTTGGACCACTCAGCAGCAGTCCAGTCCAGTGTCAACCAATGAACCAAAAGGCATGAGAGAGGGCAGAGCCAACTAAATATGTTGTTCAGATTGTATTTGTTTTAAATTGTTATGCTCTTTGTTTATATACATAAACAAAATTTATACTTTAAATGAACATGTGTAATAGTATTCTTTTTTTCCATTTATTTCAATTTGTGGGATGCTGCAGTTTTGCAAATTAGTTATTTATTTTTCATTGATATGGAGCAATATTCTTTTATCAGTACCGCCACTCCCTACACATTTATATTTATGCATTTGGCAGATGCTTTTATTCAAAGAGACTTACAGAGCCCTTTCTACAGGGACAATTCTCCTGCAGCAACATGGAGTTAAGTGCCTTGCTCAAGGAAATCAAACCGACAACCTTCTGCTTACCAGTTCAGTGCTTTAGCTCACTACGTCACCACCATCTACATGCATACTACGCAGTCTGCGTAGGGCACCAACTCCCTAGGGGGTCACCATCTTACCCTAGGAGGGCACAAGAAAGTCCACCAGCTGCCCTTACACACACGTTATATGTTATTCAAGGACCCAAAAGCAGTTGCAGAACATAGACGATTTCTTCATAGACGATTTTGGCGAGAGAGCGAGATAAAGTAGAGCCAGAGACGCTAGTTTGAGAGAGATAGTTGTGTGTCTGTTCGTTTATGTTTTATGTTGTTTTAAGTTGATATAATTAAACCTTTATGTTGATGTAGGGAAGTCACACAGTATGAGGGAAGGTGGACACTGGGACAGGAGGTTTCAGGTCTCAGGTGAGCTTTAAATCACAAAATTCAGGGTAACACAGTCTCAACTGGCACAGTAACTTCTTCAGCTTCACAAGCTCTTTAGCATCACAGGCTCTTAGTCACAACCTCTTAATCATCAAAAAGTCTTTGCTCAGACTGCCTCCGATCCGCCTGGAGAGGCGCGGCTGTCATCCGTTAGACAGTGGAGGAGTGGCCGAGGAAAAAGCTACGGCGTATCAGAGAACTGGTGAGTAAGTTTTTTTTTTCCCATCTCTCTCTCCTCTCTCTCTCTCACGGCCTTTTCCCTCTCTTTTAAATTTTACAGTGTTTTTTTGGGGCGGTACTACACTGTTACAGGAAGTTACTGTCACTATTTCGGTTTCCCTCCCTTGTCCAGGTAGACCAGGGATGACCTGCTGACAGATGGGCTTTGGGCACGCCCTCCCCCAAGGAAAGGGGGGGGGGGGGGGTGTACGTCATGCCGGGGGCTCCCCAGCCTGAGAGAACGAGGGAGGA
Organism: Moxostoma hubbsi; assembly: GCA_032164185.1. Classification (NCBI taxonomy): domain Eukaryota; kingdom Metazoa; phylum Chordata; class Actinopteri; order Cypriniformes; family Catostomidae; genus Moxostoma; species Moxostoma hubbsi. The sequence goes on from JAVLUX010000032.1 coordinate 1,017,909, forward strand.
ATGTGGCAGGGTGGAGGGCGGGGCCGGGTCATGATTCTACACACCCGGTCCCATTTTAGGCTAATCAAGCCTCCGAGAGGGATAAAGGACGACTGCAGAGGATGGTCATCATGTGTGTTTTGTCTTTTGTTTTAGTTTATCATTAAACTATTATTTATATTGTCAAGCCGGTTCTCGCCTCCTCTTTTCCATTCTAAATCCCTTTACAGTTGATTATCAAAATAATTGTTAGTTGCATCCCTACAGTACAGATACTAGCGACAACAAGCGATAAATTCGCTGCATGTGTGTATGGGGCTAGATGAGGAGGCATGACAAAGAGTGGCGCAATGCTCCACTTTATTTTGCTAAGTCGAATGAAGAGGCCAGTTTTCTGTTACTACGACCACAACGCACATGAGCAATGACACAGTCCTGCATCAGGGTGTGTGTGTGTGTGTGGGGCCCACATTTAATTAAGAGTATATTGTTAGAATATTATACTTGATGTTGTGAAAAAGGGTTTCCTTGTATTAGTTCATATTCACTAGTTAAGTAACATACTTTGAATTCAGTGTTAATTGCACTATAAGTTTATACTGTGAATTAAAGTTTGCACATACTGTCAAAGTCCAAGAGCAAAATAGAGTTTTTTTATATTGACTATCCAGTGTAAGTGTATACATTGATTGACATTGATGAGTGATACATTGATGAGTTTATTCTTTGAATTTTGCACTTGAGTTCTGTGAGTGTGTATGTGTTGAAGCATATTTGAATATATTCACAGAGTAACATCACTCTTAGAAATATTGGTAACACTTTAGATTACAGCCCGCAATTTACAGCGTAAGTACACCGAATTTACAGCATATCTTTGTGCAATGATAGTGTACTGTGGCAGCGGGGGCATGGTCAAGCGCCCGTCCGAAGGGGAGAAAGCGGTAAGGGCGCTTGCACCTGAGCTAAATTATGTCTAACACCTGTCTCTAATTTCAGTGAGCACGGGGAGAGCGGCATAAAAGAGCCACAACACCGCCAGTGAGGGTCAGAAATGCCAGTCCAGTGTTGGCCTTGAGAGAGAGAGCGCTATTTAGATTGTTTCATGTTCACTGGCCTCTAAAACATTAATTAAAAGCTTACCTTTTGAGTTACGCCCCTGTCTCTGTGTCCACCCTCCTCGTCAGTCTTGTGAATCCCGTTACACTGGTGCCGAAACCCGGGAACATTCCAACGATGGAGAAGGGTCACCCCGTAGAGTCCTCCCAGCTGGCCGAAATCCTCCAGTCCCTCGCTACCCTCCATCAGAGCCACCAACAGTCCCTGCTTGAGCTCAGGCAGGACCAAGATCGGCGGTTCTTCGAGATCATGCGGGCTCAAACAGAGGATCGCCCCGTCATCCGGAGCCTGCTCAGCCAGGAGGCCACACCGGCCACAGCCGCGACCCCGGACGCCCGTGCCACGCTGCCGCCGCCCACGTTACAGAAGATGGGGGCGGCCGACGATGCAGAAGCCTATCTAGATTTGTTTGAGAGAACGGCGGAAGTCTGGGGCTGGCCGCAAGACCAATGGGCAGCCCGCCTCATTCCTCTCCTGTCCGGGGAAGCCCAACTCGCAGCGCAACAACTGCCGACAACAAGCCTCCTGGCCTACGGCGATTTAAGGAAAGCCATCTTGCAGCGGGTAGGTCGGAGCCCCGAGGAAAACCGACAGCGCTTCCGGGGCATGAAGCCAGAGAAGTCCGACCGCCCGTTTGCTTTTGCCCAGCAGCTCCGTGATGCCTGCCGGAGGTGGCTGTTTGTGGGGGACCGCGACGTCGAGGGTCTTCTCGATCAGGTGGTGCTGGAGCAGTTCATCCAACGCTTGCCTCAGAAAACGGCGGAGTGGGTCCAGTGCCACCGCCCGGCGTCGCTGGAAGCTGCCGTCCAGTTAGTGGAGGACCATATCGCGGTGATCCCGAGGGCGGACGAGCTCCCTTTCTCTCTCTCTCTCTCTCTCTCCCTCTCTTCCCCCTTCCCTTGTGTTTACTTCCGCTCTTCCCCACTCCCCCCATCCCTCTTCCTCTGTCCTCTCTCCAGGTCCCGTTGCTGCCCCACGCAGGCGAGGAGCCTGGTTGAGACCAACACCTCAACCGACAGCATCAGCCCATCCCTCCTCCACCACCTACAGCTGCTCTCCTCCTCAGGTGGGGGCGTCCGCCGAAGCAGGTACGGGTGTGATGTCTGGGCCGGCCTGTCGGAGGTCCGGGGATCCGAGCCACTTCCGCGAGCGGTGTCCGTTGATGAAGGTGGGGGCGGTGGTCCGGGTCGCCGATCTCCCACATGCTGCCCCCGATCGGGCTGGAGCGTACCGGGTTCCGGTAAGAATCCAGGGGGGTACACACCAAGTTTTGCTGGATACCGGTTGTAATCAGACCACCATCCATCAACGCTTGGTTCAACCCGAGGCTTTGGGCACGGCAAAGCGGGTAAGGGTGAGGTGCGTGCATGGGGATGTTCATAGCTATCCGATGGTGACCTTGCTGCTTAAATTTCGAGGGGAAAAGCATAAAGTGGAGGCAGCGGTTAGTTCCCGCCTCACCCATCCTCTGATTTTGGGGACCGATTGGCCTGCATTTAAGGATGTTTTGGGGGGAACTGGGAAGGATGGGTCCTGCATTAAAATGGGGAGATGTGCGTTGTGCGATGCTTTGGCAGGAGAGGCGGAGCCGGGGCCATCCTCGGCTGCTCCGAATCGGGATGACGAGGGAAGGGGCAGGCCTTCCGCCCCTCCCCTTCGCAGGGAATTCCCTGACGTAGATTTCCCTTTGGAGCAGTCGCGGGATGAAACACTTAAGCACGCGTTTGATCAGGTGAAAACAATTGATGGTCAACGTCTCCAGCCGGACATCGCTCTCGCATACCCCTATTTCGCGATTATAAATGAGCGGTTGTATAGAGTGACGCAGGACACTCACACAAAGGAAAATATAACTCAATTGTTAATTCCACGGAGCCGTCGGGAAATGCTGTTCCAGGCGGCTCATTATAATCCCATGGTGGGTCACCTAGGTGAAAGGAAAACACTGCTCCGTCTAATAGCCCGTTTTTATTGGCCGGGCATTAGCGGAGACGTCCGCAGGTGGTGTGCGGCGTGCCGCGAATGTCAGCTGGTAAATCCGCCGGCCACCCCAAAAGCGCCTTTGCGCCCCCTTCCATTAATCGAGGTTCCCTTTGAAAGAATTGGAATGGACCTCGTCGGGCCATTGGATCGGACAGCACGCGGACATCGTTTTGTATTAGTCCTGGTGGATTACGCAACACGATATCCGGAAGCAGTGCCTCTAAGCAATATCTCTGCACGTAGTGTTGCAGGGGCACTCTTCAAAATAATCTCCCGGGTGGGGATTCCGAAAGAAATCCTCACCGATCAAGGCACAACATTTATGTCACGCACACTACGCAAACTTTATGAACTATTGGGCATTAAATCGATTCGCACTAGTGTGTACCACCCGCAGACAGATGGCCTGGTGGAACGATTTAATAAAACGCTCAAGAATATGATTCGTAAGTTCGTACACGAGGACGCTAGAAATTGGGATAAATGGCTTGACCCCCTGTTATTTGCAGTACGAGAGGTCCCGCAAGCCTCCACGGGATTTTCCCCGTTTGAGCTGCTGTATGGGCGGCGCCCGCGCGGAGTGCTGGACGTCATCTGTGAAGCCTGGGAGGAAGGACCTTCGAGTAGTAAAAATGAAATTCAGTACGTTCTTGATCTTCGAGCAAAACTCCACACACTGGGGAAACTAACACAGGAGAATTTGCTCCGGGCTCCCAATGCCGGCTGTATGACAGGGGTACTCAGCTAAGGGAATTTGCACCGGGAGACAAAGTTCTTGTATTGCTCCCCACATCGAGCTCCAAATTACTCGCCAAGTGGCAAGGGCCCTTTGAGGTCACACAACGAGTGGGGGATCTCGATTATGAGGTTAAGCGAACCGATAGGGGGGACGCGCGTCAAATATACCACCTCAATCTCCTTAAACTATGGAGGGAGGCGGTCCCTGTGTCATTGGCTACGGTGGTCCCTGAGAGGGCGGAGCTCGGACCGGAGGTGAACCCAAAGCCCGATCACAATGCCCCAGTCATTTGTGGAGACCACCTCTCCCCGTGCCAACGTTCAGAGGTTGCCAAGTTGCAAAAAGAGTTTGCAGACGTGTTTTCTCCTCTACCAGGTCGCACGAACATCATCGAACACCACATCGAGACCGAGCCGGGGGTAGTGGTTCGCAGCCGCCCTTATCGCCTCCCCGAGCATAAAAAGAAAATTGTTCGGGACGAATTGGATGCAATGCTCGATATGGGAGTAATAGAGGAGTCCCACAGCGACTGGTCTAGCCCGGTCATTCTTGTTCCCAAGAGTGACGGGTCTGTCCGGTTCTGTGTGGACTATCGAAAAGTCAACGCCGTGTCTAAATTTGACGCGTACCCAATGCCTCGGGTTGATGAACTGCTTGATCGGTTAGGTACTGCTCGCTTTTATTCGACCCTGGATTTAACAAAGGGTTATTGGCAGATCCCCTTGACACCAATTTCCCGAGAAAAAACAGCCTTCACCACGCCGTTCGGATTGCACCAATTTGTGACACTTCCGTTCGGTTTGTTCGGGGCCCCAGCCACGTTCCAGCGTCTAATGGACCGCGTCCTCCGCCCGCACTCTACCTACGCCGCTGCCTATTTAGATGATATTATTATCTATAGTAATGACTGGCAGCGGCATATACAACACTTGAGGGCGGTCCTGAAGTCGCTGCGGCGGGCAGGGCTCACGGCAAACCCAAAGAAGTGCGCGGTTGGGCGTGTGGAGGTACGGTATCTGGGGTTCCACTTGGGTCATGGCCAGATGCGTCCCCAAATTGATAAGACCGCGGCGATTGCGACTTGCCCTAGACCTAAGACCAAAAAGGGGGTGAGGCAGTTCCTGGGGCTGGCTGGCTATTATAGAAGATTTGTCCCTAATTATTCGGATGTCACCAGCCCGCTGACTGACCTCACTAAAAAGGGGGCTCCAGATCCGGTCCAATGGTCGGAGCAGTGCCAACAGGCATTTACACAAGTTAAAGCCGCACTTTGTGGAGGGCCGCTCTTGTATTCGTCTAACTTCTCTCTCCCTTTCTTATTACAGATGGACGCTTCAGACAGGGGGCTGGGGGCCGTACTCTCGCAGGTGGTGGAGGGGGAGGAGCGCCCGGTGCTGTACATCAGTCGGAAGCTCTCCTTGAGGGAAACGAAGTACAGCACTATAGAGAAGGAGTGTTTGGCCATCAAGTGGGCGGTCCTCACACTCCGCTACTACCTGCTGGGGCGGGCCTTCACTCTCTGCTCGGATTATGCCCCACTGCAGTGGCTCCACCGCATGAAGGATACTAACACCCGGATCACCCGTTGGTATCTGGCTCTCCAGCCTTTTAAGTTCGAGGTGGTCCACAGACCGGGGGTGCAGATGGCTGTCGCCGACTTCCTTTCCAGAAATGGGGGGGGGAGTGGTAGGCAGGCCGGATGGCGCCCCGGCCTGAGTCGGGCGGTGGGGGTATGTGGCAGCGGGGGCGTGGTCAAGCTCCCGTCCGAAGGGGAGAAAGCGGTAAGGGCGCTTGCACCTGAGCTAAATTATGTCTAACACCTGTCTCTAATTTCAGTGAGCACGGGGAGAGCGGCATAAAAGAGCCACAACACCGCCAGTGAGGGTCAGAAATGCCAGTCCAGTGTTGGCCTTGAGAGAGAGAGCGCTATTTAGATTGTTTCATGTTCACTGGCCTCTAAAACATTAATCAAAAGCTTACCTTTTGAGTTACGCCCCTGTCTCTGTGTCCACCCTCCTCGTCAGTCTTGTGAATCCCGTTACATGTACCGATAGATTACTTCCGTGTAGGTATAAGAGAACAATATTTAAAGTATGTAATGTATGACCTTCTATGCAAAACAACAATCTTATGTTTGCGAGCAATTTAGCAAGAACTCTAAACAGTTAAAATGATGGGGGTTTTTTGTTGTATGTGCGCTTTGTTTGTCAGAGGCTCTACATTATATTCTCTAATGCTTTACTCTCAGTGTGTTGCTTGTAATTATTCAATAAAAAACAAATGTTGAAGAGTTAAAGTGTGTCCCCTGTCTATCAGTGTCTTGACTTTTCAAAAAGTAATTTGTAAAACTGCTTGAAAAACATATACAAAACATGTATACATATCTGTCTTCTGATTTAAATCTTGAAGTCTGTCCCAAATGCAAGCTTTTATAACTCATGCACTGTCATGGCTAACTAGTGTCCCATCTGTCTGCACTTACCAAAGTCTGGACTCAGAGGAAGACTACGGTACTATGACTTAAGGTGCAATTTGGGACAAGGCCAATGTGATTTTTAAATGGCAAAAGGCTGTTATTTAAATAAATATGTAGTCTGTATGTGTCTTGCATTACAAAGTGAATTAGCGATCTGCTCGCTGTCTTCACAAGTACTTGTGCGCAGTATTGGACTCGAATCCGATACCAGTATTGGGACTTCCCTACTAAAGTGTTTGTCAGGTCTGGGAGAAAGGACTCAATCACAGGGCATGGGATGAGTGAAGGAACTTTATTACAGGAATATATTGCCTATAAATACATGAAAGTGTATATGAAGCAGGTGAAACAAATACACAGTCAAGGTATAACAAGGGGTGTGACCCAGCGGTATGAGCGTTATTTTATCTAGAGAAAATTCTCATTGAAAGATCATATGAAAACAACTTTAATCAGACAGCTGATAACTTTTAAAACTGTGTGTAATAACAGTGATCCTCTTTTAGTTGAATATTAAAATGAATATTTCTGTTCACAGATGTACTTTTTCTTGTATTCGCAAGAGGCATCATACCAAGAGCGTAAAAAGACATTCTCCTGTCCCATACAAGCACAGTTCTCTCCTGAAAGATTATGTTCCCTCCAGTTATCCGGTTCACTTGACCCAGAAGACCTCCTGTACCAGAACCTTTAAATGCAGAAACAGAAAGTCAATGGAGATAACATTTTCAATCACAATAGTATTTACAAAGTTTATAAGAATTGATTGATGCATGAAAAGACAATAAATGAACAATAAAGCAAGTTTAATCAGTGGTTAAACAAATAGCTAAATAGTGAAGTAAATACAGAAGTCTAAGGTTCGAATAAAAGAATACAAGATGTATATTTAGAAGTCTATATAGTGTCTACTGTAAGTATGTGTGTAAGCGTCACCTTGGACTTTGGTGCTAAAACTAATGAGTTTCTCTGAACAATCTAGTCATGTGTTATTTATTCTAGCAGCATATGAAGACCATGAAACATATTCAAACAAGTGTTGTGCTGTAGTTTTAGGTTCTCTATCTTTTAGCTTAGACATATTTTACATATTAGTTAGTGTGAAGTGTACAGGATGTGTTGTTTACAAACTGAATATACACTTCACACATCCTCCAAAACACAGTTCCTTCATCGCCAAAGTTAATAAAACACAATCTCAAAAAGTCACACATTTAAGAAAAATAACACTTTTAGATTTGAATACCTTTGGTGTTGGTTATACTTTATTTTATAGCTCTCTGGAAAAATGGATTCTGATTGGTCTATCGCAGCATTAGGCAGTGAAATAAAAAAGGGTATAAAATAGTGAAATATCCAGAGGACAGGCGGATGGGGCTGCATAGAGTGCCGAAACTCTGCAGTTGTAGAATTTTTAAAATGAAATATTTAAACTGGTGTGAGACCGTATATGACTTCCCGATCGGATGTGACAACAGTTAATGTGTGATTAAATGTGTACACAGTATGTGTCATTTATTTCTACACAAACAAAACTTACATATTTGAAATCACATCTTTGAATTTGTACTTCCTATTTGCTGAATTTCGTTTTTTTTTTTTTTTTTTTTGTTAATTATCACAATTACTACAAAACTATTAACAATAAATGCTTTTAAATATTAATCATGAGCTTAATTGAATTAATCCATCTGCTCTACAAAATCACACACGATATGAAGGTTGATTACACGTACTAGCACTTGACACATGCGCAGATTACATTACTGATGGCATTAGGAAGTGGAATCGAGCTTGAAATCATGATCACCACAAAGAATGACAAAGATTTACAGTATAGTGTAAAAGGAGTTATAATTTGGTGTGTTTTCACCCACAATTGATTGGATCGCATCAGAAGGCATGGAATAAACCACTAGAGTTGGATGAATTACTTTTATGCTGCCTTTATGTGCTTTTTTCCTACTTCAAAGTTTTGGCCACCCTTCACTTGCATTGTATGTTCAAACAGATATCATATCTCCATTAAAATGTCTGTTTGTGTTCTGCTGATGAAAGAAAGTCATACGAGTTTAGGTGTGAATAAATTATGAGAGAATCATCAGTTTTAAGCTGAACTATTCCTTAAGACAGAAAGCAAAACAGAGTTCTTACTCTACTCCTGTTTCAATGAGAGTTTGGTTATTCGCCCAAATCCACTGTCCCTCTGTGTCTTGATCATTCAGACCAATCCAGTGAGTCTCTTGAATTTTAGAGACCAGAAAATCCTAATGTAAAAAAAGGACTTTTAACGGTTTTGCAGTTATTCAAACAAAAAAAAGTTTGTATTCTTCTTTATAATGAATGTAAACAATAAACAGAAGCCACTTGAATTTGATTTCAGACTCACCTGAACTGCTTTACTGTCTATTATGACCTGATGAGCTTGTAATGCTGCACACGAATCACGACTCTTAAACCATGTCTGCTCTACATCGGAGAAGAAGTAGCACTTTCCACTATATGCTGTCCAGCCCTCCTTGCAGGGTTTGCACGGACCATTGAATTCTGAAGCAAATTATTATGAAAAATTATGTTGATATTTATTAAAATATGACACACCTACCTGACTTCAGAATATTTTATTTTTAACCCTCAAATGATACTGTAAGTGAGTCAAATAGGACCCAGTTGTCTAATTTTAAGACACGGCTTAAAACACTCAAGTTGTGATATGGATTACTTTTATGCTGCCTTTATGTCCTTTTTGGAGCTTGAGCATTTTGGACCACTTTGACTTACATTGTATGGGCAAAAACACCTCATATATTCTTCAAAATATCTTAATTTGTGTTCCACTGAAGAAAGAAAGTCAATAGAGTTTGGGATGACATAAGGATGAACAGATGATTGGAGAATCATCCTTTTTAGGTGAACAATTCCTACAAAACATACAGAATGCAGAATATTGACCAAAGAAAGCAGCGGCCACAAACAGTCACTCGTGGAATACTAGATGTGTTTCTGAAGCTCAACTGAAAGAGCAGGACTACTCAACTTCGGAAAGGTCAGGGGCCACAAAGTTGGATCAAATCAAAATCAAATCAAAATCAAATCACTTTATTGTCACACTACTGTGTACACGAGTGCAACAGCAGGTGAAATTCTTGTGTGCAGTTCCGAGTAACATTGCAGTCATGACAGTGACGAGACATAAACCACTTTACAATAAACAACATATTTACACAAAACAATTTACATAACAAATGTACACATACTTACACAACAATTTACATAACAAATGTACACAATACACACAATGTAGAATACACATACACTAGATACGGGTATAAATATATATAAACACTAATTGAATTGGGAGAACATATTGACAGAGTGATGATTAATAAAGTGCAGTGCTGATTGTTGATCGTGAGAGATCATGTGTTCAAAAGTCTTATTGCTTGTGGGAAGAAGCTGTCATGTAGTCGGGTGGTGCGGGTCCTGATGCTGCGATACCGCCTGCCTGATGGCAGCAGTGAAAGCAGCCCATGACTCAGGTGGCTGGAGTCTCTGATGATCCTCCGAGCTTTATTCACACACCGTCTGTTATATATATCCTGGAGGGAGGGAAGCTCACCTCCGATGATGTTTCTGGCAGTTCGCACCACCCTTTGCAGGTCTTTGCGGTTGTGGGCGGTGCTATTGCCGTACCAGGCGGTGATGCAGCCAGTCAGGATGCTCTCTACAGTGCTGGTGTAGAACCGTGTGAGGATGTGGTGGTTCATTCCAAACTTCCTCAGCCGTCTCAGGAAGAAGAGGCGCTGGTGAGCCTTCTTCACAACGGCCTCAGTGTGGACGGACCATGTGAGTTCCTCAGTAATGTGGACACCGAGGAACTTGAAGCTGCTGACTCTCTCCACCGGTGCTCCATTAATGGTGATGGGGCTGTGTTCTCTGTCTTTCTTCCTGAAGTCCACCACAAGCTCCTTGGTTTTACTGACGTTGAGGAAGAGGTTGTGCTCCTGACACCAGCGTGTCAGAGTGTGCACCTCCTCTCTGTAGGCCGTTTCATCATTGTCAGTGATCAGACCTACAACCGTCGTATCGTCAGCAAACTTAATGATGGCATTGGAGCTATGTGTTGCCACACAGTCATGTGTGTACAGGGAATACAGGAGTGGGCTGAGAACACAGCCCTGTGGTGCTCCAGTGTTGAGGGCCAGTGATGAGGAGATGTTGCTGCCCATTCTAACCACCTGACGTCTGCCTGACAGGAAATCCAGGATCCAGCTGCACAGCGAGCTGTTTAAGCCCAGAGCCCGGAGTTTCACATCAAGCTTGGAGGGCATTATGGTGTTAAATGCTGAGCTGTAGTCTACAAACAGCATTCTCACATACGTGTTCCTTTTTTCCAGGTGGGAGAGAGCAGTGTGTATTGTAGATGCAATAGCATCATCAGTGGAGCGGTTGTTACGGTAGGCAAACTGCAATGGGTCCAAAGAGGTGGGCAGAACAGAGCAGATGTGATCTCTGATCAACCTCTCAAAGCATTTGCTGATGATGGGGGTGAGGGCAACAGGACGCCAGTCATTTAAGCAAGTGATTTTTGATTGCTTCGGTACAGGCACAATGGATGATGTTTTGAAGCATGTGGGGACTACAGACAGGGATAGGGACAAGTTGAAAATGTCCGTAAAAACACCAGCCAGTTGGTTCGCGCATGCTCTCATGACGCGGCCCGGAATGCCGTCTGGACCCGCGGCTTTACGGATGTTCACCCGTCGAAAGGATCGGGTTACATCCGCAACAGAGACGGAGAGTGAACCATCATCTGTAGTATCGGCCGCGAGTGCTCTCTCTGTGAGGGCGGTGTTGTTGTTGTCCTCGAAACGAGCATAAAATGTATTAAGCTCGTCCGGGAGAGAGGCAGCGGTGTTCATGGCGGAGTTTTTATTCCGTTTATAGTCCGTGATGGTGTTAATTCCCTGCCACATACTTCTGGAGTCAGTGGTGTTGAACTGTTCTTCAATTTTGTGCCTGTACTGGCGTTTGGCTGCACGGATGGAGTTACGGAGGGCATAACTGGCTTGTTTACGCTCCTCCGCGTTCCCGGAATTAAAAGCGGTGGTCCGCGCAGTAAGTGCCGCGCGAACATCGCCGTTAACCCATGGTTTCTGGTTGGGGTAGATCCGTATATTTTTTGTCGGAACAACGTCCTCTACGCACTTCCTGATGAAACACGTTACGCTATCAGCGTAAACCTTGATGTCGTCATCGGAGGCAGACCAGAACATCTCCCAGTCCGCGTGATCAAAACAGTCCTGTAGCGCAGAGTCTGATTGGTCCGACCAGCACTGGATCATTCTGAGGGCGGGTGATTCCCGTTTCAGTTTCTGCCTGTAAGCGGGCAGAAGCAGAACGGAAGAGTGGTCAGATTTGCCAAATGGTGGGCGGGGGAGGGATTTGTAGCCATCCCGGAAAGGAGAATAGCAATGATCCAAAACCCGGTCCCCTCGTGTGTTAAAGCTGATGTGTTGGTGGTATTTTGGTGCTATTGTTTTGAAGTTGGCTTTGTTGAAGTCCCCGGCAACAATGAACGCGGCCTCAGGGTGCGCGGTTTCCTGCTGACTTATACTGCCATACAGTTCCCTAAGTGCCCGGTCTGTGTCGACTTGTGGGGGGATGTACACAGCTGTGATAATGACCACTGTGAATTCCCTCGGTAGCCAGAATGGTCGACACAGAAGCATGAGAAATTCCAGATCAGTAGAGCAGAAAGACCTGATAAAATGTATATTCCTCTGATCACACCATGATTTGTTGATCACAGGGCCGTGCACAGGGGGGTGGCCCGGTGGCTAGAGCCACTGCCCCTCTGACCTCATTGACTGAGGTGCCCCTGTTCCCCACCCCCACCGCTCCGCTCAAAGCATTCCGCTGATTCCGCTAATCCGCTCCAGGTTTTCCCGCTCGCTCCGCACTCCGCAGCATCACTCACAGTATATGTGTCTGCGACTCTGCGGCGCTCTCTTCAAACAGAGTGAACACGACGACAGTTCACGAAAGCTGTCACATTAACAGGTAGGCTTTGCAAAACAGTGGTTGAATCTGCGAAAGTAGTCATTTGGTATTTTTTTTTTTTGTATTTATGTCGGTAATGTTTTGCTCTTGGTCTTTTACTAGTGCTATTGTGCTAACTAACTTGTACAACATAATATCAAGTTCTCAGAATTAGCTGCTTGTCTAATCAAACTACTCTCGATCAGATCTAATACAAATAACTACATTTTCTGTTGTTGGCACACTTTGTAGACAAAAAACAATGCCTTCACAAAAAAGAAGACAGAGAAAGAGCGAAGGGAGGCTGCTAAAGGCAGTTCAACACTGCAAACATGGATTCAAAGCTCCAGCAAGCCAGCAGGTAAATCATCATATAGAACAGTTAGCAGACAGTTTGTCAGTTTAATTCTTGTAAGTATATTTCCCATTATAATCACTTGTCTTAGTTGAGACTAACACATCATAGGCTCTAAATGAGTTGTATATTAGCATAGTAGATGTATTATTAAATTAAAATGTCTATAAATATTACTCCATTGAAGATGAGGCAGAGGCCCAGAGAGTGAGGGAGAGCCCACTGAGCATCAGCCAAATCAGACACTTGCAGGTAAGTGTTGTTAAACTGGCTGACAGTAAAGGATTCTGAATATGCTAGAGTTTGATAACAAGAAAGGTAGACATTAAATTATTTGAATGGAAGAGTAATTATATTACAAGAACATAAATTGAATTAGCACTAAGCCTAACAATTGTATTTAAAATATGATTGTAACAGGTTTGTTATTCATTCTCTATATTAAGATGAAACTGCCTCAGAATCAACTCAACAGAGTAAAAGTGAAGGTCTTGGAACTGAGCCAGAGACAGAAAAACTGTAACGGTAAAAAGTTTCTATTATCACCAATGAGTAATTGATGTTCTATCAAAACATCTAAAATAAAGTCTAAAATGTATTTGAGCATGTGCAGTTTTGTCTTTTAATTGTATATTTTGTAATAACTGTATAATTTGTGTTAACAAGCAACTTAGTACCCCTTTTTTTGGTTTAGGCCACTGCCCCTCAAAATGTCTGTGCACGGCCCTGGTTGATCATAAAACATACACCTCCACCTCTGCTTTTACCTGAGAGGTCTTTCGCTCTGTCCGCTCGGTGCACAGAGAAACCCGTGGGTTCGATGGCCGAGTCTGGAATCTCCGCGGACATCCAGGTTTCCGTAAGACAGATAACGCAGCAATCTCTCGTCTCTCGTTGGAAAGAGATCCGCGCTCTCAGCTCGCAGAGCTTGTTGTCCAGAGACTGAACATTTGCCAGTAGTATACTGGGTAGCGGGGGGCGATTTGCGCGACGTCTTAATCTGATGAGAACGCCGGCTCTTTTTCCCCTTTTCCGTCTGCGTTTCCGCGGCCGGGCAGCCCAAACAAAGGGCTCCGCTGGCGTGTTTGTAAACCGCGGGTCGGCATTGAGGAATGTGAAGTCCGGTTTTCGGTGTGTGATTGCCGAACCAATGTCCAAAAGCGTTTGTCTGTCGTACACAATAAGGCAGACAACATCCAAGACAAAAAAAACACAGAACTGTAAACAAAACAAACAATAAACTGCAGTGTTTTGAAGGAGCTCGGGACGCAGCAGCCATACTCGGCGCCATCTTGAGACATCTTGGATCCCTCTACCCTCGCAGGCCGCACTCTTAATTTATATATATATATATATAGGTTAATAGTTTTATAGGATGGATGTTAGTTAACAGGATAGTTCACCTAAAAATGAAAATGCTCTCATCATTTTCTCACCTTCATTCCATCCCAGATGTGTAAAACTTTCTTTCTTCAGCTGAAGACAAAAGAAGATTATTTAGAAAAATATCTCAGTTCTGTGGATGAGAGACAGATCAATATTTATGCAGATGGCTTTTTTATTGTAAATCTCCACTTTATTACAAAGCATTTGTGTGAAGGCGTCTCAACGCCATCACTGCAGGAAAAACTGTTATTTTTGCCTGTAAATAATGTTGTCATGATGAGTACATACAGTATCTCTGATGAGCTATTCAAGAGATTGGACAGATTTGCATGTTGAGAAACTCTCAAGTGAGATTGTGAGTGCGCATGTACTCTGTATGAACACGTGCGCAGGCCGACTGCCGGTCACATAACATCAGCCATGCTTGGATATTATTTGTTGTTTTTATTTACTTATTTGTATAACATCCTTTTGCAGTTATATTCCCTCTCTAACATAATTCAGCAATGTACAGAACTAGCATAAATCCTCACAATTCATAGATTTGATAGGCTGCTGATATTTCTAAAGATTATAACATAACAGAGGCCGCAAAAGATTGCTTGAGGGCCGCATGTGGCCCGTGGGCCGCGTGTTGAGTAGCGCTGTGATAGAGCATAGTGCCAGCTACACCATTTTGAAAAAGGTGTCTGCCGAATCTAAAACTGTATTACAGAAAGTAGAATAATTCATTCACTAGTGCAAGAGGAGAGACATTCTTCAACTCTGTGGTACTTGGCTAAAATCTCTTTCTCAGAGTCTGATACGCAAGACTTGTTCACTTTTATAGAAAAGAAAGTAATTATAAATGAGTTTAGTTCATCAGTCAATGTTTTTGTTAACATCTTTTAATTATCTTTAAATATCATATATATACTTACTCTGACCTGACATCAGTTGTGAAACATTGTGCTGGTCATTCAGAGTGTCACACAAGGTGGATTTACCAGCATCTAATTGACAAAAAACACACATAGGCATTGCAGCACAAGCAAAATCCAAGTTTTGTGGCTTTTGTCCATTTCTATCACCTATGATATGGTGAATGTTGGTATCAAAATACACAAGACACGTATACTCACAAAGGAAACCACAGACGCCTCCGAGTGCAAAAGCCAGTGACACACCGAGAACTATTAGAGGAACTTTAATCCACTTAAAGGAGGCGACTTCTCTCTCACACTGAACTGTGGGTTTACCTGTGATTATAAAATGTAATGAATGAATTCAAATGAACAACATTGATTTTATTTAAAATATGTGAATAGGATTTCTGTATTTTAAATATGTTATAAATATGAGTAAGCCCAGCAATAAAAGCAAACAACTAATTATGCAGAAAGTTACAGTTGAGAATGTAATGATACACTATTTTAACACTGTATACCACTGCATGCATTTGGTTGTATCAGTCTGCCTCATCTATAGCCTGTATGTAAAGTGCTTCAGTAGCAATGAACTATATGCATGAAGCAATTAAACATATGACAGTTTACATAGAAAGACAAAATGGCAAACATCAGCTTATTTACACTGAGCAACAGAAAGCTGACAGCTGTGCCAGCCATTAACACAGATAGAAACATGCAGGAAGTTACAAAACCACAAACACTGAAAGTATGATCATGTTTTCCAACCATTTTTATATCAAGCAAAAATGAAAAAGGCATTTGAAAATATGGTATAGATTTGGTGTTTCTATCTTTTATTACACCTTAAAAGAGCAGCATATACTCAAACAGTTCTGTTAAATAAATGCAATAAAACAGTGAGGACGTTTCATGTATTACTGCCATTTTGGTGCATATATACATAATTTTTGCTTCACAATCGCAACTGTACAAATCATTAAACTATATAATGTTGAATTACAACCTAATAGAACTAAAATAAATACACTTTTTAATCCAAAATGTGTCGTTAATCAACATTGTAAATGATTGTATTGGTGCATTGGTAATCAAATGTGTTGTTAAACATATACAGTGTCAGTCATGCAAACATAAAACACCATCAGGGTAGCACATGTGACCCTAAAATTGTGCAATAAACATCAAAACCTCAATGTACTGATACATACTGCTATAAAATATAAGAAGAAACAAAATGATTTAAATCAAATGTGATGGGTCAAGCATGGACTTGTGGGGATGTCTGATATATTTGAATTGTTTTCACTGTAGTATTAACAATAGTTTAATGTAAAAGTATTTATAATGTTTTAATAAACATAATATACATTTTTACTTTTAAGAAAATCACAAATCAATTCTTACCCTGAAAATGGGAGTGCTTGTTGTTTGAAGAAAGAATGCCGATTCCGAAGGTGGAATTGTCGTAGATTTGTTCCATTTTACTAACCTTGAAAACTCTGAGACCTGTATGTGTGTGACTGTAAAAGAAGGAAGTTAACAGTAACTGACAATTATTAAACTAGACATCATGTCATTTTGGTCTCATTTTAACAGACTTTTTTTTTGGTCTATTTTAGAGCATGTGTAGGGGAGTATAGGAAGTGGTTACAGACTCAGTGGTGTGCATTCGACATAAATTTAAAAAAAAAAGAGCCAATGTATGTATGTGGCAGTTGTGCTGGCAGTGGAGTATTGCTATATACAGTGTTATTTGGGTTTCCACAGTCTGCAGGATTTAATTCACAAAATAATCTACAGTAAGGAGGGTTTGGGGAGCTATCACTTGAGTGTAGTGTAGTTGCCTTACTTTTATGTTGCCCTTGTTATGTGCTGGTGGGGTTTCTGGATTGTTTACTTTGAGCGTCTCCTGTCTGTTGTTCTTTGGTCCTGTCCTAGAATGGTTGTAACAGAGTATAGCAGCCAGTCGGAAACAAGTAAAAGAATAAGACATGCAGAAGAGGAAGATGAGGAAGAGCAAGATGTGACTTGGAAAAGGACATGCAAAGATCAGACCCAAACCAGTGTTGGAATCACCACTAAAATGATAATTGTTCATCATTTACTCACACTAGTGCCATCTCAAACTTTCTTCTGCGGAGCACAACCGAAAATATTTCAAAGGAGATATGAGGTGTTTTTGCCCAAATAATGCAAGTCAATATGGTCCAACATTTTCAAGCTCCAAACAGGACATAAAAGCAGCACAAAAGTAATCCATACGACTTGAGTGGTTTATTCCATGTCTTCTGCAGTGATACGACTGGTTTTAGGTGAGAAACGGAATAAAATGTAACTCCTTTTTGACATCTGTAATCTCCTTGGGACAATCACAATTTGAATCTTGATTGTACTTCCTTGTACTTGCGGAAGTGTCATTGCATGTGTCATTCATTCTCCAGCCAGCTGGATGAACAGAATTCAATTACCACATTAGACTACTAAATCTAAATTATTGATTGCATCCGTTTAACCGTCTGCTGCTGATAAAACAAAAACCTCATTAAATGTAAGCCTAGCAGAACCACCAAAATAAACTAATTGGAAATTAACAGAATGAAAATAGTAGCATATCCTATGCAGGAGAGTGTTTTTTGATTGATGAAATCTAAATTTTCATAGATTGCTGCCCATTTACTACACTCACAGTGAACTGTCCTCTGTGTTGTTGGATGGAAGTTCACTACAACCTCTGTTATTACTTCAAACAAACCCACACGGGAAGTGGTAAAATGCAGTTTTGTGTAGTTTCAGTAGCAAATGTTTTGAGTGTTCACATCTTGTGATACTTTGTCTTAATGAAATAAGCTGCTTTTCTTGAATGTGATCTCCTTTGGTGCATTAGTTTTTGATTATGGAGTTTCTGGCTTGTTTAATTTGGGTCTCCTCTGTCATTTTGGAGCTGTGGAGCTGTCCGTGGTGCTGCTGCTAAAACTGTCAAGACTCAAACCAGTGTTGCATGTTGAAATCATAGTAGATGAATCTCTTAGATAGCTGAATATTGATCTCCTTTGCATCCTCTACAAACTAGTTATTAATGTCAATTCATGACAAGACAAATAATAGCCCAAAACTATGTGGGCACCCCTTTCTATTTGGTGGTTTGGCTATTACAGTCATTTTAATTTAGCCACATCATTGCTTTCAACACTTTGGCAGCAGTTTGTGGAGGGCCCTTTTCTGTTCCAGCATGACAGTAATCCTCCTGTGCCCAAAATTAGGTATATACAGAAATTGTTTATTGAGTCTGAAAACTTGAATGTCATTTGTTCATTGGACATTTCAATTGGAATGAATATTTAGAGGTAACGTGACTATTTATAATACAATTTCAAATAAAATAATGCTGCAACAGTCACAAAAAACATTTGAATTAAACACTGTTATGCATAATTATAAGGCTTATTTTTTAGAAATGGAGCAATTTGAAGCAATACATGCATGTGCGTGTGTGGTGGTGGTGGTGTGCCTTTAACCTTTGTGTTGCATTCGTTTTGTGCAAACACATTTTGAGTTCCTGGTTAAAAATGATTGCTGATAAATCTGTCGTATTGCACATATTATTAAGATATTGTATTAGATCTTTTTATCAACTTCTTTATTAGTAATTATGTGTGTATATATATATATATATTATGTTCAAATAACGTGACATGTCATTCATACGTTTTTAAGACTTAAAAGGAAATCACATATTCCTATTTTATTATTTGATTTATGTATTTCAAGTTAAAAATGACTTCTAAAGGTGTATGAAGCAGACTTGTAGAATAAAGCACATCTTAAGAAATATGTCAATTTATATGATAAATAATCGTGAAAGCCCCTTAAAGAGACAATTAATCATCAAAATTACAATTATTTTGTTGATTGGCTCCTGAACACTTAATGTTTCTGTATTTTGCGGTCTAATACATTTATTTCCAATGGCGGTGATTTTTGACCGGGAACACAACAAGTGTAACAAAGTTAAATAAAACAAACAAAAAAGGAATTTCCTATTTTCTTTTTATTATTATTTATTTTTATTTTTATTTTAGACTGGGGTTCAATTTGGTCTGTAGTTAACATTTCTTTATAGATATGTGATCCTAGATGTCTCGTCCCATCATCTAGACCCACAGTCTTAGACAGATCACATTTCTGATGTAACATTATCCTGATGGATTTTGTATTGATATAGTTTTAATAGTGTCCTCTTTTGGAGAACAGTGAGTAAATCAAGAAGCACAAAAAATAACCTTTTCATCTGAATAATGTATGTATTCAACACAAGTTTAAATATATGAAGTTACTGTATATTAAGTAAAGCCTTTCATTTAAAGCCAATAGGAAACACTTGATCTACAGACATGATCAAAACAGATTAAAGTTCACAGTGCAGATAGATATGATTAGAACATTTGATTCATTCTGCTCTTAAAACAATGAGACATGAACACGGAAATGATTGGAAAAAGAATAATTACTGAGACGCACACATGTAAAGAAGTCCAAAGTCATATTTCTTCTGATATTTCAAGCACTTTTCTGGTAAACAGGTCTTCAATGAGAGATCAGCTTTAATCCGACTCTGGTAACTTTTAAAATTGTGTGTATTAAAAGTGATCCTCTTTCAGGTGTCACCAATTAATAGGAAATGAATATATTAATACAGTGCATATCTTTTTGCAAATGTGTTTTCATATTTGCAAAATGCATCAAACCTATAGTATAAATGGTAATCCTCATATCCCATACAAGCACATGATTTCTGTCTCTTCGGTTATCTGGTTCTCTTGAACCTGAATGTTACCCATCTGTCAGTCACTCGACGTTGTGTCAATGAGTTGACACTGGGGTCACTCCTGCGGAGCCCAGACATCTCTGATCTTGAGAAAAGGCCAATGAGAATTGGCGTGTAGAATTAGCATGCCACTCCCCCGGACATACGGGTATAAAAGGAGTGACGCTGCACATCCACATCAGATTTCTTCTTCAGAGCTGAGAAAGCAATCACAGATCTGAATTCCTCTGCCGTCTTCGTCATCTCTACAAAGCTGTTGGTTCTACGGCGCTTTCCAGCGGTTCTCCCCCTCGCACACTGCGTTGTGCTGAGTATACACCCCTGGGCGCTTCAGCAGCAGAGAAAAAAGAGCTCACGGAGTGAATAACTTATACTTATAAATATATTTATATACTCATAAAAATATATATAAAAACACAAATAAAAAGAGTATATTTCTCTAAAAGAGTGGTGGTAACGGTGAAGTGTCTTTTTCAAGATGTCTTTCTGTTTGTGTATATTTCCTGGTTGTGGTCGTTGTCTCTCCCCGTCTGATGGCCACGATCGCTGCCTCTCGTGTCTGGGTGCTACCCACGTGGAGTCAGCGTTTGTGGATGGTTCATGTCCTTACTGCGAGGGCATGACCATGGCTACTTTGCGGTCGCGGCTTGCCCTAGTAAGAGCGCAAGACACCTCAAGTGTAAGCCACCACCCGACTCGTTCCTTTTACCTACGGGTATGAAGCAGTGTCGGCTAGCACTGGGGGCGATATGGGGACTTCAGTTGGAGCCTCTATAACTCTATAACAGCGGGTATAACTTCACGCATCTCCCACTCCCCGTCATGCTCGTATGCTCCAACCGAGCGCTGAAGCATTGTGTTCGGTTCGTTTCACGGTGGACCCGCGATCTCGTTCGGAGCGCCTGGCGACGATGAGATCTCGATCGTGGCATCGGAGAGCGGGTTCGTCATGTGCTGACGCTGAGGACTCGGCTAGACTCCCACCCTCGGGTGCGGCAGCTCAGTCACAGGCTGACGCGGAGCTGACAGCCATGCTTGCCCAGGCAGCCGTGAGTATTGGGCTGGAGTGGAATCCTCCGCCTCCACCCAAACCCTCGCGGCTCGACGATTGGTTCCTGGGGCCAGATCGCCGCTCACGGCCACGCTCCGCCCCCGTTCCTTTCTTCACGGAGGTGCATGAGGAGCTCAGGCGCTCGTGGCAGGCAACTTTTACTGCCCGCACGCAATCCGTGAGCTCCTCCACTCTCACTACCCTCAACGGCGGGGCAACAATGGGCTACGCGGTGATTCCCCAGGTGGACCAAGCGGTCGCGGTGCACTTATGCCAGCAAAACGTCTCCAACTGGTGGAACCGCCCGAGGCTCCCGTCCAGGGCCTGTAAGCTGACATCGTCTCTGACGGCTAAAGCCTAGAGTGCCGCTGGGCACGCCACCTCCGCCTTGCATGCCATGGCACTCCTGCAGGTGCACCAAGCCAAGGCATTTAGAGAACTACACAAGGGTAGTCCTAACTCTCGGCGACCGACTTCGCCCTCCGGGCAACGAAGGTCACGGCGTGGGCTCTAAGGCAGGCGATGTCCACCTTGGTGGTCCAGGAGCACCACTTCTGGCTCATCCTGGTCAAGTTGTGAGAGGCTGACAAGGTACGTTTCCTTGAACCCCCCATCTCCCAGGTTGGGCTGTTTGGCGACACCGTTGGAGACTTCGCCCGGCAGTTCTCAATGGTGAGGAAGCAGACGCAGGCTATACAGCACATCCTGCCCAGGCGGAGCCACAGACCCCGCACCCCGTCTGCTTGTCACCCAGCACATCGCCCTGCGTTGCCAGCACCAACACCAGCCCCGCCACACCCCGCCCCTCGGGGCCAACCCTGATGCGGAGCTACCTGCAGGACGGCGACGCAACCCGCTTCATGGCCGGCCGCCAAGAACCCCAAGAATGCTTTGAAGAGTCCCTGAGACGGGTAGCCCCAGGACTCAGGAAACTGCACTACAGGAGCTGGTAAGCAGACCACTCCCTCCCCCGTCGGACCTCCCGCTTCCACGTGCACAGCCGTGACACAACCGCCCCCGAGCCAACGGTCTCCGTGGGCCACGAGGATGAAATTCTTCATCCCCCGTCCCAGGCTGTTCCGTGAGCGATCGCAAGGAGCCGAGTAAGTGCTTCGATGTCCCTAGACTCAGCACCCTTAGGCTCCGCCCCATCGCGAGGCCCCGCCTGCCGGTACGTCCGACACTATAGTCCCCTTGGTCCCTCTCACACAGAGCTTGGGGGCATGGCCCGTGCTCCCCAACCCATGGCTGATCATGACCGTCCGACTCGTTTATGCGATTCAGTTCACCAGGCACCCGCCCAGGTTCAATGCCGTCCGCTGCACTACTGTGAGAGGTGAGAATGGCGCTGCCTTGCGTGTGGAAATCGCCTCCCTTCTACAGAAGAGCCTGTCCCACCAGCCGAGATGAAGAAGGAGTTTTACAGTCCCTATTTCATCATACCCAAAACAGGCACAGATTCCCGTTCAAGATGCTCACACAGAAACGTATTCTAGCGAGCGTCCGGCATCTGGATTGGTTCGTGGCATTAGACCTGAAGGACGTGTACTTTCATGTCTCGATCCTTCCTCGACACAGACCATTTCTCGAGGGACCATTTTTCAAGGGTCAGGCATATCAGTACAAAGTCCTCCCCTTTGGCCTGTCCCTGTCCCCTCGCGCCTTCACGAAGGTTGCAGAGGCAGCCCTTGCCCCACTGAGGGAAGCGGGCGTCCGCATCTGCAACTATCTCGACGACTGGCTAATCTTAGCTCACTCACGAGACATGTTGTGTGCTCACAGGGACATGGTGCTCAGGCACCTCAACCACTTGGGACTTCGGGTCCACTGGGAAACGAGCAAGCTCGTCCCGGTTCAGAGCATCTCTTTTCTCGGTATGGAGTTGGACTCTGTTTCAATGAGGTCTCACGCACAGTCAGTGCTGAGCTGTCTGCATACGTTCAGACAGAACACGTTGGTCCCACTGAAATCCTTTCAGAGGCTCCTGGGGAATATGGCATCCTCAGCGATGGTCACGCCGCTTGGGTTGAGACCACTCCAGCACTGACTACAGACACGAGTCGAAAGACGAGCATGGCGCCACGGCACACACCGCATCCTCATCACGCAGGCTTGTTGCCACTCTCTCAGCCCCTGGTCAGACCTAGCGTTGTTATGGGCAGGAGTTCCCCTAGGCCAGGTCTCCAGGCATGTCGTGGTTATGACAGATGCCTCCCAAAGGGGCTGGGGCGCCGTATGTAGCGGGCACTCAGTCGCCTTGGACTGACCCGCGACTGCATTGGCACATCAACGTTGGCACATCAACCTCGAGTTGCTGGCAGTACTACTTGCCCTGAGGAGACTTTTTTCGTTGACCCGGGGAAAGCACGTGTTGCTCCAGATGGACAATACAGCTGCGGCGGCGTATATCAACCGCCAAGGCGGTCTACGCTCTCGCCGCATGTCATAACTCGCCCGCCGTCTTCTCCTTTGGAGTCAGCACTGACTCAACTTGCTGAGAGCCACTCCCATCCTAAGCTACCTCAAAAGCACAGTGGATGCGCTGTCGCGGCAGGTTACATCCAGGGGAGAGTGGAGGCTCCACCCCCAGGTGGTTCAGCTAATCTGGAGTCGATTCTGCCAAGCGCAGATAGACCTGTTCGCTTCCCCAGAATGCTGTGTCCGGTGCGTGCTCTTCAATCTACTTGGACCGCATGCAGAGCTTAAGAAGCTGAGCAACTCTTTGTTTGCTTCGGCGGACAGCGGAAGGGAAGCGCTGTCTCCAAAAAGAGGATGGCCCACTGGGTCGTCGATGCCATCACAATGGCATACCACGCCCAGCACGTGCCGCCCCCTGCTGGCCTTCAAGCCCATTCTACCAGGGGCGTTGCGGCTTCTTGGGCATTGTCCCACAGCACCTCTCTAGCAGACATATGTAGAGCCGTGGGTTGGGCAACACCTTACACCTTTGTGAGGTTCTATAACCTCAGGGTTGAGCCAGTTTCATCCCATGTGTTATCAGGTGACACAAACAGGTAAGTTCGGGCAGCTGGCAGGTGTGTCGCTTGTGCATAGCGCCTTTCCCCTCCCATGAGGCGAAGGCCATGCGCTCTTTCCCCAGTTGCGTTCGCAAGAAGTGTGAACTCTGGACGTTCTTCCTCCCTATCATAGCGGCCGTCAAGTCTTCGGAGAGGCTCGCTGCCACTCCGGTGCGGGTGTCACCAGGCCCCCATGGTGAGCTAAGTGCTCCACATGTGCTGGTTGTCCCCCTGGGCAAACCCGTGTGATGTATATTCCGCAAAATGGTTACCCTTCCAGTAAACCGCGTCTTCCTTGCACAGAGGGCCTTCTGACCTTGGTCGACATGTTTGTAGTAACTCCTCCCCTCTGGGGTTGGATCTACTATAATGCCGCTCCACATGATGTGCTTCCACTCCTAACCGTCAAGATCGTGTGTGTATTCCACCTAATTAATAAAATTTATATAATCTTGAGGTAACAGTAGATGTTAAAGTGGTGTGCCTTGTGGTCCAGAAGTGAATGTATTCAAAGAAAATTTATATTTATGTGCACATTTTATGTTATTGAAAATAAAGGTGGAAATGAGTCAGAAGATGGATGCTAAGATAATTGTCCCTGGAGAGAAGAGAAGTTTGTGAGCCTTTATGAGAACATAAAGGCTCTAGTGGTTATCGCATAGAACTGTAAATTGTGAAGCTCCTGTCACTCCATTTAGAAATACTAGAGGGCGCAAACCCCTACAAGAAAGTGAAAACAACAACCTTGTTTCAAGTTGACAGTAATTTTCTATCATTTTGAAGGACTTTGTTTAAAGTGTTGTTGCCCATCAGGAAGATTATATAGCTTTTACCAAATTTAAAAAAAAATATGACACTTGTTGCTCTCTCATTGGTGTCAAAATTTGAGTCGTTGTGGTAACAACTATCTGGCTCATGATCTTTATCTTCTCACTTTCCCAAAGCCACATGGCAATCACAGGAGGGAAGCATCACACAGGTCAAAGTCATTACCCTCAGTGCTGAAACACACACCAGTGAGACACTTACAATAGAAGTGAATGGGGCCTGTCCGTAAACGTTAACATTCTTCAAAAGTTTTAAAAGTATTGCCACAAGACAATATGCACGTTAACATGATTTTAGTGTGATAAAATCACTTACTAGCATTAGTAAATTAGGCTATATGCAATTTTACAAATTTGATGACAACATATGTTTATATATAAAAAATATATCTTTATTATTTTTTTATTTTTGTTAATCAACATTATTTCACAAATGCTGTAAATTGTGTTTAACTTATATTGCACCTGGAATATTCCTTTGAAGGGGCTGTATAACAGCATTTCATTACCATTGGGTACATATTCATTCTTTGTTTGTTTGTTTAAAATCTGTTTATTTTGCCAGAACAGAAACTATAAAAACTGAAATGATCTGGCTATTGATTTAAATTTTGATTAACATTTAAAGCATGCAAAATGTAATATTATCACACACACACACACACACACACACACATTGGTCATTGATCATTATGAGAACTCTCCATAGATATAATTATTTTTATACTGTACGAACAAGAGATTCTATCCCCTAACACTACCCCTAACTCTCACAAAAGACATTCTACATTTTCAATAAAACACAGTTTTGTATGTTTTTTTAAGCAATTTGAATTATGGGGACACTAGAAATGTCCTCGCAAACCACATTTATAGCATAGTACCGATGTAAAATGTCCTCGTAAACCACTAAAACCTTACCCCCCCACGCACCCACGAACGCACGCACGCACAGTGATACTCGCCCATGCAAAACTTGTTGACACTGCGGTGTGCTGTGCAATTGATAAGTTGGGTCACTACGGTGTTCTGAGTGGTTGCTAGGTAGTTGCTTACTGGCCTAAATCAAATGTGGGTTGCTAGGGTTTTCTGGGTGGTTGCTAGGTAGTTGCTTACTGGCCTAAATTAAAAGAGCCCACCCCAAGTCTACTTTAATGTAAGTCTGTGGAATTTTTTCACCCCTTTTATTGTCTGCCAGGAAGAAAATTGCTTTTGAAAAAATTGCTTTTGAAAAATAGCCCAGAGCATTCTTCGGTCAGACGCGAATGCTGAGCATCCATGAACAGGACGTGCAATACAAATCTCTTCATCGGCAGAGTGCTTGAGCACTGAAAGCGCACAGCCCGATTTTTCTAACCACGCATCTTTGAATGGCTAAAATGTGCATGCTCCTGGAATTATTTGCACTACTTAGTGATATGTGATTAGTTACTTGGTTTCTAGGGTAAACCCATCTGGTTGCTAGGCAGTTACCAAGGTGATACTCAAAAAAATTTTGAGAAAGCTAACTGGGGAAAATATAAAATAATGAGTGAGGAAGGAATGAAAATGATCAGGATTAATGAAGGCAAAGATATTGAAAGGATAAATATAGAATTAGTTTCAGTGATACAGAATGCTGCAAAAGAATGTATCCCAAAAAGGAAAGGAAAGAGGAAATAGTTCCATGGTGGAATGAGAAGTGTACAATAGCAGTCAGAAAGAAAAGGAAAGCATTTAAAATATTGACGAAAACACGTAATTGGGAACATATGATAATATACTGTATAAGAAAATTCAATCAGAAACAAGGAAAATTATAAGGGAAGTAAAGAGAGAGTACTGGAGATCATTTTGTGAGGAAATTGGTAAAAGTACTCCAGTTGAGGAAGTGTGGAACATGATTAAAAAGATGAGATGAATTAGGAAAGAATATGAATATCCAGTATTAAGTGTGGATGAGGAAAATGCAATAAGCAACAAAGAAAAAGCAAAAATGTTCCTGAAAGAGGTTTTAAAAATAAATAGTTCGGATAACTTGACAAAGGAGAGTAAGGAAATGAGGGAGAAGCTTCTGAGGAAGCATCCAGATATATTGGAAAGGAAGAGGGCAATGGATGGTTTATTGGATAGTCCGTTTTCATTCCCTGAATTAAAACAAGCATTAAAAAAATGAAGGTAACAACTCCAGGACAAGATGAAATAAGTTATATTATGTTAAAAAAGTTAAGTGAAGAATCACTTGGAGAAATATTAAAGTTTTAGAACAGAATATGGGAAGAAGGGATTTTACCTCAGAGATGGAAAGAAGCTTTAATTATTCCTATAAAGAAACCAGGTAAAGAACCAGATGTACCTCTAAATTACAGACCAATAGCTTTAACCACCCATTTATGCAAATTAATGGAAAAAATGATTACTGACAGGCTAATGTATCATTTGGAGAAAATTATGTTCTTTCATATCAAAGTGGATTTAGATGCGGAAGGGGAACGATGGATTCAATAGTGAGTTTGGAATCAGATTTAAGGAAAGCCTTGATAAATAAAGAAACAGTAGTAGCAGTTTTCTTTGATATTCAAAAGCGTATGAAGGAAGGTTTGCTGATAAAATTAGATCAGATTGGAATAGGTGGAAGGTTATATAATTGGATTAAAGGTTTTTTAATTGAAAGAAATATAAAAGTGAATATTGGAGAGTATATATCAGGGAAAGGTCTGATTGAGAACGGGACCCCACAGGGTAGTGTCATAAGTCCATTGTTATTTACTATTATGATTAATGACTGTGGCACGGTGGAGGGCGGTGCCGGGTCGTGATTCAAAACGCCCGGTCCCGTATTCGGCTAATCAAGCCACCAAGAGGGTTAAAGGCCGACCGCGGACGATGTGCGGGAGAGAGAGATCGTTCACGGACATGTCCGTTGTCTTATGTGTTTGTATTTTGAGTTCACCATTAAACCTTTAGTTTATATGTTAAGCCGGTTTCTCGCCTCTTCCTTGCCCGTGACCTTGATCTGTGTTACAATGACGTATTTGCAACAATAGATATTCATGTAGGAAAATCATTGTTTGCAGATCATGGAGCTCTTTGGATTAGAGGAAGAAATGTGGATTATATTGTGTTTAAAATGCAATCAGCTTTAAATAATGTTGGGAAATGGTCTTATAAATGGGGATTTAAATCCTCTGTGGAGAAAACTAAACATATTTTATAAAGTTAAGTAAGTTAAGTAGAGATATAAATCTAAAATTATATAATAAAGACTTAGAACAAGTTAAAGTGATAAGATTTCTAGGAATGTGGTTTGACTTTAATATTACCAATAATACCTCTATGGATCTTACCACAGCCAAAAGTTCATTTATTCCTATTAGACGCAAGACAGAATAAAGGTCAAAGTGCATTAGAGGCAGAATCAACAAGGGAGTATATATGGACTGAGTATGAATGGTTTATACAGATGGATCTAAAGATCCAGGGAACGGTCAAGTGGGGGTAGCGTACGTCATCCCAAGATTGAAAGTGGCAGAAGGAAAAAGGGTATCAGGTAAAGTTTCGGTGAATTACTAGCAATTAACAAATGAAAGATATGGGATTAAACAAAACTCTCATATGTTCAGACTCAAGCTTTGCCCTGTTATGTCTGGAAACTCAACAGTCTGAAACTAGACAAGATATATTGATGGAGATTCTTCAGATATTATATATAATGCAGCAAACACATAAGACAGTTCAGTTTTTATGGGTTCCAGCTCATATTGGAGTATCAGGGAATGAGGAAGCAGATAAATTAGCAAAACAAGTAATGCAAAGGAAAATATAGACATGCATATAATGTATAGTAAGTCAGAAATCAAATCAATAATAAAAAAGGAGTTACATAAAATATGGCAATTTTATTGGGATAATGAACAAAAGGGTAGACGTCTACATTTAATACAACCATTAGTAGGAAGAGGAAGGAATTCAGGCGGAAGCAGGAGAGAAGAATGTATTTTGTCTAGACTCAGACTGGGACATACAGGACTTAACTCAACAATGTATATAACAGGAAAACATCTTACAGGATTGTGTGATTGGTGTGGAGTTAGAGAAACAGTGGAACATGTTTTAATACAGTGTAACAGATATAAAGAGGAAAGAAATAAACTAACAGATGAATTACAGAAGAAAGGAGAACAACAATTAACCTTAAAGAAGCTTTTAAATCCAGTAAGAGGGGATTGTCTATTAATACAATTTCTGAATAGAACACGGTTAAATGAAAGAATATAGCTTGGCCATAACAGGTTTTATTTATTTATTTATTTTATTTTTCTCTCTTCCTGTCCATGTGCAGTGATGGACTTGGGGCTGAAGTGGAGGAGCTGAACACGCAGCGCCATTGGAAGCACGAGTCCTGAAAGGTCTGTGGAGGAGGGGAAAGAGTCTCTGATCTGTAACACACAGCAGATGGCGGTAACGCTCTATTTTAGAATGAGAGCCGCCAATAAACAGAAAGAAGAAGAAGAAGAGAACACGGTTGATGAAGCCGCTTCTGTTGTGCCGCCTAAAAAGCCCTAAAACAGAAAAAAATTGAAATTATTTCAGAAATAAGAGAGAGAAAGATTTGAAAATATTGTGGATTTAACGTTATTGAGTCAAACGATCGTGAGTGAGTGCTCACTCGGATTCAACAACAGAAAAAAAACTTCTTAAAACTGGATTTTTTGCTCTTCAGGAAACTTTATTTCAATTAAATCAAGTTCTCTTGGTAAGTGAAACTTAAAACTATCTCATCTTTTGAGATTTTGTTTAAATATTTGTTAATTGTTGTTTAAATATTAAATGTTGTTATACGCAGTTATATGTAAAAGGTTTATAAAAGCCAATTTTGGGTTCAAAGAAAGAGAAGATAATATGTGAATGTTTCATAATGAAAGGAAAGATGTAATATTTAAAAGTTGAAAGTTACTTTGAAGAGTTTTATAAGTGTTATTACAAGTATTTGCACGTGTATTTGAGTATTTGAGTGCACACGTGCTGCGGGTGATGAGGCCCAATATATATCATTTGAATATATATCGATTTATATTAATGTGATCTTAGCACGTTAATGTCAGATGAAAAAAAGGAAGTAAAATATGTGTAATGTTACTTTATTAAGTTGATTGTTGTAATGTATATAATGCATTGAGTATCCAATTGTGTTTTTGGCTTTGTCCTGCAGCGTAGTTATGACACAACATACATTATTATCAAAAAAGATTTATGAAAGAAAGCAGAACATTTAATATTTTAGTTTAACATTTAACATTTGTAAAAAGATATGTAAATAAACAAATACATTTAAGGCATCTACTTAATGCCACCTGCAGTAGTGATGGGTCGTTCACGAACATGTCGGCTCTAAGAGACCAGGAGAGCCGAATCTATTTATAAAAATATATATATAAAAAAATGAATAGAATTAACAAATTCAAAGAACTAAAAAATAAATAAAACAATATAGGCCTAAATGCTCAAGCACACACACATTTGTTCTGACTGTCTGCTCAGACTAACATCCTCAACTGTTGTTCCTGTCAATCAGAGATGCAGTGTCAATCAATGAACCAAAAGGCATGAGAGAGGGCGGAGCCAACTTAATATGTTGTTCAGATTGTATTTGTTTATTGTATTTTGTATTTGTTGCTCTTTGTTTTTATACATTAAAGTATACTTTAAATGAACATGTGTAATAGCATCCTCCTTTTTTACATTTATTTCAATTTGTGGGATGCTGCAGTTTTGCAAATTAGTTATTTATTTTTCATTGATATGGAGCAATATTCTTTTATCAGTACCGCCACTCCCTACACATTTACATTTATGCATTTGGCAGATGCTTTTATTCAAAGAGTCTTACAGAGCCCTTTCTACAGGGACAATTCTCCTGCAGCAACATGGTCAGTCAGAGCAACCTTCTGCTTACCAGTTCAGTGCTTTAGCTCACTACGTCACCACCACCTACATGCATACTACGCAGTCTGTGTAGGGCACCAACTCCCTAGGGGGTCACCATCTTACCCTAGGAGGGCACCAGAAAGTCCACCGGCTGCCCTTACACACACGTTATATGTTATTCAAGGACCCGAAAGCAGTTGCAGAACATAGACGATCGCTTCACGCTCATATCACGTGAATATGTCCAGATTCTCTCTTGAAAGAAAGGCAGACAGATAGTGATGATGCACGGCCATCACTGATTCAGCTGATCAGCGGGAGATTGAAATAAATTGGAGCTAGAGACGCCAGTTCGAGAGAGAGAGATGCTCACATTTATATCATTAAACCTTTATGTTGACTGTTTAGCCAGTTCCCACCGCCTCCTTGCCCGTCCTTAAAATGTTACAGTGGTGCCAAAACCTGGGAGGGAGGAGGGATGCGCTTTCATGGAGTCCACTGGGAGAGCAGCCGCAACCATCTGCCTGGGGATAGAGGGGTTGCTGCCGGCCACTGAAAGCCGGAGGAACGGACGCACGAACAGACTGCTGCCGACCACCAAAGAAGTGGTCTACCAGGGGCCGGAGGACTCGCTGCCGTCTGCCGGGAGTAGAGCAAGCTGGCTTCTGCCAGAGGGTGGAGGAGCAGTTGAGGACTGGGCAACAGTGCATACTTTCCCTCTCCTAACAGGGAGAGACCGGTGGTGCCCCGGCCTAAAACGGGCAGGTGAGGAGTGTGACGAGGAGGCGGGAGTGGCCATGATGATGCACGGCTGGATTGGTGAGAGAGTGAGAAAGTGGAGCCAGAGATGCTGTTTTGCACTAGTTTTTTAGCCCTACAGTTCAGAGACTAGCGACATCAAGCGATAAATTTGCTACATGTGTGTACGGGGTTAGATGAGGAGGCATGACGAAGAGTGGCGCAATGCTCCAGATAGCGCTACGAATCTGCTCTGGCAGCGAGGTAGAGAGTGAAATTCACAGAAGCGATCACATGCCGGAACCGGATTGGTTCGTGAGTGCTTTATGGACCACAAATTGTTGCTGAAGGAGATCAGCTTCTTTCAAAAAGAGCTCATAAAACAAGCTTCTATCCTTGTTTTATTTTGCTAAGTCGAGTGAAGAGGCCAGTTTTCTGTTACTACGACAACAACGCACATGAGCAATGACACAGGCCTGCATCAGAATGTGTGTGTGTGTGTGTGTGTGTGTGTGTGTGGCCCACATTTAATTAAGAGTATATTGTTAGAATATTATACTTGATGTTGTGAAAAAGGGTTTCCTTGTATTAGTTCATATTCACTAGTTATGTAACATACTTTGAATTCAGTGTTATTTGCACTATAAGTTTAAACTGAATGCACAATTTGCTTACATGTGTATATTGACTATCCAGTGTAAGTGTATAAATTGATTCACATTGATGAGTGATACATTCATGAGTTTATTCTATGAATTTATACATATCTGTCTTCTGATTGAAATCTTGAAGTCTGTCCCAAATGTAAGCTTTTATAACTCATGCACTGTCATGGCTAACTAGTGTCCCATCTGTCTGCATTTACCAAAGTCTGGACTCAGAGGAAGAATACGGGACTATGACTTAAGGTGCAATTTGGGACAAGGCCAATGTGATTTTTAAATGGCAAAAGGCTGTTATTTAATGAAATATGTAGTCTGTAT
Organism: Moxostoma hubbsi; assembly: GCA_032164185.1. Taxonomy (NCBI): domain Eukaryota; kingdom Metazoa; phylum Chordata; class Actinopteri; order Cypriniformes; family Catostomidae; genus Moxostoma; species Moxostoma hubbsi. The sequence continues at coordinate 1,050,247 of JAVLUX010000032.1, forward strand.
GTGTCTTGCATTACAAAGTGAATTAGCGATCTGCTCACTGTCTTCACAAGTACTTGAGCGCAGTATTGGACTCGAATTCGATACCAGTATTGGGACTTCCCTACTAAAGTATTTGTCAGGTCTGGGAGAAAGGACCCAATCACAGGGCATGGGATGAGTGAAGGAACTTTATTACAGGAATATATTGCCTATAAATACATGAAAGTAAATATGAAGCAGGTGAAACAAATGCACAGTCAAGGTCTAACAAGGGGTGTGACCCAGCGGTATGAGCGTTATTTTATCTAGAGAAAATTCTCATTGAAAGATCATATGAAAACAACTTTAATCAGACAGCTGATAACTTTTAAAACTGTGTGTAATAACAGTGATCCTCTTTTAGTTGAACATTAAAATGAATATTTCTGTTCACAGATGTACTTTTTCTTGTATTCGCAAGAGGCATCAAGCCAAGAGTGTAAAAAGTAATGCTCCTGTCCCATACAAGCACAGTTCTCTCCTGAAGGATTATCTTCCCTCCAGTTATCCGGTTCACTTGACCCATCCTCCCTGTACCAGAACCTTTAAATGCAGAAACAGAAAGTCAATGGAGATAACATTTTCAATCACAATACTATTTACAAAGTTTAACAGAATTGTTTGATGCATGAAAAGACAATAAATGAACAATAAAGCAAGTTTAATCAGTGGTTAAACAAATAGCTAAATATTTAAGTAAATACAGAAGTCTAAGGTTTGAATAAAAGAATACAAGATATAGAAGTCTATATAGTGTCTACTGTAAGTATGTGTGTAAGCATCACCTCGGACTTTGGTGCTAACACTAATGAGTTTCTCAGAACAATCTAGTCATGTGTTATTTATTCTAGCAGCATGTGAAGAACAAGAAACATATTCAAAACAAGTGTTGTGCTGTAGTTTTAGGTTCTCTATCTTTTAGCTTAGACAAGTTTCACATATTAGTACGTGTGAAGTGTACAGGATGTGTTCTTTACAAACTGAATATACCCTTCACACATCCTCCAGAACACAGTTCTTTCTTCGCCAAATTTAATAAGACACAATCTCAAAAAGTAAAACTCACAAATTTAAGTAAGTAAGTAAAATCACACTTTTAGATTTGAATACCTTCGGTGTTGGTTATACTTTATTTTATAGCTCTCTGGAAAAATGGATTCTGATTGGTCAATCGCAGTATTAGGCAGTGAAATAAAAAAGGGTATAAAATAGTGAAATATCCAGTGGACAGGCGGATGGGGCTGCATAGAGTGCCGAAACTCTGCAGTTGTAGAATTTTTAAAATGAAATATTTAAACTGGTGCGAGACCGTATGTGACTGCACAATCGGATGTGACAACAGTAAATGTGTGATTAAATGTGTACACAGTATGTCATTTATTTCTACACAAACAAAACTTACATATTTGAAATCACATCTTTGAATTTTACTTCCTATTTGCTTAATTTTGTTTTTTTTGTTTTTTTGTTAATTATCACAATTACTACAAAACTGTATTAATAATAAATAATGATAATAACAATAAATGCTTTTTTATATTAATCATGAGCTTAATTGAATTAATCCATCTGCTCTACAAAATCACACATGATATGAAGGTTGATTACACTTACTAGCACTTGACGCATGTGCAAGTAATAGATGGCATTAGGAAGTGGAATCGAGCTTGATATCATGATCGCAACAAAGAATGACAAAGATTTACAGTATAGTGTAAAAGGAGATATAATTTGGTGTGTTTTCACCCACAATTGATTGGATCGCATCAGAAGGCATGGAATAAACCACTGGAGTTGTATGAATTACTTTTATGCTGCCTTTATGTGCTTTTTTGCTACTTCAAAGTTTTGGCCACCATTCACTTGCATTGTATGTTCAAACAGATATCATATCTCCATTAAAATGTCTGTGTTCTGCTGATGAAAGAAAGTCATACGAGTTTAGGTGTGAATAAATGATGAGAGAATCATCAGTTTTAAGCTGAACTATTCCTTAAGACAGAAAGCAAAACAACAGAGTTCTTACTCTACTCCTGTTTCAATGAGAGTTTGGTTATTCGCCCAAATCCACTGTCCCTCTGTGTCTTGATCATTCAGACCAATCCAGTGAGTCTCTTGAATTTTAGAGACCAGAAAATCCTAATGTAAAAAAAGGACTTTTAACTGTATTGCAGTTATTCAAACAAAAAAAAAAGTTTGTATTCTTCTTTATAATGAATGTAAACAATAAACAGAAGCCACTTGAATTTGATTTCAGACTCACCTGAACTGCTTTACTGTCTATTATGACCTGATGAGCTTGTAATGCTGCACACGAATCACGACTCTCAAACCATGTCTGCTTTACATCGGAGAAGTAGTAGCACTTTCCACTATACGCTGTCCAGCCCTCCTTGCAGGGTTTGCACGGAACATTGAATTCTGAAGCAAATTATTATGAAAATTATGTTGATATTATTAAAAAAACACCTATCTGACTTCAGACTATTATATTTTTAAACCTCATATGATACTGTAAGTGGGTCAAAGAGGACCCAGTTGTCTAATTTTAAGACATGGCTTAAAACATTCAAGTTGTGATATGGATTACTTTTATGCTGCCTTTATGTCCTTTTTGGAGCTTGAACATTTTGGACCACTTTGACTTACATTGTATGGGCAAAAACACCTCATATATTCTTTAAAATATCTTAATTTGTGTTCCACTGAAGAAAGACAGTCATGAGAGTTTGGGATGGCATAAGGATGAACAAATGATTAAAGAATTATAATTTTTAGGTGAACTATTCCTTCAAAACATACAGAATGCAGAATATTGACCAAAGAAAGCAGCGGCCACAAACAGTCTCTCGTGGAATACTAGATGTGTTTCTGAAGCTCAACTGAAAGAGCAGGACTACTCAACTTCGGAAATAAATATTGTTGTCTTGACGAGTACATACAGTATCTCTGATGAGCTATTCAAGAGATTGGACAGATTTGCATGTTGAGAAACTCTCAAGTGAGATTGTGAGAGTGCATGTACTCTGTATGAACACGTGCGCAGGCCGACTGCCGCTCACATAACATCAGCCATGCTTGGATATTATTTGTTGTTTTTATTTACTTATTTGTATAACATCCTTTTGCAGTTATATTCCCTCTCTAACATGATTCAGCAATGTACAGAACTAGCATAAATCCTCACAATTCATAGATTTGATAGGCTGCTGATATATATTTCTAAAGATTATAACATAACAGCGGCCGCAAAAGATCGCTCGAGGGCCGCATGTGGCCCGTGGGCCGCGTGTTGAGTAGCGCTGTGATAGAGCATAGTGCCAGCTACACCATTTTGAAAAAGGTGTCTGCCGAATCTAAAACTGTATTACAGAAAGTAGAATAATTCACTCACCAGTGCAAGAGGAGAGACATTCTTCAACTCTGTGGTACTTGGCTAAAATCTCTTTCTCAGAGTCTGATACGCAAGACTTGTTCACTTTGATAGAAAAGAAAGTAATTATAATGAGTTTAGCTCATCAGTCAATGTTTTTGTTAACATCTTTCAATTATCTTTAAATATCATATATATACTTACTCTGACCTGACATCAGTTGTGAAACATTGTGCTGGTCATTCAGAGTGTCACACAAGGTGGATTTACCAGCATCTAATTGACAAAAAACACACATAGGCATTGCAGCACAAGCAAAATCCAAGTTTTGTGGCTTTTAGTCCTTTTTAGTCACCTATGATATGGTGAATGTTGGTATCAAAATACACAAGACACGTATACTCACAAAGGAAACCGCAGACGCCTCCGAGAGCAAAAGCCAGTGACAGACAGAGAACTATTAGAGGAACTTTAATCCGCTTAAAGGAGGCAACTTCTCTCTCACACTGAACTGTGGGTTTACCTGTGGTTATAAAATGTACTGACTGAATTCAAATGCACAACATTTATTGTATTTAAAATGTGAATAGGATTGCAATGTTTAAATTGCAGTGTTATAAATATGAATAAGCCCAGCAATAAAAGCAAACTAATAATCATGCAGACAGTACACAATATGTTACAGTTGAGAATGTAATGATGCACTATTTTAACACTGTATACCACTGCATGCATTTGGTTGTATCAGTCTGCCTCATCTATAGCCTGTATGTAAAGTGCTTCAGTAGCAATGAACTATATGCATGAAACAATTAAACATATGACAAATGGCAAATTTCATCAGCTTATTTACACTGAGCAACAGAAAGCTGACTGCTGTGCCAGCCATTAACACAAATAGAAACATGTTTCTATCTGTGAAGTTACAAAACCACAAACTCTGAAAGTGTGATCACGTTTTCCAGCCATTTTTATTATTTATTTTATTATTTTTAACTATTTTTATATCAAGCAAAAATGAAAAAGACATTTGAATATATGGTATAGATTTGGTGTTTCTATCATTTATTACACCGGCTGATTTAAAAGAGCAGCATATACTCTAAAACAGTTCTGTTATATAAATGCAATAAAACAGTGAGGACGTTTCATGTATTACTGACATTTTGGTGCATATATACATCATTTTTGCTTCACGATCACAACCATCCACATCATTAAATTAAATAATGTTAGGATTATAACCTACTAGAACTAAAATAAATACACTTTTTAATCCAAAATGTTTCATTAATCAACATTGTAAATGATTGTATTGTTTTATTTGTAATCAAATGTGTTGTTAAACATATACAGTGTCAGTCATGCAAAAATAAAACACCATCAGGGTAGCACATGTGACCCTACAATTGTTCAATAAACATCAAAACCTCAATGTACTGATACATACTGCTATAAAAAAATAAGAAGAAACAAAATGATTTAAATCAAATGTGATGGGTCAAGCATGGACTTGTGGGATGTCTGATATATTTGATTTGTTTCCACTGTAGTATTAACAATAGTTTAATGTAAAAGTATTTATAATGTTTTAATAAATATACATTTTTACTTTTAAGAAAATCACAAATCCATTCTTACCCTGAAAATGGGAGTGCTTGTTGTTTGAAGAAAGAATGCCGATTCCGAAGGTGGAATTTTCATAGATTTGTTCCATTTTACTAACCTTGAAAACTCTGAGACCTGTATGTGTGTGACTGTAAAAGAAGGAAGCTAACAGTAACTGACAATTATTAATCTAGACATCATCTCATTTTGGTTTCATTTTAATAGACTTTTTTTTTTTTTTTGGTTTATTTTAGAGCATGTGTAGGGGAGTATAGGAAGTGGTTACAGACTCAGTGGTGTGCATTGTAAAAAAAGAGCCAATGTACGTAGATGTCAGTTGTGCTGGCAGTGGAGTATTGTTATATACAGTGTTATTTGGGTTTCCACAGTCTGCAGGATTTAATTCACAAAATAATCTAATGCCAAAAAATGAAAAAAAAAAAAAGAAAAAAAAAAAGACTAAAAGAGTAATTGCGAGTGGGGTGGCTAATGGGGTGGCCAATGGGGTCCATGGTGGCTTCAGCCACCCCTGGCCACCCCCTAGTTCTGCCACTGTACAACCTGCCACCTGTCTAGGACAGGACCAGTGTATAGCAGCCAGTCGGAAACAAGTAAAAGAATAAGACATGCAGAAGAGGAAGATGAGGAAGAGCAAGATGTGACTTGGAAAAGGACATGCAAAGATCAGACCTAAACCAGTGTTGGAATCACCACTAAAATGATAATTCTTCATCATTTACTCACACTAGTGCCATCTCAAACTTTCTTCTGCGGAGCACAACTGAAAATATTTCAAAGGAGATATGAGGTGTTTTTGCCCAAACAATTCAAGTCAATATGGTCCAAATATGGATCAAGCTTCAAACAGGACATAAAAGCAGCACAAAAGTAATCCATACGACTTGAGTGGTTTATTCCATGTCTTCTGCAGTGATACGACTGGTTTTAGGTGAGAAACGGAATAAAATGTAACTCCTTTTTGACATCTGTAATCATCTGTAATAACCTTCTGCTGTAAACTGTGTTGTTGGATGGAAGTTCACTACAACCTCTGTTATTATTTCAAACAAACCCACACAGGAAGTGGTAAAATGCAGTTTTGTGTGGTTTCAGTAGCAAATGTTTTGAGTTTGTTCACATCTTGTTATACATTGTCTTAATGAAATAAGCTGCTTATCTTGAATGTGATCTCCTTTGCTGCATTAGTTTTTGATTATGGAGTTTTTGGCTTGTTTAATTTGGGTCTCCTCTGTCATTTTGGAGCTGTGGAGCTGTCCATGGTGCTGCTGCTAAAACTGTCAAGACTCAAACCAGTGTTGCATGTTGAAATCATAGTAGATGAATCTCTTAGACAGCTGAATATTGATCTCCTTTGCATCCTCTACAAACTAGTTACTAATGTCAATTCATGACAAGACAAATAATAGCCCAAAATATGTGGGCACCCCTTTCTATTTGACGGTTTGGCTATTACAGTCATTTTAATTTAACCACATCATTGCTTTCAACACTTTGGCAACAGTTTGGGGAGGGCCCTTTTCTGTTCCAGCATGACAGTACTCATGTGCACAAAATGAGGTATATACAGAAATTGTTTATTGAGTCTGAAAACTTGAATGTCATTTGTTCATTGGACATTTCAATTGGAATGAATATTTAGAGGTACTGTGACTATTTATAATACTATTTCAAATAAAATAATGCTGCAACAGTCACAAAAATCATTTGAATTAAACACTGTTATGCATAATTATAAGACTTATTTTGTAAGTGGAGCAATTGGGAGCAATATATGCATGTGCATGTGTGGTGGTGGTGGTGTGCCTTTAACCTTTGTGTTGCATTCGTTTTGTGCAAACACATTTTGAGTTCCTGGTTAAAAATGATTGCTGATAAATCTGTCGTATTGCACATATTATTAAGATATTGTATTAGATCTTTTTATCAACTTCTTTATTAGTAATTATATATATATATATACACTACCGTTCAAAAGTTTGGGGTCACTTGCCTGAAATGTTTCTCATTATCTTAAAAACCTTTTGATCTGAAGGCGTACGCTTAAATGTTTGAAATTCTTTTTGTAGACAAAAACATAATTGTGCCAACATATTAATGTAATTACAAAAAATAAAATGTTATTTAAAAAAAAAATGTTTTTGGAAAAATGGATGACTTGGACGAATAATTAAAAGCAGCCACTATGTGCCCAACATAGATGGGAACTCCTTCAATACTGTTTAAAAAGCATCCCAGGGTGATACCTCAAGAAGCTGGTTGAGTAAATGTCAAGAGTACATTTCTGTAAAATCTAGGCAAAGTGTGGCCACTTTGAAGACGCTAAAATATAATATAGTGTTTAGTTATTTTATTTAATTTTTTTTCACAGCATAATTCCCAAATTTCCATTTCCATTATTCTATAGTTTTGATGACATTACTATTATTGTAAAATGTGAAAAAAAAAAAAAAAAGAATGAGTAAGTGACCCTAAACTTTTGAACGGTAGTGTATATATATATATATTATGTTCAAATAATTATGTCATATTGACATGTCATTCATACGTTTTTAAACACTTAATAGGAAATCACATATACATATCAATTTATATGACAAATAATCGTGAAAGCCCATAAAAAGACAACTAATCATCAAAATCGCAATTATTTGTTTGACAATTAATCATCAGCCAAATTTCATAATCGTGACAGTCCTAATTGGCTCCTAAACACTTAATGTTTCTGTATTTTGCAGTCTAATACATTTATTTCCAATGGCGGTCATTTTTGACCGGGAACACAACAAGTGTAACAAAGTTAAATAAACAAACAAAAAAGTAATTTCCTATTTTCTTTTTATTATTATTTATTTTTATTTTTATTTTAGACTGGGGTTCAATATGGTCTGTAGTAAACATTTCTTGAAGATATGGGATCCTAGATGTCTCGTCCCATCATCTAGACCCACAGTCTCAGACAGATCACATTTCTGATGTAACATTATCCTGATGGATTTTGTATTGATATAGTTTTAATAGTGTCCTCTTTTGGAGAACAGTGAGTAAATCAAGAAGCACAAAAATAACGCTTTAATTTGAATAATGTATGTATTCAACACAAGTTTAAAAATATGACTGTATATTAAGTAAAGCCTTTCATTTAAAGCCAATAGGAAACACTTGATCTACAGACATGACCAAAACAGATTAAAGTTCACAGTGCAGATAGATATGATTAGAACATTTGATTCATACTGCTTTTAAAACTATGAGACATGAACACGGAAATGATTGGAAAAAGAATAATTACTGAGACGCACACATGTAAAGATGTCCAAAGTCATATTTCTTCTGATATTTCAAGCAATTTTCTGTTAAACAGGTCTTCAATGAGAGATCAGCTTTAATCCGACTCTGGTAACTTTTAAAATTGTGTGTATTAAAAGTGATCCTCTTTCCGGTGTCACCAATTAAAAGGAAATGAATATATTAATACAGTGCATATCTTTTCGCAGATGTGTTTTCATATTTGCAAAATGCATCAAACCTATAGTATAAATGGTAATCCTCATATCCCATACAAGCACATGATTTCTGTCTCTTCGGTTATCTGGTTCTCTTGAACCTGTATGTTTTGTGTACCAGAACCTTTGGAGGCAGAATCAGGAAGTCATGGGACGTAAGATTTTCAGGATGCTTGATTTTACATGTTTGCATGTGTTAATATAATCTTGAGGTAACAGTAGATGTTAAAGTGGTGTGCCTTGTGGTCCAGAAGTGAATTTATTCAAAGAAAATGTATATTTATGTGCACATTTTATGTAATTGAAAATAAAGGTGGAAATGAGTCAGAAGATGGATGCTAAGATAATTGTCCCTGGAGAGAAGAGAAGTTTGTGAGCCTTTATGTTCTCTCTAGTGGTTATCGCATACAACTGTAAATTGTGAAGCTCCTGTCGCTCCATTTAGAAATACTAGAGGGCGCCAAACCCCTACAAGAAAGTGACCGCAACAACTGACCTTGTTGTGAATGTTCTGGGGGAAAAAACATAATATGGAAAAAATAGTCCTTTATTTAAAGTTAGATGTTCAAGTTACTCATTCAATCATTTTCTTACACTTTGTTTAAAGTGCTGTTGCCCATCAGTAAGTTTATATCGCTTTTAACATATTTAACAAAATATGACACTTTTTTGCTCTCTCCTTGGTGTCAAAATGTGAGTCGTTATGGTAACAAATATCTGGCTCATGATCTTTATCTTCTCACTTTCCCAAAGCCACATGGCAATCACAGGAGGGAAGCATCACACAGGTCAAAGTCATTACCCTCAGTGCTGAAACACACACCAGTGAGACACTTACAATGGAAGTGAATGGGGCCTGTCCATAAACGTTAACATTCTTCAAAAGTTTTAAAAGTATTGCCACAAGACAATATGCACATTAACATGATTTTAGTGTGATAAAATCACTTACTAGCCATTTCTGTGTAAAGTTAGGCTATATTCAATTATACAACTTTGATGACGACATAACACCTAAAACAACCGTAAAATTTTTATTTTTATTTTTGTTTATCAACATTATTCCAAAAATGCTGTAAATTGAGTTTAACTTGTATTGCACCGGGAATATTCCTTTGAAGGGGCTGTATAACAGCATTTCATTACTATTGGGTATATAGTAATTCTCTGAGCTATATTGTACACTGAATTGTTTAAAATCTGTTTATTTTTGCCAGAACAGAAACTATAAAAACTGAAATCAACTGGCCGTTGTTTTATATTTTGATTAACATTTAAAATAATAAATAAGTAATATTATACACACACACACACACACACACACACACACACAAACACACACACACATTGGCCATTGATCATTATGAGGACTCTCCATAGACATAATTATTTTTATACTGTACGAACAATATATTCTATCCCCTAACACTACCCCTAACTCTCACAAAAGACATTCTACATTTTCAATAAAACACAGTTTTGTATGTTTTTTTTTAAAGTAATTTGAATAATGGGGACACTAGAAATGTCCTCACAAACCACATTTATACCATAGTAACTTTGTAATTACCAGTTTGTAACCTAAAAATTCCTTGTAAACCACTAAAACCTGCCCCAACACACACACACACACACACACACACACACACACATTAACACCCGAACACAATCACACACATATAAGCTCTTTTAAAGATAATTTTGTACAAATCCAAATAACTTTACAGATCTCTATTGTAAAGGGTTTAAACAATGTTTTTCATGCTTGCTCAATGAACATTATACAATAAATGAACATGCACCTGTGGAACGGTCATTAAGACACTAACATCGTACAGACAGTAGGCAATTAAGGCCACTGTTTTAAAAACTTAGGACACTAAAGAGACCTTTCTTCTGAGTCTGAAAAACACCAAAAGAAAGATGCCCAGGGTCCCTGCTCATCTGTGTGAATGTGCCTTAAGCATGCTCCATAGAGGCATGAAGACTGCAGATGTGGCCAGGGCAATAAATTGCAATGTCCGTACTGTGAGACGTCTAAGACCGCACTACAGGGAGACAGGAAAGACAGCTGATCGTCCTTGCAGTGGCTGAAAGAAAAATCATTCAGATTCTTACAGGCAATACCATCTCATATGAGCTGATGTGGAAGACCCACATTGACTCAGCAAAGTTTATTCTTCCTTCGCCAGTTGAGGAAGTTCAACCTGCCACAGGCGCTGCTGATTCAGCTATACTCAGCATTGATTGAGTCTGTCTCTACACATTAACTGTCTGGTTTTGTTCAGCTACGAAATCAGATATCAGAAGACTACAAAGGACAGTTCGGATTGCACATTATTAATGTCCTGACTATACATTGTCAGATGATGCCACTTTGGTGAATAAAAGTACCAATTTCTTTACATAAGAGCAAAATCTGTACATTATTCCAAACTTTTGTCCGCCAGTGTGTGTATATATACAGTATCTCACAAAAGTGAGTACACCCCTCACATTTTTGTAAATATTTGATTATATCTTTTCATGTGACAACACTGTAGAAATGACACTTCGCTTCAATGTAAAGTAGTGAGTGTACAGCTTGTATAACAGTGTAAATTTGCTGTCCCCTCAAAATAACTCAACACACAGACATTAATGTCTAAACCGCTGGCAACAAAAGTGAGTACATCCCTAAGTGAAAATGTCAAAAATTGGGCACAAAGTGTCAATATTTTTTTGTGGCCACCATTATTTTCCAGCACTGCTTTAACCCTCTTGGGCATGGAGTTTACCAGAGATTCACAGGTTGCCGCTGGAGTCCTCTTCCACTCCTCCATGATGACATCACAGAGCTGGTGGATGTTAGAGACCTTGTGCTCCTCCACCTTCCATTTGAGGATGGCCCACATATGCTCAATAGGGTTTAGGTCTGGAGACATACTTGGCCAGTCCATCACCTTCACCCTCAGCTTCTTTAGCAAGGCAGTGGTCGTCTTTGGGGTCGTTATTATGCTGGAATACTGCCCTGCGGCCCAGTCTCCGAAGGGAGTGGATCATGCTCTGCTTCAGTATGTCACAGTACATGTTGGCATTCATGGTTCCCTCAATGAAATGTAGCTCCCCAGTGCTGGCAGCACTCATGCAGCCCCAGACCATGACAGTCCCACCACCATGCTTGACTGTAAGCAAGACACACTTGTCTTTGTACTCTCACCTGGTTTCCGCCACACACGCTTGACACCATCTGAACCAAATAAGTTTATCCTTGTCTCATCAGACCACAGGACATGGTTCCAGTAATCCATGTCCTTAGTCTGCTTGTCTTCAGCAATCTGTTTGCGGACTTTCTTGTGCATCATCTTTAGAAGAGGCTTCCGTCTGGGATGACAGCCATGCAGACCAATTTGATGCAGTGTGCGGTGTATGATCTGAGCACTGACAGGCTGACCCCCCCCCACCCCTTCAACCTCTGCAGCAATGCTGGCAACACTCATACGTCTATTTCCCAAAGACAACCTCTGGATATGATGCTGAGCACATGCACTCATCTTCTTTGGTTGACCATGGCGAGGCCTGTTCTGAGTGGAACCTATCCTGTTAAACCGCTATATGGTCTTGGCCACCGTGCTGCAGCTCAGTGTCAGGGTCTTGGTAATCTTCTTATTGCCTAGTCCATCTTTATGTAGAGCAACAATTATTTTTTTCAGATCCTCAGAGAGTTCTTTGCCATGAAGTGCCATGTTGAACTTCCAGTGACCATTATGAGGGAGTGTGAGAGTGATGAAACCAAAAATAACACACCTGCTCCCCATTCACACCTGATACCTTGTAACACTAACGAGTCACTGAGGAGGGAAAATGGCTATTTGGGCCCAATTTGGACATTTTCACTTAGGGGTGTACTCACATTTGTTGCCAGCGGTTTAGACATTAATAGTTGTGTGGTTTTTTTTTTTGAGGGGACAGCAAATTTACACTGTTATTCAAGCTGTACAATCACTTCTTTACACTGTAGCAAAGTGTCATTTCTTCAGAGTTGTCACATGAAAAAATATAATCAATAAGCCTTCCACGGCTCCACCTTCCACGTTCAACGAGCCAGAGCTCACGCCTGCCACGTTCAATGAGCCAGAGCTCACGCCTGCCACGTTCAATGAGCCAGAGCTCACGCCTGCCACGGTCAGCGAACCAGCACCTGTAGCCCCGACCGTGCCAGAGCCAGCGCCTGTAGCCCCACCTCCCGAGCCTTCCACAGCTCCGCCTTCCGAGCCATCCAGGGCTCCGACTTCCGAGCCTTCCACTTCTCCTAAGCCTTCCACGTCTCCTAAGCCTTCCATGTCTCCACCTCCAGAGCCTTCCACGGCTCCGCCTCCAGAGCCTTCTACGGGTTGGAGCACACTCTACAAGGAGTGTTGCATCCTCATGGGCACTGGCTAGGAGCACTTCCCTAGCAGACATTTGTAGGGCAGCAGGTTGGGCAACACCTAATACATTTGCGAGATTTTACAATCTCAGGTTTGAGTCAGTCTCGTACTGTGTTTTCTGAGGTCCGAGCTGGTAGAACTCAGTACTCGCTGACGGTCTGATCGGGTGAATCGCTTGCGTCCAGCGCCCTTTCCCTCGGCTGAGGTAAAACAGTGCGCCTTCTTTCCCAGGAGATCCCACCCAGGTCCCTGGTTGATTCCTCCCTAGCCCTTTTGGGTCCACAGTTCAGTGGAGGAACTTGCAGACTCAATCCACTACGGGTACCCTAAGCTACCCTGTACTGGAATAGGTACTCCACAGGTCAGGCCTCTTACGTGGACTCCTCCTGTGTGTGTGTTTCTGCGGTACGGTCTCCTCACGAGCTGTCCCGCATCTCCCTTAGGCAGTTTTCGCTGCCCTCAGGTCGGCATGTTGTAGCAACTCTCCCCTCCTTGAGGCTGGATCTACCACTGCGCCATCCTTTCCCACATGCGACCGAAGAGGCCATGTGATGTATTCGCCAACTTTACCTCCCATTTTGGGCAGGTGCGGCCTCCGCAGAGTCTTTTCCCCTTGAAAGAATAGGAAACTGGGTAAGACCCCCTTTCCTTGATGCATGTAAGGGCCTCGGCTGCTCTTGCTCTATGCCGAGAAACATAGAGAGAAAAGAGGCCCACCCAGGCTTGACCCGTTCCCAGGTTGGCAAGCATCGCCTTTTTCCCCTGTAAAGGTAACCAGAAGAATTCCGACGACTCTTTTTGGAGCATTTGGGAAGGGTACGTGCAGTCTGAAACACAGTTGGTCGCTTGTGCACGTGAAATACCTACCCACTCCTGTGTCTGCAGTACACGTACACGGCTCAGCGCATGGTGTGATTTAAAGTGGACACCTAGTGTCGCTTCTTCAACACGACGTCGAAGTGAGCGACAGACGGGAAACGTCTTGGTTACGTATGTGACCTCCGTTCCCTGATGGATGGAACGAGACGTCGTGTCCTCCCTGCCACATCGCCGAGCCAAGCCACTGCAGTGGCCGGACCATTTCCGGCTCCTCAGAAAACTCCTGAATGAACTTGACGTATTTCTCCGCTTTTATACCCGTATGTCCGGGGCAGGGTATGCAAATAATGTCTACCAACTTCTCATTGGCCTTTTTTCGTAGACCAGAGGCATATTCGGCACTCAAGAGAGACCCCTAGTGTCGCTTCTTTGACACAACGTCTCGTTCCCTCCATCAGGGACCGGAGGTTACATACGTAACCGAGACATTTTCCCTTGTGTATTTAAGCCCTTGTTTCCCCTGGTTAGTTTGTCAGTGTTTGCATGTATTGTTGGATGTTCTGTGCCTGGTTCCCGGTGTTATTTTTTTTTTTTGTTCTTTTGTAAATAAAGCTGCATTTAGACCCTTGTTCTTCACCTGCCTTGTCACAGAAAGACTGACCTAAGATGGATCTAGCAGCTGTCAGAATTCTCCTTAAGCAAGGGGACCATCCAGTTGAGGATTACGTCCATGAGTTTTTAGAGCTGGCGAATTTAGTGCTCTATCCAGACTACTCTTTGTTGTTTTTTTAAGATAATTGGCACCCAATAACTTTGCTTAATTCATATTACAAAATATTAGCACATCGTATGCTAGGAGACTGAAACCCTGTTTAGAAGTTCACTCACGCAATTTGGCTTCATGAAAGATCGACACATTTCAAATAATATTAGTCTTGTTTTTGATCTATTAGATTACTCTATTAGATTACTAGTTAGTTGATTATGACGCCCTTATTTTGTTGTTATATATCTACAAGGCATTTGACACCATAAAGCATGCTTTTATTTATGATGTTTTAAGATGATTTAGCTTTTGTCCAAAATTTGAGAATACTGTACAGATCCTGTATAAAAACTTCACTAGTAGCATCTCCTTGTCTAACAGGGCTTTGATGTGTTTTGTCTTTGTGAGATGCATTAAACAAGGATGTCCTATTTCACATTTTTTATTTTTGTTGGTCGCAGAGCTTCTTACCCTCTATATAGTGCACTGCTCAAATATCAAGAGGGATTCAAATAGCAGACTATTCTATTTTAATCATTCAGCTTGCAGATGAGACCTGTATATTCCCCAAAGATAAATGTCAGGTCCCCATTATTTTAGATGCATTAAAACTCTTTTCAGAGGCCTCAAGTTTTTCTGTTAATCAGAGTAAGACTGAGATTAATATGGTATCTTAATTCTGACGTTTCAGAAATATGTGGAATTAAGGTGAAACAAATGGTTAGATATCTTGGTATTTTAATTAGTAAGTGTTCATCTTAAAGTTGAATCTAATTTCTATAAGAGTTTACATAAAGCAAAGGATGTTTTGAATTGTTCTCGGAAGCAATTGACTATCTATGGGCAGAGTTGGGAGGGTTACTTTTGAAATGTATTCCATTACAGAATACATGCTGTAAAATGTCATTTGTAATGTATTCCATTAGATTGCTCAAGGTCAGTAACGTATTCTAAATACTTTGGATTACTTCTTCAGCACTGGTAGATTATTTCACTTGTTTTGACTATAAAAGCTCTGCCAGTACAGTAAGACAAAATACAAATGTTAAAAATACATACTCAGAAAAACCCAAATATCTTATGCAGTGTTGTTTCTAAAACAAGATAATTCAAATTGTTACAATACAAAAAATTATCAAGAATACGATTTCAATCAAAATGATCTTATTTTACGGATTTTTAGATATTTTTACAGAAAAACAATCCAAAAATTAGAATATGATGTTTGCCCTAAAATCAAATGTCTTACTAAAAAAAAAGAAATTATGATCCAACGTGAATTTACTGATAAAAAAAAATATGATTTGTTTATTTCTATTTCTTCTGCTCCAAACTAACTTCAAACGTACTTCTCTGTCTGCTCGTATGAATGTAACATCATAAGAAAGTGTTTCACCACTGTTCAAATGCACTTTGGATCACATCATTTTATATGTATAAATGTTTTCCATCTGTAAGGACTAAATATTAAATGAAACAAATGACACTAAAATGCAAAGTAATCTCTTCAGTAATCAAAGTAATTTGTGAATGTAACTGTATTCTAATTACCAATGGTTTCAATTGAAAAACAGTTACGTATATTTTGTCTTTTAAATACGTAATCCTGTTACCTGTATTCCGTTACTCCCCAAACCTGGAAGTTCTTACACTGGATTTTTGCCTCAGAGATGTACCCTTGTGCACTTGATGTGTCATCATAACCCCGTGTTACAGAGACATTTTGCACAGGCAAGTCTCACAGTGCTTTTTAACAATATCGTGACATCTACACCGATCAGCCACAACATTAAAACCACCTGCCTAATATTGTGTAGGTCCCCCTCGTGCTGCCAACACAGCGCCAACCCGCATCTAAGAATAGCATTCAGAGATTATATTCTTCTCAGCACAATTGTACAGAGCAGTTATCTGAGTTACTGTAGACTTTGTCAGTTATAACCAGTCTGGCCATTCTCTGCTGACCTCTCTCATCAACAAGACATTTCATCCACAGAACTGCTGCTCACTGGATGTTTTTTGTTTTTGGCATCATTCTGAGTAAAGTCTAGAGACTGTTGTGTGATCAGCAGTTACAGAAATACTCAAACCAGCCCGTCTGGCACCAACAATCATGCCACGCTCCAAATCACTGAAATCACCTTTTTTCCCCATTCTGATGGTTGATGTGAAAATTAATTAATGTGATTCAAATTATTTTATGCACTGCTGCCTCACGATTGGCTGATTAGATAATGATTAGCCCTCTCCAAAAGTTGTTGACTGGGGGGATTTGGGGGATTGGTGTGGTGTGTTTTCATGCCCAAATGTTGTTCGGCGGAGGTTTCTTTTTCATTGTCGATGGGTTTTCACCAAAGTAGATTGTGCAACCTTAAAGCCCAGGGGCCCCTGGGCACTGGACCCATTGGCCTAGTTGTTAATCCATCCCTGGGTAATGCTGGTTAACCAAGAAAGATGTAGAAGTAGCTGCATTAGTGACCTCTTGTGGAGGAATTAAACATTAGAATAAACAAGGACAAAAATTAGTTCATCAGTCTTTTAATAGTTCAACAAATTACAGTGGCAAGAAAAAGTATGTGAATGCAATAATGTATGGAAATAGCTGGTTTTCTGCATTAATTGGTCATAAAATATGATCTCATCTTCATCAAAGTTACAAGTTTAGACAAGTGCAAGTGTGCTTTAAAGGAATAGTTCACCCAAAAATGAAAATTTGCTGAGAATTTACTCATCCTCAGGCCATCCAAGAGTTTCTTTCTTCATCAAAACAGAATTTAAGAGTTTTAGGATTTTATTTCAGGCCTCCTCCTTTAAACAATGCAAGTGAATGTACGGTCCAAAATGCATATTTAGGGTGCATCAAAACCCCCCAGAGGGTGAGTAAATTATCAGCAAATTTTCATTTTTTGGTTGGAGTATTCTTTAAGCTGTCAACAAACAAATAATTACAATCTTTCATGTCTTTTAAACACATTTAAACATTCAAAATGCTGAGCAAAATGTAAGTGAACCCTTGGATTTAATAACTGGTTGATCCTCCTTTGGCAGAAATATCCTCAACCAAGCATTTCCGTTAGCTGTGGCTTGTGACCTGCACAACATTCAAAAGGAATTTTGGACCATTCATCTTTACAGAACTGCTTAAACTCAGCCATATTCTTAGAATATCTGGTGTGAACGGCTCTTTTGAGGTCATTCTACAGCATCTCTGATGGGTTAATGTCTGGGCTCTGACTGGGCCACTCAAGGGGGATTTAGAGAAAGTGGGTTAACACACCTATGTTTCTCTTGAAGAATGTGGCTTAATATGGCCATGTAAATGCATAAGCGCCATTCTGTTGGGTGTTTGAAGAGTGTGCATGTGTGGAACAGATCAGGATTACAAACGTCATAGGATGGAGCCCAACAACAAGTCAACACAGTGTAAAGAATTAAACATTTCTAGGAGTACAGTGGAAAAATCACATACATGTAAACTATCCATTTATACACACCAATGTAAAATACACACTGTCCCTCATGGTCGTGTTTATGCGCTTGTACACTGGGGAAATCCCAGAGATTTATGTAAGAGGGAAACCCAATTATTGAAGCATAATTCCACTGCAGGTCGCAATAGAAAGTTAAGGAAACAGACACGACAACGACTCTGTAATATCTGGAAATAAAGCAAAGCAACAGAGAATAAAATAGTGAAGTCTTCCTTGCATGCCATGTTTTTTATTTACGCAAGCTTCGACAATATCTGGAAATTACATTGCTGTGGAGAAAGCTGCTTACTGACCCCGAGCTGCATGTATATGGGGGTAAAGAGTGTGCCACTTATACAGTGGATGTAAAGCAGAATGCTGTTTTCTCTCAGTAACCCTCTTTCTTGAAATAAACCACTTTCTGGTGTCCTTGTAAATGTAGTCAATGTGTCGGTCCAATGGTATAATCTTTGCTGTTGATGTGAGATTGTCCTGGGTGGAATACAGATTTTTAATGAACCAGATACGGGTAAAAATGGCTGCGTGTTTTACTACGTGATTTTAATGGAACAGAGAGTGAGCTGCAGAGGAAAAGAGAAGTGAAATGTGCATCTGCAAGCGGTGGCCTGCTTTCCAGGAAACATGACGATTTGCAGGTTTTTTCCCTTTTTTTAACAGTCTACACTAAACAGGCATCTTTGATTTCACTGACGGAGGTAAATTAATATTTCTTTCACAGATATACCTTTTATGTTTTTTGCAAGAAGCATCAAACCAAGTGTCATAATTGCCGCTCTCATCTCCCAGACTTGCACAGTTCTCTCCTAAAGGATCCTCTATCTTCCAGTTATCAGGTTCTCTTTGCCCCACACTGAACCAGAACCTTTAAGAGACAGAAACAAGCAAATGTATAAAGGACATTTTCCTTTTTTGGATGATTACATTTTTTTATTTTTTATTTTTTCAAATTGTTCACTTTCTTGTTATAAATTCACAGCTCTGTAATTTGTCATCCAGAAACTGATATTTGTCATTACTTTAAGGAAAATAAATGGTACATTTATAACAAACAAAAACACAAATCACACATGCAGAGCTCTTACTGTACTTGTGTTTCTAGAGTTTGGTTATTCACCCAAACCCAGTGTCCCTCAGTGTCCAATCCAGTGAGTCATGTTAATTTTAGAGACCAGGAATTCCTAATGGAGAAAATGCACTGAGGTTATTCTGTCTCATAATTTATATTTTAAAGGCTATTTAAAGATGATGTGTGTATTTTTTTTTTTTTATGTTAAAACTCTTTCTTGCACACCATCTTAATATGCAGAGTCAACAGTAAGTAAGCCACTTGTAGGTTGATTTAAATAAAGTAATATACACTGTGGCGCTGTGGAATTATCAAAACATTTCTGTTTGTTTGAACAATTTGTCCAAGCCCAATATAGCAGTAGTGGCTTGATCAGTGGTGGGAGTTTGGGGCTGGATTATCTGTTTAACCAACCAATGGAAGAGGGGTGGACTTTAGATGTTAGCAGGGTTTTGTTGGGCCCTATGCAAAAATATAAAAATGGGCCCCACCAATATGAATATTTGTGTAAATTTAAAACATGAATAGAAGTACTGCTAAAAATATTTTACGAGAAAGCTCTTAACAAATATGCAAATTTTAGCTTGCCAGGTAAAAATAACACGTCAAATAAATAAATCCATCCATCCATTCATCCATCCATCCAAATGTAGGGTTGTGGATTATTACCCAGCACGAAGATGTTAATTTAAAATGTACTTAAATGTACGAGTGAAAGTGTGTATTTTTGGTGTGGTGACAAGTCAGAATTTCTTTGCTATTGATTTTTTTGAGAAGTATTTGTTTTTCCTTGAAAGTACAAATGAACTAGTGCTTCAATATATATGAGGTCATAGAAATGGCAAGTATAATAATTATAGAGTAACACTTTATAATAAGGTTCTATTTGTTAACAAAATGTATTATGTATCACAAACTAACAATGAACAATATAATTTCACAACATGTATTAATCATGGTTAATGTTGAATTATAAAAATACTATTGTTCTTGTTTCACATGTTTATGGCACCATGTTTTCCATCTGGAAAAAGTCAATAGAAATGCATATGCATCAAATCTGTTACAACAGGATTTTGAGGTTTATCTCTCAATCACCCTTTACAAATAAATAAATCAATTAAAACATTTACAAGTCACAGAGCTTTGAAAATTCTGACATACAGTACACTAATCAGCCACAACATTAAAACTACTTGCCTAATATTGTGTAGCTCCCCCTCGTGCCGCCAAAACAGAGCGGTTATCTGAGTTATCGTAGACTTTGTCAGTCCTAACAAGTCTGGCCATTCTCCGTTGACCTCTCATCAACAAGACATTTCCATCCACAGAACTGTCACTCACTGGATGTTTTTTTTGTTTTTGACACAATTCTGAGTAAATTCTAGAGACTGCCTTCGGGCCAGCACTCCCAGGTTGAGGCTGACACGCAGATGTCCGACATGTTTGCCCGGGCTGCCGTCAGTGTGGGGTTGGACTGGAACCCTCCGTCCTCCCCACACCCATCGCGGTTGGATGATTGGTTCCTGGGGTCTGGGCGCCGCTCACAGCCTCGCCCCCCCCAGGTCCCGTTTTTCCAGGAGGTGCATGACGAGCTGATGTCTTCGTGGAGAGCCCCTCTCCACTTGTCACAAGCCCTGCTCGTCCGCTCTCGCTACCCTCGACGGCGGAGCGGCCCACGGGTATACGATGATTCCCCAGGTGGATAGGGCTGTTGCCCCCAAATCCTCGTTTACCACCAAAGCCTACAGCACCGCGGGATAGGCCGCTTCCACCTTGCACGCCATGGCCATCCTGCAAGTCCACCAGGCCAAGGCACTCAGGGATCTGCATGAGGGTTGCCCTGACCCCGACGTGTTTCAGGAACTGCGCTCAGTGACCGATCTTGCCCTCAGGACCACGAAGGTCACGGCGCAAGCACTCGGGCAGGCGATGGCCACGCTTGTGGTCCAGGAACGTCATCTGTGGCTGAACTTGGTCAAAATGCGTGAGGCCGACAAAGTTCGCTTCCTCAACGCCCCCCTCTCCCAGTTTGGCCTCTTCGACGACACGCCGTTCTCCGTGGTGAAGAAGCAGACGGAGGCCATCTCTAATATCCTGCCCCTCCGCAAACCTGCTGCCACAGGCCCTTCCCCGTCTGCTCGCCGAGGGCATCCCCCTGCGGCCAAGAAACACCCTGCTCCGCCTCAACCCGGGCCTAGCTCTCAGCCCCAGTGTCGAGCACACCGCAGGAAGCTGACGCCTCCCGTCTCCTGGACCCACCGAGGACCCATAAGGCTCCCAGGCGCTCCTGAGACGGTCGACCCAGGGACCGAGACGTTAGCTCTGGAGATGGTAAGACCACTCTGTCCCCCGGCTGAGGGCCAGGAGGAGGATCTTTTGTTCAATTTTCATTTGCCTCCCCCCCTAGACGGGGCTGCGGTACCCACATTCTCAATAAAAGAGCTATTTCCTTTGTCTCTGGGTCACCTGGCCCGCAAATGCCATTCTCACGGCACTCTGTCACCAGATTCCAACAGTCCCGGCCTCCTGGACATGGACCACCTGTCTCCAGCCACACGACTGTTCCCTGGCCGGCCGGTTCTGACGAGTCAAGAGGACGTCTACCCTGGACCTCCTCCTCAGTCGCTAACCCGCCCCCTGCCGGGTGTGCGGAGCAAGGTAAGTGCTCTGAGTCTTTTCTCAGCACCAAAGCCTCGGATCGCGTCATCGCCTAACGCTGCCCTACCTGCTCCGCCCCGCTGAGAAGCCCCGCCGGGTATGTCAAAAATTATCATCCCTTTGGTGCCCCTAGTGCGGAGTTTGGATGCGTGGATCTCACTTCTCAGCCCGTCTCGCTGGCTGGCCCAGACCATTCGACTCGGTTATGCAATTCAGTTTGCCAGGCCCCCGCCCCCCGTCATGGGCATCCGCTTTTCCGCAGTACACGGGAACATGCCCAGTCCCTGCGCACGGAAATCGCCACTCTTTTACTCAAAGACACGATAGAGCCTGTCCCTCCAACCGAGATGAAGAAGGGTTTCTACACCCCTTACTTCATCGTACCCAAGAAAGGCGGTGGCTTACGACCAATCTTGGACTTGTGAGTTTTCAACCAAGCGTTGCACAAACTCCCATTCAAAATGCATACGCAGAAACACATCTTAACCTGCGTTTGACATCTAGATTGGTTCGCAGCGGTAGACCTGAAGGACGCGTACTTCCATGTCTCAGTTTTGCCCGCCTAAATAGTACTTTTCATTTCTATTTGCATTTTATTTTTTAACAATGATATTTCAGTTTTTAATAAAAAATAATACAACAAATATAAAATATAACAGAAAATATGTTTTTATCAATATAATAAAAACTCAAATCATGTCAGTTGTAAGTCAAGTTTTCATTAAGCACACATCAAATATTAATTACTTTATAATATCTCTAACTCACCTGTTCTTGTTCACTGGTTATGGTGACTAGGTTAGCTCCTTTTGAAACACAGTCATCCTGGCTTCATGACATCAGTTTACCAGAGCTGAAGAAATATAGCTTTCCAAGACAAGCTATCCAGCCACCCAAAGATATATTGCAATCCTGAGCTGTAAATATTAAATAAATGTTACAAAACCTTCCATTTTTCAAGTCATGAAGTTCTTGTGGTTTATTAAACTTTGGTTCAATATGCAGAAATATTCAATTACACTTTGTTTAAACTTGTGTTGTGGTCTCGAACTGAAAACTTAAAGGACAGCCATTCTCTATGTCTGTTACACTTAACTGTATATTCATTATACTTTTGAGTTCGAAATGACATACTACTCATACTACTTCTGCCATATCTGATTATGGTTAAAACAATAAGAATAGTATGGTAGTATGTCAATCCAAACTTGACTTTTTTCTCCATGGCTGGAGCAGAGATAATTAGGAAGCATAGGAGAAACAAGCTGCCGTTTAGAGGTATGCTCTCAAAACATTTAACCTTAAATGATGCATAGTTGAAAGAAAGAGTCAGCTCTCTAGATCCTGAGACTTTTGGTAATAAATCATTCTGTATCAGAAATATTCATATGTTTTGTCTCTCTACTGACCAGCATTAAAGAGGAGCTGTTCTTTAACTTCACTATAGTTGGATTTAAGTTCCTCAAGCTCCTTCATCATGAATTGAAAAACGGAAACACAAAAAGATAAAGTCAATCACATGGTCAGTTCTGTAACACTATTCTGTCTGCTCTGCTGTTTATGAAACATATTTTTCTCACTTGTGCTGTTTTTCTCTTGAGCCAACATTTGCTTCGAAACCATAATGTGCTGTTCATTCAATGATTCAAAATCGGCAATCTTATTACCATCTGATTAAAGAGAAAGAAAATAGCATTAGGAAGTGGTGTGAACCAGTGTTGGGCAGTCAAAAAATCAAATAAAAAGCATAAACTGAAAACTACTCCACAGGAAAATTAGCCACTTAAAATCAGTCCTTTAGAGCAGCGGTTTCCAAATTGATTTGGCAGAGTGTGTCTTATGTTTAATCGGCTGTACACAGTCAATACAGTACATACTGAGCAGTATAAAGGCACAACAGGATAACACGACAAGCATTTTAGATCAGGGATTAAAAACAGTCACCTACTGGGGTTCAAGGTGGTAGAATCTTAACCAACCTAGGCTGGGTTTCCCAAAAGCATTGTAATCCTTGCCGCCAATGGGTTACTTAGGCTTACAATGCTATTGGGAAATGCAGCCCTGATCTCATAGAATCACGTTACTATAACCACATCTTTACAAAATGACTTTACTTGGCTTCCTGGTGTTTCCTGGTGAAATAAGCACTAGAGGTGCGAAAAAAAACCCAATACATTTTATTCCCTCTCACACAAACAATGAGTAAAACTGCTGATTATCAATGCTTTTGCTTTGTTCCTCAACAATGCGATCTTATGTCATCAAAATCTTTAACTATAGCAAGTTACTTAAAAGGCAACAGATTTTAAAGGGGTCGTGACATGAGGAATTGCATTTTCCTTGATCTTTTGACATTTAAGAGTTCATTGTACCATAAAAACATGTTTCAAAACTAAAAACTTACTCATCACTGCAAAAAAGCATTTGTTGAAACCAAGCTGCCAAAATGACTCATTCTCTCCATATTGTGATGTCACACTATGGTAGACATTTGTATAGATATAGTTGGCAAGGAGGTCCCACCCACTCGTGGGGGAAAGCAAAGCCTGTTACCATTGTTACTCATTCATTCCTATGAGACAAACGGGGAGAAATATCCACAAGATTTAGCTATTTTAACCATGAAAAACATGCTGTTGTGTAGTTTTTTTGCAATTCAGAACAGCCAAGAACCCTGATCTGATTTTTTATCACCTTCCAAATCAAACATTATAAAAGCCTAAAGAAAAGCACTGTAGCTGCAAGCTGTTGAGCTTCAGAGTCACACAGTTCAGCGGTCTCAGGACAGTTTACATTTGACTTCCACATTAATGTGAAAGTCATAAGTGTAGGTGAATGCACACACACACACACACACACACACACACACACACACACACACACACACACACACACACACACACACAAACACACATATATACATATATATATATATATATATATATATATATATTAGGGCTGTTGGTTTACTCCAGGAGGCAGTAAGTGAAATTTCAGCTGTATGAGCAACACACAGTTTATACAGTGAAGAAAACACTTCAGGAGCAGAACATAACAAACATGCGTTACGTTCTTGCATTCAAAACACTCGAAGGAGAGCAAATGCGAACTAAGGGATCTCAAGATGTTTAAATATTGAGTATTAAACTATATTTAACTTGACACAGTGACCTAAACATTTTATGTTTATGACGCAGCACACCCGAGACGTCTGACGCAGGTGTAAATTGATGGTCCTTAAACAAGCCCTCATAATAAATCTCAAACTGATTTACAAATTCACTTGTGAAATGGATTGCTGTGAACTGTATGCCAATGACTGGATTATGATCAATAATATGGTAATAAACAATACATTGTATTCTAAAGCCGATTTTTGTATTGACTTATCAATGATTAACTCTTCTGCCACTAGAAGAGAATATTCAGATAATTAAAATGCATTACATTCTTGTGGCAGAAGAGTTAATCACTGATAAGTCAATACAAAAAGTGGTTTAGTTTGTTCTCTGTATAAGCTGCGCATTGCCTATAAAGCTGAAGTTTTGATTACTGCCCCTTGGAGTTGGTAATTCAAGCTTAAATTTCTCAGGGATTGTCCTTATTACATATGAAATACATTTTTTAACACATTATTTTTTTAATCAAATTAATCGCACTCCACACAAGCTTATTCATGTATGATCAAGTGGCTTGGTGGTGTTAATTCAATAATTACAACAGTTATCGGACAATAAACTCTTTATTGTTCCATCACATAACACAGCCGCTTTCCCTCTCATAGAACTCCCGACTGCCCAACACCAGAGGAAAAAACCACGCTAACCCATAAAAGGTGCTCTTCACACATGCGCAGTAAAAGAAACATAACTTAACAATCTCCCCTTTTTAAAAAAAAAAAAAAAAAAAAAACTGTTCAAGTTTAGAACATAAATACTTGTTATTATTATAACAGGTTAACTTAAGTACTTCAGTTTAAATTACTAGACATTGACAAAACATAAGCAAATCCATTCAGTGCTTAAGATAGCAAACACCTGTGCTGAGAGCTTTTAGAAGGCCAAATGCAGATGTGCCCTTTTTTGTCAAGCAGTTAGCTAGCTGCTCTTTAGTGGCTGACCACAAGATCTGCTGAATAGTTCCAGAGTGTATAAGCTCCTTCATACTGCTGATTTCTAGGCGCAATCTCTTTTCGGTTACAGATTTTGTAGATTTGAGAGCATCAAGAAGGGAATGATTGTCTATTACGCACACAATAGGCACATTGATGCATGAGCAGTCACCAGTGGTAATCTCGGAGTATAGTGTAGCAAGGAAAACTGCACTGTCAACTCCATCTGCAAGTGCCAAAGTCTCTCCCGCTAAGGTACTCCGTACAACTCTTCTGATCCGTTTTGACTGCCAAGATATAGGTGAAAATTTTCCATTTTCCCCTATAAGCATGATGAAATGTCCACCCTGTGTGCCACCGTCCGGAAGGTTTCCCATTGAGGAATCATTGTACACCACCAATTAAACAGAACTGTTTTCCGCTAAGTACTGGAACATCAAGAATGACCTCTTCTGATTTCAGTTTTCTGATAAGTTTATTTGCACAATGCAGGGTCTGAACAGTAGCATGCTTTGTGTTAGATGCCAACATGGATATGTCATTTATTATGTCAGGTCGGCTTTGCCTGGCAACCCACAATATTTGTCCAATCTTTGATTTTAGCATGTCCATCTCAACATCTGTCAATGACGCCTCACGTTGTGTTGCTCTGGTAGGGTCCACTGGGATGGGTTGCAGATTTTTTATGTACGTTCCTTGTTGTACTTGTATTTCATCGTCCTTAGAATGTACTTCTATTCCAATGTAGCTGAAACTGTCATGTTCTTCCCGTCCGACTTGAAAGGCAGCTTTCAATTGAGGAATGATATTTATGGAGAATGCATCTGTACCACCCCAAATAAAGTCATCCACATGTGACGCAAAAATCCCTATCACTTTGAAGAAATCATCCACCCAGTAGAATACTGCTGGATCTACCTTTGACATGGTAGCTACCAATTGTTGCATGGTGTTTTTTACTCTATTATACCAGAATAAAGAAGCATCTGTTAGGCCATAAACACATTTTTTCAACTTCCATATGGTTCCTTTGTTCTGCACTTCTTGTGGTGGGCGAATGTAAATATCTCTGGTTAACTCTTTACCTTGTAAAAAGGCTGCTTTAATGTCCATGGAGTTTAGCTGCCATTTATTTTGACATATGACTGCCATAATCATTTTAAGAGACTCTGAGGCACATGTAGGTGAGTCTTTGGGAAGGTCTTGAGTGTTCATTTCAGCCTCTCGCCACTAGTCTGGCATTACATACAACTCCAGCAGTTGTTACTTTAAGTGTGCACAGCCACCTTGTAGAGATGCATTTCTGGCCTTCATCTTTCACTTCTTCAAAGACGTTATTTCTCTTCCAGGTGCTGAGTTCTGTACTTTTTTCATGCATGAAGAGATCATCATGTACTATCAATATATCTTCTTCATTGTAGTCAGTGCTCAACTTTGCATGTTCGGATGGAATCACCTGAACATTGTCCATTTGTCTTAGATTGACTGATGCAGTTGTGCCAGCAGTTTCCTCAGGCTCACTGAACTGCAAATTGTTCCAGTTTTTGTGTTTGCCAGTTGCCTTTCCTGCTCGGCCGAGGATTTTTCCAGTATGGATTTGTCTACTTTGATTATCTGTGTATTTAATTATTTGATCTTTTTTTAGTCTTAGACCTTCGCAGTTCGTGGATGAGCAGGTTTGTGGCGTGTGGGATTGATAAAGACTATCACCTCCAGGTAGCACTGATGCAGAAGGTTCACTGACATCTTCAGCATTAAGGGGTTCATCATTTTCTGGTGTCATTTCCTCATTTTCACTTTCAGTATCACTAAGATCTGCTGCTGGTGTTATTGTGGTATTTTCATCTGTTTTCATTTGTTCCCTTTCTGTCTCTTCCAGGTTTGTTTGTGGGTCATCCACATTTCTTAGTCTAGACTGATGCACCCGAACATAGGTTCCACCATGCCTGACAAATACAACCACACTATCTTGGCCTATGACCACACCTGGACCTTTCCACTCATTACAATCTACTTGCTTATAATACACTTTGTCCCCCATTTCATATCTGTCATCAACGGGACACAGTTGCTTACAAAGGGCTCTTCTAATTCTCTCTGAGCATTCGGCTTCTGTGAATGCTGTTCTCATTGCATGTAGTGTGGTGATTTGTTTAGCTATCCAACTACTCATACTTGTTTCTAGAGCTGGAGGCTTATTGGTGAGGACTGAGGGAAGATTTGGGTTTTGCCCAAACACTAACTGGTAGGGACTATAACCATGCACATTGTGCATGGAGTTCTTTGCCATTAGTGCCCAATCTAGAGGTGTCTTCCAGTCAAAGTTGTTGTCCCTCTTCAGTTTCAGCAAAATTTCAGTTAGGGTCAGATTGTGCCTTTCAACAAGGCCATTGCTCCATGGACTGTACACTGCCGTTGTTTTAATTTCAATGTTAAACTTTTCAGCCATGTCCTTCATTTCATCATTATTAAATTCACCTCCATTATCACTAAACAATCTGCATGGGGGACCATGAACACTTATCCAGCAGTGAATAAAGTGCTTCACTGTCTCTTTTGGGTTATTTGTGGTGACAATACTCCCTGCACTGAAGTGTGTGAAATGGTCAATAGCATGCAAATACCAAACTCCAGGCTCAAGCTCATGTAAGTCCACAGCCACAGTCTCATTATAGGCTGATGCCATAGGGAAACCCACTACAGGCTTATGTTTTGGCTTACTGTATCTGCTACATGTATCACAGTTTTTAACAATGTTCTTGAGAATTGTGTTGCTTTCATCATTGTGATTACCTGGGCAGGACAGTATTTTTTGCAGTCTATAAGCTGAAGCATGTCCAAATTGTCTGTGTAGTTTCAATAGGACTGTCTCCTTTTCTTTTGTTGTCATGTTTTCTGTCACAGCAAGAATTTCATTTTCATTTTGTGTCTTGTTCTCTCTTGTCTCCTTTTCTTCTGGATGACTGTCTTCTCTCAAATTCACACAGTTATGTCCTGAAGATGTTAGTTCAAGTTTAACAGGTTGTTTAAACATCGTTGCTTTGTCACGTGCAATGTCCAGAACTGCATTTGCTCTTTTCAATGAAGTCTTGCTTAAAAGCATTGGTATTTCTGCAGGAACAACTTCCGTCTCTATTGTGCATCTGGTATGTCCTATCCTTGCTGGAATGGTAACTTTTCTTGTGGAATAAACAAACTTGCCATCACCAAATCTGAAAGGTCTTGCACTTTGTTTGTCATCTATTTTCAGTAACTCACTCTGTGGCAGCCCACTTTTGTAATCTTCAAGCCATTTTTCTCCACACACAGTTCTTGTACAGGCCGTCTCAATCACAGCTGATCCTAAAGCCTCTACCATTAAAAATTCCTGTGTTAGACAAAGATTCATTTGAAAACAAAGTGATGTTATATTCTTCAACGTCATCTTTTATTCCTTCATCTTTTGTCAGTCTTACATGTTCCTTTTTATTTGGACAGTCCTTTGCCCAGTGATACGTGCTTTGGCAAACTGCACATTTCGTTCTTCTTCCATATTTATCAAGAGGGTTTGTGCCTTGAGCTATGATTTGGGATTGTTGTGTAGTGTTTGACTTGTGTCCCCATTTTCCTGAATATCTTGTGTAATAGGCAGTGTCACTATCTGAGTTTTGCAGTACACTGCCGCCCTCTCGTGGTGAAGTAACGTTATCTCCAAAAAATATTTTCAAGGCTGATTTCATATCAGTGAAAGAAAAGCAAGAGCAAGCTACAAGTGCTAACTGTTTATCTTTAACAGTAAGTCCGGCAGTATTGAGTAGCTTAAAGGCTAGTACGGCATCAGGAAGCTCCATTTTGAACTTACGTAACCTGTTGTATCGACGTTCGAACTCGACGATGTATTCCACCATAGAAACACCGCTCTCTCTAGTGATCCGGTCAAACTCAGTGTACGCCTCGTACGGCCGATCTTTTTCTTCTTTTAAAAACACACAGTCCAATTTTGCTATGAGTGTTTGCATTCCCGTGTCATCATTCAAATCATCAGCGGAAATTTCCAGAGCACTGTCCCTTGATCTGCCCGTTAGTGACAGAGTAACCGCCAAGGCTTGTTTTTTCTTTTCCAGGTCAGTAACATGTCTCCAAATTTCAATCTAATTTTTCCAACTTTCATAAGCCGTTGTAACAAGGGTTCAGGAAGGAGGGAAAAGAAGGACACGGTGACAGCTCTCTCTCTAGACTCAGGTAAGGGCCTTTAATGTACCAGCAAGGTATTTTTAAACAGAACACAAGAACAAGATACAAAATGTGGACAGCTTGCTGGGTTGCCAACACTAGACTGGCATGTGTCTCAAACCTCCTCACTGGCGATGTTGTGGCCCTTTTATGCCGCTCTCCCCGTACTCACTGCAATTAGAGACAGGTGTTAGACATAATTTAGCTCAGGTGCAAGCGCCCTTACCGCTTTCTCCCTTCGGACGGGCGCTTGACCACGCTACCGCTGCCACATACCCCCACCGCCCGACTCAGGCCGGGGCCTCATCCGGCCTGCCTACCACTCCCCCCCCATTTCTGGAAAGGAAGTCGGTGACAGCCATCTGCACCCCCGGTCTGTGGACCACCTCGAACTTAAAAGGCTGGAGAGCCAGATACCAACGGGTGATCCGGGCGTTAGTATCCTTCATGCGGTGGAGCCACTGCAGTGGGGCATGATCCGAGCAGAGAGTGAAGGCCCGCCCCAGCAGGTAGTAGCGGAGCATGAGGACCGCCCATTTGATAGCCAGACATTCTTTCTCCACGGTGCTGTACTTAGTCTCCCTTAAGGAGAGCTTTCTACTAATGTACAGCACGGTGCGCTCCTCCCCCTCCACCACCTGCGAGAGTACGGCCCCCAGCCCTCTGTCTGAAGCGTCTGTCTGTAATAGGAAAGGGAGAGAGAAATTAGGAGAATATAAAAGCGGCCCGCCACAGAGTACGGCTTTAACCCGTGTGAACGCCTGTTGGCACTGCTCCGACCACTGGACCGGATCTGGAGCCCCCTTTTTAGTGAGGTCAGTCAGCGGACTGGTGACGTCCGAATAATTAGGGATGAACCTCCTATAATAGCCAGCCAGCCCCAGGAACTGCCTCACCCCCTTTTTGGTCTTGGGCCTAGGGCAAGTCGCAATCGCCGCGGTCTTATCAATTTGGGGACGCACCTGGCCATGACCCAAGTGGAACCCCAGATACCGCACCTCCACTCGCCCAATCGCGCACTTCTTAGGGTTTGCTGTGAGCCCCGCCCGCCGCAGCGACTTCAGGACCGCCCTCAGATGTTGTTTATGCCACTGCCAGTCATTACTATAGATAATAATATCATCTAGGTAGGCAGTGGCGTAAGCGGAGTGCGGCGGAGGACACGGTCCATCAGACGCTGGAACGTGGCTGGGGCCCTGAACAAACCGAACGGGAGTGTCACGAATTGGTGTAATCCGAATGGCATAGTGAAGGCTGTTTTTTCTCGGGAGATTGGTGTCAAGGGGATCTGCCAATAACCCTTTGTCAAATCTAGGGTCGAATAAAAGCGAGCAGTACCTAACCGATCGAGCAGTTCATCAACCCGGGGCATTGGGTACGCGTCAAATTTAGACACCACGTTGACTTTTCTATAGTCCACACAGAATCGCACCGACCCGTCGCTCTTGGGAACAAGAACGACCGGGCTAGACCAGTCACTGTAGGACTCTTCTATTACGGTCTCGATGTGGTGTTCAATGAGGTTCGTGCGACCCGGTAGGGGAGAAAACACGTCAGAAAACTCCTTTTGCAACCTGGCCACCTCTGATCGTTGGCACGGGGAGAGGTGGTCTCCACAAATGACTGGGGCATTGAGATCAGGTTTTGGATTTACCTCTGGTCCGAGCTCCGCCCTCTCTGGAATCACTGTGGCCAACCATACAGGGACCGCCTCCCTCCATAATTTAAGGAGGTTGAGGTGGTAAATTTGACGTGCGTCCCCTCTATCGGTTCGTTTATCCTCATAATCGAAATTCCCCACTCGTCGTGTGATCTCGAAGGGCCCTTGCCACTTGGCGAGTAATTTGGAGCTCGATGTGGGGAGTAATACAAGGACTTTATCTCCCGGTGCAAATTCCCTTAGCTGTGCTCCCCTGTCATACAGCCGGCGTTGGCGTTCTTGGGCCCGGAGCAAATTTTTTTGTGTTAGTTTTCCCAAAGCGTGAAGTTTTGCTCTGAGGTCAAGAACGTATTGAATTTCGTTTTTGCTATTCGAAGGTCCTTCCTCCCAGCCCTCCCGTAAGACATCTAAGATGCTACGCGGGCGACGCCCATATAACAGCTCAAACGGAGAGAAGCCGGTTGAGGCTTGTGGGACCTCTCGCACTGCAAACAACAGGGGGTCGAGCCATCTGTCCCAATTTTTAGCATCCTCGTGCACGAACTTACGAATCATGTTTTTGAGGGTTTTGTTAAAACGTTCCACTAGGCCATCTGTCTGCGGATGATACACGCTAGTGCGAATCGATTTAATACCCAACAGATCGTAGAGTTCGCGAAGTGTGCATGACATAAATGTTGTGCCTTGATCGGTGAGGATTTCTTTTGGAATCCCCACCCGGGAGATTATTTTGAAGAGTGCCGTAGCAACACTATGTGCTGAGATGTTGCTTAACGGCACTGCTTCCGGATATCGCGTTGCGTAATCCACTAGGACTAACACAAAGCGATGTCCGCGTGCTGTCCGTTCCAATGGCCCGACGAGGTCCATTCCAATTCTTTCGAAGGGGACCTCGATCAAGGGAAGAGGGCGCAATGGCGCTTTTGGGGTGGCCGGTGGGTTTACCAGCTGGCATTCGCGGCACGCCGCACACCACCTGCGGACGTCACCGCTAATGCCTGGCCAATAAAAACAGGTGATTAGACGGAGAAGTGTTTTCCTTTCCCCTAGGTGACCTGCCATGGGATTATAATGAGCCACCTGGAATAACATTTCCCGGCGTCTCCGTGGAATCAAAAGCTGTTTTACATTTTCTTTGGTCTGAGTGTCCTGCATCACTCTATACAGCCGGTCATTTATAATTGCAAAATAGGGATGTGCGAGAGCGATGTCTGGCCAAAGACGCTGCCCATCGATCGTTTTCACCTGATCGAAGGCATGCTTAAGGGTTTCGTCGCGCGACTGCTCCAAAGGGAAATCCTCGTCAGGGAATTCCCTGCGTAGGGGAGGGGCGAAACCCTCGCCCCTCTCCTCATGATCTCGATTTGGAGCAGCCGAGGACGGACCTGGCTCCGCCTCCCCTGCCAAAGCATCGCACATCGCACACCTCCCCATTTTAGTGCAGGACCCATCCTCACAAATATTCCCTAATAGATTCTTAAACGCAGGCCAATCTGTCCCCAAAATCAGAGGATGGGTGAGGTGGGAACTAACCGCTGCCTCCACTCTGTGTTTTTTCCCTTGAAATTTGATCAGCACAGTCACCAACGGATAGTTGTGAACATCCCCATGCACACACCTCACCCTTACCCGCTTAGCTGTGCTCAAAGCCCCGGGTTGAACCAAGCGTTGATGGATTGTGGTCTGATTACAACCGGTATCCAGCAAAGCTTGGTGTGTACCCCTCTGGATTCTTACCGGAATCCGGTACGCTCCAGCCCGATCGGGGGCAGCATGCTGGGGATCGGAGACCCGAACCACCGTCCCCACCTCCATCATCGGACACTGATCGCGGAGGTGACTCGGGTCCCCGCACCTCCAACAGGCCGGCCCAGGCGCCACCCCCGTACCTGCGTCGGCAGACGCTCCCACCTGAGGGGGAGAGCGGTTAAATGTTGTGGAGGGGAGTGAGCTGCCGTAGAAGGTCTCTGCCAGACTCCTCGCCTGCGGGGGGCAGGAACGGACCCTGGAGAGAAGACAGAGCGAGAGGGGGGCGGGGGATGGGAGAAATTAGAAAAAATCACAGGGGGAGGGGGAGGAGAGAGAGAGAGAGAGAGAGAGAAGGCTCGTCCAGCCTTGGGATCGCCGCCATGTGGTCCTCTGCGAGCTGAACGGCCGCCTCCAGTGACGCCGGGCGGTGGCACTGGACCCACTCTGCCGTTTTCTTGGGCAATCGTTGGATGAACTGTTCCAGTACCACCTGATCGATCAGTCCCTCGACGTCGCGGTCCCCCGCTAGCAGCCATTTCCTGCAGGCATCACGGAGCCACTGGGCAAACGCGAACGGGCGGTCGGCTTTCTCCAGTTTCATGGTTCGGAAAAGTTGGCGATGTTCCTCAGGACTCCGACCAACCCGTTGCATGATGGCTCTCCTTAAGTCAGGGTAGGCCAGGAGGTTCGTAGCGGGCAGTTGTTGAGCCGCGAGTTGAGCTTCCCCGGACAAAAGAGGAACAAGGCGGGCTGCCCATTAATCGCGCGACCAACCCCAAATTTCGGCGGTCCGTTCAAACAGATCCAGAAATGCTTCCGGATCGTCCGTTGCCCCCATCTTCTGTAACGTGGGCGGGGGCAACGGAGAACGATTGTCCGGGGTCGCGGCTGTGGCGGGAGCGACCTCCTGGCTGAGCAGGCTCCGGATGATGTGCCGGTCCTCTGCTTGAGCCCGCATGATCTCAAAGAAGCACCAGTCTTGGTCCTCTCAGAGCTCAAGCAGAGACTGTTGGTGGTTCTGATGCAATGCCGCGAGGGACTGGAGGACTTCGGCCAGCTGGGAGGAATCTATGGGACGACCTTCCATGTTCGGTGAATTTTCCCGGGTTTCGGCACCAGTGTAACAAGGGTTCAGGAAGGAGGGAAAAGAAGGACACGGTGACAGCTCTCTCTCTAGACTCAGGTAAGGGCCTTTAATGTACCAGCAAGGTATTTTTAAACAGAACACAAGAACAAGATACAAAATGTGGACAGCTTGCTGGGTTGCCAACACTAGACTGGCGTGTGTCTCAAACCTCCTCACTGGCGATGTTGTGGCCCTTTTATGCCGCTCTCCCCGTACTCACTGCAATTAGAGACAGGTGTTAGACATAATTTAGCTCAGGTGCAAGCGCCCTTACTGCCTTCTCCCTTCGGACGGGCGCTTGACCACGCCCCCGCTGCCACAGCCGTCTTCTCGTCAAACAGTGGGGGATTTTTGGAATTCCCAGCAGCAGCCATCCTCTGCTACCAATGTTAATTCAATAATTACAACAGTTATCGGGCAATAAACTCTTTATTGTTCCATCACATAACACAGCCACTTTCACTCTCATAGAACTCCAGACTGCCCAACACCAGAGGAAAAAACCGCGCTAACCCATAAAAGGTGCTCTTCACACATGCGCAGTAAAAGAAACGTAACTTAACAGGTGGCTCATCTTCTAGCATGTTCTACTTGCAACTGGGAGGACCCTGGTACAAATCTAGCCTTGCATGCAAATTGACATGTTAAGCAAAAGTGCCGTAGAAACACCACAAATGTTATACTCACAAAGTATCCAGAGAGCACAGACGCCTCCAAGAGCGAAAGCAAGAGAGACACAGAGAATTAGCAGAAAAAATTTACCTCACTTGGAGGAATGGTCTTCTCTCTGTTTTTGAATTTGAAATGAATTTCTTTATTGTCATTGTACACAAGATACAACGAAATTGCGGAGCTTCTGCATAAGGTGCATGGTACATAAAAAAGATAAATAAATAAATAGATATAAAATACATAATACAAAATGATGTGTTAAGATGTTTAAGCTAGGACAAAGATAGGACTGCTACCAATGTTAATTCAATAATTACAACAGTTATCGGGCAATAAACTCTTTATTGTTCCATCACATAACACAGCCGCTTTCACTCTCATAGAACTCCAGACTGCCCAACACCAGAGGAAAAAACCGCGCTAACCCATAAAAGGTGCTCTTCACACATGCGCAGTAAAAGAAACGTAACTTAACAGGTGGCTCATCTTCTAGCATGTTCTACTTGCAACTGGGAGGACCCTGGTACAAATCTAGCCTTGCATGCAAATTGACATGTTAAGCAAAAGTGCCGTAGAAACACCACAAATGTTATACTCACAAAGTATCCAGAGAGCACAGACGCCTCCAAGAGCGAAAGCAAGAGAGACACAGAGAATTAGCAGAAAAAATTTACTTCACTTGGAGGAATGGTCTTCTCTCTGTTTTTGAATTTGAATTGAATTTCTTTATTGTCATTGTACACAAGATACAACGAAATTGCGGAGCTTCTGCATAAGGTGCATGGTACATAAAAAAGATAAATAAATAAATAGATATAAAATACATAATACAAAATGATGTATTAAGATGTTTAAGCTAGGACAAAGAGTAAGTAAAAAGACATAAAAGGAGTGCTACAGTTTGTCAAAAATTATATTTTGACAAATACAAGACTATGCTAAATTGAAGAACCTTTCAGTCACAAACTGAGGGTATAAAAAGATGGAGATTGCACAGAAATATAATACATAAATACACATATTGTGCTAGGTGCAATGTCAGTACATACAAAGTATTTGGTGCATATGTGTATTCAGTGTAGTTATAGCTCTGGGAAAAAAGCTGTCCTTGAGTCTATTTGTCCTTGACTTAAAGCATCTGTAACGCCTACCAGAAGGGAACAATTTAAACAGGTGGGAACCAGGGTGAGAATGGTCTTTTTAAATGTTCTGGGCTCTGCTGAGGCAGCGGGAGTTGTAAAGGTCCTTCAGGGAGGGAAGAGGGCAACCAATGATCGGTGTTAATAGTCCGCTGTATTCCCTTTCTCTCTGCCTCCGTACAGCTACAGTACCATACTGAGATACAATATGCTAGAAGGCTCTCCACCGCAGAACGATAGAAGGTCTCCAGCAGCTTCTTCTTTAGATTGTTCCTCTTTAACACTCTCAAGAAGTGAAGGCGCTGCTGTGCCTTTTTGGTAATTACTGTGGTGTTGGCTGACCATTTGAGGTTTGCTGAGATGGTTGTGCCAAGGAATTTGAATGTTTGAACCCTCTCTACGCAGTCTCCTTTGATGTAGAGGGGAGCGGGGTCTGCCCTGTGCCTTCTAAAATCGAAGATGATTTCCTTTGTTTTGGTGGTATTTAGTGTCAGGTTATTGGCTGAACACCACTCCGACAATCTCAGGATCTCATTTCTGTAGGCAGCCTCATCCCCCTTTGAAATTAGTCCCACCACTGTAGTATCATCTGCAAATTTGATGATGTTGTTCTGGTGATGGACTGGGCGGCAGTCATGCGTATAAAGAGAGTACAGAACTGGGCTCAGCACGCACCCTTGAGGGGAGCCAGTGCTGAGCATGCGGGTGGAAGAGAAATGAGGACCGAGTTTAACAGTCTGAGGGCGGTCCGTCAGGAAATTCCTGATCCAATTACAGGTAAGTAAAGGGAGGCCAAGATCTGTGAGTTTGCAGAAGAGAATGTCCGGTATAATAGTATTAAAGGCTGAGCTATAATCGATGAAAAGCATCCTCACGTAGCTCTCCTGATGTTCCAAATGGCACAGCGCATTATGGAGGGCTATGGCTATTGCATCCTCAGTTGATCTGTTTGCTCTATAAGCAAACTGATGTTCATCGAAAGTGAAGGGGAGGCAGGTTTTTAGATGGTGCAACACCAGCCTTTCAAGGCACTTTGTAATGATCGGTGTAAGGGCAATAGTGCGATAGTCATTGAGATTATCTGTTAGGGAGAGGTTGAAGAGGTTTGTGAGGACTCCTGAGAGCTGGTTAGCACATCTCTTGAGTACCTTCCCTGAGATACCATCAGGGCCAGAAGCTTTCAGTGTGTTCACTGTTCTAAGCACCCGCCTCACTTAATGCTCCTGGACAGTGAATGGAGGGGTACCAGAGTCTGTTGTAAACTGAAGTGGTGTGGTATTTTGCAGCTGTGGTTTATCAAAACGAGCAAAGAAGCAGTTTAGTTCCTCTGCTAGTGGAGCCGAGCTGTTTCCAGCTACACAGCTGCTGCCTCTGAAGTTTGTTAGGTGCTGGAATCCCTGCCATACCTGTCGTGGTTTGCCATCTGTAAAATTATCTTCTACCTTTTTTTTGTAATCCCTCTTTGCATCCCTGATTCCTCTCTTCAGGTTGACTCTAGCAGCACCTTAGAGAGCTCTATCACCTGACCTGAAAGCAGCTTTCCGATCTTTGAGGAGCTTATAGACTTGGCTGGTCATGCAAGGCTTCTGATTGGGAAAAACCCGGATGATTTTATTCACTGTGACGTTGTCCATACAGTACTTGATGTAGGCCAATACCGCCTCAGTGTGAACAGCCAGGTCATGATGTTTAAAAACTTCCCAGTCAGTATGTTTCTTGCTTTTGATGGGGATACCTATGGTTAAAATTTCAGTGTGATAAAGGATCCCAAACATACAGATAAGTATGCAACTCTTTACATCTCTGACCCACTGTAATATAATATAAACAGAACTGAGCAGAATGTAAATTCTAATGCCATGTCAATAATATCTTACCTTTGATTTGAGATCTTTTGACAACTGAATCAGTTCTTGAATGAAGGTAAACAGAATTTTCATAGATTGAGTCCATATCATTAACCTGACAGGAGATGTGTTCTCTGAGATATTTGGTTTAGGTTTTGTTGAGAACAAGGATTTCAAAGAAAATATAAGTGCAGGCAGAAAATATAACATAGGATGTGATGTAGAAAGAGCCACACAAACAAATTCTTTAGAATCAGTGGGGATTTCTTTAAAACTGCAAGGGAAGCTCGGCTTCCCCTATAATGTCAAAAAAATAATGGTCAAATATGTACTATTGTGTAAACAATTTATTGACTAAAAATGCATTAGAACATGTTCATCTCGAAAACGAGTTCGTTCAGAATCAGCTACATGTAGCAGGTCGGCTGACTCGATTTCATTCCCATAGCGTCACAGTGCATTTCCCTGTTGAAGCCGAGCGTCCATTGACTTCAATGGGGCTGCTTTGAACAGTTTTTTTCAGTGCTCCGAAACTAGACGGTCATTGGATAAATGCTGTGATTATGTCCCGCCCACGGACGCTCAGCGTCTCTGGGGGTTAATGAGGAGTGGGCTGGCCCGGACTCCGGGCTTCCGCGTAATGATTGGAGGATCTGTCGAAAGACTGCATCTCCTTTTGACTGACAGCGAATCTGTACTATAAGAAGTTGCTGAAGCTATTCGCACTCAGTCCCATCGCGGATTTCTCAAGTGTAGTCGAAAGACAAATGCTTCTTGATATTTGCTTGGCGAAATTGCTAGTCAATTTGCATAATACATTTCACAATTATACACCACATTCCTTGTTTCAGTTTTACCAAGTTTAATATTTTTTTTTAGATCGTTCATTCATTCATTCATTCATTCATTCATTCATTCATTTATACAGTAGGCTAGGCTAGCGGATGTACGGGTGAAACTGTGCACGATGGCAGACAGTGCTAATATTGTCGACCTGATTTTGGCGATGCCATTTGAAAGTCTTCCTTACGAGGAAAAAATTATAATTACAGCAGCATTGATTTAGTGCAAAAGATAGGGAAAAATAACAGGTCTTTTCAGCTCTCCTGGTATGACAAAGTTAGCTGGCTGACTGGAAGTGCTGTGACAAATAAAATGTACTGCTGGCCATGCCTCTTGATGAAACCATCTCACGGATGTGTTGTTTGGTCAAAGGTGGTTTTTGGAGATCTGTCTAACTTTGACAGGGCATATAAATGGACAAGTTTATAATGTAGGCCGAAAATGAGCTTCCCCTCTTTGAAAGACCAGCAGCCACCACTGCTTCAGATGCTACAGAGGTTTTAAGGCTTGTAATATAGCAAACAAGTTGAATGGACCGCTATTGTTTTTTTCTTTCCCGAGCACCATTGCCATTCACTTTGATTTTTTTATATATATATATATATATATATATATATATATATATATATATATATATATATATATATAAAAACATCCACAACATTCTGCAAAACAACTCCATTTGTCTTAAATGGAGTAAAGAATATGTAATATTAAAAATATAAAACACTCAAAAAATATATATTTTTGCCTTTTTTAAGATTTACGCATTCCAATTTCACAACAAAATTCCATCTAATTGAATTGTGGAATCTTTAACAAAATTACATTCATAATATTTCCATTAATTCAAGTCTTATTAATTTGCTGTGTTCATCATTCTTATAAATTTGCACGTAAAAAGTCCAAGCATCCATGGACACAGGCCCGGACTGGCCATCGGGAGCACCGGGACAAGTCCCTGTGGCCTGGCGACTAATTTGGCCTGCTGCCAGGCAGCGTTTTTTTAAATAATTTTTTATTATTATTATTTTATATTACTACCTTTACCAGTGATCATTTTCTTATTCGTCATTCAATACAATTATTGTTATTAATAATAATAATAAATAAAATCATGAATCTGTTAGTCTTGACTGGCAAGGCTACGATTCGACTTTAGGCCTCAGCCAAACGGTTAAACAGAAAATGCGAGCAGCACCCGATGATGGAGAGAAAACGGCCAGGTGGAGCAGAGAGGGAAAGGACAAAAAAAAAAAGAAAGCACTCCAAGAAGAAGCAGCAAAATGTTGCAAAATTACTGACCTGTTCAGGGCTTCAAGTGCAGGTCAGTTTCATCTGTAAATACTGTACTTTTTTCTTCGTTAACTTCTTGAAATGCTAGCAAATGTAAGCGGTAGCGCCCGTCTAACGTTACATTCATGGAGAAATAAAAACAAATGAGTGAAACCGCACACAGAAAACTCACAGAAGACATGTACAAAATTCTAATTGTTGTTTTTTTTTTTTTATTTATGATTTAGTTTAACATAACACAACTAAGGGAGCTGTTTTGCTCAATATTATCACGATTGAAAATGTTACATTGAATTTATTGTTCAATAAACAAGTAGCGTAGTTAATATTTATTATTAAGTTACTTACATTTTAGACACAAACCATATTAACTGTTTTTGTTCTATTTCACCGACGAAAATAGTTCCAAAGGAAAGCTACAGCAGGCGGTGTTTTGTTACTGAATAATTCAGCGTTTTGAACGAATCTTTTGTATGAATGACTCACTAATTAAGACGGTCACTTGCCGTCACCTATTGGTTTAATGTTTAAATATTGCATTTTTTTTATTTGTATATTCAAACATTTATTTAAAACATCAATCTCATAACATTATTTATTGCAGTTGTAATTGCAGTGCACATTATTTAATTTGATGGGTAACAGCCCTATAGTGTCTTATTATTATAACTGAATTTATTGATCAAATGTAAGAATTTGACATGAAAGATGATGCATACATTAAGGTAATACAAATTTCCTTTTTTTTTTTTTCATCAAATGAAGGTGGAGACAACCAACCTAGCACTAGCTGTGGTGCAATGATCACACATCAGATTCAGCCAGGGAGTGAGATGACAGGTAGAATCAAAATAAGAAAAAAAAATAACATATTGTTTGAAATATAGTGTTGCTAAATGTTGGATATTCAAGTAATTTTAAGATAAAAACAACAACATTTTGTCATAAATATAATACTTTGATTTTTACTCAAATAGATGTAGATTCTGGGCAAACACATTACAATAAGGTGGTTGTTTTGCACCAAGGTGGAGACAGTTCTGTTTGTAACATGAGGCCAGAAGAAGTGACAGGTGGAGAAGAGACAGGTACAAGAAAAATACACACACTTTATAACTATTTAGTTTATTATACAGTCATGACTGAAAATATATTGTTGTTTTCGACAAAACGCAAACAATTACATTTAATTGTGTTAGTATAGATGTGCTAAAAAGCATTTTTATGTGCTACATTAGTTATTTTGTTTTACACAGACACAGCTGCTGAAGTGGGATATTTATGGACTAGAAAAACAGAAGGACTGTAAAATGCCTTGTTAAGATGTTAAAAGAGCCAAGCAAAACCTCTAATCCTACAAACAGAATAAATGATCTTTTCAGGGATTCTGAATCCCTACATCCCTAGCGGGATGTACATTTTTACGTTATGAACATTTGTTGAAAAACAGCTGTATGTTCTTCACCCATATCTTATTCAGTAATTCCTTTAATTCTTCAAGGCTCATTTGTCTAGTTACTCTTTCATTTCTTCTGTTTTTAGCCCAATAAGCTTGAGAGACCATTTTTTGTTCCGTACTGTTATAGCAACAAAATGCCATCCACATGTGTGAGGGAATGTTCACTCTCTTATTCAGTGTAATGTTGCCTGGTACTGCCCCTGTCAGCACGTAGGCCAAGACTTTTTTGACGTTTTGTTTATCACGGCAGTTTTTATCCATGATTTCTTTGATATCATTTACCGTACTATTCCAATATCCATTTAAGTCCTTATTTTGAGGCACAGCATTGGTCAGCGTGAACGTCGATTCGGCAGTCACTCTATCAGCTGCATGACAAATGGGAAATAATTGACTGGGACTCATTGGTTGACTTTTGTCCAAATAATCTTGGGAAATTGCCTGCTTGACGTGTGGCACACGCATTTCGGTACCTGCCGGTTCAAGCTACAGAACAAATAATAGAAAGAGAGAGAAATGGTCAATGCTTAGAGAAGAACTTCTTATTAATGAGAGATTGAAGAAGTTAAAACATGGCTGGAATGTGTTTAATGGAATATTTCAGGTTCAAAAAAGTTTTGCTCCGTTGACGGCATTTGTGGCATGATGTTATTACCACAAAAATTTATTTAAACTCTTCCGAGGCACTTACAATGGAAGTGAATGGGGGTCCTTTCTGTAAACGTTAAAATACTCACTGTTTCAAAAGTACAGCCACAAGATGTAAACAATATGTGTGTAAATTAGTTTGATAAAATAATGCTGCAAAGATGACATAATGCCTAAAATGACCATAAAAACCATGATTTACCCCCCATTCACTTCCATTGTAAGTCCCTCACTGTAACCATTAGTTTTGCTTTTTTAAAGAAAATAAGGGACATGTCAGAATTATTATAATTTTTTGGAAATCAACATTATGCCAAAAAATTCTGTCGATTAAGCTTGATTTGTATTGAACCTGGAATATTACTTTAAAGCTTTGACATGCTACATTTCAATTAGGCATAAACAATATGTTATCACCTGGCGCTCAGTCATCCATGGAATCACTGGTGTTCTGTACGACTGCGTCCCGATGTATTTGTAGGCAGAGAAAATGGGAATCCTGTTTGTTGTGTCATAGAGTGTCGCAAACCTGTAACCGTTCTTATATTTTTGACAGATCGTTTCATATCGATTATTAAGTGTGGCTGAATCCTTCAGAATGCCAGGAATCGTAGGAGAATTTCTATTAAAAAAAAATTCACTGCATCTATTGAATTTTTGCACTACTTCAGATATAATGCACGGAAAGCCCAACACCAGTAGCAGAGAGATGAGGCATAGGACAAACAGCCGCATCTTCACCCTGAACTCGATCGCAAACTCGAAAATATGTACTTTTTATCTAAACGTATTCCACAAACTGTTCTCACAATGCATAAAGCCTCTCTGCTTAGACTTAAATCCCCCTACACACTTAAATAGTTTAGCAGCAATGACG
Source organism: Moxostoma hubbsi (assembly GCA_032164185.1). Lineage (NCBI taxonomy): Eukaryota > Metazoa > Chordata > Actinopteri > Cypriniformes > Catostomidae > Moxostoma > Moxostoma hubbsi. Next base: position 1,093,621 of record JAVLUX010000032.1, read on the forward strand.
CATGCCCCAAAGACTTTCCGAGAAACAGAAAGTTCAAAAATCTTGAGTCCAAGATATCACACGTGGTTTTAAGTTTTCTTTCACACCTCTTTTACCCCACTACAAGCCAACACCATTATAGCATATTTGTACTACACTTATCAGCACTAATCAACTCTAGCAACCTTCAAAGCGGAAATATCAGCACATTGCTCGTAGTGTTTGTGTATTGTGCATTCTTAAGACCTAAGAAGAGTGCTTGACTTTTTTAATTTGCTACCAGTTTTGAGTTTTGTACTTCTAGTTGTAATGGCATAAAATATGATATGTTATTGAGGTAAAAGGTAATGATTTCTCAATCTTGACAATTTGTATTAATGAATTGATTAAATCGACATAAAAAAGTGTCCTCTTAAAGGTAAAAATTGCCCTGAAAATAAAATCCAAGGGGCAAAATTTTGACCCTTGATGTAAAAGTAAATTTCATACACTGCTTTAAATACACTTAAATATCCTGATAACAACAAAAAAAAATCAGCTTATAAAAAAAAAAAAAAAAAAATGAAAACATAAAAAAAAGTGTATTGATTGGATTATTTGTGATGTCCAAACGTAAACAGTCAAGCACACGACACACTGGGAACACCCATAAAGATGTTTACATGCAACACGAAATCTGAGTAATCTAGCACACTCATTTTACTCATTTCATGTAACATGTTTTCTAATAAAGCTTTTGCCAAAAACATATTTAACACATGCTCTGATATTCCATGCCAGAGGTAAACCAACGCATAGCTGGTCACCTGCAAATGTTGTGATTTGGATCCTGCACTCTCAGAAAAAAAGGTACTTTGAAAGGGCCGTAACTTGGGTGGAACCTTCAAGGGGACATTTTCTGATCCTTAGTTTAAATATAAATTGTTTTGATTACATCATTTTACCCTATGAACCTAATGTGTACCTTTTAAGTTTACATTTGCCTCCTTAAGTGTACAATATGTACCCAAAACAAGTGCCCCAGTGACTGCCTTCTACCTTAAACAGTACTTTTTTTCTGTGAATGTGGCTCCTGTATGGGATGCTTATGTTCTAAAAAGGCCCCATCAATCATCAAGACTTCATTGGTCAACCAACATCAGCAGAAAAAAAACATGTTGATTGAACAACTTCACTATTTGCCTGCAAAGGTTTGCTGGTGTTTAGTGTGCCTGTGCTGATTTAATCAGATCGGATCAGCATCGGGGAAAAATCAAGAAATTATGACATTTTTCTTTTGAGTCTTGTATTTATAAATATATATACTTTAACCCAACACATCCCCTAAACCCAACACATCCCCTAAACCCAAAACAACCCCTAAACCCAACACATCCCCTAAACCCAACACAACCCCTAAAACTAACTCAACCCCTAAACCCAACACAATCGGTTGTGTTGGGTTTAGGGGGTGTGTTGGGTTTAGGGGTTGTGTTGGGTTTAGGGGTTGTTTTGGGTTTAGGGGTTGTGTTGGGTTTGTGTTGGGTTTAGGGGTTGTGTTGGGTTTAGGGGTTGTGTTGGGTTTGTGTTGGGTTTAGGGGTTGTGTTGGGTTTAGGGGTTGTTTTGGGTTTAGGGGTTGTGTTGGGTTTAGGGGTTGCTTTGGGTTTAGGGGTTGTGTTGGGTTTAGGGGTTGTTTTGGGTTTAGGAGATGTGTTGAGTTTAGGGGTTGTTTTGGGTTTGTTTTGGGTTTAGGGGTTGTGTTGGGTTTAGGGGTTGTGTTGGGTTTAGGGGTTGTGTTGGGTTTGTGTTGGGTTTAGTGGTTGTGTTGGGTTTGTGTTGGGTTTAGGTGTTGTGTTGGGTTTAGGAGTTGTGTTGGGTTTAGGGGTTGTGTTGGGTTTGTGTTGGGTTTAGGGGTTCATTCATTCATTCATCTTCAACCGCTTATCCTGTACAGGGTCACGGGGGGCTGGAGCCTATCCCAGCTAACATTGGGCGAAAGGCGGGGTACACCCTGGACAGGTCGCCAGTCCATCGCAGGGCCACACATATACAGACACACACTCATACTCACATCCACACCTAGGGCAATTTTTGGAGACACCAATTAACCTAGCCTGCATGTCTTTGGATGGTGGGAGGAAGCCGGAGCACCCGGAGAGAACCCACACAGACACGGGGAGAACATGCAAACTCCACACAGAAAGGCCGGGGCAACCGGGGTTTGAACCCATGACCTTCTTGCTGTGAGGCGACAGTGCTAACCACTGCACCACCGTGCCGCCCGGGTTTAAGGGTTGTGTTTGGTTTAGGGGTTGTTTTCGGTTTAGGGGTTGTTTTTGGTTTAGGGGTTGTTTTTTTTTAAGGGTTGTTTTGGGTTTAGGGGTTGTTTTTGGTTTAGGGGTTGTGCTGGGTTTAGGGGTTGTTTTGGGTTTAGGGGTTGTGTTGGGTTTAGGGGTTGTTTTGGGTTTAGGGGTTGTTTTGGGTTTAGGGGTTGTGTTGGGTTTAGGGGTTGTGTTGGGTTTAGGAGATGTGTTGAGTTTAGGGGTTGTGTTGGGTTTGTTTTGGGTTTAGGGGTTGTGTTGGGTTTAGGGGCTGTGTTGGGTTTAGGGGTTGTTTTGGGTTTAGGGGTTGTGTTGGGTTTAGGGGTTGTTTTGGGTTTAGGGGTTGTTTAGGGGTTGTAAACCTAACCCTCACAGAAAACTTTCAGCATTTTTACATTTTCACTAAAACATTGTTTAGTGTGATTTTTAAGTGATTTAAATTATGAGGACACTAGAAATGTCCTCGTAAATCACATTTCTAGCGTAATGACCTTGTAATTACAAGTTTATAACCTACAATATTGTCCTCATAAACAAAATAAACATGCACACAAACACACACACACACACACACACACACACACACACATATACACACACACTTAAAATGAAATGCCAATATTTGCACAAGCTTTATTAGAGAAAAGACAGTCACACTCTTAACATGCTGTGGACACCAGACAGTAGGGATACTCCAATCAGGATTTTTACAGCCGATGATGATTGATAAGTTAATAATAATACAAGTTTTTGTACTTTTAAAGTCACATTTGACATGCTCACTGGGAACCTAAAGACAATACATTTTAAAGGCATGCTTTTAATCCAATTTTTCAATGAAACGGCTCATTGAGGACTTAAAAGACATTACATACTTTACAGAATAATTTTCTGTGAAGCTGTTTTGAGCTATGTGTGTCGTAAAAAGCACTTTACAGTTAAAATATGCAACACAACAATACACAGTACAATATACAATACAACAGAACTCACATTTTATATGTACTGTATATAACATTTGGATATAACATTCCAAATTCATACTATGCATATGTTGGGCAAGGCCATTTATTGCTTTGTTTTTCTGCATTAATGTGAAAAAATTAATTATTATTATCTCTGGATTATGCACTTGAATTCGTAGAGTTTATTACCCATTAATTATAAATTGACCGTTCTTTTCATATCAGTATTTTTATGCTTTTAACCAATTTGCCAGTGGTTTTAATTTAGTCAATAACTGACCGATAAATATGGGCAGCTGATACATCTTTATATCATTGGCATGCAAAATAATTTTGTCACAGATCTCTAATGTTTGAAACAGAACAATTGTTGTCAAACAGCAATACGGTTTTCTTCCATTGTGTTCTGAGAAATTCCTGCAATTCCTGCAGGCTCTTTTCACCGATAGTTTTGCCATCAATATTTTCTTCTTTATTTTGGGCCCAATAAGCCTGGGAAACAAATGATCTATTTGAACTGTTATAGCAGCAAAATGCCATCCACATGTGTGAGGGAATGTTCACTCTCTTATTCAGTTTATTGTTGCCAGGTACAGCTCCTGTCAGGACATGAGCCAAGACTCTATTACTGTCCTTTCTGTCACGGCAGTATTTATCCATGACATCTCTAGTCTTTCTTTCCATGTGATTCCAGCTGCCGTTATTAAAGCTTATACTCTGTGGTACAATGTTGGTCAGCGTGAATGTAGATTTAGCAGTGTCTTCATCCATTGCATGACAGCAGGGAAACAAGTGACCACGATTCAGTTTAGAATTGTTACCCCAGTAGTCTTCAGTGGTTGCCTGATTCACGTATGGCACACTCATCTCATCAACACCATCAGAAGGTTCGAGCTACAGATAAGATATTTAAAAGAAAGAGATACCATAATTAATACACTAACAGAAGAACTCTAATAAATTAATTTGACAGTTCACCCCAAAATGCTCACCTCGTCTTTGTGTATAAAAAATTTACCTAGTACAGTTATGCAATTTATAATATACTCCTTATCTTTATTATCTATTATAATCCAAAACAGTATATGTTTATATTCTAATACAGGCATCTCCATATATTTTTTATTAATTTTTTTTTTTTAATCCCCTTTTCTCCCCAATTTGGAATGTCCAATTCCCACTACTTAGGATGTCCTCGTGGTGGCGCACAACTCACCACACGCCCCATTGAGAGCGAGAACCCCATGTGACTTTACCCTCCCTAGCAACCGGGCCAATTTAGTTGTTTAGAAGACCTAGCGGGAGTCACTCAGCACACCCTGGATTCAAACTTACGACCAGCGTCAATATTCGCTGAGCTAACACGGCACCCTCTCCATATAATTCTTGATCCACTCCAAAACACTCGTTATAAAATCCTGAACATTTATCATGAAAAAAAGATATGTTCTGGTGTTTTAATGTCATTAGTACAGAAAGAACAATTGATTTGCTAAAAATTTAAATGTAAATGTAAAAAAATCAGCAGATGGGTAAATGTCATTTATAATCTTATAAATTACATTTATGAAACTAATTTCTCTTGCTTTTGGTGTAATTGGACATTTTAGAGACTCTATTCTCAATTTGGTGACTAAACTTTTCTTAAAATATTTATATATCTCTCTTTACTTTCAAATTCTCCATATTAAAACGACATACAAATTAAGATATAAAATGTATCTATTGGCTGTTCCTGTGACCGACAGCACACTGCACGAGTGTTTGTAGCCTGCTAGCCTGTTTAGCATTGCTTTCTTATTCTCGTATGTTCATTGTTTTATCCTTTCCCATTTTACCGTGTGCTTTGATTTTTTCCACTTTTCTACTGTTTCATCTGTGTGTATTTTTCATGTTGCTGCTGGCACCTAGCTCGAGTCTGTGTTTGTAGACTGCTAGCTTTTTTAGCATTGCTTATTATCTTTTTTCAACGTTTAAAAAAAATAGCTTATTATGAAGCCACAACTTGATTCTGGAGAACTGGCTAATTATAGACTGATTTCAAATCTCCCGTTAATGTCAAAAATACTAGAAAAGGCAATGACTGAAAGTGGCCACATTTCTCTTCAAGTGCTTTTAAATCTTAGTGTGGCATTCGACACGATAGATCGCGATATTATCTTGAATAGGCTAGAGAAATTATGTTGCCGTTTGTGGAGTTGAATTAGCATGGTTTAGGTCCTACTTAGCAGACAGCTACCACTTTGTCTATGTAAATGAGGAATTGTCAAATCAAACAAAAGTTATGTATGGAGTGCCACAGGGATCAGTTTTAGGGCCTCTGCTTTTCTCCTTATATATGCTTCCCCTGGGAGATATTATCAGGAATCGTAGAATAACTTTCCACTATTATGCCGATGAGACCCAACTTTATATTTTTTCGACCCCTGACGAAATTTCACAATTTTCCAAATTAGCAGAGTGTATCAATGGAGTCAAAGATTGGATGGCCTGAAATTTCCTTCTGCTCAATTCCGACAAACAGAGGTACTAATTATCTGACCAAATACCTCTAAAAATATGTCGCTAAAATATTATTTGACTCTTGATGGATGTGCTGTTACTTTGTCTTCAACAGCGAATAATTTAGGTGTTATATTTGAAACAAATCTGTCCTTTGAAATTAAAATTACCAATGTTTTTAGGACCGGATTCTTCCACCTAAGAAATATTGATAAGTTACGAAACATGTTCTGTGTTGCTGATGCCACAAAACTAATTCATGCTTTCATGACCTCAAGACTAGATTATTGTAATGCATTACTGGGAGGATGTCCAGCAAGTTCAATAAAAAAAATTGGTTCAAAATGCAGAAGCCAGAGTGCTGACTAGATCCAAGAAATATGATCATATTAGCCCCATTTTATTATCGTTACATTGGCTACCTGTTAAATTTCGTGTTAATTAAAAATTCTGTTAACTACGTACAAAGCTTTAAATGGTCTATCTCCGCAGTACTTAAGTGACCTTCTACCACATTATATTCCATCACTTTCATTACGATCACAAAATTATGGCCTGTTAATAGTTCCTAAAATATCAAAATACACAAAAGGAGGAAGATCCTTTTCACATTTGGCTAGTAAACTATGGAATAGTCTCCCTAACACTCTTTGAGATGCAGACACACTCCCTCAGTTTAAGTCTAGACTAAAGACTCATCTATTTATCCAGGCATACATCTAATTTATCCGTCAACTCAGAATCAGAAAAATTTATGATGATCTATAACTCTATAACTAAAATGTAATAAAATCTATGCTAATACTATTCTGTTTATATCTCAACTCCTATCCCGAGGTCATCAGAACCGGCTGGATAGAGCTCCATTCCTGCTTTGTGTTGGACTCCAATGATACGTGTGATTATGACTAATATCAGCCAGTGCCACCCAGACAACACTTCAGTATATTGATGAACTTGAGATGATGAACTGATGCCAACTCGAAACATAAAACAGGGGATACTTCATATACCATTCCTGAACCTTGAATTTAGGTTAGACCTCACTAAAATTACCGGCCAGGTTGAACTGTGATGCACCTCACTGATCTCTGCATGCATCACATCGGTCTAATGATGAACTATGATCTTGAAATGGGATACATATATTAATTAATTCCCAACAAAACCCTTCATCAGTCAATTAACAAGGACAATTGCATCTATGTGAACTTCTGCAGTTAATCCAGGATGAACTTCAAAGACATCCGTCATTAATCTTACAGTTCAAACAAAATCTTTGTTTAAACACTGACCCTTAACACTTACTTAGTTTAATAATTTTACACTATGAATTGAACTATGCACAGGGTTGTGAGGGTTACTTTTGAAATGTATTCCAGTACAGATTACAGAATACATGCTGTAAAATGTAATTTGTGACATATTCCATTAGAACACTCAAGGTCAGTAGTGTGTTCTAAATACTTTGGATTACTTCTTCAGCACTGGTAGATATTTTCACTTGTTTTGACAATAAAAACTGCCAGTACAGTAAGACAAAATACACATGTTAAAAATACATACTCAGAAAAACCCAAATATCTTATGCGGTGTTGTTTCTAAAATAAGATCAATCAGAATTATCTTGTTTTAAGGATTTTTTTTATATTTTTACAGAAAAACAATAAGAATATGATTTTTGCCCTAATATCAAAGATCTTACTAGAAAAAAAGAAATTATGATCTAACGTGAATTTTCTTGATGGCTAGAAATAACATTTTAGCTTAGCGTAAAGCTGACAATTTACACAAGGTTTAATTATATTTCTTCAGCTCCAAACTTCCGCTGTTCAAATGCACTTTGGATCGCATCATTTATATGTATAAATGTTTCCATCTGAAAGGACTAAATATTAAATGAAACAAATGACACTAAAATGCAAAGTAATCTCTTCAGTAATCAAACCATTTTACCTTTTGAATGTAATTGTTATAAATACCAATTATTTAAATTGTAACTGTAGTGGAATACAGTTACTTATATTTTGTAATTTAAATACGTAATCCTGTTACATGTATTCCGTTACTCCCCAACCCTGACTATACATAATTAAGTAATATTGGCATTATATTCATGATGTTGGCCAGTGGGGAACTGGTCTCTACAGTGAACCTTGTTCTCCCAAGGTTATTTTTATAAAAACAATTATTATTTAAATACTTATTTTTAAACACAATTCACAATCGTATTTAATCAAACTACACAATGAAGACTTCATAGATATTACAGTTTCATTTTCTGTTAGTGCATGATCTTCTGTAAAGCTGCTTTGAAACAATGTGTGTTGTGAAAGGCACTTTCCGCCATCTTGCAGGAAAACCTCACTAAACACAAAGCTATTGTATGTTTTTTTCTCTCTGGAACTTTAAAGCCATGTGAGTGCATGAATGAGATAATTCCTCTGCAGTGAAAGGCAACAGTCAACTCTACAAATAACTAAAAATATCTTTCTTAATGTTCTGACAAAATATACAGCAGATATACAGTAGAAAGCACTGGCACAAAAAAATAAACATAAGCATGTTCTCTAAATCCCATAGAAATTATAATAAAAACTAAATTGAAACCAAATACTATGAGAAACCTTACCTGAGGCTCAACCATCCATTCATTTGCTGGTCTTGTGATTTTTTCTCTCTTTGTGTATTTGTAAGCTGAGAAAACAGGGGTCCTGTTTGTTGTTTCGTAGAGTGTCGCAAATCTGTACTTGTTGTTATATTTTTGACAGATCGTTTTGTAACGATTATCCAGGGAGCGTGAATTCTTCAGGATGCCAGTAATCACCGGAGGCTTTCCTGAATAGAAAAACTCGCTACATTTACTGAAATCTACAACTTCAGATAAGCTGATTTGAAAGCCCAACACCAACAGCACAGAGATAAAGAGCTGCATCTTCACTAACAAACTTGAGATCCACAGAAAGATCTAACAACTCTAACAAGCACAACTAACTAGTGTAGCTGCAGCGTAGATGATCGTTAATGCCTATAAACACATCTGATCCTGTGAAACCACAGACTTTGAAAAAAAAAGTGTCAGAGTTTGGGTTAGTATTCTTTCACACCTTTAAAAACTTCACAACAGGGCTGCAACACGTCATATTTGTACTGCATTTGGAGCCAGTGCCACTTATAATTAACTGCACAATAGAGTTTTTTTTTTCAAAATCTATAGAATAGTTCACCTTTCAACTCTTTTGGTCCGAGTCATTCGTTCTTTTGTCACTTGACAGATGTATACGCTATGCATTGCTCACACAGGAAATAGACAGCTGCTGTGTGTTTTTCTCATGGACAACAGAGAACTAGCTCTATACTTAAATAAGACTAACGTGTTTTCAAAATACGTGAATATGTAAGCAAGCATTTTTCTGTAATATTAATTTCCCCAAGAGCATGGAGGTACATCAGAAAATGTCACATTTAGTCAGCTACTGCACTTTTTACATAGTACAAGCACTTAGCCTATATGTTCAGATGTGGGGGTAGTATTTTGAATATTTGTGAAGTCATTTCATAATTACACATGCAATATGACATCATATGGATAGAATAGGCTACGTGGAAATTGTACAATAAAAAAACCTAAAATGTGCTTAAATCGTGAAAAAACTACATATAAAATATTAATTTTCATAAACTATAAGGCCTATACAGTTTTCTATAAAGTGCACAAGTTTGCATAATCATTTTGTTTCCACACCCTTATAAGAATGTACACAAATAGCCTATAAGATATTGTATTTTTTATGTAGTATTGCCCTTCAAAATCTCCAAAACAAAATGTACTCTTATTTACATAAATCATACGGTTCAAAATTTACACCCCTTCTTATGTTGCCTTCTTGAGCATCAATAATTGTTTGCACATTTTGTAATAATTATGTATTAGTCCCTCAATTGTCAAAATCTTGAACTCATATATAGCCACTGTTGGGAAGAACTCAAAAGTGCAGAAGATGCTGAGAAACCAAATAATTTGACTGAAGTTGGGTTTTTTTCTTAAAGGGATACTTCACCTCTGGGAAGATGAATGTGTATTTAAAATTGGTCATTTATATAGTATAAATGTGAAATTATTTTTGAATTTGAAGCATTCTAGACAGAGAAAAGGCAGAAAATGTATTTTTTACACATGTGGCTGAAAGACAACAACTCCCAGAATGCACTTGCTTTGCTGCCATTACGAGGCCACTCCCAAACCACACCTACCGGTTACAGGCGGCAGTATCTGAAAATATGATACAACTATTCTTGCTTTGATACATCGTGACTCTATAAATCGTGAGTTAGTTGATAAATTGACTGACTACGCGAGAAGAACATTATAATTCCGGGTGTCCAAACTCTGTACATGACGTCTTAGTAACAAAAAAGAAAAACAAACAAAATACTCACTTTACACTAAGCCGTCCGTTTGTCCCTGCGGGCTTTGGCTGGCGTTTCCAATTTATCTTCGGGATCCTAAAATAAGTTTCCAGGACTCCCCTGTCCATGTGTGATACAAAACATGGGTGCTCAGTTATACATGCTCATGTTATCGGTGCAGTTTCATCAGCGGATTCAGCGATCTCGTCCAGTATCGCTGAAATTCGCGACAGCAATTGGACTCTCTATCTGTTTCCATAGGCGCACAGCGAGAGCACTGACACCACCAGTCCTCCCCAACTCGAGTCTGGCCGGGCTCTTCCTTCTCCCTGCCAAGCAGGTTTTGCTCCCCTGCTACAGCAGCTGCTCCGGCTGCCTCTTGTTCCTCCATCTCCCGCAACTGTTCATCGCTGTATTACGGCTCGTACAGGTAGCCGCGAGCATCAGATTCTCGCAACAGATCTTCGTAATCCCCTTCTGCCATTTCAACTTCAATACTACCTCCCGCCATCGTGATTAACCTACTTGTATACAAACGTTCTACACAGAGCAAGAGCCTGTTTTCTTAGCTTCTACAGAAAGATGGCTGACAGTATCTTCACATTCTGTGAGTGAGATCCCGCCCCATATGGGCGTGGTGAAAACACGCGGAATACTGGCTGTAGTTTTAAGCCTCTGGACCAAAAATCCTCCGATGACGCAAAATGACGATTTTTGCATCATCGGAGGATTTTTTACAGACTAAAAATAAATAAATCTCTCGTCTCAGGGGGATATGGGGGGGGGGGGGGGGGGGAGCTCGGTAATTCGAAAATAATACTGGTTTTCTACTGATACAAAGCTTAATGCTAAATCCTGAAGTAACCCTTTAAGAAAAGTGGACATTTATATTTATGCATTTGGCAGATGCTTTTATCCAAAGCGACTTACAGTGCACTCATTACAGGGACAATCCCCCCGGAGCAACCTGGAGTTCCCCGTCTGTTGCTCACTTCGACATTGTGTCAAAGAAGCAACACTAGGGGTCTCTCTTGAGCACCGAATATGCCTCTGATCTATGAAAAAAGGCCAATGAGAAGTTGTCAGACAGTATTTGCATACCCCGCCCCGGACATACGAGTATTTAGGCGAGCAAATACGCTCTGTTCATTCAGGATTTTTCTGAGGAGCCGGAAATGGTCCGGACACTACAGTGGCTCGGCTCAGCGACGTGGCAGGGAGGACACAATGTCTCTGCCCCAAAAAAGTCGTCGGAATCCTTCTAGTTACCCTCGACAGGGGAACAAAGCGACGCTTGCCAACCTGGGAACGGGCCGAGCCTGGCCGGGCCTCTTTTCTCTCTATGTTTCTTGCATAGAGCAAGAATGGCCGGGGCCCTTACACGCATCGAGGGAAGGGGGTCTTACCCAGTTTCCTATTCTTTCAGGGGGAAAAGACCCTGCCACACCCGTTGTCATGACTAGTTGTCAATATTAAAAAATTACAAATATCAACACAAAAATTTGAAATTGACCCGGAAAATGAAATCAAAGAGCTGGTGTGTTGCGGGCTGGGTTTGGTGGGCCGCTCTGGCACAGGAAGTACAGGGTCACTTTTTAGTCCTAGTACCTTTATTCACCAAAGTGGCATTCAATTGATCACAATGTATATTCAGGACAATAATAATGTGAAATATTACTATTAAAAATTGGAAAAAGAAATGACAAATGTTCAGATTGTCTTGAACTACTTCAGTGTTCTCATAAAAAAGGGTATATGTTAGATTTGATTGAATGCTATTTATATACGGCCAGCCAGTGCATGCAAAGGATTTTATAGAACTTTAATTTTTAAGAAGGTTATGTAATAATAAACTATCCAAGAAACAATGTAATATTTTACAATTAACATAGATACTGTAGATAGACAGACAAAAATGGCACATGGGTGCATATTTACACTGAGCAACAGAAAGCTGACTGTTGTGCCAACCATTAACACAAACATGCAGGAAGTTATAAAACCTCAACCTCTAAAAGTGTTCACTTTATCCAACCATTTATATGACAGTTTTTTGTGCAGATTTTACTGAGCAGAAAACACAGAAAACATGTGTGTGTGTGTGTGTATGGGGTTGGGAAGGTTACTTCTGAATTGTATTCCACTACAGATTACATGCTGTAAGTTTGGAATAATGTACAGATTTAGGTGTTTTGGAAGGAAATTGGTATTTTACTTCACCAAAGTGGCATTCAACTGATCATAAAATATAGTCAGGACATTACTAATGTAAAAAACAGTACCATCACTATCTGAAAAAAGTCATTATTGATCAAATCTAGACCATCGGCCATCACTCCAACACCTTATCCTTGAGTAATCATGCTAAATTGATCATTTGGTACTAGAAAATAACTGTTTTAACTAAGAGCTAACCATTATATCAAAAAAAGTTGAAAGATATTTGGTTCATTAAATGAAGTTTAATGTTGTCTTTGTGTTTGTTTTTGAGTTTTGAGAACACAGTATGCAAGAGTCTGGCATGTCTTAAGATAAGCTGATTAAGAAACAGCTTTCTCTAGAAACTCGCCAGTCAATCATTGTTTTGAGGAATGAAGGTTATACAATGCTTGAATACAAAGGTGTAACTACAGTCTTCAAAGACAAAGCACAACTGTCTCTAACAAGGACAGAAAGAGATATGGAAGATGTACAACTAAACAAGAGGATAAGTACATCAGAGTCTCTAGTTTGAGAAATAGACACCTCACATGTCCTCCGCTGACAGCTTCATTGAATTCTACCCGCTCAACACCAGTTTCATGTACAACAGTAAAGAGAAGACTCGGGAGGACTTATGGGAAGAATCGCGAAGAAAAAGACACTTTTGAAACAGAAAAACAAAAAGAAAATGTTTGAAGGGGGCAAAGGAGTTGGTCAGACAGGTGGTGCCCTGGCCTAAATCGGGCGGGTGAGGAGTGTGACAAGGAGCCGGGAGTGGCCAGGCCATGATGATGCATGGCCGGATTGGTGAGAGAGCGAGATAAAGTAGAGCCAGAGACGCTAGTTTGAGAGAGAGAGAGACGCACATGGCCACACTGCATGTGTGTCTGTTCGTTTATGTTTTATGTTGTTTTAAGTTGATATAATTAAACCTTTATGTTGATGTAGGGGAGTCACACAGTATGAGGGAAGGAGGACACTGGGACAGGATGTTTCAGGTCTCAGGTGAGCTTTTAATCACAAACTTCAGGGTAACAAAGTCTCAACTGGCCCAGTAACCTCTTTAGCTTCACAAGCTCTTTAGCATCACAGGCTCTTAATCACAACCTCTTAATCATCAAAAAGTCTTTATCACAACTCTGTAGCTTCACCGTGACACTCTCGTGCCAGACATTCTCTCTCTCTCTGCTGGTGGCATGGCCGCTTATATGCCGATCTCCCCGTGCTCACTGGAATTAGAGCAATAGGTATTAGCCTTCTATGATAAGCATAATTGGAATGCCAATAGAAAGATAATATTCTCTTATTAAACAGGTTATTTAAGAAGACATGTGTAAGTAATGTGACCTTCTCTCTCTCTTCATCCTCCTTTCTTCCTCCAATGGATGTTTCAAATTGGCTCGTCTATAGTTTTTTTTACAAGGCAGTAACAAATTGCATGATGCATAATGGCAGTAAGGCTACAAGATGATTTTGTCCTCTATTATTAGTAAGCACATTTATTGCAACCTTTTAAGTCAAGGCACAAGCTGAATAGTCGGTAAAGAGCTAATGATTAATCGTTGCAATAAATAGTCGAATAATAATTTTAATAATCACTAGATTATTTGATTATCAAAATAATTGTTAGTTGCAGCCCTACAGTCCAGAGACAAGCGACATCAAGCGATAAATTCGCTGCAAGTTTGAAAAGTTCAAGAGCAAAAGGGAGTATTTTTATATTGACTATCCAGTGTAAGTGTATACATTGATTCACATTGATGAGTTTATTCTGTGATTTTTGCACTTGAGTTCTGTGGGTGTGTATGTGTTGAAGCATATTTGAATATATTCACATAGTAACATCACTCTTAGAAATATTGGTAACACTTTAGATTACAGCCCGCAATTTACAGCGCAAGTACACCGAATTTACAGCATATCTTTGTGCAATGATAGTGTACCTATAGATTACTTCCATGTAGGTATAAGAGAACAATATTTAAAGTTTGATGGATAAAGGTGTAACAACTTGGAAAATTACAAATAATTTATACTGTATTTTATAACTAAGGGGTAACTATTCTAATATTATGTGATATGTATGACCTACTATGCTAAACAACAATCTTACGTTTGCAAGCAATTTAGCAAGAATTTTAAACATTTAAAATGATGGGGTTTTGTTGTTGTTGTATGTGCGCTTTGTCAGAGGCTCTACATCATATTCTCTAATGCTTTACTCTCAGTGTGTTGCTTGTAATTATTCAATAAAAAAACAAATGTTGAAGAGTTAAAGTGTGTCCCTTGTCTATCTGTGTCTTGACTTTTCAAAAAGTAATTTGTAAAACTGCACGAAAAACATACAATGCATTTATCCATATCTATTCTGATTGAAATCTTGAAGTTAGTCCCAAATGCAAGCTTTTATAACTCATGCACCGTCATGGCTAACTAGTGTCCCATCTGTCTGCACTTACCAAAGTCTGGACTCAGAGGAAGAATACGGTACTATGACTTAAGGTGCAATTTGGGACAAGGCCAATGTGATTTTTAAATGGCAAAAGGCTGTTATTTAAATAGATAAATATGTAGTCTGTATGTGTCTTGCGTTACAAAGTGAATTAGCGATCTGCTCGCTGTCTTCAAGTACTTGAGCGCAGTATTGGACTCGAATCCGATACCAGTATTGGGACTTCCCTACTAAAGTATTTGTCAGGTCTGGGAGAAAGGACTCAATCACAGGGCATGGGATGAGTGAAGGAACTTTATTACAGGAATATATTGCCTATAAATACATGAAAGTAAATATGAAGCAGGTGAAACAAATGCACAGTCAAGGTCTAACAAGGGGTGTGACCCAGCGGTATGAGCGTTATTTTATCTAGAGAAAATTCTCATTGAAAGATCATATGAAAACAACTTTAATCAGACAGCTGATAACTTTTAAAACTGTGTGTAATAACAGTGATCCTCTTTTAGTTGAATATTAAAATGAATATTTCTGTTCACAGATGTACTTTTTCTTGTATTTGCAAGAGGCATCAAGCCAAGAGTCTAAAATATTATACCCCTGTCCCATACAAGCACAGTTCTCTCCTAAAGGATTATGTCCCCTCCAGTTATCTGGTTCTCTTGACCCATTGGACTTCCTGTACCAGAACCTTTAAAAATGCAGAAACAGAAAGTCAATGGAGATAACATTTTAAATAATATTCACAATAACATCACAATAATATTTAGCAAAAAATATATACATTTAAAATACTGTAATGGTATAAATTCACAAGGAAACAATATATATGTGATGCAACGTACAGCGAGACCAAAATACATCTGTTTAAAAAAAATATATTTTTAATTTTATTTAATACAAAAGTTTAATAGAATTGATTGATGCATGAAAAGACAATAAATGAACAATAAAGCAAGTTTAATCAGTGGTTAAACAAATAGATAAATAGTGAAGTAAATACAGAAGTTTAAGGTTTGAATAAAAGAATACATGATGTATATTTAGAAGTCTATATAGTGTCTACTGTAAGTATGTGTGTAAGCATCACCTTGGATTTTTGTACTAAAATTAATGAGTTTCTCAGAACAATCTAGTCATGTGTTATTTATTCTAGCTGCTTATGAAGAACATGAAACATATTCAAACAAGTGTTGTGCTGTGGTTTTAGGTTCTCTATCATTTAACTTACTAATATGTGAAACTTGTCTAAGTGTGAAGGGTACAGGGTGTGTTCTTTACAAACTGAATATACCCTTCACACATCCTACAGAACACAGTTCCTACTTCGCCAAATTTAATACGACACAATCTCAAAAAGTAAAATCACACTTTTAGATTTGAATAACTTCGGTGTTGGTTATACTTTATTTTACTACTGTAACGCTCTCTTTGTAGACCTTCCTGCATGTGCTATTAGACCTCTGCAAATGATCCAGAATGCAGCAGCACGTTTGGTGAACCAAAGAGAGCACATGTTACAACACTCTTTGTCTCTCTCCACTGGCTGCCGGTTGATGCACGTATTAAATTCAAGGCCCTGATGCTGGCATACAGAACAGTCACTGGGTCTGCTCCAGCATACCTAAAAACATTTATGCAGAGCTACGTTCCCACCAGAAGCCTGCGGTCGGCTAAGGAACTTCGCCTTGTCGTACCAAAACAAAGGGGCACCAAAACACTTTCAGTTTCATCATACCACGTTGGTGGAATGACCTCCCCAACTCCATCCGTGAAGCTGACTCACTCTCTATCTTCAAAAAACGGCTAAAAAAAAAAAAAAAAAAAAAAAAAAAATCTTTTCCAAGAGTATTATTTTTTTTCAAAATTAACTATTTTTGGTGCACTTAAATCTGTTTTGTATACCATTCTGATGCTAGTGAAAATTTGTAGTATGGCACTTTTCATACCATCTCCTTAAGATGATTCGCTTATGTTTTTCCTCTTTTGTAAGTCGCTTTGGATTAAAGAAAATGTAAATGTATATGTAGCTCTCTGGAGAAATGTATTCTGATTGGTCAAATCGCAGTATTAGGCAGTGAAATAAAAAAGGGTATAAAATAGTGAAATATGTCCTCAGAAACACTGTATAACAGACCAAACAATCTAATTTGTTTGGTTATCTAGATCTTATACTACATATTGTTTCATGTTTTCATCTTTTTTTTTTCAAAACCCTAAAACTTTGTTACATTTTAAATGAGAAAAAAAAAAAAAAATGCAACATTGTCTTTGATATTTGGTAGAAATTAGCTGCCTTTTCACTGCATCGGACAGACAATATAACGGATGTCTATCATTTCCAGTGGACAGTCGGATCGGGATGCATAGAGTGGCGAACATCTGTAGAATTATTCAACTGAAATATATAAACTGGTGTGAGACCGTATGTGACTGCCCGATCGGATGTGATGAAATATCAACAGATTACTTTATACTGAATGCCTACTTTTTGTATATTGGACGACTGTGAACATGGAAGTCAGAAATAATCATTTACTCTGCAAATATATCCCAAAAGGCTTCTGCACCAACAGTAAATGTGTGATTAAATGTGTACACAGTATGTGTCATTTATTTCTACACAAACAAAACTGACATATTTGAAATCACATCTTTGAATTTCTACTTCCTATTTGCTGAATTTCGTTTTTTTTTTTGTGTTAATTATCCCAATTACGACAAAACTATTAACAATAAATAATGAGAGTAACAATACATTCTTTATTATATTAATCATGAGCTTTACTGAATTAATCCATCTGCTCAACAAAATCACAAATTATATCAAGGTTGATTACATTTACTAGCACTTGATGCATGTGCAAGTAATAGATGGCATTAGGAAGTGGAATCGAGCTTGATATCATGATTGCCACAAAGAATGACAAAAATGTACAGTATAGTGTAAAAGATTTACAGTATAGTGTAAAAGGAGATATATTTTGGTGTGTTTTCACCCACAATTGATTGGATCGCATCAGAAGGCATGGAATAAACCACTGGAGTTGTATGAATTACTTTTATGCTGCCTTTATGTGCTTTTTTTTGCTACTTCAAAGTTTTGGCCACCATTCACTTGCATTGTATGTTCAAACAGATATCATATCTCCATAAAAACGTCTTTGTTTGTGTTCTGCTGATGAAAGAAATTCATACGAGTTTAGGTGTGAATAAATGATGAGAATCATCAGTTTTAAGCTGAACTATTCCTTAAGACAGAAAGCAAAACAGAGTTCTTACTCTACTCCTGTTTCATTGAGAGTTTGGTTATTCGCCCAAATCCACCGTCCCTCTGTGTCTTGATCATTCAGACCAATCCAGTGAGTCTCTTGAATTTTAGAGACCAGAAAATCCTAATGTAAAAAAAGTACTTTTAACTGTTTTGCAGTTATTCAACAGTTTGTATCCTTATTTATAATGAATGTAAACAATAAACAGAAGCCACTTGAATTTAATTTCAGACTCACCTGAACTGCTTTACTGTCTATTATGACCTGATGAGCTTGTAATGCTGCACACGAATCACGACTCTCAAACCATGTCTGCTTAACATCGGAGTAGTAGTAGCACTTTCCACTATACGCTGTCCAGCCCTCCTTGCAGGGTTTGCATGGACCATTGAATTCTGAAGCAAATAAGTATGAATCATTTTTATATCTATAACAAAGACAAACCTACCTGACTTCAGACTATTTTATTTTTAACCCTCAGATGATACTGTAAGTGGGTCAAATAGGACCCAGTTGTCTAATTTTAAGACATGGCTTAAAACATTCAAGTTATGATATGGATTACTTTTATGCTGCCTTTATGTCCTTTTTGGAGCTTGAGCATTTTGGACCACTTTGACTTACATTGTATGGGCAAAAACACCTCATATATTCTTTGAAATATCTTAATTTGTGTTCCACTGAAGAAAGAAAGTCAAGAGTTTGGGATGGCAGAAGGATGAACAGATGATTAAAGAATTATAATTTTTAGGTGAACTATTCCTTCAAAACGTACTGAATGCAGAATATTGACCAAAGAAAGCAGCGGCCACAAACAGTCACTCGTGGAATACTAGATGTGTTTCTGAAGCTCAACTGAAAGAGCAGGACTACTCAACTTCGGAAAGGTCAGGGGCCACAAAGTTGGATCCCTCTACCCTTGAGTGCCGCACTCTTAATTATATATATAAATAATGTTAATATTTTTATAGGATGGATGTTAGTTAACAGGATAGTTCACCTAAAAATGATTTCTCACAATCATTCCATCCCAGATGTGTATAAATTTCTTTCTTCAGCTGAAAAATATCTCAGCTCTGTGGATGAGAGACAGATCAATATTTATGTCTTTGGCTTTTTGATTGTAAATCTCTACTTTATGACAGCATTTGCGTGAAGGCGTCTCAAAAATAAAAACTTATTTTTGCCTGTAAATACTGTTGTACTTGTCAAGACATACAGTATCTCTGATGAGCTATTCAAGAGATTGGAAAGATTTGCATGTTGAGAAACTCTCAAGTGAGATTGTGAGTGCGCATGTACTCTGTATGAACACGTGCGCAGGCCGACTGCTGCTCACATAACATCAGCCATGTTTAGATATTATTTGTAGTTTTTATTTACTTATTTGTATAACATCCTTTTGCAGTTATATTCCCGCTCTAACATGATTCAGCAATCAGCAATATACAGAACTGGCATAAATCCTCACAATTCATAGATTTGATAGGCTGCTGATATATGTTTCTAAATGTGGCACGGTGGAGGGCGGGACCGGGGCGTGATTGCACACGCCCGGTCCCTTATTATGCTGATTGTCTTTTGAGTTTTCCATTAAACCTATTATTTATGTCAAGCCGGTTTCTCGCCTCTTCCTTGCCCGTGACCTTGAACTTCTTTACACTAAAGATTATAACATAACAGAGGTCGCAAAAGATCGCTCGAGGGCCGCATGTTGAGTAGCGCTATGATAGAGCATAGTGCCAGCTACACCATTTTAAAAAGGTGTCTGCTGAATTTAAAACTGTATTACATAAAGTAGAATAATTCATTCACTAGTGCAAGAGGAGAGACATTCTTCAACTCTGTGGTATTTGGCTAAAATCTCTTTCTCAGAGTCTGATACACAAGACTTGTTCTCTATGATAGAAAAGAAAGTAATTATAATGAGTTTAGTTCAGTCAGTCAATGTTTTTGTTAACATCTTTTAATTATCTTTAAATATCATATTTATACTTACTCTGACCTGACATCAGTTGTGAAACATTGTGCTGGTCATTCAGAGTGTCACACAAGGTGGATTTACCAGCATCTAATTGACAAAAACACACATAGGCATTGCAGCACAAGCAAAATCCAAGTTTTGTGGCTTTTGTCCATTTCTATCACCTATGATATGGTGAATGTTGGAATCAAAATAAACAAGACACGTATACTCACAAAGGAAACCGCAGACGCCTCCGAGAGCAAAAGCCAGTGACACACCAAAAACTATTAGAGGAACTTTAATCCACTTAAAGGAGGCGACTTCTCTCTCACACTGAACTGTGGCTTTACCTGTGGTTATAAAATGTACTGACTGAATTAATATGCACAACACTGATTGCAATCCTATTCACATTTTAAATACAATGTCATTTTCAACTTGAAAACTTCAGTGTCATGGTTTGTATTTAAACAAACCTTTTCTGTATTTTAAATATTTATATCATATGAGTAAACCCTGTCACAAGCTGTGCTCGAACCCAGGTCTCAAATGTGGAGAGCTGACTGTTCTACCACTTAGCCACAGTAGAGGTAATGTTGGACCCAAGTGAAACACTCAAGGCAGTACTCCAGGCAAAGTAGATTTATTTAAAAAAAAAAAAAAAAGAGGAGTTCTTTGCAAGTAGAAAAAGTCAAAAGTTCTCAGGAGGTATTACTAACAGTTGAGATAATGCAAACAAAAGGGAGAAGACAAGACAGGTTTTAGTAAAGAAACATGAAAAGTAGGGTTAATTATAAGAGAACGAGGGAGAAACAAACGATAAGAAACAGGGTTCACTTTCCTTGCTATGCGAAAGGGGCCGATGTACTTCTTAGATTTGACCCGCAGGGGCAGGTTCTTAGTGGCTAACCAGACTCTTTGACCAGCTCGGAAATTAGGGGCCGTCCGGCGGCGGCGATTAGCCTGGCTTTGGTATCTCTGGGAGGTCCGAAGGAGGGCACAGCTGGCTTTCTTCCAGGTCCGCCTACAGCGTAGGACAAAGCGCTGGATGGAAGTTCACTACATCCTCTGTTGTTACTTCAAACAAACCCACATGGGAAGTGGTAAAATGCAGTTTTGTGTAGTTTCAGTAGCAAATGTTTTGAGTTTGTTCACATCTTGTGATACTTAAACTAAGCTGCTTTTCTTGAATGTGATCTCCTTTGGCGCATTCGTTTTTGATTATGGAGTTTCTGGCTTGTTTAATTTGGGTCTCCTCTGTTATTTTGGAGCTGTGGAGCTGTCCATGGTGCTGCTGCTAAAACTGTCAAGACTCAAACCAGTGTTGCATGTTGAAATCATAGTAGATGAATCTCTTAGACAGCTGAATATTGATCTCCTTTGCATCCTCTACAAACTAGTTATTAATGTCAATTCATGAAAAGACAAATAATAGCCCAAAATATGTGGGCACCCCTTTCTATTTAACTATTACAGTCATCTTAATTTAGCCACATCATTGCTTTCAACACTTTGGCAACAGTTTGTGGAGGGCCCTTTTCTGTTCCAGCATGACAATCCTCCTGTGCCCAAAATGAGGAATATACAGAAATTGTTTATTGAGTCTGAAAACTTGAATGTCATTTGTTCATTGAACATTTCAATTGGAATGAATATTTAAAGGTATCGTGACTATTTATAATAAAATTTCAAATAAAATAATGCTGCAACAGTCACAAAAAACATTTGAATTAAACACTGTTATGCATAATTATAAGGCTTATTTTATAGAAATGGAGCAATTGGGAGCAATGTATGCATGTGTGTGTGTGGTGGTGGTGTGCCTTTAACCTTTGTGTTGCTTTCGTTTTGTGCAAACACATTTTGAGTTCCTGGTTAAAAATGATTGCTGATAAATCTGTCATATTGCACATATTATTAAGATATTGTATTAGATCTTTTTATCAACTTCTTTATTAGTAATTATGTATTATATACATAATATATACATACATATATATAATGTTCAAAAAAATGTGTCGTTGTGACATGTCATTTATACGTTTTTAAAGACTTAAAAGGAAATCATATATTCCTATTTTATTATTTGATTTATATTTCAAGTTAAAAATGACTTCTAAAGGTGTATGAAGCACTCATGCAGAATAAAGCACATCTTAAGAAATATGACAATTTATATGATAAATAATCGTGAAAGCCCCTTAAAGAGAATTAATCATCAAAATCCCAATTATTTTGTTGATTGGCTCCTGAACACTTAATGTTTCTGTATTTTGCAGTCTAATACATTTATTTCCAATGGCGGTCATTTTTGACCGGGAACACAACAAGTGTAACAAATTTAAATAAAACAAACAAAGGAATTTCCTATTTTTGTAGTAACTCCTCCCCTCTTGGGTTGGATCTACTATAACGCCGCTCCACACAATGTGCTTCCGCTCCTAACTTTCAAGATTGTGTGTGTATTCCACCTAAGCCAGTCCTTATACTTCTGAGCAGTTTGCGATTCCCCTATGTGCAGGAGACCGCTTCATGCCTGCCAGTGTGTTGTGGTTAGTTATGCGACGACTTGCTGCGCTGGCTACGAGGCACACAAAGGTCTGCCCGTCTCGTACTGCCAGTCTGCGTTACTCGGTTCAGCTCTTGTGCCGTTTTCCAACCCTAGTGTCAACTCATCGACACAGCGTCGAGTGAGTGACAGACAGGGAATGTCTCGGTTACTGATGTAACCTCCATTCCCTGATGGAGGGATCGAGACGTTGTGTCCCTCCGGCCACAACACTGAACCAACCGCTGAAAGCGCCGGTCCTTTGGCTCGGTTCCTCAGGGCGATAACTGATGTGGATGTGGAGCGTCACTCCTTTTATTCCCGTATGTCCGGGGGAGTGGCATGCAAATTCCACATGTCAATTCTCATTGGCCTTTCCTCAAGATCAGAGATGTCTGGGCTCCGCAGGAGCGACCCCTAGTGTCAACTCATTGACACAACATCTCGTTCCCTCCATCAGGGAACGGAGGTTACGTCAGTAACCAAGACGTTTTGTCTACCAGAACCTTTGGAGGCAGAATCAGGAAGTCATGTGAAGTAAGATTTCATTCACTCAATATTTTGGCATGTACAGATGCCATTTTCAGAATCCTTGATTTTACATGTTTGCATGTGTTAATATAATCTTGAGGTAACAGTAGATGTTAAAGTGGTGTGCCTTGTGGCCCAGAAGTGAATGTATTCAAAGAAAAATTAAATTTATGTGCACATTTTATGTAATTGAAAATAAAGGTGGAAATGAGTCAGAAGATGGATGCTAAGATAATTGTCCCTGGAGAGAAGAGAAGTTTGTGAGCCTTTATGTTCTCTCTAGTGGTTATCGCATACAACTGTAAATTGTGAAGCTCCTGTCGCTCCATTTAGAAATACTAGAGGGCGCCAAACCCCTACAATAAAGTGAAAACAACAACCTTGTTTCAAGCTGACAGTAATTTTCTATCATTTTGAAGGACTTTGTTTAAAGTGTTGTTGCCCATCAGGAAGATTATATCGCTTTTACCAAATTTAACAAAATATGACACTTGTTGCTCACTCATTGGTGTCAAAATTTGAGTCGTTGTGGTAACAACTATCTGGCTCATGATCTTTATATTCTCACTTTCCCAAAGCCACATGGCAATCACAGGAGGGAAGCATTACACAGGTCAAAGTCATTACCCTCAGTGCTGAAACACACACCAGTGAGACACTTACAATGGAAGTGAATGGGGCCTGTCCATAAACGTTAACATTCTTCAAAAGTTTTAAAAGTATTGCCACAAGACAATATGCACATTAACATGATTTTAGTGTGATAAAATCACTTACTAGCATTAGTAAATTAGGCTATATGCAATTTTACAACTTTGATGACAACATATGTTTATATATAAAAAATATATATTTATAATTTTTTTATTTTTGTTAATCAACATTATTTCACAAATGCTGGAAATTGTGTTTAACTTATATTGCACCTGGAATATTCCTTTGAAGGGGCTGTATAACAGCATTTCATTACCATTGGGTACATATTCATTCTTTGTTTGTTTGTTTAATATCTGTTTATTTTGCCAGAACAGAAACTATAAAAACTGAAATGATCTGGCCATTGATTTAAATTTTGATTAACATTTATAGCATGCAAAATTTAATATTATAACACACACACACACACACACACACCCACACACACACACACACACACACACACACACACACACACACACACACACATTGGTTATTGATCATTATGAGGACTCTCCATAGATATAATTATTTTTATACTGTACGAACAAGAGATTCTATCCCCTAACACTACCCCTAACTCTCACAAAAAACATTCTACATTTTCAATAAAACACAGTTTTTTATGTTTTTTAGAGCAATTTGAATTATGGGGACACTAGAAATGTCCTCGCAAACCACATTTATAGCATAATAACGATGTAAAATGTCCTCGTAAACCACTAAAACCTTACCCCCCATGCACCCACGAACGCACGCACGCACAGTGATACACGCCCATGGAAAACTTGTTGACACAGTGCTGTGTGCTGTGCAATTGATAAGTTGGGTCACTACGGTGTTCTGAGTGGTTGCTAGGTAGTTGCTTACTGGCCTAAATTAAAAGAGCCCACCCCAAGTCTACTTTAATGTAAGTCTGTGGAATTTTTTCACCCCTTTTATTATCTGCCAGGAAGAAAATTGCTTTTGAAAAAATTGCTTTTGAAAAATAGCCTAGAGCATTCTTCGGTCAGACGCGAATGCTGAGCATCCATGAACAGGACGCGCAATACAAATCTCTTCATCGGCAGAGTGCTTGAGCACTGAAAGCGCACAGCCCGATTTTTCTAACCACGCATCTTTGAATGGCTAAAATGTGCATGCTCCTGGAATTATTTGCACTACTTAGTGGGTCCACAAGGGGGCAACATTCATGTTCGAGCCATTTGCTGTTCTGTAGAAATTTCTAGAAGAAGATTCTAAACGGTAAACAACATAAGACAAAGGTGGAAACAACAACAGTGGATGTGCACGCCAAGAATGCGTGTGTAAGGAGGTCAGGAGCTACCTGTAATTGTTTATCTCCTGTCTAAAGGACTACTATATGGGTCTGAATTCATGAATATAAATACGGGGTCTCGTAGTAGGCGTGGTGCGCACCTGTACAGAGAGTTTTAAGTTTAAGTAATATAAATCATGATACTTAGCTCACTGACACAAAACCACAGCAAAAAGTTTAAGTACAAACTTTAGGTTGGCTTGAGAAAGCCTAGCATGAAAGTTTGAAGTAGTTGTAAAAGTTTGAAGATTGAAGGTTTTAAGTTTGATGTATTAGTAGTTTTCAAAGTTCAAAGTTTAAAGATTATAAGACCATTCAGTCTTTCAAATAGAATAGACAGATAGACAGACAGATAGATAGATAGATAGATAGATAGATAGATAGATAGAGTATGACCCATATATATATAGAGAGAAAGATAATAGATAGATAGATAGATAGATAGATAATGACCCATATAAAGATAGATAGATTTTTAATAATTTAATTTCCCAATTTGTCACACATTATACATACATTTCTGCATATATACAGTGAAACTATTTATTTTTCACATATCCCAGCTATGCTGGGGTTAGAGTGCAGGGTCAGCCATGATTCGGCGCCCCTGGAGCAGATAGGATCAAGGGCCTTGCTCAAGGGCCACACAGTGGTGTCTTGGCGGTGCTGGAGCTTGAACCCACAACCTTCTGGTCAGTAATCCAGAGCCTTAACCGCTGAGCCACCACTGCCCTGATTGATTGATTGATTGATTGATTGATAGATAGATAGATAGATAGATAGATAGATAGATAGATAGATAGATAGATAGATAGATAGATAGATAGATAGATAGATAGATAGATAGATAGATAATGACCCATATATAGATAGATAGATAGATAGATAGATAGATAGATAGATAGATAGATAGATAGATAGATAGATAGATAGATAGATAGATAATGACCCATATATAGATAGATAGATAGATAGATAGATAGATAGATAGATAGATAGATAGATAATGACCCATATATAGATAGATAGATAGATAGATAGATAGATAGATAGATAGATAGATAGATAGATTTTGACCCATAGATAGATAGATAGATAGATAGATAGATAGAAATTGACCCTTAGATAGATAGATAGATAGATAGATAGATAGATAGATAGATAGATAGATAGAAATTGACCCTTAGATAGATAGATAGATAGATAGATAGATAGATAGATAGATACAAGACAGCTAC